>JARHVA010003413.1:0-1200000 GCA_037957365.1 Torreya grandis | reverse complement strand
CTTCCACTTCATTTCCTTTCCACCCCTTTTGGGATCGATTGATTATATAAATCCATGTGATTCATACATCATAGTATCAACCTCATCCTAAGTATGGGTACCCAGGCTCTACCCATATCATGGTTCTCATTGATACTTTTTGTCTTTTAATATATGGAATCCCATGGTCATTTATTTTTGAAAAACCCTTCCCCTAAATGAACCTTTTGTGCTTAAGTCTTTCTTCTACATGGGTATACCTTTCAAACTTGACCAGACTTATCAATGCCTAATCTTAATAGATATCTACACTTCAAAAACATAGCAGACTGCTCCCTTAAAGGACAACTACTTCATCAAATCAAAATTTTCTTAAAAATAGACTACTCTTTCGAAGGACAATTAGGCATAGTAAAATCATAGACCACTCCCTCAAAGGATGGCTTAACAATATTCAATAGAAGCTTCCCACATCGATGAACTTCATCAACTTATAAATATAAAACAATAACAATAAGCAAAATACATAATAAGTAGGCTATAATCAGCTCTTATATCTACCATTTTTACACTTCTCGTATCGATCACTCTACCTAATTATTCAATTAAGTCATACTTGGATCTTAGGCATGGCATGAGTAAACTTCCTATATTAATCAATTTACCCATTATAATAAAACATACAAAAGGCATGGACTTGTCTACTATTTTTTTGGTCACATGTGGAAAATCCAATGACTCCACTCCAACATTTATTCTCTTACCTATCATCCACATCCTAATCACACCTAATAGACTATGAGTTTACTTGGTATGAAATTGTCAAGATACATGTTTTCTTAATAAATCATGCTCTTATGAAACATTTGATGGGTTTGTGTTCACTAATTTAATCCATCTATAGATTCTTATTGTTAGGTCCTTGCTAACATAAAGCATCATGTTTCCTTTTCTTATCCAAAATAAGTGAATGTGAATGTTTCCTTTTCCCTACAAACTATCATCTTATATCATTATATCCATTCACAAAGTATAATCCATATAATCATCCTAACATTAAAATTATATTATAACCATCCTCATAATTCAACTCAAAATTAACATCATTCACAAATGACATAGCTAACAACATTAGCATCACATAACATGATCATCACTAACATAATAAACATCTTTGTCAAAATTCTCATCATAATTAAAATAGTAACATCATAATCAATAAGCTCATAGAACATCATCATAAATTCATACTATTAACATCATAATCAATGACCTTATAACATTAAAAATATTAATTACATTATAACATCATCATAAACACATCATTATCATAAACAAATCACAACATCAATGATTTCCATCTTATGAGCATCATAACATCAATCAAAATCACATGTTTATAATATGAAAGATAATCATCAATATCATAAGTATCATAGATAATCATTCATGAAAAAACATAAAATGATCTCAATCATCTGAAACATCTATGTGTGTGTGTGTGTGTGTGTATCAAAAAATGTACATATCTCTTGCTCATAAATACATCTTACATCTTAGCACACAGGCCTATGTCAAAATATCAAAATACATCACATAGGATCTTTGCTCATGAACTTGGAGCACCTAAACTAGAACCACTAACACTGACATTTATTGGTGGTACCCCTAGAGTCACTCCCTATCAACCCACTTCCATCACCCACTGACCTACTACTACAAGTGCTACACCACCAGCCAAACTCACTTGGTACTTACCCCACCTTAGCTCATTAGGACATTATGCTATCATAATGCCCTCATAGTAACACAACTCCTATATGGCCACTAGATATCTGGCCTATGTCATAAAACCTAGGGGTACCACTGTTACTCCACGAACCCATTATAAATAGTCTCTCTCCTATATCACCAACTCAAGTGAGACCTTTGCCTAGTCTCACTCTCCTATCACTATGGTAATTTTACCTTGTAACATGGACACCTAACCCTATAAAGTAGTGACCTATGCCTGGGCCTAATCTCCATACATTGTAACCCCTCCTAGCTAACCTTGTAGGGTGGTAATCTACCCTTGTAATTCTATAATCTAGGCTTGTGTTTCTACCAATAATGTCACTACCTATGGATCCCCCTATGTTGGCCTCTGACCTAGGTCAACATCCATTAACTACTGGTCCCCATCTCCCAACCAAAATCCATGGTTGTGTATCTCCCTTAAAACTAGGCTAGGTAATCAATTATGTAACCTATATCATATCCATCCCTTAGGGCCAACTCCTCAAAAAATAGCTCTTCCTCAACTATTTAGGGCTCTAGTAGATAGAACTTTGCATCCTCCCTCCTATAGTAAGCAAAATCAGGAGGGATACCCTGCACAAGCCCAAACTAATGTCACACTCACTCAAAGGGGATGCACTCTACCTCAACATACTACTTCCTATAGGCCCATCTCCAAATCTAGAAATATAGGGTGTGGTACCAGTACCTAACCCATACTATCCATGTTCGATATGGCCTCCACACTATGTCACCAAAAACTAAACTCTCCAAGGCTCCTTTAAACTAATTAATGTCCCTAGTACCACTACCTACACCTATCATGGCTCTATCTCTGTCCCTAGTACCACTACCTACACCTATCATGGCTCTATCTCTCCCCCATCAGTAAAATTTGACCACATAATCCATAAAATCATATCCCTCTATCAAAATTTCCAAGGGTCTTAATACCCATATGTGCTCGTAGGCCTAGCAGTGAAGAATAAATCCCATGTTGATGCCATAATGCTTATGCACTTTAAACCACCATAACTCTCTATATATCTAAACTAGTAAGACTTGTGCCCATCTAAACATCGTACCACTCAAAAATAGCTCCACGATCACCCCTAACATTACACCAAGATATTTCCTTCCTATAGAATCCAATAGTGCATAACATGTGATCGCTAGGTACAACATGGTCAATAAATGTCTCTCACTAGGAGCCCTCTAGTATAGAGGCCTAATTCTAAAACCTCCAGAGTGGACTAGGCATCATCTCAATCATCTCTATAAAGAATTTCCATACACTCATTGATATCCTCCCCCTCTATGTTTTAAAAATGATCTCCATAAATGGGTAGATGTGTAATCCAATGGACATCCTCTAAAAGGGTGCTCATCTCTCTAGTTGGTAACTAGAAGGTATTAGTCACCAGGTCCCATCTCTCGATGAGGTTGAATATCATTCCAACATCCCTAGGAAGGTACTAATAATGCCACATCACTCTAAAACCCATTACCTCCATGTGATGCTAGTCCTCTATAGACATGGCATCCCTCACCTTGGTAAAAATCTCAAGAACTTGATCCTATAACTAGATCTAATCCTCTGCCTGCAATAATAAATATATCATCGATCAATAACCCCTATCACTCTTATCTCAACACACATCCTACTCTAACCCAACTCCTAACCCACCCTAACCCTAATCTTTCCCAACTCTTATCCTACCCTTCCTATCTCCCTACTATCCTACCCTAACTCTAATCCTATCCTACCTTCCAAACTCCTCATAAAATCCATTACACTCCCATTACCTAACTCTTCTAACCCAAATCCTACCTATTTTAACTCTATACCTATCCAAACCCAACTCAAATCAATAATTGATATATCCCTTTAACCGTTGATAGTCTCCTTGGGGCCATTTACCCCCAAGGTTAACCATTGTTGGTTGGTTCCAACCACCAAAAGTCACTATTAGGTGATCGTAAGTGATGAGTCTTGACCCCATGACCTCCTTATAAAACCCTAAACCCCCATTGTACCACATAAAACTAATTCTTAACACCTTTACACATGTCTAACTACTTCTTTACAACTAAAACACCCACCCACACATATACTTTTTCACACAAACCACTACAATAGCAAAAACCCTAATGCTACATCTGTAAATCAATAATTCCTTAATTAAACATGCCTCATTATATTATTACCAATTCCATTCAAATTTAAGACATGGCTTACCTCATTTTATGATTTATGGTGTAGCCTCAACCCCCACCCAACCACTTGTCTATGAGCTTTTCCAACATCCATCCTGACCCCACCATCACTCTCACACACCACACTCCTCTCGATAACTCCCCATACTTTCACCACTCATGAGCAACCTTCATACAAAGGCTCAAGAATGGATAATGCTCAAGTTCTCAAAGTTGTAAATGAGGGAAAAATGGGCCCAATTGACCTTTTACTACTAATTTAGGGTTTCTACCTAACTATCAATAGTTATCCACCATCGATGGTTGACCCTAACTATCAATGGTTACCTAACCATTGATGATCCACTTTAACAATCAATAGTTATCTAACCATCATCGATTAACCCTAACTATTGATGTTTAGGGTGATTTTTCTTCTTTTACCCTTATGCACCTACATTTTTTTCCTACTTCACCTTAACCTCTTAGTGCATCCATATGAGCTCATAACTATTTAGAAATCACGCTTTCCTTCCACCCAATCAAGAACTATATTAGGCCTAAAGTCCATGTTAGATCAAATATCCATGGGACTATGTAGGTATTGTCCTCTTTCCTAGAACACTAAGAGTCAACTCGGCCATCCCTTACCCACCCAACACCCTAACCCATTTACCTTCACCCACCCTAATGTTGGTACCTATTTGCATAACTTGTAATGGCCTTTCTTTAGTTATCATAAGTACCTTGATCAAATTTACCTTATTAGACTTTTGTATTATGCACCACCTTGTGTGTGACTAGAACCATTGTTTTTTTCTCAAGAGCACTTCCTACCCTGGATACCTGAGCAAGCACTGACCCTTTCTACGAGATATGACAAGTGTGACTAGATCAGCTATGCCCAACACTAAGGACTGGGTACCTTGACATTTATTTTAGAACTCAACCTTATTTTTAATATTATCAACTTTAGTCTTTGTGTGCTTTTGCCGCTTGCACTTCATCACATTTTGTGTATATTTACACCCACTCTACCTATTATCAAACCATGACCCAATTTCCATATTACCTAATTGACTCCTAGTTTGAGGGGAAACACCTCCTCCCTCCCAAAATTGGGTCAAATAGACATAGACCTTGACTAACCACATTTTTTTGTTTTATATCTTGCTTAAAGCTACACAACAAAAAGGGAAAAAATGTATACACTTGAAAACTACATGATAATAGTTTTTAATAGCATCTTGAATTATGGACCCTTAATCAACTCTTTATCTAGTGGACCACTTAGTCTACTAGCATTCATTTACAAATTTATTATGAAAAATCACCCTAAACACATCCTTTCATCTATCACCTTTCTACTCATTCATTCATGGCCCCTGAACCATCATCAGTTAAGGTAATTATTAATGGTCACCCTAACCATTGATGGTTGGGGTCACTTAACTTTCTTTAAGCTTTTAAAGTAACTCCAGCTTTGTTTGAGATAAGCACTCTCTAGAATGGAAACTTACTTTAGTTCCAACTTTTTAAGACTAAAAAAAAATAGGCAGCTTCACCCCCTCCCAACTTATCAACTTTCCCTCAAGATTCCCTCTCCTTAGTAGTTTTTTGCTATAAATACAGGGCTCTTGGGAGAATTATGGATCCTAGAAATTTGCATCCAAACTCTCTTATTTTCTTTTTGCAGGTACTAAGACTGTGAAGCTCTGTCCACATGACTTTTGAAGGTAGGAGTACTATTATTCTCTCTTACTTTCTTTAGGTTTCAACTATCATCCACTTGGCATCATACATGTATCTCTCCTTTGTTTTTAGTGTTTTCACCTTTTATCAAAATTTGATGTTCTAATATATTCACTTTTACACTAGTAAATAGCCTTAAAACCTATATCTTACCCTCTATTAATCGATCACATCCCCTTTATTCCCTTCCAACCTCTTACCCATTTTTCCATAGGTAACTATAGATGATTACTGTGGTTATTGATAGTTATAGCAACTGTCACTGGTTATAGTAACCATCACTGGTCACACAACTGTCACTAGTCAAGACAACCTTCACCGATCACCTTGACCATCATTAGTCACTATCAGTAGAAAATGAAATTTTTTTATTTTAGCCTCCTTCAACCCTACTAGACCTTCTTTTCAATTTTGACATATCTGTAAACTCTATTCTAATCCTCTGGACCTAACCTTGACATACTTAGGCATGGTATTAACCTATTGTGTTACAGCTTCTACTGAATAGGTACATTTTTTATTTTCTTGTATAATCATTTATGTTATTATCAGTCTATCATTATTTATTTTCATTTCCAAAACATTTTTGTCATTAGGGGAGTGGATTGATAGCCATCCAAGGGAGCTTTTGCTTCTTGGATCTAGCATTACTAGGTAGTTCACCCTTCATACTTATCTAACAAATAAGTTAGTTTAGTGCAGTCTTATTGCAGGCAGTCCTTCCTTACCAAAAAGGAGTTCTCACATTCATCTATATCAACATACACATTCTACCAGGTACCTACCTACATACACTAATATTCATTGTCTTTTATCTAATTTGAAAACTAAGAAATGAAAGAAATAAATTGAAACAAGAGTATAAGGTTGATGGGGATGACAGTGTAACATAAATCATCAAAAAGGATTTTAGGCTAGGGAAGGGATAATTAAGGTAGAAAATGACTAGAGGAGGGTGAAAAAGAGGAGGCAAAGCTTAGGATAATGTTTTTAAGATATTTTTATGTAGATAGTAAGTGGTAATAAGGGACAATAATCTTGTAAATCACCAATGGTCTACTCACCCCTTTCTAAGTACACCCCTTAAGGCATGCACTCAGAAAGATAGAGAATCAATGTGTTACTGCCAGATATAAAGCATCAGTAATTGATGAAGTTTGAAAATATTATGTGCATACATAGACAACTTCATCCAGGTTCTCACCTAGAGTGTTATCCACTAGTTTTATCCTATGCATAAGATCAATATTATTAGAGAAGTACATCTCATTCTTTCATGACCTATTAAATATAATTAGAGTATATAATCCTTAGTGTCAAACCTTAATATCCATCAGATTATGTGCTAGATCATTTCAAAAAAATGACCAAACCAATGCAAGAGGAGATTCGATGAATGATAAAAAAATGAAATCACAAAATCACTCATGGACTAGGGTAAATTTTTGTTTATCTAATTTACATAAGTCTTTGAGTGGGTAGTTCCATTAACTTCATCATCAAGTAAAGATTTTTATGTTCGAGTTCCCCTAGATTTCAATTAAACTTAGATGTTATTGTGTTTGAGGGTAAAATTAATGAAGATGTAGTAGATGCCTTGTTAGATTAGTTAGAATCTTATTTTTTCGTGAATTATTTTTATGAAAAATAAAAGATTAAGATTGCATTTCTTAAAGTCTCTTCCCTTTTCAAGAAGTGGTGGCAAACACAATATTTAGAAAAAGACTGGACAAAATTTGATTGTAAATCAATTTGGGATAAAATCCTAGAAGACTTCAAGGGTGAATATTACCTTGAATATTTTTATGATGATCACTACATGAAAAATTCACAACTATGGCAAAGACCTTACTAGTTAGTCCAATCCTAGACCAATTTTTCCCATATTATTTATGCAAGACTAAGATATTTATAGATAGAGCAACATTGAGTCCTCAAATGTTGTAGTGGCCTATGAAGATATATTAAGTCCATATTAAAGTTGGTTAAATTTAATATAATGGGTAAGTCCTATTGATATGTATAAACTATTAAGGAGGTGTTTAATAAAAAGGGAAAAAAGAAACAACTTATGTTTCATAATATACGCCTACTTAAAATAATTTCAAAACATATAAGCTAGGTAAATGTTACAATAAACACAAAAGTAGAAACCAATCTAACATAGAGTTATATACTCAAAATAATGTTCTTACATGGAAAAAAAAAGGAAGGTGGAGTCAACCCTCAAACATAATCATTGATGTAGATCTCAATGTTCTAGTCAACACTACATGAACAACCCCCAGAGGTCAGACATTGAAGTAGAACACCTATTCCATTCATAGATGTGGGTATAAGGGTAGCCACTAGATTTTATCCATATTAGTTATTAATAAATTGAATTTTATAACCATGCCTCATCCATAAGCTTATAAATTAGGGTGTCTTAATTTCTATAACAACCAATTTATTTGCATTACTATACAATGCCAATTTTCATATGATATTCATCCATTCAGGGTATAATTATTTTGTAGTGTATCCCCCATTAATGTCTAAGATGTAATACTTAGACATCTATACATGTATTTTCACAAGTTTATTTCAAATGCCAATCCTCACAATGTAGTTGTATCAGTAGGCAATAAGAGATACTAGATTCTTAAAGTGATTCTATGCTCAAAACATGCCATTCCAAATCAAAATAATGTTTTGGCATAGAGTTATGCATACTTAGAATTTATTACTTCACCATTAACTAACATATGGCCTCAAGAAATAAAGATAGATTAGATTTTTTAAACCATGTTTACACATAAATTTTGTATTCCTATATAGAAAGTCATCATAATGGGTCAACTCCCACAATAAATTAAGTCATTCATCAAGCAACAACTAAAGGCCAAGCTTTTCCACTCGATTCCTAGACTTAGTGTAATAAGGACTATTAATTTCCAAGGAGGGTTGACTGATCTAGGTAGATAAACCGATAATGGATCCAACATTAATATTTGAACCATTCTCATGGTTTGTAATAATTTTGGAGATTTTTCCCTAGTTTTCACTAATATAGGTGGATTTTCACCACTATATTTGACTATAGATCACCATTTTTACTCAGATAGGTAGGTGTTAATGTCAACAGACTCTTAAAAATGATTAATCCTTATGTGGCAATTCTCATGATCTAATTCTACCACCGAACTGTCACATAGTTCTTGCATCTTCAACACTATAGAACACAACTCAATAATAACTGTAGTTGGTGATGCCATAACATAACTCTTAGATATGATGAGTCATAAATAGAAACATTTATAATTCAATAATAGATATCAAACCTCTTGACATGTGTGTGTGTGTGTACATACATACATATATATGTATGTGTGTGTATATATATATATATATATATGTATGTATATTTATATGTATATGTAAATATATGTATATGTATATTATATATAATATACACTCACATACATACATACACACACACACACACACACACACACACACACACACACACACACACACACACACACACACACACACACACACACACACACACACATCTGTGTGTGTGTGTGTATATATGTATACATATATATATATACATATATGTATATATATATATGTATATATATGTATATGTATATATATATATATATATATATATATATATGTATGTATGTATATATATGTATGTATATATGTGTGTGTGTGTGTATGTATATATATGTATGTATGTATGTATATATATATATATGTATGTATGTATATGTATATGTATATGTATATGTATATATATGTATGTGTATATTATATATAATATACACATATATACATACATACACATACATATATTTTACATACACACATACACACACACACACACACACACACACACACACACACACGTGTGTGTGTGTGTGTGTGTGTGTGTGTGTGTGTGTATGTATATATATATATGTATATATATATATATATATATATATATATATATGTATGTATGTATGTATGCATATGTATATGTATATGTATGTATATATGTATATGTATAAATATATGTATGTGTATATTATATATAATATACACATGCATACATATATAACATTAGGCAAATAGGATAGGTTAATAACAATTAGAATAGAAGATAACAACTTTACATCTTTATAAAGAATATGCAATGTATAACATAAATAGATAAATAAAATAAATTTATTATTTTAATATATTATATATAATACACACACACACACACACACGTGTGTGTGTGTGTGTGTGTGTGTGTGTGTGTGTGTAAATATATGTATGTGTATGTATGTATATGTATATGTAAATATATGTATGTGTATAATATATATAATATACACATACATACATATATAACATTAGGCAAATAGGATAGGTTAACAACAATTAGAATAGAAGATAACAACCTTACATCTTTATAAAGAGTATGCAATGTATAACATAAATAGATAAATAAAATAAATTTAATATTTTAGTAATATATGTCTCTCTTTGTGATATTTATTTTGAAAATATTCTTCACATACACACAAATTCATCTATGCTCCATTGTAAACAATACACCTCATTTTCAAAAAAATAAAATGAGGATCCACTTTGGCTTGACGGCTTCATGTTTATGTCTTATAAGACCATATTTAAGCTATGAGTTATTGCCTTTAGTTTAATTCAAAATTAACATCGAAATTGAATTATTTTGATGGATCTTTGGCTTTCAAATCTATGTATTTATCAAAATATGGATTTGACTTCATTCTAGACTAACAGCATAACTAAGTATATTTCTAAAGTTGTTTTTATCCTTTTTAGGTTATATTGAATTTACAGGTCAACATTTCCCTTGCCATGTGTCATTTTTTTCACTCAAATTTTATTAAATAAAAGAGTGGAAAAATAATATGAATGTTCAAGTTACCCAAGCAAGTGCAATTTATCCACATGTCATCATCCTACTCACTAATTGCCTATACAAAAAAGGACTAAGGAATAGAGATCCCAAAGTGAGCTGATAAATTATATCCATCCATGTGGCATTATTCTACTTATCTTTAGCTTGTACATAGATAATATAGATCATAGAGTTTTTAATCAAGTGGGCAAGTGAGAGCCATCCATATGACATCATCTCGCTCAATCACAACTAATATGTATAGATCTCCTTAAGTAAGTAGATAAGTGAAAATAATCCATGTGCCATAATCCCCCTCATATGTAGCTTGTACATATATAATCTAAGTCATAGAGTTATTGAACAAGTGAAAAAGTGAGATCCATTCATGTGTCATCATCCTTCTTTGTAGCCTATATAAAAGGAATAAAGACATAAACCATGAATACTAGCCTAAAGTGAGAGTTTTCCATGTGTCATTATCTTGATCAATTATAAATTTTAGGTATAGACATAGAGTATAGAGCTACCAAACACCCAAATAAGTGAGAATCATCAACATGTCAACATCTTGATAAGTTAGATTGAAATATAATTTCATGTAGATTAAATCCTTGTGATTAAGTAGATAAACAAGATCAAGCCATGTTTTTGTATCTCATTGAGTTAAAATCAATGGTCAAGGATGCAAAGATAAATTTTAAGAGACTAAGTGGTAAGAGGCCACATTTTATATAACACTTAATAGAATGTGAACAAGGAAATACAAGCCACTATTAATACATGCAATGACATGAGTCTTAATGAATGACTCAACAAGTTGAAAAGGGAATACAAGGTTGTGACAAAGTTCCACTTATAAAGTAACCCTATGAAAGCTAATATCATGAAAATTAAATTAAAAATAAAATAGATTTATAAATAATCCATTATCTATAATTAATCCCATGAGTGGAGGATTATCAGCAATGATTTTTTGAGCCTAATGAAATCAACTACATATTCAGTCCCAAAAGATAAAATGAAATCACATTTTCAACTTGTATTTATTTTATGAATTACTCTCCTTCAACTAAGTACCTTAACTTTTTTTATTTTACGCATAAATTTTTAGATAACATAAATGGTCGATTCAAAAATAAATCTTGCTCCATATATGTTCATATTTGGTGGTATCATTAAATATAAAAATACTTTATTTGACTCGACTGCATTGGACCATAAATTCAAACATTATTTAGTGATTTGGATAGAGGTGGATGCATTAAAACCATATGAGGCTAATAGTCAAATATCACTTGACACTTAGTAATACATTGATTGTCTATTGGCTAATAAAGAAATAGGGATACATAACATGAATGCCAAACAAGAGGTATTCCCTTGTATAAACACCCCCTTCAATTTATTTTTTATTGGTGACTATTCAGGGAACATTATTCACTGCTTGCATAGTCCTACTGTTATTTTTTTTTATGTATTTGTAAAAGTATTTGATAAATACTATTGGATATAATCACCCAACATGACCTATAATAATCTATCTACATATGCTTGGTTGTCTGATAATAATGTTAGAGACACCTTAAAAACATGGGAAAAAAACCAAAACTATTTTGTATTGAGAATCCAAATTAGCACCACTCTAATCATTAAATTTAGGTGTAGAATTTAGGTTGCCATGGCCCTATTGAACATGTTGTATGGCTTACTTAACATTACTTATATTAGGGAAATTTGGATCCCCATTTTATACACCATTCTAGGCACTAATAAGATACATTCCCTATGAGAAATCATCAGTTTTGACCTCAATCACCAAATGAGAATGTCAAAGAATAAACCAAATGGACATTCATATATGATTTTGTATTTATTAGTCACATTCATAGATACTATCACTCATCTTGGAGAATATTCATGGGAGCCTTCATTATAATACCCTAAAAATTGGATATTTGATGGCCATATCATCTTTCATATATATATATATATATATAAAGTAAATTTATAGGATAGAAGATATTGTAGACACTAGAAAACTACACACAATGGTTCTAGATGTCAAAATACCCCTAAAACACCTCAATACCACGTAAGGATCATCCCCCAACCCTTTTACTACACACTTAGCTAACTAACTAACTGGCTCACTAACCCACCTTGACCAAACTTAGACTTTGACACTCAACCATCAATAGTCACCCTAACTGTCAATGGTTAGGCCTAACTACTAATGGTCAAGTTCCCATCACCTGAATAATCATACACCCACTTCAAATATAACTTTATTTTCTATAATTATCTTGCCTAATCCACTCATGAATCAATGCATGTCAAAGTTAAAATTAGATAACAAGTTAAACCTATTGTTAAACCTACACTTATACCTCTCCCATTTTCCTATAAAAGAGAGAGGAGAAGGAGGTGAAAAGGTATATGATACTCTCAAGATATTTTGGTATCATAATTTATTTTTTAGGTCATTCTCCCAATGAACCAACAAAATAAAAAATAGGCAAACCGACAATTGAAATAGAGATCCAAAGTACTTTCACTCATGGGCCAACAACCAAATATCATTACTCTACTGAAATTACTCCAAGTTTCAGCAATAGATCTTTTCACCCTCCTCAGACTAGTAATCAACAAGATAAGTATCTATTTTCACTAATTAGTTACTTTATTATTATTTCACAACCAACCTAGCCTAAGCCCACTTTCTAAATTTCCATTCTACAACTCCATCAACCAATTTTCTTGAGCCAGATCAAAACCATAATAACTGTTGATGGTCACCCCAACCATTGACAGTCTATCATAACCACCAACGGTTACCTTGACCATTGATGGTCACCCTAACCATCAATGGTCACTGTGTGATAGACAAACAACAACCTATTTTTAACCATAAGACCTCAACCAAATCCCAATCTCAAACCCTCTACCTAACCACAGAACTCTTCCCTATTTTATAAACTACAACTGATTCATTTGATATTAATATCAATATATTTATCACTATAATTAGTTAAATTCACCTATTCATTTATTAATCAATTCTTGTATTTCATTTTAGTATATTATGTGATATATGTAAGTAGTTTATCTTTCTCTTTCAGAACTTTATTGTTTAAAAGTGTGGATTGATAGCCTCCAAAGAAGCTTGTGCTTCTTAGATCTAGCTTGCTAGGTAATCCACCATAATATTTAAGTAATCAACCATTTGCTTCATTGATTTCTTATCTATAGGTCATCCCTCGCAAGCCAAAGAGGAGTATCTACAACTATATAGATCAAATGTGTGCACAACATATCAGTTTTTCCTACCACACCCTTCTTGAGTTTCTTTTCTCTTCCTTCCAAAGAACATAAGTGAAATTTCTCTAAAACATTTTGGCACACCAGATGGGACCCTTGAGTTTTTTCTTGGGTTCATAGTTGTATCTATGTGTTTCTTCTTGTTGTCTTTCTACGCATACAACAAAATAAAATTTTCATTTTGGGCTTAAAATTGACTACATCCATTGTTTGCTTATTTATTTTATCTCACCTAGCTTTATTAATCAAGTGAATTAATTGTAGCTTCACTCTTATCACACACATAAGACCAAGCCACTCACATTTATTAAACATAAAAACATTGACATAAATATCAACTAGGTTTTCATAACCTAGTAGTCACCTTTCTTGGCTATCTTACTTAGATTTCATCACCAAGGGGAGAACCAACTTATCTCTTTGGTTGAGTATAATATTTGGCAATCGGTATATCTTGGATAAGCACCCAATACCCTTATCTTTATGGTGTGTGAAGTAAGAGGGTAGGCCCCAATATCAAGCCACATACTAATTTCTGATATAGATCCCTTTGAGAGCCTAAACACAACCTAAAACCAACCATAGACCTCGTTTTTAGTACCCACTCTACAAGCCAAGTTTAGTCAGATAATTCTTAAAACCTAAGGCATAAGCCATAAGAGAGACTAAAAATAACCTTAAGATTTAAGGTGCTTTAGTGTGTGTTTTATTTCCTTGACTTTTTCTTGTTTTTTATTTGTTTGAGTTGTGAGATTGCTTGTATCCTTCTCCTTTCTTCATCTACATAGTTTTAACTAGTAAATAACTAAGAAACCAAACAAACCAAGAGCCACATCATAATCATACATCTTCCTCTTCTCCCTCATCCATGGAATATATCTTAGATGCAGAGAGTTCTCCTCATCGTTCTAGAAGTTGTACCATCCCTCAGATGATTTCCCAAGGTTATGCAAAATTCACCACCTTTTTGGATAACAACCTCATATCCCTCCAACATTACCTTAACACTATATCCCATCATACCTCTACTTCAGTTTTGCCTATTAGCTAGCCCTACAACATGCCATCCTACCTTATGGGTGACACTTCTGTAGACAGTATCTCCACCCAACCTTTAGTCACCTAGGCATAATCCTCTACCAATAACCCCACTGATACCACCATTCAAAACTAACCTACTTAACTAAGCAACACCCACGCACCTTCTTACCCAACTAATAACCCTCATAGTATAAGAATAACCCAATCTTTGGGCACTGATACTTCCCTTACCATAGGAGTACCCTCTGCTAGTACCACTACCATTCCTCTTGTTTCCAAGCCACCTACATCCACTCCATTACAAAGTTTGGTGGTTCCCATACCTTCCTCCCTTCCACCTATTAGTACCAACGTAAGCACCTACCCTCTATCTACTAACCCAACTATGCCTCCTACCCAACCTATATTAATCTCTTAATAAGGGCCCATAACACTAAACCTAAGATACATCCCTAACCCATAAGGGTATATACCTCTACCTTCCATGCAACTACCTATCTCCACATATTCATATGTGGCATCATCCCAACCACCCATGTCTACATACCAACATGTGTCAGCCTCTTAACCCCCCACTAACTATACATATGTTATGCCTACCCAAACCTAACACAACCTACCTAAAAACTATGGGGGTACACAAACCCAAACTAACCTTATCAAAATGTTGATGGACAAAATGACTACTTTAGAGTCATCCATTTTTGGAGCTCATAATATTATCATATGACCAAATTTGTAATGAACCAATTCACCTATCTGTCCCCATTTGACCATACCCTCCTCAATGGGAACTTTTGAAATTTTCAAAATTTTAGAGTAAATAAGACCCTCAACAAGACCTAAGAGCATTTAGGCATTTATGTTATATGATTGCCTACAATGATGCTCTCCTTCTTTGCACCTTCCCCATGTCTCTATCAGGTCTAGCACTAGATTGGTATAATGCTATTACACGTAACTCCCTCTTTTCTTTTGCCTAGATAGTTCATATTTTCTTAGACCACTTTTCCATAAACATCTCTAAGAAAGTCTCTATCACTGATTTCTAATCCATTTGGTAATTCGATGATAATCCATTTCTGACTTTGTGGCCCATTAGAGAAGTCTCATAAACTAGCTCTCCTTATCTCTACCCCAACTTGAACTGATCAAAATATTTATTTGGGCTTGCATCAAACACATTTATTCTTTCTTATGGGTACATAGCTTCAAGGCCTTTAATGGAGCTTTCACCATGTCCCAAAAATTAGAGAACAGATCCATTGAATAGGGGAAGTTGAAATTGAGAAACAAGAATTCCACTTTCAAATCAAATGAGGCTTACCATCCAAACACAACAATGAAACCAATACTATTTCCAAGAACAAGGGAAATGTGAATGTGGTTGTCCTTAAGACTATCCCTCCACCCATTGTCAACTAGTCCAACTCTTCCAATTTCTCTAATAAAAATACTAGGAACCCAAACCATAACACCTAGAATTAATTTAACCCACTTGGAGATTCATATGCTTTAGTCTTGGAGAAATTTTTAAAATCCAATATCATACAACTCCCTCTAATCAAACTTCTATAATTCAATTCCTCTCATCCTATACATGGTTGGTATAAGGAGAACAAATTGTACACCTTCCACCAAGTCATTAGACATGATGTTAGTAGGTGTAATATCTTCATGAACATTGTCCAAACCATCATTAACAAGGGGAATCTTGTGTTGGATAACCCTAATGAAACCTTAAACCAATCACTTGACATTTTTATACAACCATTTCCTAACCACATTCCTTTTGCCAATAGTGAAAGTAAAGCAAAATCTTCTCATGCCCACGAGGCCCATACTATCAATATGGTTCTTGGTGAACTTAATGTTGATAATACCATCAAACAAATCACCTCTTTCACCACTCCACTTATTTAGATAGTGGAGTCACCAATCTCTCCTTTGATATGCATGTTAGAAGAGGAAACCATTCACACTTTATCATTTTCCTCAATCATATAACAATCCACTCTTCCTCTAGCAATCATGCCTAAGGAAGAAATCACTTTAGCTACACCTCCCATTAAGGAGTAACCCTCCCAAATATTTAAACCTTTTAATCAATAAAATTATGAGTTAATTGGTCCTTCCCCTTAACCCCTCAGTCTATCCTTCAAGTTCACTATCAAGGGATTCAGACCCATCTATAAACCCTTATCTAAACTAGTTAAAAACTTAGAATTTATATTTGATCCTAGCCTAGACTGGGCCACCTTTTGGAAATATCTTGGGCTCCTATATAAAACCAAGAAATATCCCTTTTTGTTAGAATAACCTACCCTTTCCAATATCAAATGCACTATCACCATAACCCAACCATTGGAAACCTCTGCCCATCAAACCAATCTAGCACCACTAGAACCAAACTCGCCCAAAGTCACCAAATCACCTTCTATCATTCTAACCAAACCCACCAAGAACCTTGGCACATTTCATACCCATAAAATTACTCACCCATTAATAAAGTTAGACCTAAACCCACTAAACCTACCAAAAAACCCCAAGCTAAGCCAATAAATAAGGTAAAACCACCTAGGAGCCTAAAAATCAAAATTATGTGCCCCCTTTCCACTTCGCCCTATATTTTGGGACCTCATCCCTCTACCTTAATTGGGAATCAAACCATCCTAATTAAAACCCAAACACCACTTTTGGTTCTACCATCACTTTTACTTTTATCCACACTTATTTTCATCGACCCACCCATGGGCATACCTCTTATCTCCCAACTAAATATAAACAAACCACTTATTTCTAAAACATCTACCTAAATAATTTCTAACCCTAAATACTCAAACCCTCTACCAAAACCCAAACCATCCACCAAGGTCACCCCTTCACCCAAGTATTTGACCATCAAAACTACTCCTAAAAGTATTTCCAACCACACTACCAAACCTAATCCCTCCATGCCTCTACCACCATTGTCTGAGTCTTACTCCACATCTTTCAAAGGTTATTATAAGCTTTTTGTTCAATTTTTCAACCTATCAGACCATTTATCCCACATAGTCCTAAATCATCTTAGTAAAACAAAAAATTAGTATGTTTATACCATATGACACTTGGGCATGACATGAAGAACTATAAATATCTCTAAGTGATATCCCATCAACTGTATCATGAGGCTGACTTATTATCATATGATCCTCCTATGAGCTGGAGATGATATAATAACTAACAACCATTAACCAACACCTACTACCCCTCCACTCTAAGCTAAAAGTTAAGAGGAACTAAAGTAATCACCTAGCCTAAATCCTCCCCCAATCTATACCATCCATATGGTCACATGATCACAGCCTCAACCAAAGGATAAGGGGAAGACAAAGGTGTCCATTTCATGAACATATCCCTCTTCCTCCACCCAAACACCTAGCCAAAACCAAATACCTTTACCTTCAACCAAACCCAAAGTGTCCATCTTGGGAACCTCTCACTCCAATCCATATAAATTAATCCTATGATTAGTTTTGAAATAGCTTCACCAGACAACAACAAAGATGATTTTGTATGAACTAATCAATACCTCACCCCATCATCACCAAAAAATGATAGAATCATTGTAATCCATAGAGTTTAGGCTGAAATACATGTAACCTCTATTATCCTTTGTTGTATTTCTCCACCTTTCTAACCTTATCACATTCAAGAATTCAAAGATACCTTTTATCCATCTAGATGACCCAAATCCTCCCCTATTCATTATTGCCTATATCAACCAAATCCACATCAAGAGGGTTATGATTTATAGAGGGGGTAGTATCAACATCATCTCCTCCCATGCCTAAAAAAACTCAAATTACCTAAGAACATCATGTCAGAAGCCTTAGTGGTGCTATGATCATTCAATAATACCATGATCATGACTTTAAGAACTGTCATCCTTCACATTCACTTAAGACCCCACACCCTTCCTGAGCTCTTATATGTAGTAGAAGGATAATTCTAGTATGATGTCTTATTGGGACACCCTTGGATTGATTTCATGGGTTATGTGTCATCCACCATCAATTGATGCATCAAATTTGAGCATGAAGGTCAAGTTATTACCATAGAAGTTAACCTGAGCCCTTTCACATCATGCAACATGATGTGCCAACCCAATGAAATTATCCTTCCTCCATCCAAAAATCCTTCATCAACAAAAGATGTGGCTACATATTATTATACCACTAAAACATCCTCTAGTTCATTTTTTCCTTCTACAAAATTCCCCAAAATGGACCCTTTGGAATCAACATTCTATCATCATTTTTTTGGGGAGTATCACCTTTTGACCCTTGATACTTTCCCTACTCCCAAAGAGTATGGGAAACTTGGCCACCAACCTAATTATGACCCTAATATCAGAACCAATATTCTTTTTGAATCCTCAACTTATCAAACTAATTTCATTTATGGGGAACTTGATAAATCCCTCGACACTTCTGCCACCTATTTTTCACCTTGACCATTCACCTCCAGCTTCTCCTACCTAGATAAACTAGAGTTTTCCAAGACATACCTTTATATGTGTGATTGGAAGGGATTTAGCCTATGTCAATATGAATAGGGGTTGTATGATTTGATTTAAACAAAAATCAAAAATCTCATGAAAATCATGGCCTCAGTTTCACTCCACCTAAACAACAAACCAACCCACCTCCCAAAACTGTCATTGATGAGGAAATACCATCTTCACTATCTACTCCACCATCAACCACTAAGGATTCTGATATCAGCCCCCTTAACTTTTTTTCATCAATATGATAAACCTCAAACCCTTAAATTATCAAAAGGATGGGGTGACCGTAACCATCCCTCTGACCTATCCTAAGATGATATGATATGACTCTCTTACTATTAATATCATTCAGTGTCAAGATGATGATTTCATTCTCACCTATCTTGATACACCATATTATTCTATCCATAAATCCCTTCCTTCTAAGACTTTGATCAAGTTGAATGAATCCACAATGGATATCAACTTAGGCACTCTAGACGACCTCGACATTGTCAAAATTGGCCAATTGCTAGATTCTAAGGAGCTTTGGGACTTCCCCTCCTTCCTTCAAGACCACATCATAGCATTTTCTTGGTCTTATAATGACATGCCAAGGATTGATCCCTCCATCACTACCCATAACATAGTTACCAACTATGATGCTAAGACCATTAGATAAAAACTTTGATGAATACATCTTTACATAGCCCTTCTCATCAAAGAAAAGATTTAATGTCTCCTATCTATCAAATTCATTTGATCCCTTAACTATCTTGAATTGGTCTCAAACATCGTACCTATCACCAAAGCCATAGGGGGACTATGCATTTGTGTCAAATTTCATGACCTAAACCTTTCTTTCTCAAAGGATGACTTTCCTTTGCCAAGTATTGACCAACTTATTAATCTTACAACAAACCATGAAATTTTATCTCTTATGGATGTATTCTCAGGTTACAATTAGATCCTAATTTCCCTTGAAGATCAACATAAAATTCCTTTATCACCCCATGGGGAACTTTCTGCTATCAGTTCATGCCTTTTGGACTGAAGAACATTAGTGTAACTTACCAATGTGATATGACCTATATCTTTTATGACCTTATCCATAAAATCATATAAGACTATGTTGATGACCTTCATGGGAAATCCAAATATTGTAAGGATCATTTGGTCATTATCAAGATTATCTTTGAGAAAATCATCCATTACTATGTCTACCTTAACCCAAAGAAGTGCATTTTTGGGGTCTTATTAGGAAAGATACTTGTCTTCATTATATCCATTCAAGGACTTAGATTCAATCTGACCAAAATCAAAGCAATCCTTGACATGCCTCTTCTTACCCACCTTAAGCAAATTTTTAGCTTGTAGGGGAAGATCCAATCCATTCATTGATTTATCTCTTAGCTCTCAAATTGATGCCAATACTTCCATCACCTTTTGAATAAGGATGTATCTTTTAAGTGGAATAATGACTATTAAAAGGCCTTTGATTTACTTAAACAATACCTTTTGTCTATACCTATCCTCACTCCTCCTAAGGATGATCAACCTTTTTACCTTTATATCTTCACCACCAACCACTCCTTAGGGGCAATGCTCACTCATTGTGATGAAAACTACAAATATTAAGCTATATATTACATCAGTCACACATTTGTAAAATATGAAACTAAATACACACTTACTAAGAAAATTTTCCTAACCTTGGTATTCATGGCCACTAAGCTTTTCCACCACCTTTATAACCATAAAACGTCTATCATAACCAATATCGACCCACTTAAGTATATGCACTCCAAGCCATACCAAGACCAAAGTATAGGCAAGTGGCTCATGATTTTAGCTAAATTTGACCTTGAGTTTCTTCAGCAAAATTCAATTAAAGGGAAATTTATTATCAACCAATTGGCTTAAGCACTAGTAAAAGATAATCAACCTCCTCCCCTTAAGTTCCCTGATGAGTCCATCACAACCCTCTCTTAGGAAAACTTCACGTATCAAGTAACCATGTTCTTCAATGGATCAAAGTGTTAACATGGTGGGGGAATTAGCATTATCCTTATCCCCCTTTATAGTGAACCTTTTCTTTTATCTTTTAATCTAGATTTCAAATGTACCAAAAATATGGTTGAGTACAAAGCCATAGTAATAGACTTTCAAACTATGTTAGACTTGGGAGTCAAAATGATAAACATATTTGGAAACTCTCAACTAGTGGTCAATCAAATCAATGGATCTTACTAATATAAGAATGATGTTTTACAATAGCATAAATAATTAGTTGACATACTCTTAGCCTCATTTGAACACTGTCATATCCAAACCACCTCATTATCTACAAATAGGTTTGTTGATATGATGGCTTCCCTCACTTCTTAGATCCTAGGTGTACCCTCTGACTCTAAGCTATTTGTCATTATCCATAGACTTACCCAACCATCTTATATCAAACTAGACTCTCCCACCATCTTTAACATGGATGAGACCTAACCTAACCTTTAGTATCAACAAACCTTTGACTATCTCAACCTTGCCATCATTCCTTCCAATCTCTCTAGTAATGCTTGAAGAGAATTTATCTAGATCACCTCATATTATACCATAATAAGGGGAATTATTTATAAATATGGCTTTGATGGTCTCCTCTTTCACTACCTACATAGTCATGAAGCCTCTCATGCTATCATGGAAATGTATGATGGGATATGTGGGGGACACTTTAGTGGACTAGCTATCACTAAACACATCCTTCACCTTGGATATTACTAGCTTACACTTAACCAATATTATTATGATTATGTCAAAAAGTGTGTCAAATGTTAGCACCACACCAATTTATATCACACACTTAGCCATAGTCTTTGCATATCCATATATTTCTATCCCTTCTCATAATGGGGTCTAGACCTTATTAGTAAATTCAACCCCCATTCTTCATAGTGACATCATTCTATCGTCACTACAATTGAATATTTCACCAAATGGGTAGAGACTATTCCTTTTATCTCAACCAAAGCCAAAAATATTTTCAAATTTATCAACCATCACATCATCTATCATTTAGGTTTTCCTCAAAAAATCATCACCAACAATGGTAAATCTTATACAAAAAAACAAGTCCAAGGTCTTTGTGATTCATTTGGCATAAAGTTAAGTTTCTCTTCATCCTATGATCCTTAAGAAAATGGATAAGTGAAAACTTCTAACAAAACTCTCAATAACATGCTAACTAAAATGGTTAATGCATCTAGTCAAGATTGGCATTTACACATTCCCTTTACCTCATGGTCATATCATACTAGCATTATAACCCTTATGAATGTTACCCCTTTTTCTTTACTTTTTGGAGCACAGGTTGTCTTGCCTCTCAAATTACAAATCCCCTCTCTTCACATATCTTTCTGAGATCTCATCTCTGAGAGAAATTATCATCAAGAATGTTTAGCCCAACTTGAGCTACTTGACGAGTGTCATTTAATAGACTCACCCATATTCATGTCTATCAAGAGTGAGTCAAGTGCACTTATAACAAAAGCCTTAAAATATGATAATTTAATATCAAAGACCTTGTCTTAAAGGAAAACCAACATGTCACCAATATAGATAAAAGAAATTGAGGCAAGTTTGCTTTCAATTATATTAGAACTTTTATCATAATGCACAAGTATGGATCAAGAGCTTATCAGTTATCCTCTCTAAAGGGAAACCCAGAACTTGAGTCCCTCAATGCTTCACATCTATGTCCTTTCTTTTGTTAAAAATGATGAAACTCACTTTTTATCTAACTTAAGTTCATCTATGGATTTTAAACCACATTCATCTTCCCATTTTAAGGACAACCAATTAAAACTAAATCATGTGATTATCCATCACAATCATAGCCTAATCTTGAATAATGGGTACCATGACTCTACCCATGGCATGATTCTCATGGTACTTTCCACCCCTTTCTTAGGATGGATTCCCATGGTTGTCACCCAAAATATCTTTCACACCTACTCAATCTTCTTGTGATTTTAATTTTGACTTCATAAAAGGATAACCTTTAATCCTATATAAGAAAGTCTATGTTAAGCAAAATCATAAGATAAAAAAGGAATCATGGTGTTTCTACTCATTTTTTGCTATTTAATATTTAGAAGAAATAAGAAACTAAAAATAAATGGTCAGGGGTTTGTACATACTTGGATGAAGTTGCACACCATATCCAGATGATTGAAGGAGCTCCTCTTTGGCTGTGGAGGATGACACCTATAGACAAGAAAGAATTAAATAAAAAATGTTAGATAGAGATATGGTGGACTGCCAAGTGATATGCTCGGTCCTAAAAGTGTAGATACTTCCTTGAGGGATGACAGTCCACTTATTGACAAAAAAATTGATGCTAGAAAAGAAATGGTGAAAGACTAAACAAAATAAATAGAGGTAATGCGTACCTATATTCTGTAGTCAGTCTATCACAGTCACCGATGTAGGTTAGTTTGTCGGCATCGATTGGTCAATGTTGCTAACATCGATTAGGTTACTGACGTCGGTAGGGGAAATGGTCCTTAGATGGGTCTCAGGTTTTTGTCTTTGGTTGATAAAAGAGTTTGGAAGGAGTCTGGGAGTTTAAAAGGTCTGTGCAAGGTTGCAGGGAGATGAATAAGGTCTGCAGAAGGACAAAGGTAGAGGCTAGGTTGTCAAAATGGGTAAGGGTGAAAGGAAGGCTTTTCAGCCTCTCCAAGGAGAAAGTTGGGTCTGGTTGAAGGTCAGGTCTAGTTTGGTTGATAGTATTTAGAAATAGTAAAATAGAAACTAATTACTAATACTTTCTAAATTACTTAAATGAAAGGGCAAAAGAAATACTTAGCTCTGGTGAGATGAAGAACCAAGGTGTTGAACACTTGTCCCTATTGTGGGTTGATGCTGAAGACCTTGTGCAATACTCCAATTCAATCTGGAGTCATTTGTGTAGAGTCTCTATGGCCAAGGGAGCATTAGTTGAAGTCTGATGCCTGGTGATGTCTCAGAGTTTGAGAGAGAGCGATAGAGCCAGATCTAAGTGAGAAAGAAGTTGATTCTAGAGTCCAAGAGAGAAGTGTCTAAGAGTCCAAGAGCCCATAACTTGATGTGAGAAGTCAGTTTATGTAACTGACATCGACGGTCCCATCGGTGTCGATCGACAGTTGACCGACGTTGGCGGTTGAAGAATGAGTAAACGGGCTAAGAAGCCCATTTTTCATCGGCCAAGTGCACTTGTTGGTTGGGGAATGGTCAAATGATAGGGTTAATAAGCATGAGAGTTAATTAGAAGGTTATAATGGGTCTTAGGTAGTTATGATATGAAGGACTTAGTCATAGGGTGAGTCATGGGGTATGAAATGGTCTTAGTGGTGAGGTGTCCAAGGCGAGGTGTCCTAGGTGAGTTGTCTAGGGTGATGTCATTAATCTAAAATAAGAAGTTTATTTTAAATTAATGAAGTGTGTAAGGGACCAAGGGGTTGACACAATTTAGGTGTCTACATTTGCCCCTTTTTGTCTTGTTGGTTATTCTTGACGAACTGCAAGACAAAAATAGGAGTAAGTTTCCCCAGGTACGGGATGAGGTTTAGGTTGCCCCAAGTATGGGATGAGGTTTAGGTTGCCCCAAGTATGGGATGAGTTATTCCCCCTCAAAGTAGGAGTTGAGGGAAGGTAACCTAATATCAAGTGCCGATTTGATAGGTAGTGAATGGGTATGGTGAAGTTTGAGTGCAAACGCTACAATAATTGAGATTGCGTGTATACCAATTCACGTGATAGTTAGGTCAAATTTTCACGGTCGAGGTTGAGGAGCACTAAAATTGAAGTAATCGGTCCCTAGCATTTAGTTGTAGCTAATTGGGTTAAATGATCAAAGTTGTAGCTCCAATGGTCATCGTGTTCCAAGTATCCCGAGCTCAGGTTGTGCTCCTGGAAAACATGAAAATGTCACAAGTAGTGGGGATCAACTTGGGCACAATCTGATACTTGTGAGGGTCATAATGTGAGGTACAAACAATTTGATAACTATTCATGAGGTAGCATATATGTAATCAAAACAACTAAGACAGAGTTGTCTCAAAAATGGTCATGGTCAGAGGAGATAGTCGCAATCTCCAAGGTTGTTGGTTGAGTTGAGTTGAGATATAAGTGATCTCAAGGTTGTGTGTTGTGGTCAGGGAGATATATGTGATCTCTGATGTGACCCATGAGAAGTCTAAGGTGACTTCTACAATGTTAGGGCTGGTTACGTGGTCATGTAATATCCCCAACCAATAGGGACTATAGAAAGACAAAAGCTCTAATACCACTGTAATATCCCCAACCAGTAGGGATTGTAGAAAGACAAAAGCTCCGTTACCACTGTATTATCACCTATTTCCCTTGAATTCTGAAACTGAATATTTTATATTACTTCCCTGTATCTTACTCTTTTTGATGCTTTTGCATGAAATAAGATGCCACTTTTTCAAGATAAATTCAATCAAATAAATAAATAGTAGTATAATCTATCAACTGAGTAATCAATGATCTTATTGTTCTTCTAGATGATTACAAAATTAAGTCTCTATCATGCATATAAAATAATATGAAATATTCTTCAATAAAACCTTATTGTTCTAGCAAACTAGAAATAAACCCTAAATCTGGTCCATCTCGAGTTGCTATGTTAAAAACACAGTCACCGTCATCAGTTATTCTGTCGCTGTCGGTGGTATAACACTATGAACACTGTTGATGTCAGTCTTTGATGACCTGGGTTGGTTGATGTCGGTTGATATTCTACCAATGTCAATTTCTAAATTGACTGATGTCAGTCACTGGACTACCAATGTCAGTCTCTGTGCTTCTCATGGCACTTTTCGGCCTAATTAAGAATGGTACAGATTTGTATAGATATGTACAGATCCTGTATAAAGGCTAATGAAAAATAGTGTAGCCTATATGCTGTTCTCCAGATTTGAAGAAATATAGCCTAATATAGAAGATATTTATTTTGAACAATTACTCAAACAAAACCTAATGGAATAAATACCTGTAAACCTCTGTGATAGCTTCTGTATGAAGTTATCTCTCAAATTGGCAATAGATCGGCTGATATCTCACAACCTCTAAATTGCACACACTAAAGAGTGGACGTTCTCCAATGCAAATGGAATCTTGGAACCCTTGGCTCAGTCTTCTCAAAAGAATTCTTAGCAAAAAGCAATAATCATAATCTCATAATCATTCATAATACCACTCCAACTCTCTCCCATGAGAAAACCTTATACCCTCAAAAAAGTATGCTTGCCCTAATTAGGGTTTCTTAATTTAGAATTAGGGTTTCTTAATTTAGAATTAGGGTTTATTAATTAAAATTAGACCAAATAATTAATATTTGATTAAATCAATCAAATATTAATATCTTCCTTAATACATGTCTGATCCTTGAACTGACAAAAGCTGGTGAATCAGGGAATAATTCTACACATGAACATACTAAAATAAAGGTGCTCTGCTGCATGTCAGAAGTCCCTAAATAATAGGAACTCAGGCAAATGTGTCTAAAAGAGCTTAAATGAAAACCAACTATATAAATTATACTAATCAAAGCCAAGCCAAGCTCCATCATGACCCTCTATCCATCCTATCAGCCTACAAGGTCACAATAATAGGCTAATCACCAACTCTGAAGATGTCAACTAAAAAGGGAACATGACAATCTGCCCCTCCTGAAATTGCTTGCCCTCAAGCAATCACTGAATGATAAACCAATCAATCCACCCAGATCCCAAATGTAGTCATGATCTATACTGATGACAATCAATGCAAGCTCCTATAATATCCTTTGAAATATAACCAGGAGGAATCCACAATCAAACTGGCGAGTGCAACTCAACCAATCTCTAAAATCACAATTGCCCTGGATGTGTCGATACTGCAGGCTGTGTAACTTGCAACTACCACTTCCATTTGCAAAAAATGGTGCCAATATATTCCATAATTGATGATAAGGAATAGGTGCCGATCTACACCTGCATGAAATCAAATCTTCGATCTCTAGATCGAAAGAAGAATAATGAGCATACCCCACCATATACTACCGATAGGAACCCCCAAACTCTGCTACTGTCTCACCATCACTAAACTAAGAATTAGCATATGGCTCCAATCTCTGACTCCAAGTGGCTATAGGCTAGATAGGACTTTATGTAATCTACTCAACAAAACCCACCTCAAAATCCCTGTGAGGTAGCATAGTAGAAAGGATCACTATAATCTCCCCACCCAATCTGCTAATAGCACTAGTACCTCGGATGAGAACACCTTTCGTCACCTTATGCGAGTCCAAATGAACACCTACACTATCTAACAAATACTCTATGAATGATTCAGTGCAGTAAAAATTATACGTGAAAGCATCAACATACTCCCTCGCACACCACAACTGATCCCTTTGTAAGGGTGGCACAACCAACTGTACCACACCATTGTCTGTGTGAGAAGAATCAATCTAGAGACTCGACTCCACTGGTATCCCAAACTCATTAGGACCAGGTACTCCCAAATCCTAAACATGTGTGTTAGCTCCAACAACATGCTCCTCAGCAACAACTGCAGGAACATACTCACCACCAACCACCTCAATATACAAATGAACTGGGTCTGGGCCTGGTGAAGACCATAAATGCTCTAACTCCATGGTCACCTCAGCCAAATGAAACTATGACTCCTCATAAGCCAACTTCATACTCTCAAGAATCTCAAAAGTCACCTCGAGCTGCTGAGTAAGCTCACTCACCTTATCTTCCTTGACCAATAATGCATCATATGCTGTGCTACCCCACTCCATAAGATAATCTCTATCAGCTACCAACTACATATAATCCTGTCTCAGAATTTGGATAGCCTCCCATAAAGAGTGGATCTCTATCAAGGACAAATAACTACCTCCTCACTCAATGCTAATAGGAGAACCCCATCCATAAATTGCTAAAAACTGACGAGCAACATCAAAATGCTAGCAAGCGATAGCAATGTCTCGCTCACTAACTCTCAGCTGACTAGACACATGATGGCGCTGGCTAGATTGTCTCCTACAATCCTCCTCTAATGCATGTTCTACAAGAGTAGACTCAAAATCACTGACCTCTAGATTACTACCATCCATACTCTGTGAATCAACTCCAAAGCTCATATCAACATACAGAGTATCAAAAACTGTAGCATCACTATCTAGCTCCTCTATATCGAAAGAAACCACTAATGAAAGTGAGTCCTCAAAATTGTCCACTACATTCCCCTGAGTGTCATTTGCAATAATTAGATCCTGAGACTCTTCTACACTCTCTAAATCTAGAGTGTGAATGCTGGACATACTCATATCATCATCAACATGTGACCTGTCTGTAAAAGAAAGCTGAGTCCCCACTAAATGTGCTAACTCCTGATCTAAACTCAACTCATGACCATCAACACTTAGTGTACTAACATCTAAGTACACCTCCACACTCTGAATGCAAGCATCAGACTCATCCTCATCTAACTCTGAAGAAGCTGTTGCTAAAACTATCTCATCATCACAATCTCCAGCTCCCACATCCTCTGCAACTAACTGAGAGTCCAAATCCTCATGACATAGGTCATCCACGTGTCTCTCAAAATCTTGGAGAGCCAACTAAGTACACACCAAGGAATTCTAAGTATCCTCTAGTGCATGAGAAAATCGGTCAACCTCCTCTTCCTTCTTGTTTTGTGATGTGGACCCTTTAAAAAAGGATGTCATACGCCGTACTAATTTGGCTTCGAATGTAGGGTCTGAAAGGATTTCATTTATCCTCCTCTGGGTTTTAACTAGCATATTCAAACTTTGTTTCAACTTCCCCATGTCTTTGTCCCACTATTTCTGAGTACTTGAAGTACCCATGATTTACTAATTGATTCAATGTCCAACCTTCCCAACAGGATGGCAGAATTTAGCTCTGATTTACCCAACAAGATGGCAGGAATTTGGCTCTGATACCACTGTAATATCCCCAACCAATAGGGACTATAGAAAGATAAAAGCTCTGATACCACTGTAATATCCCCAACTAGTAGGGATTGTAGAAAGACAAAAGCTTCGTTACCACTATATTATCCCCTGTTTCCCTTGAATTTTGAAATTGAATATTTTATATTGCTTCCCTGTATCTTACTCTTTTTTATGCTTTTGCATGAAATAAGATGCCACTTTTGCAAGATAAATTCAATCAAATAAATAAGTAGTAGTATAGTCTATCAACTGAGTAATCAATGATCTTATTGTTCTTCTAGACGATTACAAAATTGAGTCTCTGTCATGCATATAAAATAATATGAAATATTCTTCAACAAAACCTGATTATTCTAGCAAACTAGAAATAAACCTTGAATTTGGTCCGTCTCGGGTTGCTGTGTTAAAAACACAGTCACCATCGTCAGTTATTCTACTGCTATTAGTGGTATAACACTGTGAAAACTGTCGATGTTAGTCTTTAACGACCTGGGTCAGTCGATGTCAGTTGATATTCTGCCAATGTCAGTTTCTGAATCGATTGATGTCGATCACTAGACTGTATATGTCAGTCTCTGTGCTTCCCATGGCACTTTTTGGCTTGATTAAGAATGGTACAGATTTGTATAGATCTTTACAGATCCCATACAAAAGCTAATGGAAAATAGTGCGGCCTATATGTTGTACTCCAAATTTGAAGAAATATAGCCTAATACAAAAGATCTTTATTTTGAATAATTAATCAAACAAAACCTAATGGAATAAATACCTGTAAACCTCTGTGATAGCTTCTATATGAAGTTATCTCTCAAATTGGCAATAGATCAGCTGATATCTCACAACCTTTGAATCACACACACTGAAGAGTGAATGTTCTCCAATGCAAATGGAATCTTGGAACCCTTGGCTCAGTGTTCTCAGAAGAATTCTTAGTAAAAATCAATAATCATAATCTCATAATCATTCATAATACCACTCCAACTCTCTCCCATGAGAAAACCTTATACCCTCAAAAAAGTATGCTTGCCCTAATTAGGGTTTCTTAATTTATAATTAGAGTTTTTAAAATTAGAATTAGGGTTTCTTAATTAAAATTAGACCAAATAATTAATATTTGATTAAATCAATCAAATATTAATATCTCCCTTAATACATGTCCGATCCTCGAACTGACTGAAGCTAGTGAATCAAGGAGTAATTCTGCACATGACCATACCAAAATAAAGGTGCTCCGATGTATGTCAGAAGTCCCTAAATAATAGGAGCTTAGGAAAATGTGTCTGAAAGAGCCTGAATGAAAACCAACTATAGAAATTCTTCTAATTGAATCCAAGCCAAGCTCAATCATGACCCTCTATCCATCCTATCAGCCTATGAGGTCGCAATAATAGGCTAATCACCAACTCTAAAGATGTCAATTGAAAATGGGACATGACAGGTCATGATTTTGGAATAGGTTGAAATGGTTCGTCCATTAGGTGGATGAACTAATGAATGGCTGATGTCATTAGGGAGACGATCAGGCAGATGGCTGAGCTAACCTTAGAAGACTGAGTGTTGCCTACATAGCTCCTATTTTAAGGGCATCAAGCCAATGTAGTTTAAAATGGTTGACAGTTGGTTATGTTATAAATGATGAGTGTATTATGATGTTACAGCCTTTTCCATATTGTGTGATGGTTTATTCTGTAACATTGGTTATATGGTTTTTCACCCCTAGAAATTTTCCATATTGGTGATGGTATATGCTAAAAATGAAATGAGTATATTTATGCTTCAGCAAGTAATGGTTTATGGTTGACATAAATTGTGTTTGGTCGATAATTTCTATGTGTATTGTTGTCCATAGAAACTAGTGTCATGTTAGTGGTCTAAAAATGTTTTGGTTTGGTTTGGTTTGGTTAGATAATGGTTTGGTTATGTGTGACCAGGATGTATAAGAAGTGAAAGGTGCATTTCTCTTTCATTGACAAGGACCATAATGATTGCATAGATAAGGTTTTTGGAAACAAAAGCCCCATTCATGCATTATGTCATTGACCATTGATTTGTGTTAGAGAAGTATTCGAATCACTTGATGTTAAGTGAGCTCAAAATCCTTTGGGTATGTTGGGGTAATAGGTTTGATTTATGTGAATGTGAGGGTAGGATAACCTTTTTAGGCAGGAATAACTTTGCCCCTTTTATAGGTGACCCTGAGAACGACTATAGGCTAGTCCATGACTTAATAGTTTGTCAGTCATTTTTTTTGGTAGACTGATCAATGCGGGAAGTCCACTTTGGGATGTTGTTTTGTCTTGATTTGTGGACATATGGTGATGTGTATGTATAAAAATTTAAGCATAGCCATCTTTTGAGGGAGTGGTCTATATTTTGCTTTGTATGTTTGGATAGGTTTGAATAGATGTCCTTCAAGGGAGCAGTCTATCAATTACAGCAATGATGCAGTTGTCCTTCAAGGGAGTAGTCTAGATTTATAGTTTATGACCTTTGAATAGGCATCCCAGTTTTATTTTGTTTTTGGACTGGACTTTTGGTCATGGACTAGACTATAGAGGTTTAAAGGTTCTCTTTTATTAGGACAAAGCATTCATGCTTGACAAAAGGGGTGACTAATGTTTGTTGGGAAAAAGGGTTGAAAGGATGATGAATGACGATGACAGGGGTTGCTTAAGGGATGAGCTCAAGTTAAACATCTAGTGAATGATTACTTGACTAAAAATAAAAATGGTCATAGATGTAAGGCATAAAGGGGATCAAGTTCTGGTCAGCCTTCAAAATAAGACAGATAATAAGTACCTGATCCATGCTTGTGCATCATGATGTAAGGTCTGAGTTAATTAGGAGAAAACTTGCCCCATTTTATTCTTTCCATATTGGTCACATGTTGGGCTTCTATAAGGTCAAGATCTCTAATTTTTGAAATCTCACTCTTTTAGATTTTGGTTGTAGGCATGGTTTGGTCGATGTTGGACGTGAAGTTGGTTAGTATGTTGTTGGCATTGGATAAGGAGGCTGTCGAGACCTTATTTGTAAAGAAGTCCCCCTAGCATGGTGTATTGGGTATTAATTTTGATAAAAGCCCACCGTGCATTGCTAGAGAGGTTATGAGGCATGATAAAATATGTCAAGTAGTCCACAAGTCATTTATACCAAACATCATGTGGACTAGAGAGGTTAGGAGGAGTTTCCCCCAATGATGTTTGTTGAGACATGTCCAAGATAGAAATCTTGGGTTGTGTTGGTTGAGAGGTCTTGACAAATAATGGATATGTTAAAGGGGTAGAAGCCTGGTCTTTTCCTTTATTCTTCACGGTTTGGGGCCTAGTGGCCACATGAATAGTGTTGATTCCAAATAAAGGAGTGGAAGGTGGTAAAGGGACCATAGTCTTGTATGGGGTTCCTGATTTAGGTGAGGATGTTTGAGAGGCATGTGATGATGTTGAATGTTTGTCAAAAGAAGCCTCAATGTGAGGGGTGTCCTTTTTCAGGTGCCAACGAATGACAACTTTAAGGGTGTAGTAATGCTCAGTATCATGTCCAGGTGTGTGATGATACCAACAGATTTTAGTGTCATTAAACCAAGATGGTTTTGGTCTAAGAGGTTGATATGGTTTAATAGGTGGAAGAGTGATGCTCGAAGATTGCAAAAATTGGCATAACATCAAAGCATAAGAGCCTTTTAATGGGCCTGCACTCTTTGTTGCAATTGGGGTTGACAACTTCTTTTTAGGAGATGTTTGGGGAGTTTGTCATGTCACCTTTTTCGTGGGTGGTGTGGTCACACGTGTAGATGACACTTTGTTGTTGAGAGGTGTTGGATGTGGGAGCAATCCTGCTAAAGTAGAAGGATGTGGACCCAAAATGGAATGTAATGATGAAGGTGGGGGAGGAGTTCTCCGACGTGGTGTAGTGGCCTTTTTTAGTTTAGTGTGAGGACTACTATTGTGTGGGGTGAGGTTCAAATCTACCTTCACTTGTGGGTGAGTGAGTTTTGATTGAGGGTGAAGGCTGAGAGATTTAATATGTTTGGGCATGGTAGATGTCTGTAAGGGTTTTGATGATGTCATATGATGTTTTGCAATCAGTCCTTTGGAAGATTTGGGCGATTGTAGATGCAAAAATGAATTAGACATGGTGATCTCGGGCAAAAGGTGAGAAAATTATCATGAGATCATCCTTGACTGAAGTAGGTGAGGTGGTGATTTCTTCTCTCAGTGGAGAAGGGATTGGAGAATTGGGCTCTTGAGTTGGATAGAGCGTAGGTATGATTATATCTTCCTCGTGTGGTCGAGGAGTAGGGAAATTATGATCCCCCATTGATGATAAGAAGGATGAGGGCAAGGCAGCCGATGTTGGTGCCATCAAAACATCCTCCAATATGGGAGAGGTCAAATTAGCCTCTCCTATGTGTGAAAGGGGGTTGGATGGAGGACTATCCTCCATTGGTGGAGGACAAATAGGAGAAGAAGGTTCTTCTTCTTGTGGTGGACAAATAGGAGAAGAAGGATTTTATACCTGTGGTGGACAAATAGGTGAAGAAGGCTCTTCTACCTATGGTGGACAAATAGGTTGATTAACCTCTTCAGACTATGGAAGAGGTTGGTTAGAAACCATGTCGATTGTGCATATATTATGCTCTTGAAAATCACCGGCTATGGTCTGAATGTTATGTTGACTAGGGGGATGGTTAGGGAATGGTTGTCTAAAGATGTCTATGTTGTGGTTAGCCAGCATAGTAGGGTTATTCAAAACAAGATCCCCGACATCTAGCATGTCTTGGACAATATTTTTGAAGGTTTTGCAGTTGTCTGTGTCATGACCCTTAACACGATGAAAGTTGCAAAAGTCATTTTCCCTATACCAGGCAGGGATAGCTTTTAAGGGATCAAATTGGGGTGGTTAAATTTGAGGGAGATTAAGGACTCCCTGCTTGATGAGTTTATCCAACACAGAAGCGTATGATTCTCCTATTGGAGTATATTGACGTTGTACATATCATTGTTGCAATTGTTTTATGATGTAGTCTGATGTAGAAGGTTGAGATGGGTTGGTTGTTGTTAAAGGTGATGGTATAAAGACTATAGCATTAGCTAATCCTTTGGACTTGAAGTGGGAAGAAGAAGGTCTAGAAGAAGAGGTGTCATTGGATTTTGCGTTATGATTTTCACTATGCAATGTGACCTTATCCTCTTTGACTGCACAGAGTTTGAGCTTTCTGGCCATGGTGAAAGTTTCATCAAATGTGCAGAATGTTTGAACCCGCAAGGTGGATGAGATGTGCCTGGCACATGCTCTTGAAAAGAGCTCAATGAGCTCAGTTTGAGGTAATGAGAAGGAGAGTTGGTTAATCAAAGCTCTCCAATGGGAGATGAAGTCAGCTATTGACTCATCGTCTAATTGTTTAATAGAATATAGGTTTGTAATGGAGACCTTTTTAGTGATGTTGATTGAAAAGTGGTCAAGAAATAGTTGGGCGAGTTGAGTGAATGAAATAAGAGAATGACTAGCAATAGAGCTATACCAGTCAAGGGCGGCCCCCAAAAGTGACATGGGGAAAGTGCAAAGTAATAACGCATCATCATGCGCTATGAGGTAACAAGCATGTCTAAACGATCATAGATGTTGTTTTGGGTCCTCTTTACTCTAAAATTGAGTAAATTTGGGGAGTTCCCACTGGTTAGGATATGGTTGAATAGGGACACAAGGGTGGATGGGTTCATTATAGATTTGTTTGTATGAAAGAACATTGCTTGAACTGGAAATGGATGTCTCAAGGTTAGACATCTTATCCATCAGCATCTTGATTAGATCGACTGATAGATTGGTAGGAGGGGCACCCCCTAGGTTGTAAGGTACCTAAAAGGTGTTAGGAGGGGCGTATGATGTACTTGGTTGTGTTTGTATAGGTGTAACGTATTGGTAGTTCATCATAGGGACTGATGTTGAGGTTAAGGGAGCTTGTGCCATGAAGTTGGAGGGCACAAGTTGACTAGATACCACCAAAGGTGGTTGAATGGTAGCATTGGTAAAAGGATAGGTAATCACTCCCACATTTATAGGTGCAAGAGTGTGTGGAGTCAAGACAATCAAGTTCTGGTATGGTGTAGAACTTAGTTGAATTGTTTGTAGTTGAGGGGGTACAAAAACCCTAATGAAGGTAGGTCCAAAAATAGATGGGGAGGCCAAATCTTGAGCATTGGCCATGGTCGGGTTATTGGTCGAGGCAATAGCCTGAGTTATGATGGGTTGGCTAGCGGATGGTGTTGATGCCATTACCGCTTTAGCAAGAGAAGTTGGCATCCCAAAAATAGGATTACCTGAAGGGTCTCGCGTTTGGCTTCTTGCGAGATAGTGTTGAAGAGCCTTGACTTTATGATCAAGGATTCTCTCAAAATATTGATCCCCTTCAGGAACAATTGAAGGTTGATTGGGGGTAGGCTGAATAAGAGTACATTCAATATCTGAAATATAATCCATTTGGGGACTTGGTATGAAAGGTGAAGGCAGAAGTGGTTGTTGACTCACGTGGTCAACAAGGGATTTGGTTTGACTAAGTGTCAAAACTATCCAAGGCAAAAAGGGTCTAGCTTCTAGAAACTGTGCACTTCAGCTTCAAAAATCCAAGAGTTGTGTTGAACAGTAAAAAAGTCTGGTTTTAAACTTGCTATTTTGGAAGAAAAGTTTGATGATAGTGACCGATGTCAGTGGAAAAACTGATGTCAGTGGATATATGTTGTCGACATCGATGGAAAAACCGATGTCGGTTGATAAAAGTTGCTGACATTGGTGGAAAAATTGATGTCGGTGTTTGTGTGTTTCCAGAAACTCAAAAAACTGAAAGTTTTTAGAAGAAAAGAAAACTTTTGGGTTGTTTTTGGACCTCAGAATAATGCGTCCTTACCAGCTCAAAAAATTAGATAAAAATAGAAAAGTAGATGAAGGCAAGCAACCTCTAAACATTAAATTCTTAAGAATAAATTTTAGAGTCGTGGTGGCTTATGCCTTAGAAGAATATGTTGGAAGAATGGGCTTTTAGAACGGGTCCTAAAAGAGGCAGTCTAAGGTTGGTTTCAGGTTATGTTTTGGTGCTCAAAAAGTTTGTGTTAGGTTTCATATGTGGCTTGGTGCTAGGGGCTTGCTCCCCTCACTTCACGAGTCCAGAGCCAAGCTGGGTTGCTTAGCCAATATATACTTTGCCTAGAGTTTATACTCTACCAGAGAACAGAGTGGGTTCTCCTCTTGGTTGTGAAGTCCAAGTAGGATCACCAGAAAGGGTAAGGTATCCACTAGGTGATGAAATCCTAGTCGGGCATTGTCTCAGGTATGTTTAGATGTTTGATTGTGAATGTGGTTAGGTTGTGTAACATATGTGCACTATGATTTATTCATAATGCATTTTTAATTACTAGATGAGCTAAAAATGCATTCAAGCAAGAATGAAATGCAATAAATTTTTAACCCAAATTGAAATGTTTTGTTCAGATGTAGACAAGTGGGAAAAGGTTTAAGAGTATGAACTTCACTACTCTATGCAAGAAAAAGATGAAAAAGAAAGATGTTCTTTTTAACTTGTGCTTATGGTGTCTTTTTGAAAGAAAAAGAAAGAAGAGGAAGGATGCAAGAAGAAATATTTCTCCTAATGCAGCTATATGAAAGTTTTCCTTTTCAGAAGAAAAAAGAATGATGAACCCAAGGAAATTCTACGGGTCCCACCAGGCATGCCAGAATGTTTCTACTCATTTTTTGCTATTTAATATTAAGAAGAAATAATAAACTAAAGATAAATGGTCAGGGGTTTGTACGTACCCAGATGAAGTTGTGCACCGTATCCAGACGATTGAAGGAGCTCCTCTTTGGCTGCGGAGGATGACACCTGTAGACAAGAAAGACTTAAATAGAAAAATGTTAGATAGAGATATGGTGGACTGCCAAGCGATATGCTTGGTCCCAGAAGTGCAAAGACTTCCTTGAGGGATGACAGTCCACTTATTAACAAAAAGATTGATGCTAGAAAAGAAATGGTGAAAGATTAAACAAAAGAAATAGAGGTAATGTGTACCTATATTCTGCAGTCAGTCAATCATAGTCACCAACATCGGTTAGTCTGTCAGCATTAATTGGTCAATGTTGCTGACGTCGGTTAGGTTGCCGATGTTAGTAGGGGTGATGGTCCTTGGATGGGTCTCAGGTTTTTGTGTGTGGTTGATAGAAGAGTCTGGAAGGAGTCTAGGAGTTTAAAAGGTCTGTGCAGGGTTACAGGGAGATGAATAAGGTCCGCAGAAGGACAAAGGTAGAGGCTAGGTTGTTAAAATGGGTAAGGGTGAGAGGAAGGCTTTTCAGCCTCTCCAGGGAGAAATTCGGGTTTGGTTGAAGGTCAGGTCTAGTCTGGTTGATAGTATTTAGAAATAGTAAAATAGAAACTAATTACTAATACTTTCTAAATTACTGAAATGAAAGGGTAGAAGAAATACTTAGCTCTGGTGAGATGAAGAACCAAGGTGTTGAACACTTGTCCCTATTATGGCTTGATGTTGAAGACCTTGTGCAATACTCCAATTCAATCCAGAGTCATTTGTGTAGAGTCTCTATGGCCAAGGGAGTGTTAGTTGAAGTCTGATGCCTGGTGATGTCTCAGAGTCTGAGAGAGAGTGAGAGAGCCAGATCTGAGTGAGAGAGAAGTCTATTCCAGAGTCTAAGAGAGAAGTGTCTAAGAGTCCAAGAGCTCATAACTCGACGTGAGAAGTTGGTTTATGTAACCGACTTCGGTGGTCCCACCGGTGTTGACTAATAGTTGATCGACGTCAGTGGCTGAAGAATGAGTAAACAGGCTAAGAAGCCCATTCTTCATCCACCAAGTGCACTTGTTGGTTGGGGAACGGTCAAATGATGGGGTTAATAAGCATGAGGGTTAGTTATAAGGTTGGAATGGGTCTTAGGTAGTTATGATATGAAGGAATTAGTCATAGGGTGAGTCATGGGGTATGAAATGGTCTTAGTGGTGAGGTGTCCTAGGTGATGTGTCCTAGGTGAGTTGTCTAGGGTGATGTCATTAATCTAAAATAAGAAGTTTATTTTAAATTAATGAAGTCTGTAAGGGACCAAGGGGTTGACACAATTTAGGTGTCTACACATGGGTTATTCTTAGCATCAATAAGATACTCCCTTGAAAGACAACTACCAAAAATATATCAAAATTGCTCAATATCAGAAAACTACTCCCTTGAAGGAAAGCTACCAAAAGCACCGAAAAAATCACACAAACCTATACCACTCCCTTAAAGTATGGATGAGTAAAGATTTTGTCAAACCATATCAATTTATTGGAAGCTTCCTGCATCGATCAACTTCTCAAATCCTCACAATTAGCAACAAAATAGTGAAAGACCCATTATCAAATAATTAGCAAAATCAAAATAATTGAAATCCAAAATCATCTCTCATAATTAGACTTCTCACATCAATCATTCTACACCTTATATGACATAGACTTGTTTATACTATATCTTTGATGACCTATAGAGGAGGCAAGCTAGTCTCCCAAGAAGATTCCATTTTTCATCTCTCTCCCCTTTATATACCATAAGTAAGGGATTTTAAACTTACTTAGCATTATGTGATCAAGACACCTTTTTAACCAACTAACGAATGGTAATGTGAAGCATTTACATGTCTTATATTCCTTAAGCCCATCCAACTTTAGTTTATTTTCATCTTTGCTAAATAATAAGCATCATGCCTCCTTCTAATTCCCTCACACTAATTGATGTATTCACCTAAATGTTTGTCTCTAGTTTTATTATTTAACTTACCTTATGTAATTCACCTTAATCTAAACAACAAGATCATAATCATAACCACACCATATACTATCATCATCACATCATTAAAAAAATTAGACATCCCTAACATAGTCATCACATCTATAAATAAATCAACTATTACTATCACACAATAATTATATAAACCATATTTACCATGTGTCTAAATCTAAATGAGGAAGCATATACTCATTAAAATTCAGCATGCACACCATAACAATATCATCATATCAACATCATAGAAAAAATCATCCATAAACAATGAGCATAGAGAATCATAATCATAAATTTCATAAACATGATCATAGTCATAAACAACATCACATTATCATCATAATCACATCATAAAATCAATCCATGTCTTAACATCATCATAAACATGAATAAAAAACATATCATCACATGCCTAGCTAGGTGAGTCCACATCCATATCATCATGAGCATAACCATAATACAAAATAATAAATATGAACATCATAACCAAGAACCACAATTGATATACAAAGATCATATCTATAAATCATGAGTCTATAATCACATAATCATCATCATGTATACAAAAAATATACATATCTCTCTCAAAATATACATCTTGCTACATCAACTTGTAGACTATTATCAAAAATCATATACATAATAAGTATAATTTCTCATAAACAAACTAAGTACCTGAGGCCCCACTACCTCCTAGTGCACCACTACCTCCTGGAGCCTTCCCACTTACACCTATTTATCTTCCCATAAATGTGGCCCACTTACCTCATGTCACCATTCTAGCACCACCTATAATCCTATCCCTATACTCTCCACATTGGGGCTCATTTAGATAATGTCTAAATACTAAGGCCTCATAATATCATAGATCCTACATAATCACTATATATCTTTGTATGGGAATAATCCCTATTAATCCTATGTCTATTGGTAATCTATCCCATACCTATTAAAGACAATCTCTCCTACATCACTAAGGCTAGATGAGACCTATCCTAGTATCTCTCACCTATAACGATAGCCAACTAACCCTGCTTTACTTATAATAATGCCTGAGCCACTACCAAATATGCTTGTATAGTGGTTAAAGCCACTTATGCAAGATCTCTCTCTATAGTCATTGCCTATACATTTGGGGAAACCACTAGCATCTAAACCTATTGTCCATCTCCTTTGGCATCCACATCTATATCCTATTGACCTCCATCCTTAGGACCATTATCAACTATGGCATAGAGTGTTTGGTACCATGTAAGATACCCATGTATAACACCTACATTATCTATATCTATCCTTTTGTTATCTCATCATAGTCAATAAAATCCTTAACTAGTTATGGAGTGGGCAACAAAAAAACTACATCCTCCCTCCTGCACCTCGATAGCATCCTAGGGATACCCTACACCAAGTCAAACTATCACTATACCCTATCAAATGGTATTAGCTATATCTCACCATCCCATATATCGTATTTCCATCTAAAGATATACAAGGATAGAGTATGTCTCCTATAATGTGTCCACCTTGGAAACCTAACATATGGCCTGTAAATCACATCTCTGATGACTAATGCATCTAGTCAACCTTTAAACAAATCAATATCATGTGACCCTCCTCCTAGTCTTGAGAGAGTATAGTCTCTCCTCCACTGCATGTATCTAACATGGAAACCCATTTTAGCATAACCCTCCCATGGTATCCCCATCAGTTTCAATACCTAGATGTGCTCATAAACCCAATAATGTAAAACAAAGATAACACTAATCCTATATCTCTTGTGAGCTTATAATCCTCATATCTCCCTATAAATCTAAACTAACAACATACGTGCCGATGAAAACACTATGAAACCAAAAAAAATCCTCCATGAGTACCTCAAACAATAGGTAAGGGAACCTCTCACTACTAGAATCAGGCAATGCATAACATGTCATCACTATCATCATCATGGTGAAAAGCCTCCTCACACTCCTATCCCTCTGGTAGAGAAGTGTGTAATGAAAACCCCTAGATTACCACAACACAAAATCTATGTCCTCTCCATATAGAATCTCCATAATCTCTATTTCTATGCTAATTTTGCTTTCTACATTCAAAGAGAGAACAAGAAACTAAGAAATGGTCAAGGTTAGAAGTACCTGGATGAAGTCATGCGCACCGTTATCCAGACGTCGTGAGAACTCCTCTTTCACTGTGGAGGAATGACACCTGCAAAAGAAAGAGACTAAGACAAAAAAGGCGTTAGATGAGGAGATGGTGGGTTGCCAAACAAAATCTTGATCCCAAAAGTATGAAAACTTCCTTAAGAGATGTCAACCCACTATTTGATAAAAGTAAAGTCTGATAAATAACATAATGATAAAAAGACTAAAATGAGAGAAGACTGAAAAGAAAACGGAAGCAAATGCTTACCTGAATGCTGTTGTCAGACAGGTCACAGTCGTCGACGTCGGTGGTCCTACCGGTGTCGATTGTCGAGGTCTGCCGATGTCGGTTATGCTGCCGACATCAGTGGGGTAAGTGACTGGCGTCGATCGGGGTAGTAGTCTGTGGATGGATCTGGTCAAGTTTCTTAGTCTGTGGATAGGATCTGGTCGAGTCTGTGGTTTGCTTGATTGGTCTAAGATGAAGTTTTGGGCTTGGTTGAATGGTCTGGGGTCTGGGTCTAAGAGTCTAGTTGAATGGGCAGAGTGTATGGTCTGACAGAGGACAGAGGCAATAGGGAGATGGAGAAGTAAAGATTCGGGTCTGGCCTGGTTAACAGTCTGGTCTGGGGGATAGAAGTGCTGAATCTAGTTCATAATACTTAGAAGCAAATGACTAGAAAACACAAATGAAAGTACAAATAGAATACTTACCTATGCCCTGCTAAAGGAGTGTTGCAGACTGGTGTACCTATTGTTGGTGCTGCCAGTGTGAAGACCCTATTGCTGATGGAGTTGCTGAGGTAGAGTACCTATTTTGGAGATTGGCAGATTGATTGGCAGAGTGGCGGGTTTAAGAAACAGATTGATTCAGGTGGATGCCAAGATTCTAGAGTCTGATGATGCAAGAGAGGAGACAAAGAGAGCGAAGAGAGAGGATAATGGTGGAGAAAACCATTATGAAGGCTGTTGACACTGGCAATATCATCGATGTCGGTCGACAGGTGACCGACGTCGGTGGCTGGAAGGTCAGAAAAAGGCTAAAAATAGCCTTTCATCCATTTTCCAACTGCCAGGTCAGCGAGTCTGAAGAAGAAATGGTCAAAGGGGATTAAAATGGGTGAGAGGAGAAGTTGGAATGGGGTCTAGGCATTAATATTGGCCATGTGGGGAATGAAGGGAATCCAAGAAGGGTATCCAAGGGTGGCGAGGTGGCAAGGAGAGGAAAATATTAATTTGAAATAAGATAATTATTTCAAATTAACAAGACATAGGTTAGGATTGGTTAAGTGGACGAAGGGGATGAAGGGGACCAAAGGGGGAGAGGACAAGGAGGATGACCAGGGGAGTAGACACGATTTTGGTGTCTACATTTTCCCCTTTTTGTCTTGTTGGTTGTTCTGGATGAACTGCAAGACAAAAACAGGAGTTGGTTGCCCCAGGTGTGGGATAAGGTCGATTTCGTCTTGTTGGTTGTTCAAGTGAACTGCAAGACAAAAATAGGAAGAGGTTGATTGCCCCGATTATGGATGAGGTATTCCCCCTCAAAGTAGGAGTCGAGGGAAGGGAATCGAGAATTGGGTGCTAATTTGACAAAGAGTGGATGAAAAAGGGGTGAGGGTGAATGCTGCAAAAGTCGTGAATGCATGCATACCACTTCATGAGATGGTCAGGTCAAATTATCACAGGTCAAGGGTCGAGGAGTGCCAAAATTGAAGTAACCAGACCCCAACATTTAGTCGTCTGCTGATTGGGTTATTCAATCGTAGCTGAAGCTCCAATGGTCATCGTGTTCCAAGTATCCCGGGCTCAGGAAGTGCTCCTAGAAATATGAAAAAGTCACAAGTAGTGCGGATCAACCAGCTTGCGATCCTATACTTGTGAGGGTCAAAAATAGTCTACATACAATTTTGCTAACCAGTCATGAGGTAGCATACAGGCAAAAACAACCAAGGCAATAGTGTCTTGGAAGTGGTCGAAGGTGGAGGAGATAGGCATGATCTCCAATGGTCATTGGTCGAGGTGGATGGATAGACAAAAGGATGTGGCCGAGCTAACCTCAGAAGACGTTATGTGATCTGAGTGCTGCCTACATAGCCCTTGTGTGAAGGGCCTCGGGCCAATGTAGTTCTCCCAAAAAGGGAGGAAGGGTCAAAGGTTAAGGATTAGTCTTGGTCGAGGTTAAGGTCATGGTCAAAAGGAGGAAAAAAGGTTTATCCATTAGAGGGATGAACAAATGAGGGTGGTCAAGCTAACCCTTGAAGACGATCGTGTCATCTGAGTGCTGCCTACATAGCCCAGATTGGAGGGGGCCTCAGACCAATGTAGTTTGGACTAGTTGAGAAGATTGGTTGATGATTGGTTTGGGGTCAAGTGTCGAAATGATGAGGAGAAAAAAAAGATGTTACAGCCTTTTCCAAATGGTGTATTCTGTAACATTGGTCAAGGGGTCTTTCATCCCTAGTAATTTTCCATATTCGTGATGGATGTATGCTAAAAATGAATTGAGGTCTATTTATGCTTCAACAAGTATTGGTTTATGCTTAACATAAATTGAGTCTGGTCGATAATTTCCATGTGTATTGTTTTCCATAGAAACTATGTGAAATGGACTATGATGAGGGTTGTGGTCTGAAAATGGTTGGGTTGGGTTGGTCTGAAAATGTCAAATGAGTGGATGTGACCAAAGCGTAGAGAAAAAGTGAAAGGCAAATTGCTCTTTCATTGACAAGGACCAGATAGACAACATAGATAGTGGTTGTTACAACCAAGAGCCCCAGTCATGCATAACGTCATTGACCAGAGGTTGTGTTAGAGCGGTAATCGAATCACTTTGACATTAAAGTGAGCTTGAATTCCCTTGAGTAGGTGATAGGAGAGGAGGATAGGGTAACCCATTTTAAGAGCAGAGATAACTGTGCCCCTTTTTTATAGGAGACCCTGAGACAACTATAAGCCAAGTACATGATTTTTTGTTTTTCATTTTTTTTTTGGGTGCAGACTGATCGATGCAGGAAGTCTGCGGAGAGAAGTCATTTTGCTTGGTGGTCATTTGTGAAGCTAATCAATGTGGGAAGCTTCTAGAAAGTGTTGTTTGTAGCAAGATTTAGTCATAGCCATCCTTCAAGGGAGTGGTCTATATTTTTGCTTTATATATAAGGGCTTTGAATAGCTGTCCTTCGAGGGAGCAGTCTATTAGCTACAACAATGATAGTATAGCTATCCTTTGAGGGAGCAGTCTGCCTTTTTGATTTGATTTGATTTAAGTTTGTGACCATGGATATTTTGACATCTTGATTTATTTTGACAGAAATGTGAGTCATGGACAAGACTATAGAGGGTCAAGGGCTCCATTTTATTAGGACAAAGCATCCCTACTGTACAAAAGGGGTATAGAGGATTTGTTAAGGGGAATAGGGTTGAAAGGAATGAGGACTAAGAGGATGAGGATTGCTCAAGGGACAAGCTCAAGTTAAGTGTCAAGTGGATGAGTACTCGACTAGCAGTAGAATGGTCACAGATGAAAGGCATAAAAGGGCTCAGGGTCTAATAAGTCCCTGGGCCATGCTTGTGTGCTATGAGGTGGTTTGAGTCAATTAGGAGCAAATTTGCCTAGTTTGCCTCTTCGAGATTGGTCATGATGATGGCTGATGCTAGATGGGAAGTCGGTTGATATGGTCGCTGATTGGTCGAGACTGGTTGAATGTTTGGTCAAAGATTGGTCAATTTTTGGTTGAGATTTGGTCATTTGATATTTGGTCAATGGTTGGTCGAGGGTTGATTGGTTGGTATTTGGTCCTTGGTTGGGTTGAATGTTTGGTTGAGGTTGGGTTGAATGTTTGGTTGCATGTCTGGTCAAGGTCAGGTTGAAAGAGTGATTGATATTTGGTCGAGGCAGGGTTGAAAGGTTGGTCAAGGTTTGGATGAAGGTTGAATTCTCCCAGTGGCTAGGGAGAATGTTTGACAGATTGGTTGGTTGAGGCTTGGTGGTCAGATTGACTGTGTTAATTTTGAATAAGGGGGTTAAAGGTGCCAAAGGGACTATAGTCTGGCATGGAGATCTAGATTTAGGTGATGAAGTTTGAGAAGCATGGGTTGGTGTTGATGATTTGGCAAAGGGGTGGTCAAGAGGATCCTTGATGAGAAGGGTATCCTTTTTCTAGTGTTGATGAGTGACAGCTTTAAGAGCACAACAACGCTCAGTGTCATGTCCTGGAGTGTGGTGATAGTGACAAAATTTAGAGTTGTCGAACCAAGATGGCCTTGATTTGAGAGTTGGTGAGTGGGGTGGTATTGAAGGTTTTTTGATAATGTGGTTGAGAAGAAGGGTGTCTCTCTCCAAACATTGGCGAATGACAACCTTGAGGGCACAACAATGCTCAGTATCATGTCCAAGCATGTGATGATATGCACAAATATGAGTGTCGTCGAACCAGGGTGGTTTTGGTCTGAGAGATTGATATGGTTTAAGAGGCGGGAGGTTGATGCAAGAGGACTGCAACAATTGCCATAACAGCAAGGCATATGAACCTGCTAATGGGTCTGTGTGTCTTATTGCAGTGGGGGTGGATGACTTTGGTTTGAGAGGTGTAAGAGGCTTTGGTCGATGGATTGGAGGAGATATATGTCTAGTGGGTTGAGGGAGTAATGGAGGCAACTTGCCTCTATGAAGTATGGGAGTGGGAAGCACTCCTAGTAAAGTGGACGGATGCGGGCCCAAAATTGAAGGTAATGATGAAGGTGTGGGAGGAGTCCTCCAGTGCGGTTTAGTGGCTTTCTTAGGTTTGGGTTGAGGACCACCATTGTATGAAGTGAGGTTAGATATGAGTCTGGGTTCAGATGTGGACGGAGGTGAGTGAGATGTGACAATCTCAGGCAAAAGGCAAGAGCAAACCGTGACTGGGTCTTCCTTGGTCGAGATGGGTAAAGGGACTAGTTCTTCTCTTGGTGGAGAAGAAATAGGAGAGGGTGGCTCCTCAAGAGGGTAGATGGCAGGGATGATGGTGCCTTCTATTTGCGGTTGAGGAGTAGGCAAGGTAGGGTCCTTGATTGGTGGGAAGAAGGATGAATGTGGGTCTAATGACATAGGTATGGTCAAGGCATCCTCCAATATGAGAGATGTTGATGGAAGACTGATAGGAGAAGAAGGCTCTTCTACCTGTGGAGGAGGTTGGTCAGGGACAAGAGGAGAGACAGTGTTGATGGTATGAATATTATGGTCTTGGAGGTCATTGGTCATGGTCTGGATATGGTTTTGATTAAGAGGATGGTTTGGAAAAGGGTGTCTGAAGATGTTGATATTTTGATTGGGAGGGGTGTTCAGGTTATCTAAAATAAGATCCCCCTTGTCTATCATGTCTTGGACTATGTTTTTGAAGGTTTGGCAATTGTTGATGTCATGGCCATGGATGCGATGAAAGTGGCAGAAGTCGGCCTCCCTATACCATGTAGGGAGGGCTTTTGAAGGGTTGAATTGAGGTGGTTGAATTGGAGGGAGATTGAGGACCCCCTACTTGACAAGTTTCTCCAAAATGGAAGTGTATGATTCTCTAAGTGGAGTGTATGAACACTGGATGTACCATTGTTGGAATTGTTTGGTGATGCTATGAGATGTCGAAGGTTGAGATTGGTTAGTGGTTGTTGAGGATAGTGATCTAATGACCACAGTGTTGGCCACTCCTTTGGATTTGAAGTGGGAAGAAGAAGGTCTGGAAGAAGAAGGGTCATCGGATTTAGCGTTGGTATTACGCAATTTGACCTTGCCCTCTTCAATGGCACGGAGTTTAAGTTTTCAGGCCATGGTGAAGGCCTCGTCGAAAGTGTGGGATGTTTGAACCTACAAGGTGGATGAGATGTGCCTGGCACATGCTCGAGAAAAGAGCTCGATGAGCTCAGGTTGAGGCAAAGGGAAGGAGAGCTGGTTAATCAAGCCTCTCCAACAGGTGACAAAATTGACTATTGATTCGTCATCAAATTGCCTGATGGAGTAGAGGTCTGTGATCGAGACTTGTTTGGTGATGTTGATAGAAAAATGGTCGAGAAATAATTGGGCGAGTTGAGTGAATGAAAAGATAGAATGTCTGGCAAGAGAGCTATACCAGTCAAGGGCAAGGCCAAAAAGAGACATAGGAAACATGCGTAAAAGTAACGCATCGTCATGGGAAATAAGGTAACAAGCATGTCTGAATGCCCGTAAGTGTTGTTGTGGGTCTTCCTTGCTTTGAAAGCAAGTAAATTTAGGAATCTCCCATTGGTTGGGGTATGGTTAGATCGGGATGGAAGGATGGATGGGCTCGTTACAAATCTGGTCGTATGACAGGACATTGCTTGAACCAAAAATGGAGGCTTCAAGACTGGACATTTTATCCATCAGCATTTTGATGATGTCTACTGACAGATTGACGGGTGGAGTGCCCCCTAGGTTGTAAGGTGCTTGAAAGAGGCTAGAAGAGGTATACGATGTAGTTGGTTGTACCAGTAAGGGCACAACGTATGGATGACTAGTCACAGGGGTAAAAGTGGAGGCTAAGGGTGGTTGGGTTATGAAAGTAGAAGGCATAAGTTGACTAGGTACCGCCAAAGGTGGTTGCATGGTGAAAGTGGCAAAAGGGGAGGTAAACACTCCTACATTTATGGGTGCAAGAGTGTGAGGGGTCGAGACAATCAAGTTTTGATATGACATAGAACTTGGTTGAATTGTGTGGGGTTGAGGGGGTAATGAAACCCCGATGGAGGTTGGTCCAAAAATAGATGAGGAGGCCAAACTTTGCGTATTGGCCATGGTCGGGTTAATGGTTGAGGCAATAGTCTGAGTCATAAAGGGTTGGGTAGCGGATGGTGTTGATGTCATTGCCACTTCACCCGAAAGGTCTCGCGTTGGGTTTCTTGCGAGATAGTGTTGGAGAGCCGTGACATTGAGGTCCAAGAATTGTGCAAAATCTTGGTCCCCTTCAGGGATGATGAGAGTCTGGGTCGGGGTCAGTCTTGTAGGAGTTCTTTCAGTCTCTGAGTGGAACTCCATTATAGGACTGGTTAGGGATGGGGTAGACGGAAGTGGTTGATGGCTAGCGTGGTCAAGAAGAGCCTTGGTTTGACTGCATGTCAAAACCATAGGCAAGAAAGGGTCAGGTTCCAGAAACTGTGTTTTTTCAATTTTAGAAACTCAGAATGCGGTTTTGGTAGAAAAAGGGTCGAGTTTTAGGTTTTTATTTTGGGAAAAAAGGTCTGTGACAGTGACCGACGTCGATTGAAAAACTGATGTCGATGCAAAAAGGTGGCCGACGTCGGTCAGATGACCGATGCCGGTGAAGAAGGTTGCCGACATCGGTCGGATAACCGATGTGGGTGACTATGGCTTCCAAAAACTTAGAAAATTTTAAGATTCTTGGAAAAAGAGAGAAAAACGTCCTCACTAGCTCAAAAAACTAGATGGGAACAAAAAAATAGAGATGGAGACAGGCAGACCCTAAGCGTTAAATCTTAAGAATCAACTTTTAGAATCTTGTGGCTTATGCCTTAAAGTGATGTTTGGGAGGTTGGCTATTAGAAGGGTCCTAGAAAAAGTAGTCTATGGATGGTTTCAGGTATGTTTAGGCACTCAAGAGTCTGGATTAGGTTCCGTACATGGCCTAGTGCTAAGGAGCAAGCTCCCCTCACTTCACGAGTCCAGTGATAAGCTGGGCCCGCTTAGCCAAAATATACTTTCCCTAGAGATTAGACTCTGCTAGAGAACAGAGTGGGCTTTCCCCTTGGTGATGAAATCCAAGTAGGATCGCCGTGATGGGTAAGGTATCCGCTAGGGGATGAAATCCCAGTCGGGCCTTGTCTCAGGTAGGTTTGATGTTTGATTTAGTGTAAGTGGTTTGGTCATGTAACATAAAGTGGACTACGATTAATTCAATATGCAATTTGTTAATTACTAAGTGTGGTCTAAGAAATGCAAGCAGGCAAAAATGATGTGCAATGTGTTTTAAGCCCAAGTTGAAATGTTTGTTCGTATGAAGACGAATGGAGAAAGGGTCGAAGAGTATGAGTTTTGACTAGTCTAGAAATGCAAGAAAGAAAAGAAAGGTTCTTTTTATTCCTGCTTATGATGTCATTTAGAAGAGAAGAAAGAGGCAAAAAGGGAGGATCTTAATGCACCTAAATGAACAAAAAGAAAAAGGAACCCAAGGAAGGCCCTAAGGTCCCACCAGGCGTGCCAGAATGTTTCTATGCTAATTTCGCTTTCTACATTCAAAGAGAGAACAAGAAACTAAGAAATGTCAAGGTTAGAAGTACCTGGATGAAGTCGTGCACACCGTTATCCAGACGTCGTGAGAACTCCTCTTTGGCTGTGGAGGAATGACACCTGCATTAGAAAGAGACTAAGATGAAAAAGGTGTTAGATGAGGAGATGGTGGGTTGCCAAGCAAAAGCTTGATCCCAGAAGTATGAAAACTTCCTTAAGAGATGTCAACCCACTATTTGATAAAAGTAAAGTCTGATAAATAACAGAATGATAAAAAGACTAAAATGAGAGAAGACTGAAAAGAAAATGGAAGCAAATGCTTACCTGAATGCTGCTGTCGGACAGGTCACAGTCGTCGGCATCGGTGGTCCTATCGGCATTGATTGTCGAGCTCTGTCGACATTGGTTATGCTACCAATGTCGGTTGGGTAAGTGACCAGCGTCGGTCGGGGTAGTAGTCTATGGATGGGTCTGGTCAGGTTTTTTGGTCTGTGGATGGGATCTGGTCGAGTCTGTGGTCTGCTTGATTCGTCTGAGACGAAGTTTTGGGCTTGGTTGAATGGTCTGGGGTCTGGGTCTGAGAGTCTGGTTGAATGGGTAGAGTGTATGGTCTAAGAGAGGATAGAGGCAATAGGGAGATGGAGAAGTAAAGATTTAGGTCTGGCCTGGTTAACAGTCTGGTCTGGGGGATAGAAGTGCTAAATCTAGTTCATAATACTTAGAAGCAAATGACTAGAAAACACAAATGAAAGTACAAACAGAATACTTACCTATGCCCTGTTGAAGGAGTGTTGCAGACTGGTGTACCTGTTGTTGGTGCTATTGGTGTGAAGACCCTATTGCTGATGGAGTTGCTGAGGCAGAGTACCTGTTTTAGAGATTGGTAGATTGATTGGCAAAGTGGCGGGTTCAAGAAATGGATTGATTCAGGTGGATGTAAAGATTCTAGATTCTGATGATGTGAGAGAGGAGACGAAGAGAGCGAAGAGAGAGGATAACGGTGCAAAAAACCATTATGAAGGTTGTCGATGCCGGCAATATCATCGACATTGATCGACAGGTGACTGACGTCGGTGGCTAGAAGGTCGGAAAAAGGCTAAAAATAGCATTTCATCCATTTTCCAACTGCCAGGTCAGCAAGTCCAAAGAAGAAACGGTCGAAGGGGATTAAAATGGACGAGAGGAGAAGTTGGAATGGGGTCTAGGCATTAATATTGGCCATGTGGGGAATGAAGGGAATCCAAGAAGGGTATCCAAGGGTGGCGAGGTGGCAAGGAGAGGAAAATATTAATTTGAAATAAGATAATTATTTCAAATTAACAAGACATATGTTAGGAGTGGAAGTGGATGAAGGGGACCAAAGGGGGAGAGGACAAGGAGGATGACTAGGGGAGTAGACACAATTTCGGTGTCTACAATCTCATCTCGATCTTCCCTCTCAATATGGTAGATTGTCTCCCCTACAAACTCACATCACTATTCATTTTCCAAATTTCAAAGTACTCTATCAAATTCAAAACACACCACCTACCTCATTCCTTTATCATCATTGATGAGGAACCCAAGGACCTAAAACCTAGCCATGCACCCTCCCTCATCTATGTTGCATCCTCAATCAACTCAGCTCTCTACCAACACTAATCTACCTCAACTAATTCAATGAATCAAATGCTAGCAACTTGTAGTTGTATTCTCACAAATGCCAAAACACTCATCACCCTTAATCAATATTCTCAAATGAGCACAAAAGAGCCCATGATGTTCTTTTGACCTCACCCTTTTAGGGCTAAAACTTGACTATTGATGGTTAGGTTGAACACCAATGGTTAGCCCCAAGGGTCAACCTTGATCATCAATAGTCATATTTTTTTAGGGTTTCTCCTCTAAACCACCAACTTCTCACTTTTTAGCACATACCCACACCACATGCCCACTTATGGAGATCACCTTATCTACCCACCTTGAATACGCCATGTCAACCTAACTAGTTGTCATTTTGGCCCAATATTTCACATGTTTTATGATGACCTTGCCTTGGTCCTTTAGACCACACCAACTAAATTACCAAGTTGAACATTTTGAACTTATGTTACCTTGTGCACACTTGACCAATTTATGTCTTCATGGGAGCACTTCCTATCTTTGATACCCAATGATAATACTAAACTTTTCTAAGATACTTAAGTTCATGAGTGTAACCCAACCATCACATATGGTCATGTGTTATACTTGTCACTTGCCTTTCTAGTACTGACCTTTTTTTTTACTAACCATGAAAACCTAGTCAATGCATGATCTTAGCTATCATCCTTAGTCATACTTCATGCACATGTTTTTGCTTTAGTTCCCAACCTATCAACCACCAACTCAACACTAACTTTACCACTTATCAAAATCATACCCAATTCTGTTTCACCTCATTGATTCTTGATTTAAGGGGGTAACACATCCTCCCATACTTGGGAAAAACAAACCTTCAACCCTTCTCAATTTTTTGTTTTGATACTTGCTGATACAAAATACATAATAAAAAGGGGCAAAATGTAGACACTAGAAAATTACACATAATGGTTCTAGATGCTAAAATACCCCTAGACTAGTTCAAAAACCCCTAAGGATCATCCCCAACCCTTTGACCACAAAATTGAGTCTAGCTAGATGACTAACTAACTCACTAACCCACCTTGACCAAACTTATCCTTTGACACTTGATCACTGACATTCACCCTAATCATTGATGGTTAGGCCTAACTATCGATGGTCAGGTTCCCACTACATAAACAATCAAACACCTATTTCAACTACAACTTGATTTTCTATAATTAGCTTGCTTGAGTCACTTATGGATCAATTCATGTCAAATTTAAAATTGATAGAAATTTAAACCTACACTTCCACCTCTCCCATTTTCTTATAAAATTGAGAGGAGTAGGAGGTGAAAAGGGATCTATAACTATCAAAAGCTTTTGGTATCATAATTTCTTTGGCAAGTCATTCTCCTAGTGAACCAACAAACCAGTAAGCGAGATAAAGATCTGAAGTACTAATGCTTATCATCCAACAACAAAATATTTTTACTCTACTAAAATTACTCCAAGTTTCACCAATAGATCCTTTGATAACTCCAGAATCAAAATAGGTTGAACCTTGTCCCCGCTTAGTGCGAGTGCACAAGTATTTTATTAATAATTCAAAAAATCAAGTACATAAGGGTGCCTTTACTCCGTTAACCCTTTTAAAATGCAAACATAGATTTATATAGTTTTTACCAATGACCGGTGAAAACAACTAATCCTATAACCAACTAAATATGGGAAAACAACCCATAAAGTAACTCTAATTATGAAACATTAAAACTTCCTAATAATTAAACTAAGTTTATTTTATGGGGGTGTCTTTACTAAAAGATGCATGCCCCATTTACAATAATTATTTATTACCTACCAAAAAACTAACCTAACGTTAAGACTTTGGAACAAGTCCTAACAAACCCCCCTATGATCCAAAGTCAAGTCTTTGGACACATACTAAGCATTTTTTTGAATTTTTCAAATTTGATTCTGTCAAGGGGTTTTGTGAAGATATCAGTTATCTGATCGGCAGTTGGGCAATATATTGGATCAAGAGTTTTCTTTGCCACTAGAATTCAAAGATAATGCTATTTGACATCCATATGTTTTGTTTTGGCATGAAACACTGGATTCTTGGACATTTTGGTTGCACTCTGATTATCAATGTATAACTGTGTAGGAGCAAACTGAGAAACCTAAAGATCTTCAAGAATACGACGAAGGTAAACAATTTCTCTAGAAGCATCCCATGCTGTAATATACTCTAATTTTGCTGATGAATTTGCCACTATATCCTGCTTCTTACGACACCAAGCAATGGCAGTTGAACCCATATGCATAGTGTATCTTGTGGTTGACACTCTGTCATCCACACATCTGCCAAAATCTGCGTCACAATATCCAACAAGTTTGAAGTTCTTATTGTGGTGGTATTCAAGGCCATATGTTTTTGTTCCATGAAGGTAACGAAGTACTCATTTTGCTGCATGCAAATGAATTTCTCTAGGCTCATGCATAAACCTAGATAAAATTCCAACTAAAAATGAAATATCGGGCCTGGTAGTCATCAAGTATATCAAACCTCCCACCAATTGTCTATATGTGGTGCCATAAAAAAAGGCACTGCTATCATCCTTAGACAATTTCAAGTTACTTTCCATGGGAGTGAGGGCAGGTTTGCAATCACTCATGCCAAACCTCTCTAATAACTCAAAAATAACTTAGTTTGTGAAATGAAAATACTATGCTCTTTTTGAGTTACCTCTATGCCTAGATAGTAGTGAAGAAGTCCAATATTTGTCATCTCAAACCCATCTTTTAATTCCTTCTTCACAGACTTGTTATGGTTTTCATCATTACCTGTAATAAACAAGTCATCAACATAGAGAACTAGTATCACCATTTTCTTTCCCTGCAATCAAAAATAGAGAGTATCATCTGATTCACTATGATGAAAACCAATGGATTTCAAGTATGAATCCATTTTCTCATACCAAGACCTGGGTGCCTATTTGAGCCCATACAAAGCTTTTGTCAATTTACACACTTTGTGTTTAGCACCCACCTGTTCAAAACCCTGAGGTTGTTTCATATAGACTTCTTCCTATAAATCACCATTTAAAAAATCACTTTTAACATCCAATTGATGTACTTTCCAACCATTTTGTGCTGCTAAGGCAAGTACCATAAAAATAGTGTGCCATTTGGCATTTGGTGCAAATGTTTCCTCATAGTCAATACCTTCTTGTTGCACATATCTTTTTGCAACAAGTCATGCCTTATATTTATCAATGGAGCCATCTAATTTATACTTAGTCCTATAAACCCATTTACATCTGATAGGTTTAACATGTGGAGGAGGATCAACTAAAACCCATGTATTATTGTTAACTATGGAATCATACTCACATTTCATTGCCTATTGCCAAACATGTTCAGTAGATGCCTCCTCAAAATTGGATGGCTCAGTGGAAGACGTAGTAACAACCATAGCATAGTTCACCTATTTTCGAGAATTCTTGGGCCTTGTTAAACCAACTTCATCTGCTGTCAAGTCAGAAAAAGTACTTTGAGCCCATTTTGGATACTTAGACAAATTATTCAAATTAGGGACTCCATAATTCTCATTAGGTGCATTATTCAATGGGGGACTTAGAGAATTTTCAAAAATTTCTAAGTCATCAACCTGTGAACTTGTAGATGAAGGAGAGGAAAGTGAAGGAATTTGAGTCTCATACCATAAGTTCGAAGAGTTATCCCCATTATTCAAACCCTTATCTCTTTTTGCATTTTTTCTCTCTAATCTATCAAGTTTAGAATCAATCTCTGTAGTGTTCATAGTCCCAAACTCATCAAATATTACATCTCAACTCACTACGTATTTTCCTGAATTTATGCAAGCAAATGAAACCCCTTTTTATCTTCAGAATAACCAAGAAAGGTGCATTTTTGACTTCGTGGTTCCAACTTAGTTCTATGTTTAATAGGAACCAAAGCAAAACAAACACATCCAAACACTTTCAAGTGTTTAACTTTGGGTTTAAACCCATACCATGCCTCATATGGAGTATGTCCCAAAAGTGCAACTGTGGGGGACCTGTTTCTCAAATACACTGCAGTACCAATAGCTTCAGCGCAAAATTTATCATCAAGCTATTTATAGTGCAACATGGCACATGTTGTGCCCTCTAAAGTTCTATTCATTCGTTCAGATACTCCATTTTGTTGTGGAGTATAACTATTACTATATTGTCGATGAATTCCATGTTCTCGACAATAGTCTAAAAATTCATTAGAGGTATACTCACCTCCATTATCTGAACGAAGAGTGGCCAAATGTGAACCTGTTTCTTTTTCGACTAAGTGTAACCAATCAACAAACTTAGCGAAAACTTCATATTTGTTTTTCATAAAGAATACCCAAGTCATCCTAGAAAATTCATCAATAAACAAGACAAAGTATCTACACCCACTAATGGATGACTTTTTCATGTCACATACATCATTATGAACTAACTGTAAACATCTGTTAGCTCTCCAAGATGACTGTTTAGGAATTTTTTCCTAATTTTGTTTACCAAAAACACATGACTCACAAAGAATACTATCTTTGCAAAAATTGGGCAACCCATTCACCATACCATATCTCTGAAAATCCTTTAAAGAGTGGATATTCAAATGTCCATAGCGGAGATGCCATAACTGTTGTGTAGAAATAGTACATGTACCTGTGTCAACAACTGCTGCAAGTTTTATATTGGGAGGAAGCACCTTACAATGCAATCTAACCAAGTTTCCATCTTCATATCCTATATACATAGTTTTATAATCATCCTTCACTGAATTGATGTAAATGATCCCATTTTCAAGCACAATTTGATAACCTTTCTTTCGAATAGCTACCAAAGAAAGTAAGTGTTTCTTCAATGTGGGAACATACCAAACATCCTCCAAGTATTTTATAGACCCATTAGGAAGAAGAATCAGAATAGAACCAAGTCCTAGTGGTGTATGCATAGACTTATCTGCTAAGGCAACTAGAGAGAGAGAAGCTTCCTTATAAGACCAAAAGAAATCTCTCCTAAATGTCATGTGTTTGGTTCCTCCTGTGTCTAAAACCCATACATCTATGAGCTCATCTCTAGCCTCATATTCAATATAATCAATGTGCCCCAAAGTAGTGAATGCAGATTCATGGGAAACATTACTAGATTCATCATAGTCATGATTGGCATACTGAGCAGAGTTAGTCTTAGTCACTTTTTGTGGCCTCTAAATTTTATCAAAAGGAATCCTACATTGTGAGGCAATGTGACCAAATTTTCCACATCTATGACACTGAATGTTTGATCTACCTCGACCTCTACCCCTATATGAATTGTGACCATGTCCTCGATCACTTGTTTCATGTGAATGTGATTGATTAGATTGTTGATTATTTTAATGACCCCTACCTCTGTTTTGATGTTTGCCTCCTTTGTAACCTTGACCCCCTCTAGAACTGTTTCCTCTATTGTTTTGATGCCCAGATGAAGATGAACTAGGCTTGGACTCTAAAACATGGATTTCTTCAGTTTTCTTAGATTTCTTGGGTAGAGAGAGGTCATGTTGGATGAGTAACACATCCAACTTATCAAAGGTGATGCCTGTGATCTTGTCAGAGACATACAACATTTCAACAAAATTCTTATAGGACCCTGGTAGTCCTTTCAAAGTAGCAGTAACTATGAGGTCATCATCTAGTTTTCCAAAGCCAGCCTTAGTGTACTCAGTAGCGATATTTTTCAACTTAGACATATATTCTCCCATATCCCCATCTTCATCTAATGATAAAGTAAACAACTACATATGAATATCTATCTTCTTATGCTTAGGTTTCTTATCATACAAATCTGATAATGTTTTCCATGCAGTGTAACTATGAGGAGAATTTTCAATATGAACATAAGTATCATGAGTACAATAACATTTAATGAGAGCTAAGGCCTTAGAATCACACAAATTGAAAATATCTAATTTAGCCTGCTCTGTTGACAATGTGGGATTTTCATTCTTAACAATATCTCATAATTCATTAAACACTAGTGAAGCCTCCATCAATCATTTCCAATCTAAATAATTGGAAATTGTTAATCTATCACCATCTGAAAGCAAATTCTAAATTTTTGGCAGTTTGAAATGAAAGTAAGTGCAGTAGAGAAACGTGTGACAAAATGCAAAATAAATGAAACAAATATCACACTCACTGCACAAGACACTGCTTCTACGGGGTTTTGCACTTAACCTTTGTGTAGAGCATAAAAGAAAAAACAAGTATTTTTGATGGGTTTTACACTTAACCACACCAAAAATCAATTATTAAACCCTTATTTTGCCAAATTATAACCTTATTTCACTAATTACACCCTTATCTCACCACAATAATGTTAGGGTGTAGAGCTAAAAGCTTCAACTATTTACAGACATGAAGAAGAGGATGCTGAAGAACCAGAAGCACCGACGTCAGCAGCATGACTGACGTCGGTCAGATGCAGTGAAGAAGAAAACTGATGACGATAGGTTATCGGCTGACGTCGATAGCAACAAACAGACAGGGACCGATGTCGATCGCCTATGGTGGTCCAGAACTGCTGTTGACAAATAGTCAGTTAAGTGAAGCGAGTGTTTGCATGTCAAAGGACTAATTTAAGTCATGAGCTGTGTGTCTAATTATTGTAGTTAGAGTTCTATTTTTGTAAGCATGGGATCCTATTTAAAGACCCATAAGGCATGTATTGTAATCATCTAGAAGGCAAGTAAAAGCATTGAAGCAAGCAAGGTCAAGGAGATCTACAGGTGTAAGGTCAAAGAGATCAGCTGAAGCATTCAAGGAGGGATAATAACTCAGGATTTAGAGTTGTTAAGGTTAAGCAAGAGAGAGAGGGAAGAAGGTCTTAAGGTGTGGCAAGCCTTTGAGGTGGAGGAAGAAGTGGCATCTTTCTTATTGTATTTTCTTCTAGTAGTATTTAATACAAGAGTGTGTATTGTCTCTCAAATTCTTTGTTGTCTCAAGTTTCTAGTTACTTTATCATTTTGGTATAATTCCATGTTTAATTGACTATAAGAAAGTAATCAATTGTGCTTCCATTGGATAAGGGGTCTCCTAACAGTTGGTATCAGAGCTACGGTTTTTAGGAAGCAGGGTATTATTTTTTTATTACAAGTCATTCACAAGGTTTTCTGATTGAGTGGGAGTTCAGCAATGGTAGAAGAAAGTAAGCTACGAATGGAGAAGTTTAACGGCAAGAATTATCAACATTGGAGGATGCAGATTGAGGACTATCTGTATCAAAAGGATTTGTACTTACCATTGGGTGGGGTTGCATGCAAGCCCACAGATATGAAGGATGAAGAATGAAACGTTCTTGATTAGAAGGCTCTCGATTCCATAAGGTTGAGCCTTGCATCGTCTGTGATTTCCAGCTTATCACAGTGCAAGACAATGGAAGAGTTGATAAAATCTTTGGTGAATTTATATGAAAAGCCCTCAGCTTCTAATAAGGTATATCTTATGAAGCAGCTATTTACTTTGCAAATGCAGGAAGGTGGATCAATACATACTCATCTTAGTGATTTCCATGGATTGGCAAACCAATTAGCTTCAGTCAATATTGTTTTTGATGATGAGGTAAAGGCTCTCTTGATTTTATGTTCTTTGCCTGAAAGTTGGGACAGTTTGGTTATGGCAGTAAGTAATTCTGCATTTGCTTCTAAAATCTTAAAAGTTGATGATGTTGTGAGTGTGATCTTGAATGAGGAAATACGCAGGAGAAGCACAGGTGAATCATCAGGAAATGCTCTAAGTGCAGAAAGCAGGGGAAGGCAAAGGGAGAAGATAAAGCAAGGGAAATCAAGGTCAGGAAGGAGGTCCGAGTCCAAAGGTGTTACCTGCTGGTTTTGTGGAAAGAAAGGACATACAAAGAAGGAGTGTTGGTTGAGAGATAAAGAGAATCAACATGCAGGTATTGAAGAAGCAAAGGATGCAAATATTATAATACAGGATGCTCTCATACTTTCTTCAGATAGTCAGGTAGGATCATGGATTTTAGATTTTGGTTCATCTTTTCATGCATCTCCAAACAAAGATTTGTTTCATGAGTATGAACAGGGAGACTTTGGAGTGCACTATTTAGGGGATGGTACGCCTTGTCAGATAGTTGGCAAAGGGAAAGTGCAGCTAAGATTGCAGATTGACAACACATGGGTGTTGAAGGAGGTTATGCATGTTCCAATTCTGAAGCAGAGTCTAATTTCTGTAGGAAGGTTGGGTGATGAGGGGTGCACAATAACCCTCACAGTGGATTCTTGGAAGGTTACCAAGGGAGCACTTATTTTAGCGAGAGGTAAGAAAGTAGATACTCTTTATCTGTCTACTTGTATTGCTGATTCTACTTCTGGTTTATCTACTTTAGCTGTAGATTCGAAGATGTGGTTTAATAGGCTTAGTCACATGAATAAAAAGGGAATGGAAGTTCTTGATTCAAAAGGTATGAGTTCAGATTCAGAAAGCATAGATAGAGTTCATTGCAAGAAGAGGAAATTTGATGCTTTTGACAGGAACAAAGAAGTCTTGGCATTTATGGAGGAGATGAAGGACAAAGATCAGTCACAGGGGCTGAACAATTTTGAGTAGGGTAGTATAGACAGTGGTTTGATCCAAGATGAGCTCATGGATAAAGATTTCATCACTCACAGGAACAGACAGTCACTGATGTCAGTCACTTAGAACCGACGTCAGTCAGCAAGATACCGACATCGGTCATGTGCAGACTAGTAGGGTCGGTAGGTCGGGCAAGAGAAGTTTGATGTCGGTCATAAGGACCGACGTCTGTAGGAGGGGACACCGGCGTCAGCCAGGGAAATGATGCCGACAGTCAGGGTCAGTGTAGGGAACTGACATTGGTCAGGAGCAGACTGGGAGATGGCCGAGATCGGTCACTGAAATGGATGTTGGGTGGACAACAAGCTGTCAAGAGGTCTCAAACACCCATATGGAGGTCAGGAAATGGTAAGTGAACCTCATATTCATTGTTCACCTTCTTTATATTGCTTATTGATGGTCATGAACTAGGAAGATGGAAGAAGCAATGCAGGTAGAATCCAGAAACAGTGGGAGCTTGGCATGGATGAGGAGTGTGAGTCCTTGGAGGTGAGCCAAACAGGTATTTGTTGGTAGAGTTGTCAGCTAGAAGAAAACACTGGATAGAGGGATGGATTCCCATTTTAGAGAAGAGAGTGGATGGACACATGAGACAAAAGGCTATGGTATATGGTCTTGATTAGGCTGCGAGCAATGGAGGTTTGACCATTGTATTTTATCTTTACCAGGTTGGATAATATTAGCTACATTATCATGTTACTATATTGTGTTACTTGTTGCAGGGTTTCATATACAGGGAGTTTTCTGAGCTAAGGGTAGATTTGGTTCAAAAGTATGTCATGAAGAATTTAGGAGTAGCAAAATTCTTTTGACATAAGTGACAGGTATTGCATCACAGGTTTAGTGGTGGTTGGTCTTCAAGAGTGACTTTGAAGAGGGATACAGAGCCTAAGGGAACAAAATAGATGGTGTACAGGTATAGGTACAGGTTGCAGCTATTTATCTCCAAGTGGGAGATTGTTAAGGTGTGGAGCTAAAAGCTTCAACTATTTGTAGACACGAAGAAGAGGATGATGAAGAACCAGAAGCACCGACGTCGGCAGCATGACCGATGTCAGTCAGATGCAGTGAAGAAGAAAACTGACGATGGCAGGTTGTCGGTTGACATCGGTAGCACCAGACAGACAGGGACCGACGTCGGTTGCCTGTGGCGGTCCAGAACTGCTGTTGACAAACAGTCAGTTAAGTGAAGCAAGTGTTTGCATGTCAAAGGACTAATTTAAGTCATGAGTTGTGTGTCTAATTATTGTAGTTAGAGTTCTATTTTTGTAAGCATGGGATCCTATTTAAAGACCCATAAGGCATGTATTGTAATCATCTAGAAGGCAAGTAAAAGCATTGAAGCAAGCAAGGTCAAGGAGATCGACAGGTGTAAGGTCAAGGAGATCAGCTGAAGCATTCAAGGAGGGATAATAACTCAGGCTTTAGAGTTGTTAAGGTTGAGCAAGAGAGAGAGGGAAGAAGGTCTTAAGGTGTGGCAAGCCTTTGAGGTGGAGGAAGAAGTGGCATCTTTCTTATTGTATTTTCTTCTAGTAGTATTTAATACAAGAGTGTGTATTGTCTCTCAAATTCTTTGTTGTCTCAAGTTTCTAGTTACTTTATTATTTTGGTATAATTCCGTGTTTAATTGCTTATAAGAAAGTAATCAATTGTGCTTCCGTTGGATAAGGGGTCTCCTAATAAATAATGCAAAAGAAATATGATTAAATTCTGCCCCTTTTTCAAAAATTTAAATAACACAATACAATAAGTATGTGTTTTACAATATTCTAATTTAAAAGGGAATATTCCTTTTTCAAAAAAAGCATATTCCAAAGCAAAAAGAAACTTTCTCCAAAAAGAAGGGATTTGAACCCTTGACCTCCTCCTTTGTAAGCTTCTAACAAAATAAGCTTAACCAATTGCTCTAAGAGCATTTGCAGAACATTATACTCAGAAATTTCTACTTATCCCAGATTTTTGTGTATGAGGGAAAAAATTAAAAAAAATTACATGTGAATGTGAGTAAATAAATTCAAATTCGTTTTCCCTTTTTACAGCCTTCTCTTTCAAGCTTCTCTCGTGGGACCTAAGCACTACAAATATTTGAAACAAAACTTTAGAAACATCAAAAAAATAATTTCTGATTTTTATTCCAGTGCCATTCTTCCCTGGGATGCCATGGCAGCTCTGGAAATTAATTTTTTTACTTGTTCTCTCACCTACAAGCTGTATAAATCCGTACAGGCATGCTAAAATAGATTTTGACTAAATTTTGGTAAATTTTCAAAGTATTTTATGCAGGGAATTAGTTGAAAATGAAGTTGGGCATTGGAAGGCCATACAATAGGCCGTTCAACTCATATTTTTCTAGATTTTTCATTTAAAATGCAAAAACAGAGGTTTTAATGCCATTTGATCAAGATTTGCAGATGTTTTGGATTTAAAAAGAGATGAAATGAATGCAAATCACAATGGCAGCCATGAATGAAAATTTTTAGATATTTTTCTCATATAAATAGGCCGTACAAATCTAGTTTTGGCCAAAAAACAATGAATTTAATAACATTAAAATGTTAAAAATTCATTTTTATGCCAGATGAGGAGGTTGAACACAGAAAAATGGAGTATGAATGATCAAAAAAGATCAGACTGTGGTATATGGAAAATACAGGTTTAAATGTGAATAATTTTTAAAAAATTAAAATAATTTAATAATTTTTCAAACATTTAAACCAATAAAAAAAATTCATTTTATATGGCATACCTTATTTCATGCCAAATGATATCATGTGAAATGATTTTTCACCTTGCTTCTTCAAATTCACCAAGCTCCCAAAATAACCATGCTCTGATACCACTAATAACTCCAAAATCAAAATAGGTTGAACTTTGTCCCCGCTTAGTGCGAGTGCACAAGTATTTTATTAATAATTCAAAAAATCAAGTACATAAGGGTGCCTTTACTCCATTAACCCTTTTACAATGCAAACATGGATTTTTATAGTTTTTACCAATGACCGGTAAAAACAACTAATCTTATAACCAACTAAATACTGGAAAACAACTCGTAAAGTAATTCTAATTATAAAACATTAAAACTACCTAATAATTAAACTAAGTTTATTTTATGGGGGTGTCTTTACTAAAAGATGCATGCCCCATTTACAATAATTATTTATTACCTACCAAAAAACTAACCTAACATTAAGACTTTGGAACAAGTCCTAACATCCTTTGACCCTTCTCAGATTAGCAATCAACAAGCTAAGTATCTATTTTCACTAATTAGTTAATTTTTTACTATTTTGTGACCAACTTAACCCAAACCCACTTTTCAGATTCCCATTTTGCAACTCCGTCAACCAATTTTATTGAGCCAGATCAAAACCATAGTAACTATTGATGGTCACCCTGACCACTGATGATCTATCCCAACTATTGATGGTTACCTTGACCACTAATGGTCACCCCAATTGTTAATGGTCACTATGTGATAAAAAAAACAACTTGTTTTCATTCACCAGACCTCAACCAAATTCCAATCTTAGAACCTCTACCTAACCATAGAACCCTACCCTATTTTATGAACTAAACTTGAATCATTTGGCATTAATATCAATCTATTTATCAATATAATAAGTCAAATTCACCTATACATTTATTAAGCACATATTGTATTTCATTTCAGTATCTTTTGTGATATATGTAAGTACTTTATCTTTCTCTTTCAGAACTTGATTGTTTAAAAGTGTAGATTGATATCCTCTAATGAAGATTATCCTTGTTGGATCTAGTTTTCTAGTCAATCCACCCTACTATCTAACTAATTAACCATTTGCTTTAGTGCTTTATTATCTGTAGGTGATTCTTCTTAAGCCAAAGAGGATTATCTACAACCGTCTGGATCAAATACATACACAACATATCATGTTTTTCTACCATACCCTTCTCGAGTTTATTTTCTCTTTCTTTCAAAAAACATAAGTGAAATTTATTTAAAATAGATATCTTTTATCCTATAATATACAGGGCCATAAACTAACAATATATGTCAAGGTTGTCAAACTAAATTAAAAATTCAATTAGAAAATCCTTTTATATTATCTTAATGTATCCCAAAAAATAGATTAATAAGAGATAACCTTCTAATTATCTAATAGTGTACACCATGATTTAAAATCATCCATAAAATACATCTTACTATAGGTGAGCAATAATACACACTATAGGAACTTATTCACCAATCAAGAAAATGCATAAACCATTTTGGCTTAAACAAGATGGAATCTAGATGTTGGGATATGATAGGGGTAAATATCTAAATCTCTCAAGGATTATGAAATTAGGAAAAGGATTAAGTATGACATCAATCATACCAACATGATCCCATATTTCTATATGCACATGATGATTCCAAATTCTATAGGTGGATGTAGCCAATTAGTATGTCTACAAAAATGGCCTAAATGATATAATATGAACTTACCATTACTCTAGAGGATGTTAAAGAGATAGATAAAGATGAAGAGGTGCATACAAAATTAGAAGACACGCCAACTAATACAAATCAATAAATAAGGGATACCATCTTTTGAGGGCTCCTAAGACCACCAAGTACCACTCCTTTGTCCCACTCATTAGATGTGGGGATACCTTTGGCACCTAGGAAACCTACTAAGCTTATTTCACTAGCTCTTAATGTTTAGATAATGGAATCACCTCATGTAATTACACCTATTTCTCCTTTAATAATACCTATCACTACTCTTCTACCTATAGTTAATTACAAGAGGAAAACAATGATTATTTTGGTCAGTTTACAAGTTCCCAATGTCCCAAGGGTGAAGGAAAAGCCACTTGACTATGCCAATGTGCCACTAGGTCTTTTGTATATTGATCATGAAGAGGAAAACAAATACGAGGTGACCTAGGAAAATAGACCAAGTTAGATAGCCTTAGGGAGGATCTAATACAAGATCAAATTGATGATCATCTTCCTATCTCTCCACTTCCTCATCCACATTTTGAAGAATCACAAGTTGTGAATGTTGCAAACATGGGGTCGTTATTATTCAGGGTTATATTTGGGAAAGTAGTCCCAAGTAATCCCATGCTACTACTATTATTTTTACCAAATTTAAAACTAGTCTATGGATGGTATTATCACATATGCTTCATCAGATGTGAGGCTAATTAAAATATAGACTTTAGTTTCTCCCACCATAACCAGTCTAGGGACAAATGATCCCTTCAAAAATGTCATAAGAAAATCAAGTTTATAAAGTCTCACATTCTTTGATTTATTCCATTTCTATTACTATTATCACTAGAAGGGTTTTTTATGCATAAATCAAACAATTATTTCAAGCATTGACTAAAGCCCCTTTGATTTCCACTACTAGCCAATAAACCACATGGACTAGTGTGGGACTTGTTATCCCCATCCATTTTTATTACTCAGTTGATGCAAACAAGACATTTCACTCAGTTGGGGATACCCATTACATAGGCTAACCAAATAAAATCCCCAATAGTTTCTATTTATAAGTATATGGACCTAAAAAATTATAATATAAGGACTCCACTAATAAAGAGTATAGGTTGGATAAAATATTTGCCTACTTTTTCTAAACCCCTTTCATCCTCCACTCAGTCTTCCATGACTAATATTCCACCTTCAATATTAATGTGAACTCTAGGTAACCCTTCACCCAATATTACCTCACCTTCAACCTAAATTATTAAACAAAATTTAATGGTGATCCCTATATGGATACAAAAATTAGAAGAAGAAGAATCAACAAGGTAGGATTTAGTGATCACTCAACAATCAAAAGTGGCCATGTAATTTGATATAACCAAAACTAAATTGAAAAGGGTAAGAAGGAATATAGTGATATTTGAAGGTAATCTAGTTGAGCTTGAAAAGTAGGAGTAATTGTTCTCACTAACTAAGAAAATGAATACAAGACATGGATGACTTTGAAGAAGATCTTATCACCATGGTAGATGCAGTTGGAGGAGTAATTAATAAAATGTTTCATTTGTTACAATAGTATAAGAAGAGGTTAGAAGAAAATAATTTAATTGAGGCCCCCAAAGATGTAATAGATAATATATGGAGCTTTGCTAAGACTCTGTATAAAATCTTGTGCTCCATAAGGTCAAGAAGGGCACATTCCTAACCACAATGGGGAATGTGGTTAGTTTTTATGAATCCGTTAAATATTAAGATGAAAAATTGAGATTCATAGGAAAATTAAAATGTTAAAAATCATACCAAAAATTAAATATGTTGCTAGCACCTTATGTAACTTCAGCTTAGAATCATCTAAGTACCAAGCAAGATTATTTAATAGAGTGGCATCAAGAAATTTAAGGGTTGATTTAGCAATTTATAAACTAAGAGTATAAGATGATTTAAATTATCAAAGACATGAGGATCATAGGTGTGTATTCACCATTAGGCTAAGTAGTTTCCAAATCCTTATTTAAAAGCTTGTTATATACTGTAATCAATAACTTTGAGGAAGAAATGGAAATCACTACCTATAGGATTAATAAACAAGTAGTGTAGTTAATAACATTTTGTAAAGATAAGGTAGCTTAGTATGAGACACTATGTGATTTTTTATATCTTCTATGGTCATACATAATAAGGTTATGAAAAAAATTCAAGAATTATTCAAAAAAATTATCATTGATTTTGAAACTATTGAGCTAGATTTTATAGCGGGCACAAGTGAATACAAAATATTACTATAATAATGGTATTTGTCTATTTAAATATATCATCATAATCTAAAACTCAACCTTATATGAATGTGTCTATGTTCCCAAGATACAATATAGTATATACTTCTATGATACTAGTGCTTATGAACACATTAACTAATATGCCTCCACTATGACCTTCAATGGCAGTTACCACCTTAATAGAAACACTAGTGACAATAGCCATGCATGTTATTTCAAAAGGATTTCCCATTATGACATCATATTACTTTAAGTTAAGTTACATTGGTAGCTCTAACATAGACATCGTGCATGTCTTGCTCTATTATTATCATCACTTTTAGCTTATTTTATACAAACAACCTCTCAAGTTTAAATTAGGATAATATTTGATATATTATATTCATACACAACTTTCATAATTTTGTGGCACCAAGTCCTAATATATATGCATTACAATTTTACTAAGCCTTGAGGATGAAGTGTCCCCATCCCAAGATATAAGTACATGTGTATCCCTCATTATTAAGTGAGGAGAATTTTTGCGATTAATAAAATCTAGGAAAGTTTTTGAATGTTCTACAAGTTCATGTTAAAATTCTATATCTTCCATTTTTTTAATTTTCTATGAGGAATTTCCATTGTGTGAGTATAATCTAGAATAGGTTGTGTGAATGTTTGTTTTTAATTATTTAAATTGGAAAAAATGTTAATTTGAGTGTTCATTAATTATATAGCATACATATTACTAGTTAGGGACATAGGATATGCTATGAAAAATGTTTCTAACCATATATTTGATTATAGTTGAGAAGTATATTACAAATACTTCCTTTGATTATTAGTTGGGCATGTGTATACTTAACTAAAAAAAAAATCATCAAGTATTAGTTCTTGGCATTTGCTTGACCTAGGATAGAAAAGATATTACTTGGAAGGGTTTATACCTCACTTAATTCATATATAATTTTATTTTATACCTTAACCATCCCTCATTTTTATATTTTTTGATAGACTCACCTTAGATTGTATCCACTGATACATCTCAATTAGAATATTGACATCCATCATATCTAAACAATTTGTATTTAATAACCACTTCTCTCATCATTATTACAACACATGGTTATTTATAAAACTGAGACCCAAAACTCATGCCTTAAAGTGAATATTTCTCAATTCCTAAAATTTTAGGGACCTTCCTATAATAACCCTTGGTGTGAATAAAACCCACATCAATAGGTTTTTTTATGGTACTATATATATGACAAACAATCCTTGATTGTTAAGATTCACTTGAGTAGTATACACTGGATCTATCAATAAGATTAACAAGGTCAAACTATGATTTTGGTCTATTATTATTAGCACCCTTATAAGTTCATCGAAGGCCCAAATTAGATAGATATATCCATAGGAGAGATGTCACTCATCCAAATTCACTGACCCAAGGGAGCTAATGTTAACATTTTACTAAGGCATGGTTAGTTGGTTTAGTCATCACCATAGATAGTTCCATCCATGATTTAACTAGGAATCTATAGTAGTACCTCACTTTATTCTCTCCTTCTAAGGGTTGAAACACATACAAACATATGAAATCCTTCAAAATTTATCTAGGATTGATTAATATAGTTCATGAGGATGTTGCATACAGGTTATTCCACTTCACATTACAAGATGTTTCCTATGAACGGTTTCTTAATATTTGAAAAAAAATATTACATCAAGGAACTAGTGTCATGAAACATTTATGTTATAATTTGGTCAAATAAATAGTCCCAACATAATGTACCAAAATTTTACTAGTATGAAAAGGGAACCCAATGAACCTATTATAGCCTTAAATTTAATTTATAAAATTATACATAGTTGTGTGTCTATTTCATACTAACCTATTGTTGCCCCAACCCTAGAAATGTATAAGAATAATCTCAATTATATTATTATAATATTCTTGTGTAGAGTCAATAATATCATTAACTTGACATATGTTTATATTATACCCATCAATATTGATAAATAATTGAATCCTCAATTATAGGTTTTGGAAATACCCAACATCAATCCAAACTTCTGAACCTTGAACCCCATTCAAAATTCCAATAAAAATGTCATGGATAATAATTAGAACTAGGTATTCACTCAATTACATCTAACACATGTTGCACCAAATCAAAATCTAAGATTTCTAAATAATCCTACATAAGTGTCCAATAAACACAATCATAATCAAGCTTTATTCCTAGTTAATGTTTCCACTTCACATGGGATAACTTATGATTCCACCAAAACTAAATTAGATGCCATCCAATGCATGGTACATAAAATTAGTGATGAGTTTATAATCATGCATAAATTATTTTAGAACACTGTAGAGGAAACCACCAATAGGAATTTTACATTCTAAAGATATAACAGAATATATAATAGGATAGGCAATAATTTAGATCCTCAACCCAATAGATTTATTGAGATGAATATTTATGAGGCATCCTTACCTAACTAGTGTGGATTCCATAGTACTACCTAACATAGAGAAATGGATTGTATATAATTATGTACTTTATTTGAGATATTTCAAAAGGATATGTATAGATATGAGGTAGTTATAAATCAATATGCTTCATCTATAGCTAGTACTCCTAGTACTTCTAGTACCACCATGGTATTTAAAACATATGATTCATCATTATTTATTGAGGATGAGAATGAGCCAAAAGATAACACAAATGAGATTCATGCCTTTCATTAATTCCATAAAAATAAATATAACTTGATAAATAAGAATCAACAACCTCCCACATTTTTTACATCTCTAAACAATAATGTAGCCACTCCACCTGATTCAAATGCTAATAATAATCCACTTCCTCCTAGATGGAATGATCAATAATAATAGGTTGATTCACACATTAAAAGTGGATATAATATAATTGAGGATATGAATCAAATAAAGGTGAATATTACTCTAAATGATTTAGTTTAGATTACATAATAGAGAGAGATCTTTCTCAAATATTTGACTAGTAAGACATCTACTGACAAATAAAAAGATACACATGAAAATATGGTCATGTACAAGGATAAACTTGAGGTCCCACCTTTCCTATTAAATATCCTAATTTTTAGGAAAAATGTGCACATTTATTAGTTGACTCAGGTGATTCATCTAATGTAATGCCCATGAGAATATGTAAAATACTAGGGTTGATTTTGGATTAGTCTAAAAGGGTAGTCCTACAATTAGACAAATTTTTAGTCTCAATTATTAGAGAATTATTAAATGTCCACATACAATGTGCCTCTAAGCCATGTGTCCATTAGTATATTGGAATACTCATATTTGGAATTCATAAGGCTTATTTTTTAATCCTAAGATGTGATTTGTCAAAAAAATTGAATGGATACATGGCTACCAACTTTTCACATATATGGTTGCCCTGGAAAAGAGTAACTGTTGACCAAATTTTGACCTCAAGTCAAAATTGGTCACCCCCTATTTGTTTAAACTTCATAGGGTTGTCAAAAAAAATTCATGTTATTTTCATATTCTTTTCATTGTCTTAAATGGTCTCAAATAGTTTCATATGGTCATATTTTTCCTTGTCTAGCATTCTCCATAATTTGGTCTTATATTCATTTGTCTAGTCCTAGGGGTTAATTACAATGTATTGATGTTTTAAAACATGGTAAAAGGTTTATTATAGTTTAATTTAACTATAAAATGCAATTTATATGTAATTAAAGTCTTATTATCATGCATTTACCTTTTACTATGTTTTATTATGCTAAAATGATAATTTGGCCACCTTTTGGCCTATTTGGAGGAGTTACATGTACCATTTCAATAAGAAAATATTTCAATAAGATTCCCAACATAAATGATGCCATAAATTTTTTATATAATGTTTAGGGATATTCATATACTAACATCTATAGTTTAATGCTTAAACTAAGGAAAATGACACTTTAAAAGCAATTTTGGGAACTTGTACAACCTTGTAAAATCAAATTTTAGCTGGAAATAGTTTAAAAGTGTCTCATGGGATATCTTAGATAATTTTTAGGCTTTGGACCAATTTTTAGATTAAACTAACACTTCAAACATTCTCTCTCTTCCATCACTGCCTTTACAAGATTAGAAAGGCAAAATTAAAGTGAATGGTATGGCATAGAGAAAAAAAGATTTAGGAGTTGAAACTTTGGCCATTGTTAGGGGCCCTAGTAAGATTGAAATTAGTGGAATTATTTTTTATATTTATGGCCCTTTATTTATGAACAATCTCTAAGAGTGATAATAGGTCATTATGTCTTATCCATCCAAACAGGGTCTTTTCTTGTATCTGTTTCTCCACATCAACAATTAGATAGATAAGAATGGTTTTAATGGAAGTTTTTATAGTTTAAATATCTCATTTTCATGTTGGTTTAATTAGATAACTCATATCCATGAAGTGTATTCACTTGGAGGAAAAGTGTCTTGATGTATAAGGTGTTTAAGTCAATCCCACTACAAGTTTTATTTTAACTAAGATATTTGTCATCTTAAGAGGTTAAAAATTCTTCACCACTCATGGAGAATCCCTAAACTTAATATATTTCATGGATACTTCCATAATCTATGATTCTTGTTTATAGTCTTCAAGTGATTGCTCTTCAGAGACATGGTCTATGTTTGAGCAATCTACTACATGTTTGATTACTAATTTGGATCAAATATCAGTGGTATATAATAATATTAGGTTCTAAGATAACATTTCACTAGTAGAAGTATGGAAAGATGAAGATAGTAGTCCAGAGACACCTTTTAATGAGATTCATAAGTGTTTTTTCCATGTATAGGTCTATACAGATTGTAAAAGTATGTTGAAGATGTCGAGAGTCATTGGGGACACTTGATACATATACTCATACATTCATATTTCCTTGAATGCCCCAATACCATCATCAAGTTATTCAAATTGACTAGATGATATAAGATAGCACACAAACCCTATATATGGGATAACTATACCTATAGGTTTGTATGGAATATAAGGTGAGTTGAAGATGATATGAGGCATTTTCAAAAGGCATTTATACCACTTAAGGAGTGACAAAGAAGTGTGATTAATTTGATAGGGTTGAAAGGTTTAAAAACTCAAGAGGTAACATTATTTTGTCCAAAAATAATCAAGTAAATACCTACATGACTTAAGCCTATAGGTCCTCATTTTGGACCAAGATCAACAAAATCAAAGACAAGACATGGATACTTAACTTCTATACAGAGGAATATAGTGTCACCACTCATTAGAGAGCACCTAAGTGATTGGAAAATTAAGAGAAGTGTTTGATTGAGCTAAGAATCCTAAGATACTCCTACAAGCAAGGTCTATAATGAATAAATGTACTTCAAAGGGTGAAGTTGATAACTCCTTGAACAAATAGTTTGAAACTTGTCCCCACTTAGTGCGAGTGCAAAAGTATTTTATTAATTTTCAAAAAAAAAAATTACATAAGGGTGTCTTTACTCTATTAACCCTTTTACATTGCAAACATAGATTATATATATTTTACCCATGACCGGTAAAACCAACTAATCATATAACCAACTATTTATGGGAAATCAACTCATAAGGTAGTTTTAATTAATAAACAGAAAACATGAAAACTACCTAAAACTAAAACTAACTTTATTTTATGGGGGTGTCTTTACTAAAAATATGCATGCCCCATTAAAAATAATTATTTATTAACCTACCAAAAAATCTAACCTAATGTTAAGACTTTGGAATAAGTCCTAAAAAACCCCCTATGATCTAAAGTCAGGGCTTTGGACACATACCAAGCATTTTTCTAAATTTTTCAAATTTGATTCTGTCAAGGGGTTTTGTGAAGATGTCAATTGTCCATTTGGAAGTTGGGAAATATATTAGATCAAGAGCTTTCTTTGCCACCAACATTCATAGATAATGGTATTTGACATCCATATGTTTTGTTTTATCATGAAACACAAGATTCTTGGACATCTTGATTGCACTTTGATTATCAATATATAACTATGTAGGAGCAAACTGAGAAACTTGAAGATCTTCAAGAATACGACGTAGGTAAATAATTTATCTAGAAGCATCCCATGTTGTAATATACTCCAATTTTGCTGATGAATTTACCACTATATCCTACTTCTTACAACACCAAGCAATGGCAACTGAACCCATATGCATAGTGTATCCTATGGTTGACACTCTATCATCCACACATCTGCCAGAATCTACATCACAATATCCAACAAGTTTGAAGTTCTTGTTTCAGTGGTATTCAAAGCCATATGTTTTCATTCCTGGAAGGTAACGAAGTACTCATTTTACCACATGCCAATTAATTTATCTAGGATCATGCATAAACTAGATAAAATTATAATTGAAAATGAAATATCGAGCCTACTAGTCATCAAGTATATCAAACCTCCCACCAATTGTTTGTATGTGGTGCCATCAAAAAATGCACTACTATCATCTTTAGACAATTTCAAGTTACTTTCCATAGGAATGAGGCTAGGTTTGCAATCACACATGCCAAACCTATCTAATAACTCATAAATATACTTAGTTTGTGAAATGAAAATACTATGCTCTTTTTGAGTTACCTCTATGCCTAGATAGTAGTGAAGAAGTCCAAGATATGTCATCTCAAACCCATATTTTAATTCCTTCTTCACAAACTTGTTATGGTTTTCATCATTTCCTATGATAAACAAGTCGTCGACATAGAGAATAAATATCACCATTTTCTTACCCTGCACTCAAAAATAGAGAGTATCATTAGATTCACTATGATGAAAACCAATGGATTTAAAGTATGAATCCATTTTCTCATACCAAGCCCTGGGTGCCTATTTGAGCCCATACAAATATTTTATCAATTTACACAATTTGTGTCGGCACCCACCTATTCAAAACCTTGAGGTTTTTCATATATACTTCTTCCTATAAATTACCATTTAAAAAAGCACTTTTAACATCTAATTGATGTACTTTCCAAACATTTTGTGCTGCTAAGGCAAGTACCATATGAATAGTGTGCCATTTGGTAGTTAGTGCAAATGTTTCCTCATAGTAAATACCTTCTTGTTGTGCATATCCTTTTTCAACAAGTATTTCCTTATGTTTATCAATGGAGCCATCAGATTTATTCTTAGTCCTATAAACCCATTTACATTCGATGGGTTTAACATGAGGAGGAGGATCAACTAAAACCCATGTATTATTGCTAAGTATGGCATCATACTCATTTTTCATTGGCTATTGCCAAACATGTTCAGTAGATGCCTCCTCAAAAGTGGATGGCTTAGAGGAAGAAGTAGTAACAACCATAGCATAGTTTACCTATTTTTGAGAATTCTTGGGCCCTATTAAACCAACTTCATCTGCTTTCAAGTCAAAAAAAGTACTTTGAGCCCATTTTGGATACTTAGTAAAATTATTCAAATTAGGGACTATAGAATTCTCATTATGTGCATCATTCAAAGGGGGACTTCGAGAATTTTCAACAATTTCTAAGTCATCAACCTGTGAACTTGTAGATGAAGGAGAGTAAAGTGAAGGAATTTTAGTCTCATACCATAACTTCAAAGAGTTATCCCCATTATTCAAACCCTTATCTCTTTTTTTATTTTTCCTCTATAACCTATCAAGTTGAGAATCAATCTCTATAGTGTTCATAGTCCCAAACTCATCAAATATTACATCTCGACTCACTATGAATTTGCATATATCATATGCAAGTAAATGAAACCCCTTTTTATCTTTAGAATAACCAAGAAAGATGCATTTTAAACTTCGTGGTTCCAACTTAGTTCTGTGTTTAATAGGAACCAAAGCAAAACAAAGACATCCAAACACTTTCAAGTGTTTAATTTTTGGTTTAAACCCATATCATGCCTCATATGGAGTTTGTCCCAAAAGTGAAACTGTGGGGGACTTGTTTCTCAAATACACTGCAGTACCAATGGATTCTACCCAAAACTTATCATTAAGCTATTTATAGTGTAACATGGCACGTGTTGTGCCCTCTAAAGTTTTATTCATCCATTTAGATACTCCATTTTGATATGGAGTATAAGCATTACTATATTGTCAATGAATGCCATGTTCTTGATAGTAATCTAAAAATTCATTTGAGGTATACTCGCCTCCATTATTTGAATGAAGAGTGACCAAATGTGAACCTGTTTCTTTTTTGACTAAGTGTAACCAATCAACAAACTTAGTGAAAACTTCAGATTTGTTTTTCATAAAAAATAACCAAGTCATCTAATAAAAGTCATCAATAAACAAGACAAAGTATCTACACCCACTAATGGATGACTCTTTCATGTCACATACATCACTATGAACTAACTACAAACACCTGTTAGCTCTCCAGGATGACTATTTAGGAAATTTTTCCCAATTTTGTTTGCCCAAAACACATGACTCATAGAGAATACTATCTTTTCAAAAAGTGGGCATCCCATTCACCATACCATATCTCTAAAAATCCACTAAAGAGTGGATATTCAAATGTCCATAGTGGAGATGCTATAAACGCTATGTAGACATAGTACCTGTACTTGTGCCAATAACTGTCACAAGTTCTATAGTGGGAAGATCCACTCTTCAATGCAATCTAACCAAGTTTTCATCTTCATATCTTATATACATTGTTTTATAATTATCTTTCAATGGATTGATGTAAATGAGCCCATTTTCAAGCACAATTTGATAACCTTTCTTTCGAATAGTTACCAAATAAAGTAATTATTTCTTCAATGTGGAAACATACCAAACATCCTCCAAGTATTTATAGACCCATTAGGAAGAAGAATCCGAATAGATCCAAGTCTAAGTTGTATGCATAGACTTATCTACCAAGGAAACTAAAGAGAGAGAAGCTTCCTTGAAAGACCAAAATAAATCTCTCTTAAATGTCATGTGTTTGGTTTATCTTGTGTCTAAAACCCATACATCTATGATCTCATCTCTAGCCCCATATTCAATATAATCAATGTGCCCCAAAGTAGTGAATGCATATTCATGGGCAACATTATTGGACTCATCATAGTCATGATCAGCATACTGAGTAGAGTTAGACTTAGTCACTTTTTGTGGCCTCTGAATTTTATCAAAAGGAATCATATATTATGAGGCAATGTGACCAAATTTTCTACATCTATGACACTGAATATCTGATCTACCTCGACCTCTACCCCTATATGAGTTGTGACCACATCCTCGATCACTTGTTTCATGTGATTGGTTAGATTGTTGGTTATTTAAATAACCCCTACATCTATTTTGATATCTGCCTCCTTTGTAACCTTGACCCCCTCTATAACTATTTCCTTTATTGTTTTGATGCCTAGATGAAGATGAACTAGGCTTTGACTCTAAAACATGGGCTTCTTCAATTTTCTTGGATTTCTTTGGTAGAGAAAGGTCATGTTGGATGAGAAACATAGACAAGTTATCAAAGGTGATGTTTATGATCTTGTCAGAGACATGAAACATTTCAACAAAATTCCTATAGGACCTAGGTAGTCCTTTCAAAGTAGCAGTGACTATGAGGTCATCATCTATTTTTTCAAACCCAGCCTTAGTGTACTCAGTAGTGATATTTTTCAACTTAGACATATATTCTCCCATATCCCCATATTCATCTAATGTCAAAGTAAACAACTGCATATGAATATCTATCTTCTTATGCTTAGATTTTTTATCATACAAATTTGATAATGTTTTCCATGTAGTGTAATTATGAGGAGAATTTTCAATATGAACATAAGTATCACGAGTACAACAACATTTAATGAGAGATAAGGCCTTAGAATCACAAAATTTGAATACATCTAATTTAGCCTATTATGTTGGCCATGTGGGATTTTCATTCTTGACAATATCCCATTACTCATTAAAAACTAGTGAAGTCTCCATCAATCATTTCTAATTAGAATAATAAGAAATTGTTAATCTATCACCATCTAAAAGCAAGTTTTGAATTTTTGGCATATTGAAATAAAATAAAGTGCAATAGAGAAAAGTGTGACAAAATTCAAAAGAGATGAAACAAATATCTTACTCACTGCACAAGACACTACTTTTACAGGGATTTTCACTTAACCTCCACATACAACAAAAAAGGAAAACAAGAATTTTTGATGGGTTTTGCACTTAACCTCACCAAAAATCAATTTATTACACCCTTATTTTTACAAATTATTTCCTTAGTCTACCAATTATACCCTTATATCACCACAAAAATGTAAAATAAATAGAATTTAATTCCCCTTTTTTATTTTTAAAACAACACTATATAATAAGTATGCTTTTCACAACTTTCAAGGAATAAAAAAATTAGATTTAAAAGGGAATATTACTTTTACAAAAAGTATATTCTAAAGTAATTTCTTTTGAAAAGAAGGGATTTGAACCCTTGACCTCCTCTTTGCAAGCTTCTTACAAAATGACTTTAACCAATTGCTCTAAGAGCACTTTCAAAGTATAATACTCAGAAACTTGTACTTATGCTAGATTTTGTCTATGAGGGAAAAAAATTACATGTATGTAAATAAATTCAAGATTTTTCCCTTTTTAGCCTTCTTTTCCAAGCTTGTCACGTGGGATCCATCTAAGACAAATATTTGATATCCAAACTTTATAAACATGAAAAAAAAATATTTGTCTGAGTTTTATCACTGTGCCATTTTTGCCTGAGATGCCATGGTAGCTCTTGGAACTATTTTTTGCACCTGCTCTCGCTCCCTATGGCCATACAAATCCATACAGGCAGGATAAAAATGAATTTGGCTAAGTTTTAGCAAATTTTTAAGGTATAATTTATTGGAAATGGTTTCAAATCTTAGTCAGGGCATTGGAAGGCCGTACCATTAGCCATACAAATTAAAAAAAATTCTAGATTTTCCTTCGAGGATACAAAATAGGCATTTTAACCAGATCTACAGGTGTTTTTGGATTCAAAAGGGTTGAGAATGAATGTAATCAACAATGGCAACCATGGATAAAAAATACAGAGGTTTTCAAAATATTTGAAAAATTAAAATAATTTAATAATTTTTTAAACTTTTGACATTAAATTTAAAAAAATCAAATATTTTCTTGATATGGCATACCTTATTTCATGCCATTTGATTTCTCATGAATTTGACTTTTCACCTTGCCTTCTTTCAAATTCACCAAGCTCCCAAAATTCACCGTGCTGGACAAAACCATGCTCTGATACCACTGATAACTCCTTGAACAAATAGTTTAAACCTTGTCCTCACTTAGTGGGAGTGCAAAATTATTTTATTAATTTTTAAAAAAAAGTACATAAGGGTGTCTTTACTCCGTTAACCCTTTTACATTGCAAATATAGATTACATAGATTTTACCCATGATCGATAAAACCAACTAATCATATACCCAACTATTTATGAGAAATAAACCCATAAGGTAGTTCTAATTAATAAACACAAAACATGAAAACTACCTAAAACTAAAACTAAGTAACTTTATTTTATGGGGGTGTCTTTACTAAAAAGATGCATGCCCCATTAACAATAATTATTTATTAACCTACCAAAAAATCTAACCTAATGTTAAGACTTTGGAACAAGTCCTAATATAAGTTTTAAATGATTTAATTGAATAACCAAGTGAATGCTTGATTCTATAACTAGCTCCACTACCTTCAATTCTAATGGCACTATAAGATAGTTTAAGTTGATACTCAAATGCTCAGAACTCCAAAAGAGAGAATCACCTATAATCTTCCTTAGTCTAGGTAAGGAACCATATTCAATAGCATAAGTGATAAGAGGTTTTATAAGTATGAAATGAAATTTTTAAATGGGAAAATTTACCTTAAATTATCTGAACAAGGAAATGGAACCTTATAGTGGCATCTCATGATGAATACCTAGAAAGCCTAGATGAACTTAAGGGCTTCTTTCACACATTACATACCTAAACGCAACATCTCATCACTTAGAGGAGACCAATAAGTTAAAATATATTTAAGGTTGAATTGATTTTTGGTAAATTTAAATTTATTGTTGAGTTTACTAAGCTTTTAGGGTCAAATATCTAAAGGAGGTTTTAAAACCCTGCATTCACTACCTATAATTAGTATTAAATGGAGAAAAAGATGTGTTCAAGGACCTACAACCAAGGTTAACTCCATTTTGATTTTTAAATACATAAAAACCTTAGGTAATATAAGGAAACATTAAATACAACCTTTTATATCAATATCACCACCTATAGGGGCCTCTAGATTCAAAATGTAGACCTACAGCTACACCCTAAGGTCTTGAGAGTTGACTATGTAAATGCCATAGAGTGAGAAAATGGATTGAATAAGACAACATGAGTAACCTAATGGGTTTATATAGTGAATTACATACACTCATAAGTGTTCAAGTGATTAATTACTTTCTTCAAGGGTAGAATATAGAGAACATAGTCATTAGGCCTATAGACCTAATACACCCCTCAAGGCATCAACACTTGGAGACTAAGGTACAAAGTAGAAAGGGTTGAATGGAAACATAATAAATATGTTATATAATTACTAAGGTTTTTACATAGGTGAGAGAGGAATTATTTTGTAGATGGAAACTTGGAAATGGCCACTTTGGCCTAGAACTGTTGTTAGAGTGCATAAAATGCACATTTGCCACCCGAGGAGTACTTTCTCACACTCAAAAATTTCATGAGATTTTCCATGGGACCTAGTGGTGATTGTTTATGATGTATGGGAACCATAAAAGCAATATTATAGAATTAGTAGAAATAAATATGATCTATTCTTTATGAATAATCCTTAAGAATGAAATATGCTTAAAACTATCCTAAAACCCTGATAGTGACTAGTCAAGACAAATGGACCTCTAAATCACATTTAATGAAATAATTTGATATTTAAACCTCTTGATGTTATTTATTAATCCAATCAGGTTATCCACATGTAATTTTTTTGTACTTTTAGTTGTATGAACTACAATAAATTCCCTATTTTTCATGATTTTTGGTATTTTTTAATGGTTATAAGCAAAGGAGAATTTTAAAATCATTTAAGTAGGTAAATTGGGATTTTTAATAAATATTTAAGTAAAAAAATTAACAATATATTCTAGAGGTGGTCAAAAAAGGCTCATTTTTCAAGGCAGTCTTAAATAGGCCTAAAATGAGACTAAGTGGGAAGGTTATTTCATGGTTCTCACACTTTCATAGGGTTTCATGACCTAAATTTTTAAATGGAGGTTGGTGATATCATATGAAATGTTAAACACATGATTTTTGGTGATTTAAAATATGTGGTAGAGGTTTGGATCAAGAAAATAGGGTTATAGGCAAGAGGCCTATTGAGGCCTAATTGAAGAGAGAGAAAGGTAGAAAAATGGGCTTCTACTCATATTAGGGACATGAAATTTGACATGGATATGTAAATCCATATTTTTTCATATAATAATCCTTAAATTTATTATTACCATCCATACATTCTCTTAAATAAGGAGGTTTACAAGTTTGTAGGGTTACAAGGAAAATAAGCCTAGTGAGGGCTTAAGGAGCATAATAGAGTATTGAGAGTTGTTCTAAGAAAAAAAATTGTTTTTTTCAGGTCTAATAATATATTTGAATAACATCCATGTATAAAGAGTGACTTGAAGAATATGAACTTGAGTTTTGGGCCACTTAGACCAAGCTAGGCATGGGAAATGAAGAGTTTTAAGACACCTATGTACATGAATGATGAAATGTCAGATTAGAAGAGTTTATTAAGGAATTTTAAGTGTCTAATGAGTTGGTATGAGTTAATTCATGGTGAATTAATGATTTGAAATTCCATTTGTCACTCTTTTTATGTAAGGAAGGGTAGTTTTCAAGAAGCTTGTCAAGGTGTCAAGCCAAGTTCTAAATCATATGCCACATGGAGGGTTAGAAAATATTTAAGAGTGAAAAAAATGGATTTTAAAGTATATTTATGACTATTACATAACCCCATTTATTATTTTAACTCACATGGAAACTTGTCAACCTTCTCCTACTATGTTTGTCACTCTCTTCACAATTTTCTATATAAGCAACCACTTTTGGCTTTGTAAATAATCCACATATGGTATGGATGGTCTCCTTGGAAATATCATTTGACATGGAAAATTAATATGAAAAATAAAAGTAGTCTAAGCCTAATGAATCTAATTTTACTAAGGTAAATTTTGGAACAAATGAATATCCCCAAATAGTTAACATTGGATTGGGATATATAAAATAAGAGAATAAAAAGTTGAGGGATTTGTTGACATATTATAAAGATGTGATATTTTTCAATTATGAATACTTAATATTTTTTAGTCTTAAAGTTATTCAAATTGAACTAGATGTTTTAAGACAACACATAAACCTTATGTATGGGCTGACTATACCTATAACTATGTATGGATTGTAAGGTGAGTTGAAGATGATATGAGGCATTATCAAAAGTAATTTAGACCATAAAATAAGTGACTAGTAAGTATGGTGAATTTTACAAGGTTTAAGGGTCTAAAATCTCAAGAGGTGACTTTTTTTATCCCTAAACAATCAAGTAGAGACCAACAAGCCCTAAGGCTATAGGTCCTCATTTTGGACCAAGATCAACGTCAGATCAATAAAAACATATTAGATTCAGAAAAGAGATAAAGAAACTAAATAAAATAGTGTACTAAATAATACATAAAAATCCTATTATATAGGCATAAAAGGAACACCCAAAAAACAAGGATGTAGGTGTAACAAAAAACATTGGGGATCATAAAAAAGCTAAGCCTATGAAACCTACCTACCTAAGTGGTTAAAACCACTATAACCATAAGCATAGGGAATATACCTTAGAAAAAATCCTAAGGCAACACAATAATATGCTAATACCCTCCCTTAATTATTAAACCAAAAACAAGCCCAAGTTTATCCCTAAATTTTATGAGCTTCTCTGAACCAAGTGGTTTGGTCATTATATCATCTAGTTGCTCTGTATTGGGGTAGTAGAAGAGACTGATGTCTTCATTTTATCCAAATTTTAGATGTAATGATGGTGAACCTCAATGTTTTTTTATCCTATCATATAATAATGGGTTCTGTACCATATTTAGAATACTTTGGTTGTCACAAAAAATCAAAGTAGGCTTTGATGAGTCAAACTGAAGATCCTTCAAGATTTTCTTTATCCACATAGTTTCACAACCTACACTAACCATAAATTTATACTCTTCTTCTATTGAATATAATGCCGCTATCATTTGTAGTTTTCTGTACCATGAGAAAACTCTTGAACTAAGAGTGAATACATATCTTATTGTATATTTCCTTGAATCTATTGATTTTACCCAATTAGAGTTAGAATATCCTGAAAGCTCAAAATATATAGACTTCTTATACATTATGCCAAATTCAAGGGTACCTTTGATATATCTTAATATCCATTTTGTAGATAACCAATGTACTTCGTATGGTTTATACATGAAATGAGATATAAAATTCATTGCAAATAAAATATCTGATCTAGTGGTAGTGAGGTAAATGAGACTACCCACTAGATGTTGATACATTATTTCATTGACTAGAGGTGAAGTACTATCAGTTGAAATTTTAGCTCCAACTTCCATAGGTGTGTGAGTTGGATTATAATCCATCATTATAAACCTTTACAATAATGATTTGGCATAATTGTTCAATGACATGAATACAACATAATCACCTAGCCAAAGCACAACACCTAAATAGTACTTCAATAGCCCTAAGTCTATCATGTCAAAATTACAAAAAATATCAGCCTTCATTTATTGAATGAGACTATCACTACTCACAATGATATATATATCATAAATATACATAATAAGAATCAAGATATCATCACCATACACCTTTACATATATAGTTGGTTCAAAATTACACCTTTTGAAACTAGACTCCCTAAGATATGAATCTATTTTCATATACCAAGAACAAGGAGCTTGTTTAAGACCATACAAGGACTTGATCAACCTACAAATAAGATTTTCCTTACCAAGAACCTAAAAACCCTATGGCTAAACCATGTAGACTTCCTCCTATAGATATTTATTTAAGAAAGCACTCTTGAAATCCATCTAGTGCACATACCATCCAAACTGAGCAATAATAGAAAGAATCAAAGGAAAAGTTACCATATTTTTAGTAGGAGAAAAAGTCTCTTCATAATCAACCCCTTCCTCTTTCTCATAACCTTTTACAATAAGTCTAGATTTGTTTTTGTCTAAGGAACCATCTTATTTACATTTTACCTTGTAAATCCATTTACAACTAATGGATTTCTTTCCTCGTGGTAGCTCCATGAGCTCCCAAGTCTTGTTTTTCATCAAGGAATCATATTCCAATTATATGGATAATTCCCACTCAGGATTCCCTTTGGAATCTAAAAAATAATTAGGCTCAAATGCATGTGAAATAGTAGTTTTTACAAAAATATTATCATGCTCACCTCTATTACTAAATTATTTTCTTGATCTCAATCTTCTTCCTTCCACCCCTTATGGAAAGTCTCCTTCCTTTAGTGCTTCCATTATGGTAGAATATCGCTTTAGCTTCTTTGGTTGTTCTGTTAGAACCTCACAATGACCTGCATCAATTCCCTCCTTGGAATGTGATTCCATTGATGAACTAGAATCTTGCTTAAATTCCACACCATAACTTATAATAGAATCATTATAAGAAAACAATGAGTTAATATCTAAAATTGTAGCAATTGTTGTGAAGTATGACATCTATTCGTTTACTATGACATCTCTATTTACCACAACTTTGTTAGTAGAAACATCAAGTAATATGTAGGCCTTTGATTGCTCACTATACCCAGCAAACATGTATGTTTTGATTTTTACATCCAAGTTGCTTCTCTTTTGAAGAGGAATAACTACAAAAGATACACAACCAAAAATTCAAAAGAACTTACATCTAGAGTTTGACCTGACCAAGCCTCCTCTAGAGTCATATTCCCCAATGATTTTGTAGGACTTTTGTTGAGGATGTACACCACCATATTCACTACTTCTACCCAATATATATATGGGACATTTTTAATTTGGACCCTAAAGCAAGCCATGTCCATCATCATCCTATTTCATCTTTCCATAACTCCATTGTATTTTAGAGTATAAGGGGTAGTGTACTATATGTATATGCCTTTAGTGGCACAAAAATCCTTAAACTATTTAAGATGAACTCACCCCCATTATCTATTATAAGAGATTTCACAGATCATCTTGCCTATTTTTCAACCATAGCTTTCCAAGAAAGGAAGTTAGAAAAATAATCAGATTTCTTCACTAGAAAGTATACCAACTTTTTCTTAAAGAAATCATCGATTAACAACATAAAAAAATGTGCTCAAAAAGGGGTAGGTGTATGCATTAGACCATGAAATTTCACATGTACCAAATCTTTTACTCCCTTAGCTCTCGAATCTTTACCAACATCAAATGAATGTCTAACTTGCTTCCCCAACTGACATCCACTACATACATGATGCCTATCCCAAATAGAAGGAATCCCCTTAACCATCTTAGTCTTGTTCAATGTAGTCAAATACTATAAATTCAAATGCCCATACCTTTTATGCCATAGTGAATTTATGCTATCAACTACTACAAATGCACTTTCCTTTTCTCTCTATGGATCTACAAGCTTATACAATCCTTTCTCACCAATCCCAACAACAATAATATTGTTATCTCTGGTAGTGACTAAACATTGTTGTCTTTGAAATTTTATAACAAAATCAGATTTTGAAGTGATCTCACTAATTAAAAGTAGATTTTTATTTATATAAAGAACATACCTAACATTATTAAATGTATACCAAATTACACCATTAAAATTGATTTGAGCATTACCATATCCCTTCATAAAATGAGTTCTACAATCTCCCAAAGATATAGATTCATTACTACTATCATTTTCAATAAAATCCACATACTAGTACTTATGGCATGTATAATGGTGAGATGCCCCTGAATCAAAATACCAAGCTTAATCCACAATAGAATTACCACTAGAAGCCATGAAATCAAAATCAAGATATTTTTCCTCACCTTCACCTTTAGCTATATTCGCATGATGAGCTTTCTTTCTGGGGTTAGCCATATCCTATTATCTTTTCATAAAATCTTTCTTAAGATGACCAATTTACTTAAAATAAAACATTTCCACTTAGATCTCTTATTATAACCACTTACTTGTGAAGTTTCTATCAGAGAACTAGTAGTTTTATCAAATTGCTTACCCTTTCCCTTGATAAAGAATGCACTCTCTATAGAAGTAGATGTAGACAACACTATTTTCTCCTATCGTCTGTCCTTCTACAATAGTGATGTGGACAAATTTTCAAAGTCTAAAGTTTGTGTCTCTATAATCATATGTAAGGACTCCACAAATGACTCAAATGAAAGTAGAATATTCTGTATAACTAGAGCAATCAAATCTTGCTTACCAATAGGATTCTACATAGCCTTCAATTGATCATTGGTGTCTTTGATCTATAACAAAAACTTAGAAATAGAGCCAAATTCTAGCATATTAGTAGAAAATAACAAATTCTTCAAGTACAATACCCTACTAGCTTTAAGAGCTTGATATTTAGAAGTAAGATTAGTCCATAAAACTAATGCAATTGTCACATTTTTGACCTCTGAGATTAGATTATCTGCTATTGAAAATTTTAACAACATAAGAGCCTCATGATGACATTTATCATAGTCACTAGTACTCGTGGTAGGCCTTCACTCTTTACCAAGCCATATTTGAACAAGATTTTGATATTTACATATCATCAAAATCTTGTGACTCCACAAATTGAAAATTTTGCCTATCAATTTTTGTGAATATGGTAACAAGATGTGTTTTAAACTAGCCATTTTAACCTATTTTTTACAAAAAATGCAAATACCAAAAAAATTGTAATGAGTTTACACAAAATTCCTCCTACCCACTGAGTCAAATCACAAATTGGTCAATACCTCTAGTTCTCAGCAAAAAACTCCACACCATTTGGGAAATTTTAAATTTTTTATCTTTAAAAACACTAAAAAGGGACAAAAACAATTTCATCTAGAGATCTACAATTCTAATTTGAAAAATTCCTTTTACACCAACATCTAGATTAAAAACCTAGAAAATGGCGAAATTTTCACCTTCCAAGACTTTTTTCAGATAATTAGTCACCAGTAGGTCCCCAATAACCCTTATAAGCTAAAGTTTTGAATTATTTCAATTAAAAAATGAAAATTAATTAAAATAATAAAACTTTAATTAAATTTTTCATAAAAATAATTAGCCAATTAGAAAATTGGCCCACCTAAAAAACCTTAGATGTAGATTTTAGGAGAAATACTCAGCCAAATTAAATTATGTCAGTTCCTATCATCTCCTCTCAGAAAATATAAATTTTATACCCCTCACTCACCAAAAATAGTGCCCAAATGAAAATCTAGTCTCTTCCCCAAACTATATAGAAATGACCAACCAAAAAACTTCAAATGCAATTTTTGGACAAAATACTCAATATAATTTAATTTCATCTGATTTAGCAGATGAATTCTGAGCTAAAGAATTTTATAGAAACAAGAATCATAAAAAAATGCTCAAATAAATTTTTGGTATTTTCCTCTAAGTTAAATGGCTGGTCATAGGAAAAAAATAAATTTCTTCCTCTCATAGCTCTCCACTAGGTGCTTCACGCTCCTCCATAATAAGACCATCCTCTCTTGCTTCACAAACTTCCTCCCAAGCTTCCTAAATTGCAAGCTCTGATTACCATATTAGATTCATTAAAGAGATTAAGAAAATTAATTAACTAGCATATGAAACGATACATAAAAATACTATTATATAGGCATAAAAGAAACACCTAAAAAATAAGGAGGTGGGTGTAACCAAAAGCACTAGGTAGCGTAAAAAATCTAGGCCCTAAAACCTAGCTACCTAAGTGGTTAAAAACACTATAACCATAAGCATAGAGAATAAACTTAGTAAATAGCCTAAATTAACACAATAATATGCTACTAAATCAAAGCCAAAAAATGGAGACTTAACTTCAATGCAAAGGAAGATAGTGTTACCACTCATTATAGATCACATAAGTGAGTATACAATTATGATAAGGGTATGACTAAGCTAAGAAGCCTAAGACACTAATATAAATAGGGTCTATAGTGAATAAAGGCACTTCAAATGGTGAAGGTGTAAATGGTTTAAATGAAGAATGAAGTGAATGCTTGAGTCTATAACTGGCTCCACTACCTTCAGTTTTAATGGCACTATAAGATAGTTTAAGTTGATATTCAGATGCTCAGAACTCCCAAAGGGAGTATCACCTATAGGCCTACTGAGTCCAAGTAAGGAGCTATCTTTAGTCGCATAAGGTATAAGAGGTTTGTTAATTATGCAATGAAGTTTTCAAGTGGGAAAATTTACCTTAACTTGTTCAAATAAGGAAATGGAACCTTATAGTGGAATTTCATAATGAAGACCTAGAAAGCCTAGATGAACTTAAGGGCTTATTTCACATGTTATAAACCTAAAAAAAATATCTCAACACTTGGAGGAGACTGATAGGTTTAAATAGATTGAAGGTTGAATTGGTTTTTGGTAAATTTCAAATTTCTTGTTGAGTTCACTAAGCTTGTAGGGTCAAATATCAAAAGGAGGTTCTAAAACCCTACAATCACTACCTACAACTAGTATTAAATGGAGAAAGATATGTGTTCAAGGACCTATAGATAGGTTTAACTCCATTTTGATATGTAAATCCCTAATAACCTTATGTAATATAAGGAAACATGAAATATAACCTTTTAGATTAGAATCACCACCTATTGGGGTCTCGAAATTCAGAATGTAGACCTACAACTACACCATAAGGACTTGAGAGTTGATTATGTAAAATTTCATATAGTGAGCAAATGGATTGACTAAGACAACATTAATAACCTAATAAATTTATAGATTGAATTATAAACAATAAAAAAAATTCAAGTTATTAAATCACTCTCTTCAAGGATCAGAAAACATAGTCATTAGGCCTATATACCTCATACACCCCTCAAGGCATCAACAATTGGAAACTGAGGTCTAGATCAAAAGAGGTTGAGTGGAAACCTAGGATAGATGTTATATCCTTTATATGGTGTTTTCATAGGTGAGAGAGGCATTATTTTTCATGTGGAAACTTAGAAATGGCTATTTTGGCCTATAACTATTGTTAGAGTGCACATAATGCACATTTGCCACCCGAGGAGTACTTTCTCAAAATCAAAACTTTCATGAGGATTTGAATGGGAAAAATTTGTGAATTTAGGTGATTTATGGGTCCCATTAAAATAATCTTGTGTCATTATGAGGGAGAAAGAGTATTTTTTCTTTATGAACAATCCTTAAGAATGAAACGTGCTTAAAACCCTCCTAAAACCTTGATAGTGACTACTCAAGAAAAATGGACCTATAAATAAAATTTAATCACATATTTTTATCTTAAAACATATTTTATTTTTTTTAATACTTTAATTAGGTTCTCCACATGTACTTTTTCATACTTCTAGTTGTATAGACTGCAATAAATGCCCTATTTTTCATTTGTTTGGTCTTTTATAGAGGCTACGAGCAAAGGAGAAATTTAAAATAATTTAAGGAGTTAATTTTGGATGTTTAATAATTATTTAAGTCCAAAAATATACATCTTATATTTTTTATGTGGTCAAACAAGGCTCATTTTCCAAGGCAATCTCAAATAGGCCTAAAATGAGACTAGATGGCAAGGTCATTTCATGGTTCTCACACTTTCACAGGGCATCAAGACCTAAAATTTAACATTAAGGTTTTTCTTATAATATTTAAAGTGAATCACACACTTTTTTTTGAATTCATATGTGTGGGAGAGGTCTAGAGCAATAAAATAGGGTTCTAAGCAAAGAGGCCTAGTTAAGGGCTAATTGAAGATATAGAAAGGTAGAAAATGGGCTTCTAGTCAAAATAAAGACATGAAATTTGGAATTGAGATGTAAGGTCATACTATATCCAATAATACGACTTTATTGTTTTTCTTACCCTTCATACATTCTCTTACACAAGGAGGTTTACAGGTTTTTAGGGTTAGAAGGAAAATATGCCTAGTGGGGGCTTGATGAGCAGAATGGAGTCTTAGAAGTTGTTAAAAGAACTAAAATGGTTTTTTTAATGTATTATAATATATTTTAATACCATAAATGGATTAATATTGAATTTAATAATATTACATTGAATTTTGGGCCATTTAGACCAAGCTAGGTGTGGCAAATGAAGAGTATGTAGACAAATATGCACATGAATGATGAAATGTTAGATCAAAGGATTTTATTAAGTAATTATAGGTGTAAAATTATTTTTTATGAAGTAATTAATGGTTAATTCATGATTTCTAATTAAATTTTTCACTCTTCTTATGTAAGGAAGGGTAGCTTTCCAGAATCTAGTCAAGGTGTCAAGCGAAGTTCTAAATCCTATGCCACATGGAGGGTTGGAGCATATTCATGAATGAAACAAATGTATTTGGAATGATATTTATGAATACTACATAAAATAATTTATTTTTTTTAACTCACATGGACACTTATCAACATTACACCCCTCTCTCTTCACAATTCTCTATAAAAGTAGCCACTTTTGGCCTTGTAAACAATCCACATCTGGTATGAAGAATCCATACTAGTACTAGTTTGTGTATTGATTTTGTCTTTTAATAAAATATTTAAATCTGGTTTTGAGTTCTCAACTTATTTTCTAAGTGTGTGAAGTAGTTCATAGTTAAATGATAAGTGATAGACATCTCTCCTTATGTTCATTTTACTCTTTCATGTTGTGTGCAAGTAGTTTAGTCTCTAACATGTCATATGAAGTGTAGTTAATGTTATCGTATATATTTAAGTTTAATTAAGAGTGATAGTTTCTACAATCATACCTCTTATTCATCCACCTTGTGAAATGTATTTCATCTTACCTCCATGTTGAAATACTTATGTTAGAGAAACCTTGAATGTTGAGCTCAGTTTTGTGAATCACCTTTCATAGTGCAATCTCATGGTATTATTTTGGAGATAAAATTGGTGCATAAACTCATTATTTTAGGTCTATTTCATTTTTTCTCTCTCCCTTTTCATCCTAATAGGGATAAGTGACGAGTTTAAATAAACATATTAAGGTAGCTAACCCTATCAACTAGAGGTTTACCCCCACTATAGACAACCCATAGGTCTAGGGGTAATCCCATTATTTTAATTAATTGGAGTAGGATTGAACTACCTCTCCAAGGGTACAAAATTGAGTGACAACAATTCTGGCATGCTTGATCAGTTAGTTTTCCCAAGCACTTCTTATCAAGGTGAATGTTGGTTTTGACAAGATCACAACTGCACAAGTATTTCTTACTTAGAATTTTTTGACTCCACTAAAGTTACAACATATGGTTTTAGACTAATTTATATTTTTCATGCTTCATGGTCACTACTATATCAGTGGCTATTAGAGGTAATTATTTTGAAAATCCACTCCCTCAGCCTAATCTTCCTCTTGAAGTTTAGTACCCTGAGCCTTTCTTGACACTTGAAAACTCAAATGAAGAGCTTAAAGAGTAGGAATATTTTTAAATTCAAGAAGAGCAAGAGAGTGAAGAACATATTGAAGGTAACATGGCTAGGCAACATGCTTTCCTAACTTTCAATATTAAAAATCCTATAAACCTTGTTGTTTATGATGATATCCCTCCCAATGCCACCAATAGTGTCCCTTATTTCAATGGGGAAGCTCCTATCACCCCAATTAAACACATTAGAGACATATCTAATTTTGAATAGTGGGGTAATAACTTCAGTCATGCCTAAAATAGTTGCAGACAAGTTGGGATTGAAGTATTAACCTTATAAAATAAGAGTGTTGCATCTTAATGGAAAACCATCTAAGTATATAGGGATCATAAAAGGCTTCAAAGTGTTCTTTTATGACTACCCAAGTTTCCAAATTCTACAAGACATAGTGGTAGTGGATATACCTGCACACTTTACCAGTTACCTATCAAGATACTTCACTACCTAGATAGGAGGATATGTTGTTTCTAATTAGTCTTTTTGGGATTTTAGAATGTGGTATGGAGCCAAAGTGAAAATAAAAACACAACCATTATCCAATTTTCACATTGAACCATATGTTGAAACTAGCTCTAACCTAAATTACATTATCAATGAGAAAGAGGAGCATGTCATACATGATGAAGAATCTTTCCCTCTTGAAGGTATTTATGATCTCCTCTTAGATGAATGTGGTGTTAATACCTATGAGTATGATCCCTATGATTTCATTGAAGATATAGGTCTTAACACATATATCATTCATGATGATGTTGATGAGCATCTTGAAGTAAGTCTTGATGTTTCCCTTACACAAATATCATGGGGTAAATAATTTATTCATATGGATGATGATGATAAATCCCAAGGTGTGATAGAGCATGATAATGAGGAAGATTCTAAAAATTTTCTTTCCTAAAATGAAAAATTTCATGATTGTGATAGTCATGAAGAGTGTGATGATATATGGCAATCATTCCATGCCATAGCACAAGAATTTAAAAAAGTGGCCCAACTCTCCTTCCCAAAGAACATAAACTTGATATTAAGGTCATTGGTGGACATAATTAACATGAATATGTGTGTAAAGTCACTAAAAAATACTCTATAACCTTGGAGGAATGCAATAAGGCCAAGGCAAAAGTTTGTGTGATTGAGGAGTAGCCTAAGCCTCAATTTGATATTGAGTCACTTGCAGACATGTTTGGTTGGAAAGAAGATAATTATGATGGTCCCAGACATGAAACACATCATGTTATAGATGAAGGTGAAGTTGAGAAAGTTTCCATGACTCTTAAGGATTAGATTGATAAGTGTTAAATGAACATAAAAGAGATCAAGCAGGTTACATTGTGAAGTAAACCTTAAAGAGAGCTATAAAGACAATTAAAAGGAGTTTAAAGTGATTCACTTATAACTAGCAGAGGTTCCATGAGTGTTAAGTCCTTTGATCACCTATAAAATAAAATTTTCTTTAACAAACATCCATCATATGGTGACTTATTCTCATGGAGTAGTTGTGACTCAAGGAATATTATTTTTGATCATGGTTGAAGCAAGAGGAATTGTTTCATCACCTCGAACATGTTTTGAGGTCTGTACATATTAGGTTAGGTGTGCTTTTTTGAGTATTTTGTGTATGATTTCCCTAAAATCCTTGAGCATAGTGTATGTTTTCTTCTTTTTGTGTGTTTGGTGTGATTTTAAGCTATGTCCTTTGTAGACATCGAATTCCTAACACCATTTGTGTTGAAATTGTTGATCTTACTTGAATTGCACTCAAAGGCACATTTTAGGTCAAAATCCATAAAACACCCTAAACGGTTCAAAATTGTCACTTATAAGTGCCAATTTAGGTCAAAGTATCCATAAATAGGTCAATGCATTTTATGGGCCAACTAACTTTGATCAGATCATTTCAAGTCAAAATGACAAATTTACCATTTAGTGATTTGGATCACTCTTTTCTTCTAATTCATTGGTACACATCATGTGCCTTTGTTATTTATTTTTGGCAACATCCTAAATGGGAATACAATTTTAATGCATCTGGCATCACCTTCCAATTCCAATTTAGTCAAATTTTAGACCAATAAAAAGACATTCTAATCAATTTAGGTAATTTGTGCACAAAGTAATTAATCATGTTTAAGAGCTAATTAACCCAAATCAAGGCATAATTAATAAATCCATGGAAACTTGTTGAATACTTGTTTTTGGAAATGAATATGGAATATCTACATCATCAAGTGACCTCATTTCTTGGGAAGATATCCCTAGGCCATAAATTCCATAAATATCAGGATTCATGCCTCCCATTCCTCATCAATTCCTTCCATGATGCCATCCATGCCTCTTAATTGCCCCTTCTTCCAATGCTATGATGAGGATAATTATAAACTTAATTCCAAAAATTGAATTAGTCCTCAACCACACATCTCAATTTTGAGATGGATGGTCATGTTTGATCCTAGCCAATCTCAAAAATCTATAAATAGAGAGGCCATGAACATCATTTCTAAGCTATTTTTGGTGCAAGGTTATCATGATCAAATATCTTCAAATCTTGATTTCAAAGTTATAATGCTAAATTGTTTCCACAAGGTTTTGAATTTGATCATAGATTTTATTTGTAAGCTTCATTGATAGGCTAGTTTAATGATTTGGAATCATGAACCTAGGTTTTGTGCAGTGTTATTGAGGTATTTGAGGAGCTTACCACCATTGTTGACAAAGACAAGGATGCTTCATCAAGGGAAAACATGTTTTTGAGCCACATGGGTATGGTGAATCCATTTGGGAAGGTAATATGGTGTTACTTTCTTTCATTTATTTCTTGCTATCTTTTTTAATTCCCATAGGAATAGATAGGCTTGGTTAGTTAGTTCTTTATGCATGTTTTATTGTTTATGGACTAATTCTTGACTAACTTGATTTGTAATCCTCTCTACATCTTGGCATACATGATGGGACTAGATTCATCTCACACCTAAAGAATATCACTTTACATCTCTAAAATATCCATTTGGACCCTTACAACTCGTTCAAATTGATTTTCTAACTTTATTTTGCCATTTTTATTTGCCATGGTTTTACACAGTAACTGACATCAACAAGTGATATCAACATCTATTACCTATCTTAACCAACGTTGGTTAGCAAAACTGACATAGGTTAGTTCTTGGTTAGCCAAAGTAACCATCGTCAATTGTAATAACTGACATCAATCACTGTGTTTATAAAAAACATAGACCCGAGAGCTACTTTTTCAAAGTTCATTATTCCAAGATAAAAAGAGCTTCAAAGCTAAAGGACATGCTAACATTTTTACTGTAGGAACAAGCTTTTGCTTTGATAAAAACATGTTTAAATCACCTCTTGCATGCTTAAAAATAAATTAGGAACTTTATTTTAGGTGTTTAACAAAGAATTTAGATGTTTTGGTGAATGCTAAGACCAAGGGCTTAAATGAACACCACCAAACATTTCATTTAGGTTTAAAATTTAACACACTTGTCAATTCTTACTTACAATAGTTGTTTACTTAGTTTTTTTTTGGCAAAAAGAGGAATGTTACATGTATGTTCCTCCATTTTTCCCCTATAGGGAACCCTTGGAATCAAAAGTGCCATTCCTATTGCAAATAGCCTAGTCCAAGGCTTATAAATAATGTCACCTAAAGCACTCCCCAAAAACTCACCAAAGTTTGGGTGATCTTGAAAATGACCATAAAGTCTTTCTATTTTATGCTTTCTTTATTTTAATGCAAACTTGGCTTGTGAGGGGGATGTCATTACCTCCTTTAAGGAAGCTTTGACACAGGGTTTCACCTCCCAACATTGACTTCATTTGACTCCTTTGGATTTACACATGGGATGTATCTACATTTGGACATCACACTACACTGAGTGAACAGTAAGATGTAGTGGTTGTAAAAAGGACTAGACCATTTTATAACTAGCCAATGCCATGGTCACCCAATTTTTTTGCTCGTCTTTTGCATCATTTGACGTGAAAGTCATTATGCAATTGATTCCCATATAATTATCAAAACCTTGCTAGTTTAGTAGACCCCACTTAACCATACCTTATTTTTTTAGACTTAAGACATTTGTTTTTTGTCATTAGCTCACTTGGTCTTGATTTATGTCTAAAATTGCTTGTTAACTCAATGAACTTAACCAAAACACATTGTCCTCAATTTTATTGAGCAAGGGAGGTGTTACATTGTCCAAATGGAAGATTCATCTTTTCCTTGTTCAAAATTTTTATCAAAATCTTTGTGTCATGTCATCCACTTTAGAGCAGTCATGCTACCTAATTGAGTCTAGATATTTTACCCAATTTATTTAAATCCTTCATTTATAATCCACATTCAAAATTGAACCTTTCTGAGTTCTAAGGGTTGGTGCGTCAAAGTGGGTTCACCATTTGTGTACTAAGCTTGTTTTAACTTGGGTTAAAATTTTTATTTAGATTGAAGGTCATTTAGTAAATACTCAAAATCACATTATCATCTTGTTGGACTCAAGTCATCTTATGTATCGCTCACGCTTTGGGTCCTAGAACATATTTTATCCTATTAGAGTCATGCGGTGACATTGTGTTACCTATTTGGTCCTAGATTTATACTTGGTGATTTGTATATGTTTTTACATCTTGAGTTACTTAGTTTATTTTGTCTTCTTCATAATCCAGAGATCTTTCCTTTAAAATTCTAGGGTCAACTTGTCAAAGTTGAAACTAGATTTTTTAGTGTGGGTATATCACAAAGATCTAGGCTTTGGTGTACTAGATTTCACCTTGGGTCTTTGATTTACCTTACTCTCTTCTGATCTATATGATTTTAACTTTACCAAAGGTTGAGTAAACTCATGAACCAAATCTTCTAAATTGTGAGTGGTTTCAAACCACCCTCATTTTATAGTCTCATTAGGTACCTTGGTTATTTGTTTAAAATAGATCCAAAGCATACTTTGATTGGTTGCTAAACATTGGTACAAATTTAGTCAAATACATAAAATAACTCTTTTTAGACATGACTCAAAGGTTCACTCGTAGTGGGGCCTCTTATGGCCTTAGTTATGAAGATGAGCAATTTTATGATGGTCAAGGTAACCCCATTGTTTTTTATGATATCTCCATAATAATAGGATTTGAAGATGATTACAATGAATATCAACCCCAAGAAGATTAAGATGAAGCCCTTCTTAGATTGATAGAATCAGGTGCTAGATTACCTTCTAATTTTCCTACAAAACAATTACATACCTTATTTAGAGAAGGAAAACAATGATGGAAAGAAAAATATTTTTCACAAATAGACATACCTTTTTCCTCTAAAAAAGGAAAGGAAATACAAATACAATCAAAACCCATAAATCCAAATCTTCTAGCCAAGATCAAGATAATAAGTCAATGATATGTAGATCAGCTTATCACAGACTTAATAGACTCCCTAGATTCCACTTTAATTCACAATAGTTATTTGAAAGAACATGAAGATATGGTTGGAAGTACACAACAAGTATTGGATGAGAACATTACCATAGTGGACCAAGGAAATCTAAATGAATAGTTAAAGTCACAAGAGACCTTACAAGATGTTCCATCTAATATAGAACATACATTTTTTAATCATCAATAACCTCTTGTTAATTTGTAAACTCAAAAACCCAAACATTTGATTCGAATTGAGAAAATACCTCAAGACAATTTGGCTAGTTATTTTCAACCAACCCAAAGATTGGTAAATAAACATAGAAATTTACAAAATCAATAGAGTGAAAAACAACCAAATTTAGGGAATGTTTTACAATCCAATAATCAATGGCCTATGTTCTCAACTCAAGTAATAAATCAAAACCAAATCATGGATCAAAAGGTATATGCTCCCTATAGATCCACACAAAACCAAGGGCACATTCCACCCCAACAATAATAAAACCATGGGCACATTCCACCCCAACAACAACAAAATTAGGGGCACATTCCACCCCAACAACAACAAAACCAGGGCACATTCCACCCCAATAGCAATAAAACTAGGGGCACATTCCACCCCAACAGAATCTTATCCAATCCACAAATGCACCAAACATGCAAGAATGGAACTTTGTGAAGGAAATTTTCCAAAGATTGGAGATGAATAATAGAGTCAAAAAGTACAAATTTGATGAGATATGCCCATATCCATTTGACTTATCTATTCTCCAAAACCCCTTTACACCTCATTTTTAGGCACCCAAATTTGACAAATATAAAGGGAAAGGAGATCCATGTGAACACATACAAGCATTCTTCATCTTGTGTCAAGAGGTTACTTATAATAGAAAGTAGTTACTGTGAATATTTTTGTGAAGTTTAGCGAGACAAGCTCTTGATTGGCTACTTAAACTACCCAAGGTATTAGTTGTGGATTGGAACAACTTATCAGAAAAGTTTGTTAACCATTTCTCATATAACATAGAACATGAATTAACCATTATTTACTTATGCAAAGCTAAGTAGCATGATCATGAAAGTTTTGCTACATATCTACAAAGGTGGAGATCATTGGTAGGCCACTTTCAACATAATTTACCAAACAAATAGTTGGCTGATATCTTTACATAGAATTTACATCCTGAAGTTATGCATAATCTATGGTTAGCTTTTACTAGCTCATTTGAATAAATTATTGACAAAGGAGTGCATATTGAGAAAGATCTTATTGCTAAGGGCCTTTTGAAGATTTTTTCACAAGGTTAAGCATCTAGTTAGACTAAATCACTAGCTCAAATAGTTATGTAGGATAAGCCTAAGGGATTTAACAAAAATAAGAACATGTTTGGAAATGGGGTGACAAAAACAAGACATGTACAAATGGTATAGGCTATGCCTCCTTCAAATGTACAAATAACTCCCCCAAATCCACTACCTACTTTGTAGAGACATCCTCTATGAAGGACATTTCATAAAAAATTTAGAGCCTTTAACAAGTTAGGAGAATCAGTTAAAATAGTGTTACAAAAGCTCATTGTAGCTAATTTAATTAAATGGCCAATATCAAAGCCATTTCCTCAAGATCAACCAAAACCAGACTGGTACAAAGAGAATGAATTATGTAAATTTCATCGTGTTACTAGTCATAGTGCATATCATTGTATTTAATTGTGACATATTATTGAGGAATTTATTGAAAATGGTGAGCTAAAAATTAAGTTGGCCCCTATTCAGGACAAAAATCAAGATATGAGAATCTATAAATACCCCTTTCCTCGACATGATCCACCACCACCAAGAAATAATCAAAATGGTCACAATCAAAGACAGAGGCTGAATCAAAACCAACAACAAGGTCAAAATCATAATGAGTATAATAGAGATCATAATGACCACACTAATAATGTGGCTTATAACAATGTACCTTACGACTACAATAACACTATGGGATACATTTCTACAACCCACATTACCACTATTACTATAATGCTACATGGACAATCTCATATTCCTCACAACATGAGACCCATAATTATAGGTTCAACACCCTCTCCCCCTAGTAATTCCATGTTGAGTTCACATCATCATGTTACCACTCTATTTGTATAGGTTACTAATCTTGAACAATAGTACCATTTTTCTAATTATAAAGGCTCTTCATTGACCCAAAATTGTCTCAATATTATAATCACTCATAGGTCACCATCCAAGGCCCTTTGCCTCACTCTTATAATTATAAAAACTCCTTGCCACCTCTAGGTTGTGCAATCACAACTAGATGCCCATAGGTTACAATCCAGGGCCCTTCACCCACTTCTTTCCATAAACCCAATGAGAACATTTTTCCAACAGTTTCAAAGCTGAATATTGTCTCAACAAAGACTAAACTAGTTCAATCCATAATTTAAAGGCCTTATAATATAATGGATCAATTAGATAAAACCCCTACACAAATTTCCATATTATAACTCTTACAGACATTTGATGTCCATAGAATCATCTTCAACAAACTTTTTCAAGAGTTTATTGTGCCCAATGATATAAACCTTGATTAGTTCCAGAACCTAGTTAGACATTTGTCTTCATTTCATCAAATTACAATTAATCAAAAGGACATGTCCACCCTTGGCCCAAACCATAATAACCCACTATAAATTGAGATAATCATTACAGATCACAAAATCAATTAGATTCTTATAGATAATGGTTCAGGGCTAAACATCATATGTCTTAAATTGGTGTGATGATTGGGTTACATGGACAGAGACATTTAGCCAGAAACTATTACAATCAAGACTTACGATAATGACAATAGGGAGTCATCTGGTATAATTTGGTTACCAATCATGGTTGGGTCTATTTCTCATCACACATTATTACAAATTATGGATGTTTAGCTTCCTTATAACATAATTCTTGGTCATCCTTGGATCCATGAAGTACAGGCAATTCCATCTACTCTCCACCAATGTCTTAAATTTCCCCATGATGGCATTGAGGTTACTATTCTCACTGATCAATAGCCATACCAATATTGCAAACATCTTAAAGTAGAGTTTCATAATTATAACTATTGCCTAGGTTCTAAATTAATTATGAATAAGAATAAAGCCATCATTTCTCATCCATCTCCATCTAGTTATGTAGACCCTGGTGATCTAGCCTTCACTTTAACTGATCCATTTCCTATAGTTCTAACTAAATAGGTGATTATTTAAAATGCATGCATTTCTATGTACCATCTAAAGGATGTCCTCCATATTAAAAAATTATTGAAATCCCCTAAAACATTTGGTAAGCCTAAAAATTCTCAGAATCCTAACAAACCTAATCAAATATGGAAACCAAAGAAGAAGCAACCAAAACCTCCTATGGTTTTTGTACCTACAATTGCACCAAAGAAAGATCAAGAGGCTTTTATTGAGGGAGATTGGTTATATTCTAAGGGCCTTATAGATTATTTTTAGAATCTAAAGTATCCTATCCCTAATAAGATAATGGATCATCTTGACTATACAGGGAAAGGCCTTGGCCCATATGCATAAGGAATTTTAGAAATCTTATCAGTTGGAGTTATCAATTGGAATCATGGTCTCGAATTTAAACCACCAGAGGATGATCTCATGACATTAAATAGTGACTCTTCTAAAGTGACTAGTAACGAGGCTCCTAGCAGTGACATAACATCCCATTATAGCTTTTTTTATGAGCTTGTTGATTTAGATTTGTTTGATTCAAATTCCATATTGACCATAAAACCTATTGGAGCTTCCCATCTTGAAGCAAAAAATCATCCTCATGGTGCTTCCCTTCGTGAAGTAGGAAATTATATCTTTACCATTGGTGCTTCCCATCTTGAAGTAAACCCTCACTGTAACCTATGCCTTTTCCATCCTAAACTCATAGATTGAGATTAAAAAAATTCAGTCATATGCCTCAATGAGTTTCAAAATGAAGAATCAATTGTAAAATACATGGGCCTACGAGATACATTCCCCATTGGTGATCATAATCAAGGTTTTGATTTTTCATTGAATTCTTCTACCTAATTTAGAGAGAAGACAAACTTTCTTGGTCATAATAAAGAGCAAACATTGAGATCTTCAGGTGAAAACCTCTTTGAGGCACTTATTCATCAAGGAAAAAGTAAAGAAAAATACAAGCCTTTGAGTGAAAACCTATTTCAGGCACTCCCAAGTAGGAGAGTTTGTTCATCCCCTCAGAACATAGAAAGTCCCTCTAGCCCAAGTTCCATAGCTAGTACAAGCATCTCTTCATAACAACATCAAATATTTGAGCATCTTGCTCTTGAGTTTCCAGAGGTCTTTGCCAATTGGCCTTTACCTGAGAAGGTAGATTATGATTCTTTATATTATCTAGATCTTTGGGAGGAACAACACGAATATATAGCTAGAAGAAGATCATGACCATACATTTCCTACAATTCTAGAAGATGAATCTACACTCCTTATGGAGGGTACAATAGATGTGAATTTGGGAACCCATGAAGATCCCAAAATTGTTTATCTTGGAGCTTCCCTTAATGAAGCATAATATGAACATATTATATCCATTCTTAAGGATTATATAGACATCTTTACATGGGCATACTATGACATGCCAGGCCTAGATCCAAAATTAGTTGTGCATCATCTTGTTGTTCTTCTTGATGCTAAACCAGTCAAGCAAAAGTTGAGAAAGATGCATCCATGCATCACTCTTTTGGTTAAGGCCGAGTTATAAAAGTTTTTAGGAGCCAATTTTATCAGACCACTAGATTACTCTGAATGGATTTCTAACATAGTGCCAGTAAGTAAAAACACCCCAAGCATACATGTTTGTACTAATTTTCATGATATCAACAAAGCATGCCCCAAAGATGATTTTCCTTTTCCCAACATCAACATGATTTTTGACTCAACTACTAGATACGAGATGTTATCCTTAATAGATGGATTTTCTAGTTATAATCAAATCAAGATAGCCCCTGAATATTAGCATAAGACCACGTTCACCACTCTATGGGGGACATTATATTACCAAGTCATGCCATTTGGTTTGAATAATATTAGAGCTACATATCAACATGTAATGATTGTCATCTTCCATGACATGATGCATGAAATTATTGAGGACTATGTTGATGATATACTAGCCAAATCAAGAGCAAGAGTTGGACACCCTGACATTTTACGAAGAATATTTGAGAGGTTTCATGCATATAAAGTCCATTTGAATCCTAAGAAATGTGTCTTTGGAGTCACATCAAAAAAATTTATAGGGTTCATTATATCATAATGATGGATTGAAGTCAACCCTACAAATGTCACTGCTATTATGGAAATGCCTCCACCAAATAATCTTAAACAATTATGAGTCCTACAAAGAAAAGTCCAGTCTATATGTAGGTGCATTTCTCAATTGGTAGATAAGTGCCACCCATTTACCCATCTCTTAAAGAAATGGGTAGCATTTTAGTGGGATGAAGATTGTCAGATAACATTTTCAAAGCTTAAAACATACTTGGCGAATCCACTGGTCTTATGACCTGCAACACAAGGAAAGCCATTGCTTCTTTATATATCAACCATAGAACATGCATTGGGGGAACTTTTGGCTTAGTATGATGATCATGGTAAGGAACACATGGTTCATTATTTAAGCCACATATTAGTATCCTATCAACATAGTTATATACCTATTGAGAAGGCATGTTGAGCTATGGTGCTCACCACTCAAAAATTGTGACATTATATGCTAAATAACAAAACTATTTTAATCACCAAGGTAAATCCTCTTAAGTTCATTTTATTTAAAGAAAATCTTCAAAGATGCATGGCTAAATGGATTATGCTTCTTAGTGAGTTTGATATTGAGTACTAGAATCAAAAGGCAATTAAAGGACAAGTTATTTTAGACCAACTTGCAGAAGCTCCTATTATGGCCACTCAACCCCTCAACTTTGACCTTCCAAATGATTCTATCATGATGATAGAACAAGAATCACAAGAACCTAAATATTGGACACTCTATTTTGATGGATCCTTCACTATCGAGGGTCTATATCTAGCATATTGTTGATCACACCATAGGGGGATTTGATCCCTAAAGCATTCTATATACAATTTTAGTGTACAAACATATGGCCGAATATGAGGCATTGGTTGCAGGGCTCTATCTTGCCATATAGTGGGATATTCAAATCTTAAAGGTCTATGTAGATTTGTATCTAATCATAAATTAGACAATTGATCAGTATCAAACAAGAGATGATAATCTTGTTCCTTACAATCAAATTATTGATAACCTTAAAACTCATTTTAAATATCTATAGTTTGAACAAGTTCCATGAGTCAATAATAGATCTGTCAATGCCATGGAAAAAATTGGTTCCATGATTCAAATACATGACAATGCTAAAGATTATCAATTCTTGATTGAAAATATTCTTTAGCTAGCACATATTCTATCATATTCAGAAAGGATATACACCATTGCTGATCCTAATCCCTCACTTGAGTTACCATGGTACCAAGATTTTTATAACTATTTCCATAGCCATGTATTTCCTACCAACCTTTCCAATAACCAGAAAAAACTCTTCCTTTATTGCTTAACACATTATATCCTCCTTAGAAACATGATTTATCAAAAAGGCTATGGTGGAATGCTTTTTTGTTGTTTATCTTTGGGAGAATCCAAGTTGGGACTAAAGGAGGTTCATGAAGGAATGTGTGGAGCCCATACCAATGGTGTAGTCCTAACAAAGAAACTTCTTAGAATAGACTATTATTGGCTCAAAATTGGGACAAATGCTTGTAATTATGTAAATAAGTGTTTTCCTTGTCAGTAGCATGGCAACTTGATACATAAACCTTCCCTACTATTACAACCAATTATAACACCATGTCCATTCTCAACATGGGGTCTTGATCTCATTGGAAAAATTAATCCAACATCTTCAGATGGCCATAAGCACATTTTAACTACAATCAAGTACTTTACCAAGTGGATTGAGGCCATTCCTCTCACTTATATTACTAAGAAACAAATATCCAAATTCATCCATTACCATATCATCTGTCAATATGGCATCCCAACCTGTTTTATATCTGATAATGGTGGATCCTTTATGAACCAAGATGTGAAATATCTTTGTGAAAAATTAAATATCAAGCACAAGAAATACACTCCATTCAACCCATAAAGCAATGGACAAGTTGAGGCATCAAATAAAACCATTTTAGCCATCTTAAAAAATATTTTCAATGATGCTAGCCATAATTGGCATTTGCAACTTTTTCCTACAATTAGGCTTACAGAACCAATCATCACACCCCAAATAGAGATACTTTGTACTCTCTTATTTTTGGCACTGAAGCTATCATCTAGGTTGAGATTGATATCCCATCATTAAGAATATCACTAGATCACATTGAAGATGATGAAGACTATAGAGCCTTATGGATGTAAGAACTAGAACTTCTTGATGGTAAGTGTTTGGTTGCCCTACAAAACTTGTAGGCCTATCATAATATATTGTAAAAAAGCTACAACAAACACATTCTCCCTCAAGAATTTGAGATTGGTGACTTAGTTTTGAAATATAAATATAAGAACATGAATGTTGAACCCAAAAAGAAAGGCAAGTTTCAGCCAAATTGGTTAGGACCGAATATTGTCATAGTGAACTATGGATCAGGAGCATATTGATTGGCTAAACCTAATGGTGAAGAACTTTTAGAGCCCATGAACATCATAAACCTTAGTAGGTTATACATATGAATAACTTTGAACCATTTTATATAAGACCCTTGACTTGGGGGTAATTTATGGTATTGTAATTTTATCCCACCCTTTTTTTTACCTTGAACACATTTTATACTATTCTGGTCCACTTTTCATGAATCCTGAAAGTAAATGCTTTGAACCCTTGGCACTCTGAACACATTTTTCATCCCATTATGGATTTATCTCTTCAAGAGGCATATTCTTTGTTTTATCTAAGGCATGTTATAAGATTGAACACTTTTTGTCCCTTGACTAATTATGATCTTGATTATGTTTCATGCACATTATGAACATCTTTAGCAAGAATTATACAAAGCATCTCAAGCAAGACCATCTTGTAAAAATTTAGATAGGTGAATAGCCACATCTTCTTAATACAAGGTATTTTTTGCTCAATCTTGTTTTATCAAGAACCTCACTCTCACCAATTTATGAGTATGGCCCATTACAACTGACTTAACTATTTTATTAGAACCTCTACTCTCAAGACGTGCATCTCCTCAATGACATGGTCCTACCTTGTGCATATTTTATCCCAAAAAACCAAAAACATTATAAATACTTTGAAAATACCAAAAACATCAGAACATGATCCAAAAAATAATAAAAATATTGTTTCATGATTCTATACATTTGTACATTCCCATTCCACCTTCCCCCACTCTCACTATTTTATAAGCAACTATTAAGTTAATACTCTTGCCATTTTTTAAGCACATAAACACCATTTAATTTCATCTTATCTCATGCACTTGTCATTTTTCAAGATCATTCTTTCTTATCTCATTATCTTCTTATTTGCCAGACCATTCTCATTTGTTTGTCATACCTTCCATTTATTCTATAACATTTGGCCTAAAGTTCACGTTGGAACATGCATCCATGGAACTATGTAGATAGTGTCCACTTATCTTATACATCCGGACTCAACTCGACCAACCCCTTCCTTTTCTTCTCTTCAACCATTTCTTCTATCAGTTTTCATCTTTAATTAGGGAAAAATTGTCATTGCTCTTTGTTATGATGTGGTGGAAAGTAACACCTCTACCACACATGCATGAACATTTTTTTTTAAACTACCCTAGCCTAGTTTTTGTTTGTGTGTTTATTTGAGTTTCCTTGGTATTTTGTTGTGATTTTTCACCTCTCTTTTTATTTCTTCTTCTTTTCTCTTTTTTACTTATTGTCTCTTCTTGGTATTGTGTTCCCTTGTTTGATTTTTCTTTTCTCTTTTGTGTTTTAGAACATCTTGATGATTCACATGGATCTTGATTGTTTATATTTTCATCCTATGTTATTACATTATTCTTAGATGATTTTGTTTATTTGATTGTTTTTAGTGTCTTGTTTTTTTGTTTTTTTTGCTTTTCTCTTCTATGTTCAAGAATGCCTTAATGGTCCACATGGATCTTGATTATTCATATCTTAGTTTCATGTAATTAAGATGTTTTTTCCCTCTATTTTTAAACATTTTTATTCCTATTTAAGTCTTGATAGATCATTTCTTAATTTCAAGTTAGGTTCATTTATGTTTTTATTTTTATTTGTCTTTTGCTTTTTTTTTTAAATGTAAATCATTATAACTCTGGTTTTGGTCATTATTTTACCATTAGCCTTAGTTATATATATTCACATTTGAACTAGCTCAGCATAATTGGAATCTTATATCATTCTAAGTTATTCATACTTATGATGCCTAATTTATTTTCCTATAGCAAGTACTTTGTACTCAGGTCTCAAAGTCTTAACATCAACATCAACTCTAATTAACGAGTCTCAAGAACACTTTGCAAAACTTAGGCTCATGATATGGAATTAGGCTTCTAGGTAACATGCATTTTAGGTTTCTTTATCTATGTTTAGACGTGCATATCTTCATATACATTATGATTATAGTCAATTTTTGGTCATTTTTAATCATTCCTCATTCCATTCTCTCCCAAACTTGGGTGAACTATATTGGCTTGAAGTTCATGTTGAAACATGAGTCCATGGAACTATGTAGGCAGTGCTCAATTTCTATTGAGGTTAGCTTAGCTATCTCCAATCTTCTTTTCATCTCTTTTCATATCACTCATCACCTTGTGTATTCTCATATGATTGGTTTTATATGGCTTTCTAAGCTATTACACCATCACATGTACATGTGTAACCATTCACTTAACCTATCTTTTGGGTTATATCCTTTAGCTATTTTGCTTACTAATTATCCATGCTAGGGCCCAAAATCTAAACCACATCCAAATCAAATCAGCTCTACAAGGGAAAAATCATTATTTATTCTTTATCAATTATCAAAATTTTACCCACTAAGGCAAAAATATCTTATCATAATCAAATCAACTCTACTAGAGTACTTATTATATTCTCTTTAGATACCCCATTCTAGTGGTACTTCCTTCTTGAAGTAGAATGTTCTCTCTTTTCCTCTAATTCTAAGCTCTCCATATTAAATCCCATGATGTAAATATTTAGTGTGCAACTTGTCTTAGGATTGATCAATGTCTTAAGCACGCAGATTAAACTCTTAAATTAGGTATGTTTATAGTGTGTCCCTTACATTTATGGATTTTATCTTTCCCATTCCCCCTATCTCTAGGGCCTATTATACTTCTAATTATATTTTGATCATTGATGGTAATCACATGTGCAAACATTAACTCATCTAGATGTGATCTATTCCATGGGTTAACCTCTCACTTTCTCTCTCATTTCGAGACTCCATCCTTTTCTTTCATCCTAGTATGTCCTCTCGAGGGGGCATCATGGGTCTATTCTAATTTCTTCTTGACAACTCTTTTCTTTGAAAAGATGTTGCTTCACCTGAATGTCTCGCTACACCTTCTCAAATAGGGGAAAAATATAGACATCCAATTCCTAACACCATTTGTGTTGAAATTGTTAATCTTACTCGAATTACACTCAAATGCACATTTTAGGTCAAAATCCATAAAACATCCTAAATGGTTTGAACTTGTCACTTACAAGTGCCAATTTAGGTCAAATTATCCCTAAATAGGGTAATGCATTTTATGGGCTAGCTAACTTTGATCATATCATTTCAAGTCAAAATGACAAATTCACTATTTAGTGCTTTGGATCACTCTTTTCATCTAATTTATTGGTACACATCATGTTCCTTTGTTATTTACTATTGGAAGCATCCAAAATGGGAATACGGTTCCAATGCATCTAACATCACCTTCCAATTCTAATCTATTCAAATTTTGGACTAATAACAAGACATTCTGATCAATTTGGGTAATTTGTACACAAAGTGCTTAATCATGCTTAAGAGCTAATTAACCCAAATCAAGGAATAATTAATAAATCCATGGAAACTTGTTGAATACTTGTTTTTGGAAATGAATATGGAATATCTACATCATCAAGAGACCTCATTTCTTGGGAAGATATTCCTAGGTCATAAATATCAGGATTCATGACTCCCATGCCTCATCAATGCCTTCTATGATTCCCTCCATGCCTCTTAATTTCCCCTTCTTCCAATTACATGATGAGGATAATTACAAACTTAATTCCAAAAATTGAATTAGTCCTCAACCACACATCTCAATCTTGAGATGCATGGTCATGGTTGATCCTGACCAATATCAAAAATCTATAAATAGAGAGGCCATGAAGATAATTTTGAAGAGATTTTTGGTGCAAGGTTATTATTCTCAAATATCTTCAAAGCTTGAATATTGCAAAGTTATAATGCTGAATTGTTTCCACAAGGTTTTGCATTTTATCATAGATTTTGTTTGTAAGCTTCATTGATAATCTAGTTTAGTGATTGGGAATCATGGGCCTAGGTTTTATGGAGTGTTCTTGAGGAATTGGAAGAGCTTACCACCATTTTTGACAAATACAAGGATGCTTGATCAATGGAGAACATGTTTTTGAGCCACATGGGTATGGTGAATCCATTTGGGAAGGTAATATGGTTTTGATTTCTTTCATTTATTTCTTTCTATCTTTTGTAATTCCCATAGGAATATATAGGTTTGTTTAGTTAGTTATTTTTGCATGTTTCATTGTTTATAGACTAATGTTTGACTAACTTGCTTTGTAATCCTCTCTACACCCTTAACCATTAGCATGTCTAGGGATATGCGTAGTCAACTTATGGCTTGCATAACCCTTTTGCATATTATTTTACATTTATCTATATATTATTATGATTATTAGGTCAGCCTATGGGTGGCACATGGCCTTTTTAGACTATATATAGGAGGTAGGGTTATTTACTCATCATCATATTTGAGTATTCATTCTTATTGTAAGCATTTGGGAGTTTGTCCCCTTGAAGTGGCTTATCTATTATTCATATTTTTTTCTATATTTATATATAATTATGATATATTTCTATTATTTTTTGTATTTGGTGAATTAATATCATTTCAAGTGGTATTAGAGCATCAATTTGGGCCATAATCAAGTTAAAAACCCTATATCATGAAATTTGGCTATATCTTGCAAATGGTTGTGAATTTATCTACAATTTTTTTATTGGAGTTAATAAATAATTTAAATAAGCCTTTATTAAAATTTAAGCTTATTTGGATATATTTTGAAAATTTTATCACTATTTTAGTTTTTTCATAAATTTTCTCCATAACTCATAAATTGTAGAATTTTTTAAATTTCTTTACATTTTTGGAAATCTTGGAAAAAATTAGTTTGGGTTTATTATTTGATATTTGTGATTTTAGTCTAACATATTCAAAAAATATTCATGCTCAAAGTTGGTTCAATTGGGCAAAATAAGGTTCACCATCAAGCCTTCTTATGGTTGGTCTTAACACTCGTGGACAGGGGAAAGGACAAGAAACCCCTAAAAATACTTTAGGGGATGACACAGAGTCTGAAATCTTTAATATGATTTCTCAAATTTAGTCAAATCTACATGGCTTGATCCAGAAGGATGTGTAAGTCCAATCTCAAATGTTAGTAATGCAAGGGGAACTTAATGGTGTGAACAATTAGTTGCATTAGATCACGACACAACTAGCTATTATTTCATCTCATTTTCCTCTCATCAACCCTCCACTTTTTCCTTTTGGTCCTCATCCTCTCAACACTAACACCAACAATATAGGGGTGAAACCAATATTTCTAAAATTGGATGTATGTAAGTTTTATGGTAAGGATCCATCACTTGGATCACTTAAATTGAAAATCTATTTGATTTGCACCAAACTCCTAACTCTCAAAAGGTGGTCATGGCATCTCTATGTATAGAGCCTAAGCCATTAATTTGGTATCATTGGTTGTATGCTCAAAAGAAGAGGACTAGTGCTCCTATTACATGGTTAATATTGTCTAATGAATTGATGTTTCATTATCAATTTAATGTTTCTAAAAACTACTTTAACCAATTAGCCAAACTATGACAAAAAAGAACAATGAAGGATTCTATTCATCAATTTAAAAATCTATCCTTACATTTAGAGGACAACACTGAGTCAAATATAGATTCTTTTTCTAGGTAGACTAAAAGATAGTATTTAATTCAAAGTTGGTATGTTTAACCCCATAACCGTATCTGAAGCCATACCAAGGGCATGCTTAGTAAAATAAAAAGAGATGATTAGACGTCATCCTTTCATTACTATCTAGGAATGTACCTTCCCAACTCCATCACTACCTCAACCTACCAGATTGACACCATAACAAATTAAGGAGAAGTGTGTTAATGGGTTTTGTTATGGTTATGATAGCAAATAAAGCAAAGGTCATCGATGTGATGAAAATAAGTTATAGGATGAAGAAGATAAGGAGACATTTGGTGAAGGTTTTGAAGGACCCAAGGATGAAGTTATAGGTTCTCAACCTACTATTTCCTACCATGCCCTTGTAGGTATTTCTACTCATTAGACTCTTAAAGTGGTAGGTTTCATTAAGAAATAGAAGGTCATAATGTTGATTGACTCAAGTAGTACACACAATTTCATCAATAATATTTTGACTACTTGTTTGAATTATTTCATCTACCCAACCCTATAATTTCAAGTCATGATTATAGATGGTGGTAAAGTTAATTGTTCTAGAAAATGTCATAGTATTAAGTTAGCAATGGGAGATTATTTGCTAGATTCTCCTATGTTTTCTATTCTTATGGGTGGGATTGACATTTTTTTGGGAGTTCAATGGCTCACCACATTAGGTACTATTGAGATGAATTTCAAGTAACTCTTCATGTGCTTTAATTTTGAAGGTAATACAGTAGAACTATGGGGATTAAGGTCTAAATCTCCACAAGTAGTTAGTTCACATCAGATGATCAAGATGCTAAAAAAAGGTGCTAAAGGATTTATGGCACACTTATTTTCCATTGACGTTCCACAAACTAAGGAGTCTACCCATCTTGATTTATAAAAAATATTAGATGAACATTCAATTATTTGTGACCCCATACCAAAAGGTATTCCTCCTAGCCATACCCATCATCATGCTATCAGACTCATTCTTAGAAGTATGCCACCCAACATCAGACCATATAGATATTCTTATTCTCAGAAGAGTGAAATTGAAAAAATGGTACAAGAGTTGTTGGAAGAAGGAACCATTTATCATAGTCAAAGTGAATATTCTTCATAGTAGTCATGGTGTGAAATAAAGATGAAACTAGGAGGATGTGCCCATATTATAGAGAGATCAACAAGTTTACTATCAAAGATAAGTTTCCCATTCTTGTAATTGATGATTTATTAGATGAATTACATGGTGTTGTTTATTTTACTAAATTAGATCTTCGCTCTAGGTATGATCAACTTTGGATCTATGAGGAGGACATTCCTAAAACAACTTTTCATACTCATGAAGGCCATTATGAATTTTTTTTCATGCCTTTTGGTCTCACCAATACACCATCCACCTTTTAGAGTTTGATGAATATGATTTTTAGGTCATTTTTGAGAAATTTTGTACTTGTGTTTTCTTATGAGATCTTTATTTATATCAAAATTTGGGAAGACCACTTACAACATGTGAAACAGGTACTCTCAATTCTTGATCAACATTAGTTGTACGCTAAACCATCCAAATGTGCTTTTGGAGTCTGACAAGTGGAATATTTGGGTCACATTGTATCACATGAGGGAGTAAAATTTTACCGTAAAAAAATACAAGCCATCATGGAGTGGTAGATTACTAAGACACTTAGAAACTAAGGGGATTTCTAGGGATAATTGGTTATTATCACAAGTTTGTCAAACACTATGGTAGTATTTTAGCATCGCTAACTTATTTATTGAAGAAAGACTCCTTTTAGTAGACTGATATAACAACTAAGGCATTTGAACAACTGAAAATGGCTCTGTGCACCACCCTGGCATTGGTTACTCTATATTTTTCTAAAACTTTTGTGGTTGAATGTGATGTATCTAGATATGGTATGGGTGCAGTACTCATGTAAGAGGGTAGACCCATTGTAATTAAATGTTGAAAATTGAAAGGTAAAAACTGAGTTAAACCCATAATGAGAAAGAGATGATGGATATTTTACATTTAGTTAAAAAATGGAGACATTATCTATTTGGTTGTCACTTTCAGGTAAAAATTGATCATGATAACCTTAAATATTTTTTAGAATGGTTGTCCTCTAAAGAACAACAAAAATGGGTGACAAAAATTATAAGTTTTAATTTTGAAATATTTTACAAGAAAGTAAAAGAAAATGTGGTGTGAGATGCACTATCCAATGATGATGAACCATTTGAGGCATTGTTATGTGCCATGACCATTTGGTAGGCAGACTAGCTCAAGAAATCAAGGTCAAAATGGGAGAATGATAGTACTACCCATGCATTTATTTAGAATCTAAAATAGGGTTAAGATGGGATTGAAAAGTTTACATGGAAGGGTAATGCATTATGATACAAAGATAGATTATATTTGTGTTAGAATTCTCTTCTCAAATAGAAAATCCTTTAAGAACTTCATGCATCTCCACTTAGGGATCACTCATGTTTTTTGAAAACCTATCATAGAGTCAAGAAGGATTTTTTTGGAAAGGACTCAAGGGGGATATACAAAAATATGTGGCTGAATGTATGGTATGTCATCAAAATAAAGTTGAAACCATCAAAACCTTAGGTCTTTTACAACCCTTATCCATCCCTATTCAATGATGGGAAGAGGTATCTATGAATTTCATTACTAGGTTACCATGATCTAAAGGTAGAAATATTATCATGGTTGTTGTGGATAAAATAAAAAAGTATGCTCATTTTTGTTCTTTATCTCAACCATTTGTGGCTAGTATAGTAGCTTCAACCTTTCTCAATATAGTTCAGAAATTGCATAGTACTCCCAATTTTATTATCATTGATCAAGATCCCATATTCACTAGTAATTTTTGGACAAAATTATTTGCATGTTTCAGAACCCAATTAGATCATAACCCATCCTATCATACTAAATCTGATGAACAAAATAAGGTAGTCAACAAGTGTCTACAAGGGTACCTTCATTTATTTATTTTAGATAAACAAGATAAATGGGTTTATTGACTGTCCTAGGTTGAATGGTGGTATAGTAATTTAGTGCATAATTCATCCAAAATGTCTCCTTATATGGAATTATATGGATACCATCCTCCATCCCTCACTTCACCCTTGAAATCCCACCCAAAGGTTCATGTAGTGGAGGAACACCTTCAACATCAACATGAAGTCCTTGCTAGTTTACATGAAAATTTAACTTTAGCTCAAAATTGCATGAAGCAATAGGTAGATCAATAGAAGAGTGAGAGACATTTTGAAATTGGTGATTGGGTCTTTTTTTATTGTATCCATATAATTATATGTCCTTAAATCAATATAAAAATGATAATAAATTGTCTCCCAAGTATTATGGCCCTTATCGAATCTAGCAAAAAATTGGTAGTATCGCTTACAAGCTAGAATTTCCTCCATCCACTCACATTCATCTAGTATTTCATGTGTCTTGCCTTAATAAGGTCATTGGATATAGAGTTACCACTCAAAATAAGTTACCAAAATAATATGAGAAAGGGAGGGTTATTATTGATCTTAAAATGATCCCTCAAATGTGTACTAAGCAACTATGTTCTAGACTGATTATAGAGTATCTAATCAAAATGAAAGAATCTATCTTTTGAAGATTCTACCTAGGAGAAAGAATCATTTATGCAACATCTAATATTGATTCAATGTTGAGGATAATGTTGGTTTGAAGGGGAGGGGCATGTTATGCCGTTAACTATTGGCATGTCTAGGGATATGTGTAGTTGACTTATGGCTTGCATAAACCTTTTGCATATTATTTTACATTTTTCTATATATTATTATGTTTATTAGGTCAGCCTATGGGTGGAACATGGCCTTGTTAGACTATATATAAGGGATAGGGTTAGTTATTCATCATCATATTTGAGTATTCATTCTTATTGCAAGTATTTTGGAGGTTTCCCCGTCGAAGTGGCTTATCTATTATGCATATTTTTTTATGTATTTATATATCATTATGATATATTTATATTATTCTAATTATTTGGTGAAGTTATATCAATCTATTTTATTGTCTTTAAAAGGCATGTCAGTTTCATATTTTAGCATAAAAGTGACTCCATTTCCTAATGGAAGGATAAGGCTACTAGTCCATTTAGCATTGCAGGCATGCTACCCCTATGAATCACTAAATTATTGACCAAATTTTGACCTCAATTAAAAATTGGTCACCCATATAGGTTGAAACCTCATAGGTTTTTCAAAACTTATTTTGGTCTTGTCATAGTCTTGTCATGGTATGAAATGGTCTTAAATAGTTCTATATGATCATATTTATCCTTGTATACCATTGTCCAAAGTTTGGTCTTATAATCACTTATCTAGTCCTAGGGGTTAATTATAAGTTATTAATATTTTAAAACATGTTAAAATATTTATTTTGGATTAATGTCACTATAAAAGGCTATTTATATGTCATTAAAGTCATATTATCATGCATTGAACTTTTACTATGTTTTATTGTGCTAAAATGACAATTTGGCTACCTTTTGGTCTATTTGGAGAAATTACACATATAATTCAAAGAATAATACATTTAAATAATATTACAAATGTAATTTATGTTATAAATGGATCATATAATGTTTAAGGATAGTCAGAGACTGACAACATCTACATTTTAATGCCTAAACTAAGCAAAATGACACTTTACAAGACGTTTTGGGCACTCGTACGACTTTGAAAGATGTAATTTAAGTTATAAATGGTTTTAAAGTGTTATTTTGTATACCTTAGATAATTTTTAGGTCAAAATAACACTTTAGACATTCTCTCTCCTCCATCACTACCTTTACAAGCTCAGAAAGGCAAAATTAAAATGAATGGTACAACCATGAGAGAGAGAGAGAGAGAGAGTTAGGAGATAAAACTTTGGAAATTGTTAGGGGTCATAATATGATTGAAATAAATGGAATTATTTTTCATATTCATGGTCCATTATTTATTAATAATTGTTAAGAGTGACAGCAGGTCATTATGTCCTCTTCATCCAAGTAGGGTCTATTCTTGCATTTATTTGTTTACCTTAGACTATGATGAATAAGAATGGTTTTGAGGGATTTTTGTATAGGTAAAATATATAATTTTCATGGTGGTTTCATAATATAACTCATATCCATGAAGGGTCTTCACTTAGAGGAAAAGTGTCTTGATGTATAAGATGTTTCAGTCAATCCTACTGCATTTTGTTTTATCTACGATATTTATCATCTTAAGAGGTTTAAAATGCTTCACCACTCATGGATTATCCATAAAATTCATGGATTTCATGAATAATTTCTTGATATGTGATTCTTATTCATAGTCTTCAAGTGCTTGATTTTTGGAGACATGGTTTATGTTTGAATAATCTAATACATGTTTGATTGCTAATTTAGATCAAATATCAGTGGTATTTAATAATATAAGGCCTTAAGATAACATTACACTATTGCAAGTATGAGAATATGAAGATAGTAGTCCAAACACACCTTCCAATGAGAATCACAAGTGTTTATTCCATGTACAGGTCTATATGGGTTGTAAACATAGGTTAAAAATGCTCAAATCCATGAGAGAGACCTAATACATATACTCATACATTAATATGTCATTTAATACCCCATCACCATCATCAATTTATTCAAATTAACTAGATTATCTAAGACAATACACAAACCCTATGTATGGGTTAACTATACCTATAGGTTTGTACATATTGTAAGGTGAGTTGAAGATGATATGATTCATTTTTAGAAGGCCTTTAGACCACTAAAGGAGTGATAAGGATGTGTGGTGAAGTTAATAGGGTTGAAGGGTTTAAAAAATCAAGAGGTTACCTTTTTGTATCACTAAATAATTAAGTATAGAACTACAAGCTCTAAGTATGTAGGTGCTCATTTTAAACCAAGATCAACATTATATCAATAAAATTAAAGCTAAAACATGGAGACATAAATTTAATGCAGAGGAAGACAATGTCACCACTCATTCGAGAGCACCTAAGTGATTGGAAAATTAAGAGAAGGGTCTAATTGAGCCAAGAGTCCTAAGACACTCTTACAGGAAAGGTTTGTAATGAATAAAGTATCTTCAAAATTTGAAGGTGTAAATGGTTTAAATGAAGAACCAAGTGAATTCTTGAGTCTATAACTATCTCCACTATCTTTAGTTCTAATGGCACTATAAGATAGATCAAGTTGATAGTCAGATGCTTAGAACTCCCAAAGAGAGTATCACCTATAGGCCTGCTTAGTCTAGGTAAGGAACCATCTTCAATAGCATAAGGGATAAGAGGTTTGATAAGTAGTAAATGAAGTTTTAAAATGGGAAAATTTACCTTAACTTTTCTTAACAAGGAAATGGAACCTTATAGTGCCATCTCATGATGAAGAGCTAGAAAGCCTCAATGAACTTAAGGGATTATTTCACATGTTACAGACCTAAAAAAAACATCTCATCACTTAGAGGAGAATGATAGGTTGAAATATATTCACATTTGAATTAGTGGTTGGCACATTAAAAGTTCTTTATGAGTTCACTAATCTTGCAGGGTCAAATATGCAAAGGAGGTTCTAAAACCCTATAATCACTACCTATATCTAGTCTTAAATGGAGAAAGAGATGTGTTCAAGGACCTAAAAATAGAGTTAACCCAATTTATATATGTAAACCCCTAAGAACCTTAGGTAATATAAGGAAACATGAAATCCAACCTTTTAGAGTAAGATCACCACCTACAGGGGTCTCTATACTCAGAATGTAGACCTACAACTACACCCTAAGGTCTTGAGAGTTGACTGTGTAAATTTTCATAGAGTGAGAAAATGACTTGAGTAAGCCAAAATTACTAATATAAAGGGTTTAGAGAGTGAATTAAATATACTCATAATTTTTCAAGTGATTAATCACTCTCTTCAAGGGTAGAACATAGAGAACATAATCATTAAACTTATAGACCTAATACACCCCTCAAGGCATCAACACTTGGAGACTAAGGTATAGATAAAAATAGGATGAATAGAAACCTAGGAGAAATTTTATATCCTTCCTAAGGTTTTTTCATAGGTGAAAGAGGCATTATTTTATAGAGGGAAACTTGAAAATGGCCATTTTGGCCTAGAATTGTTATTAGAGTGCACAAAATGCACATTTACCACTCGAGGAATAATTTATCACACTCAAAAAAATTATGAGGATTTTAATGGGACATATTGGTGATTTTTGGTTATTAATGGGTCCCATAAAAACAAATATTATGGCATTAGGAGGGATAAATAGGATCTGTTCTTTATGAATAATCTTTAAGAATAAAAAGTGCTTAAAACCCTCCTAAAACCTTGATAGTGACTATTCAAGACAAATGAACCTATAAAAAAACATTTAATGACATATTTTTCTCTTAAATCTATTATATTTTTTTTATAAATACAATTAGGTTCTCCACATGTACTTTGTTCATACCTTTAATTATATGAATTGTAATAAATGCCCTATTTTTCATATTTTTGGGTGTTTTGTAGGGTTTATAAGAAAAAGAGAAATTTAAAATCATTAGATGAGGTAATTTTTATGTTTAATAAATATTAAATTACAATAAAATTAATATTATATTTTAGAGGTGGTCAAACTAGGCTCATTTTCCAAGGCAATCTCAAACATGCCTAAAATGAGACTATGTGGCGAGGTCATTTTATGGTTCCAACACTTCCATAGGATATCATGACATAAAATTATGCATTGATGTTGGTGATAGAATAATAAAATTTAATCACATGATTTTAGGTTATTTTACATGAGTGTAAGATTTATGGAGCAAGAAAATAGGGTTCCAGGCAAGAAGGTCTAATTGAGTCCTAATTGAAGAGAGAGAAAGGCAAAACAATGGGCTTCCACTCAAATTCAGGAAATGAAATTTAACATGGAGATGTAACAAAATACAATTTACTATAATATTCCTTCAATTTTTAATTAAAATTCATACATTCTCCTAAACAAGTAGGTTTTTAGGTTTTTAGGGCTACAAGAAAAATAGGCCTAGTGAGGACTTGAGGAGTAGAATGGAGTCTTGGGAATTTTTCCAAGAAACAAAATGGTTTTTTCAGGTTTGATAATATATTTTGATATCATACATGGATAAATATTTAATTTAATAATATTAACTTGAGTTTTGGGCCACTTGGACCAAGCTAGGCATGGGAAATGAAGAATTTCAAGACACCTATGCACATGAATGATGAAATGTCATATTAGAGGAGTTTATTAAGGAATAATATGTGTCCAATTATTTTTTATTAAGTCATTAATGGTGAATTCATGATTAATAATTCCATTTTTCACTCTTCTTATGCAAGGAAGGGAAGTTTTCAAGAAGCTAGTCAAGTTGTCAAGCCAAGTTCTAAATCCTACACCAAATGGAGGGTTGGAGAATCTCTAGGGATAAAAAACATGCATTTAATTTTTTTTTTTTATGAATTTTACATAACCCCCTTTAAATTTTTAACTGACATGGACACTTGTCAACCTCATCCTATTACTCCCCCTCTCTTTCTTCATAATTCTCTATATAAGCAACCACTTTTTGATTTGTAAATAATCCACATATGATATGGTAAAGCCTTGATAGTTTGAGTATTGATTTTGAATTTTAATAACATATTTCAATCTGGTTTTGAGTTCTCAACTTTTTTTCTAAGTGTGTGAAGTAATTCATAGTTGAATGGCAAGTGATAGACATCTCTCCTTGTGTTCATCTTACTTTTTCATGTTTTGTGCAAGTACTCTACCCTCTAATAGTTCAAATTATGTGTAGTTAGTGTTATTTTATGCCTTTAAGTTTAAGGAAGAGTACTAATGTATAAAATTAAACCTCTTATTTATCCACCTTATGAAATACATTATATCTTACCTCCATGTTGAAATACTTATGCTAGAGAAACCTTGAATGTTGAGATCACTTTGTGAATCACCTTTCATAGTGAAAGATAATGGTAGTATTGTGGAGTTAAACTTGGTACTTCATTTCATTAGGTTAGGCTTATTTCATATTTTCTCTCTCCCTTTTCATGTTAATAGTATAATAACATAGGTGATGAGCTTAAATATACATATCAAGGGAGCTAACCCTATCAAGTAGAGGTTTACCCCCACTATAGAAAACCCACAGGTCTATGGGTAATCCCATTAATATCAATCAATTGGATTAGGCTTGAACTAACTCTATAAGGGTGAAATTTTGAGTGACAATAGTAACTAATTAGATCATATTTGATAGAGAATCAAAATGAAGCACATACTCACAAAATACAATGCCAAAAATGAAATAATAACTTTTACTTGATCGCATGTAGGGGTTTAAAACTTCACAACTAAGCATGAGAACCATGAATGAATTTTGACGATGTTCATTCCAAACAAGGCTTTGGTGTTGGTGTAACATTCACTGATCTTGATGGGAGGTAGTACCTTGTTTCTTTTTTATTATAATTTCTATGTGTTATCAATCATGTATAATACAAATCTTTAATTTTGGGGCTCCAATTCACCCTAAAACATAATTTTAAATAATTTTTAATGTTTGGAGACTCAAAAATAGTTTTTAAATAGATTTAGAGTCAATATCGGTGCAAGCTATCATATTTGAATAAATACAAACACATATATTGAGACATAATTGAATTATTTGAAGCCTTAAATATAAAATCAATCCCAAGAGAGAAAAACTAGAAAAGTAATTCCTTGGTTGCTTCTATAACAAATTTGGTCCTACTTCAAGAGTCTAAGATGTAGATTTTTTTGTAGAATTGGGGTCATGTCCTTGAGTTCCTAATAATTTTTACCACTTTTAGGTATTTGATGATGACCAATAGATAATTTAGTTCATGGGTAGTTTTAGTGCCTTTGAGTCACAAATCATTGATGAAAGACATTCAATCGAATAAATAAATAATAAAAGGAATATGGTGGCATATTATAACTAAAAGAAAAAAAAATACACAAAAGGATGGTCTCCTTATAAGGAGTCTTTGACATGGATCATTAAGATGAAAAATAAAAATAGTCTAAAACCAATAAATCTGATTTTACTAAGGTAAAATTTGGAACATATGAACATCCCTAAATAGTTAACATTGGATTGAGTTATAAAAAACAAGAGAATAAAAATTTTAAGGATTCATTAATAGAGTATAAAGATGTGCTCTCTTGTAATTATTAATACTTAAGATTTTTCAATCCCAAAGTTATAATAAAAGAGGGAAACAACCCTTTTAAGTAGCGATAGACTAGGAATTCCCGTTCTAGATCCTCTTATTCAAAAATAAGTCTAGAAATTGTTATAGGATAAAATTATACTTCCTATTAGACATTCTACTTGGGTGGCCATTCTAGTCACATTATAAAATAAAAATGGGGAAATTAGACTGTGTGGATTTTAAGAATCTTAATCAAGCTTCAAAAAAGGAAAATATCCCTTGCCTTCCCTATATGAAATAATTCATATAATTAGTGGGTCATAAACTATGTCCTTTTTATATGGAGTTTCAAGCTATAATCAAGTCCTATTGGAAAATGAAGATAGAATAAAATTGATTTCACTACCAAATGGGAAACTTTTGCATATAGAATAACACTAATTAGATTAATCAATGTAGGTGCTACTTTGTAGTAGGCCATGGATTTTGATTTTCAAGTACTCATCAGTAATTTCATCATCATCTACATGGATGAATTAATTATATTTTGAAGGACACAACATATCATGTGGCCCACATGCAAATTTTATTTGATAGATTCTAAAGATATGGGATCTTCTTGAAATCAAATAAGAGTATTTTTTGGGTCACATAAGGGAAATTATTGGGCCATGTTATTACCAAAGAGTGAATTTCAATCAATACTAAAATATTTCAATCTATATCAAATATTCTATGTCCTAACAACAAAAAATATCTCAAGTCCTTCTCTGGTAAAATAATTTTTATTCACAAATTTATTTCAAGATTTGTAGAGATTGTGAAACCATTGAATGTAATGTTAAAATAATATGCCAAAATATAATGGATAGTTAAATCTAAAATAGCATTTTAAGATATTAAGAGTTCCATCACTCAATCTCCATTATTGATTAATATTGAATTCATCGAGGATTTCTTCATGTACTCATTTGTATCAAAACATAATATAGGAGTACTCATGCATCAGCTAAATGATAGTGAACATATTATTGCTTGTATGAATACTAATATAAAGGATTAAAAAATAAATTATTCCATGATATACAAACAAATATATGATTTGGTCAAGTTGGTTAATAAATTTAAACATTATATTTTGCACAATAATGCTTATGCCATTGTCTTAGACCTAACTATCAAATTCATGCTTAGTTAGAACAAACAAGGTGAAATAAAGGGAATCTAGATGGTTAAGTAAATGAATTTGATTTTTAAATCATATCTACTAAAATGGTAAGATGAAAATTTATCATCTAACTAATGGTAGAGACTGACCCAAACATCTATATCGAGTAGATAAATCAATCTTAGGTAGTTGGGGGTGATTAGTACACTCAAATCATTCATTATTTATTCATAGTAATATGTCCCCTTGAACTAAATAGAGATAAAATATAGTCATGTAGACTTAAATCAATATATTACATGGAGTGTTTTCTAAAAAAATATGAAGGCATCTATTTGAGGTGTGTATCTAAAGAATAATCTACAAACATTCTCAATAACTTTCATTAGAAGATTGGTAGTGGAAACCCTTCAGGTAATGCCATAGCTCACAAAATCTTAAGGATGAGATATTATTGGCCTAATATTTTTAAATATGATCACAACCATGTCAGAACATGCCACCAATTCAAAATATTTTAAAAAAAGATAGTTACATGTAGCCATGAATTTGTTACCTTTAATTGAAGTGTGCCCTTTTTCACAGTGGGGCCTATATTTTGTGAGAGTAATCAACCCCAACTATTCACCAGGGCATAAGTTCATATTAACAACTACATATTATTATACTAGATGGACCAAGGTAGTAGTGATAAAAAATATAGAGCCCAAGATGTGATAAAATTTCTTAAAGAGACTATCTTAACAAGATTTAGGACATAAATTTATCTAGGATGTGATAATGGTCTAACCTTCCAATGTAAAGAGTTCACTTAATAGGACTATAATAATAAAATTAATATCAAGTTCTCTTTTGACTATTACCCATAAGAAAATGTAGTTGTATAATCTAATAATAAGAACTTGATGGATGCCATAAATAATTCAAAAGAAGATAATCAAAGAGAATGGAATCTATTGTTGAATTACACATTATGGGTAGACAGGATATGACACAAACATGCACTCAATGCCTTACCTTTCAGGTTAATATATGAACAACACATGTTTCTCATTAATCTCAAGATACCAATATACCAATTCATATAAGAGTATATGGAAGAAGAATAATAATAAATAATTTAGTTAAGACTAATCGACATTGTCCAAAAGGAAGATACACAAACAAAGACTTTGCAACTTTCAACAAACATAGGATATTGTCAAGAGATGGTTTAAAAAAAGATCAAAGACAAAAGTTTTCATAATTTTAGATTTAGTCCTATTATGGGATAAATCACATGAAAATAATAGATAACATGATAAGTTAACTCCATTATGTATTAGTCCCTATCAAATCTCTAAAATTTTGGGTAACAATGATTTTCGCTTAAAGGACCTTCAAGGTAATGGCTTGACAATTCTAGTCAATGAGCAGTTTTTGAAACATTATTTCATGGTTACCCTAATTAGAGACATCTCAAAAAAATTGAGTTATAATTTAATATTAGTATTAAACTAGATTGAATACTTCTTAGAGTATATTTCCATATTTATTAGATTATATTTCCTTCTTCCTTAGATTAGATTTCTTAAATTGTAGAATAATTAAATTCACTTCTTGCATTCATTTCATGAAACCTCTCTTAAAAGGGTGATTAAAATCATATTAGATTATTACTTGTGAATATTAATTTTGGTTAATTTGAGGTATATGATTCAAGATACATTTCATGTTTATATTCAAACTTTATCTAAATCAAATAAGCTCACCAAAACTATGGAAGTTACTTCAGTATTTTCATGCAAATTTTAGAAAGACTTCTCATTTTAAAAGATCAATCTCACATTTGCATGCTTAAAAATTATTTGAGAGATAATAATCATTGAGATGTACAAAATATGATTAAAATATCTGATCTATAATGAATTTTATTCCTATATACCCAGCCAATGGTGGTTCCCAAGCCTTTTTCTAAGAGAAGCTAAAAAAAACTCATAGAAGAGGGGTGATTCAAGTAATCTCTATCAGGGCTATGGAAGCCTAGTTGGTAGTAGATAAATGATTAGAGTGGAATAAAAGGCATATATATTAGGGATATGGATGCATGGCAGAAAATAAAACAATGCTCAACTTCCCTAGACTTATGCTTAACAGATAAAAATAAATAAAAAGAAAGAAAGAAGCCAAAGTGACCTGAGTTTTTGTCTAATCTTTGTTAAAACTCTCATAACAAGGTAATAATATTCACAAAATTAAACATATATGATAAATTAAAATTTTTAGTATGTTTCATGGATATGTCAAAGCCTCTTTCATTTTATCTATTTTTTACATTTTCTACTTATAAATTCTATAATTTTGTCATGATGGATGGACCAGAGATTTTGGGTTCTCAAATAATATAGAGTATTTCCCCACTAAGTATCCATTTATTATGACTAACACAACCATTTTTTTTAAAAATAAAATAAGAACTCAATTTTGTTAGAAGGATTCATGTTTATGTCTTATAAGGATAGATTCAAGCTATGATTTATTACATTAAGTTCAAGTCAAAATTGGCATTGACATTGAATTATTATTATTATGGATCTTTGGATTTCAAATCTAGGTATTTATTGAAATTGGGGTTTGAATTTATTATAGACTAATAGAATAAATAAGTATTTTTCTAAATTTGGTTTTATTATTTTCACATTATATTAACTTCATAGGTTAACATTGATCTTACCACATGTCTCTTTTTGCACTCAATGTTATTGAATCAAAGAATGGAAAAATAATATGAATATTTGACTTCCCCAAATGAGTGAGAGATGTCCATGTGTCATCATATTTCTCAGTCATGACCTATACATAAAATTACTAAAGCACAAAGTTACCTAACCTATCAGATAAGTTATTACCATTCGCATGTCATCATCTCACTTATCCACTACTGATACATAAATAATCTAGGTCATACAATTTTTGAGCAAGCAAGAGAGCAAGATCCATCCACATGTCATCATCCCCCTTAATAATAATTGATAAATTATAGATCTACTTGAGCAAATAAAAAAGTGAGATATATACACATGTCATCAACCCACTCATTTACATCTTGTACATAGAGAATACAGATAAAAAATTTGTCATACAAATAGACAAGCAAGAACATTTCACATGTCATCATCCCACTCATCCATGTCCTATACATAAAGATTCAATACATTAATCCTAATGACCACTTGGGCAAGTGAGAGTTATTTGCGTGCCATCATCTTTCTCAATCATAAATGATAGGTATAAATATAGAGTACAGAGCTACCCAAGAACCCATATAAGTAAGAAACATCCATGTGTTAACATCTCACTACATTAAACTGACATCATTACATAAATATCAAAGCCTTATGATTGAGTTGATAAATGAGATCAGTCCATGTTTTCATAACTCACTCAATTATAATTAATGGCCAAGGATATAAAGATCAATTGCGAGTGAGTAAGCAATAATATGCCATGTGTCATATTCTAGTCAACTGAATGCATACAAGTCACTATTAAGTGATGCAATGACATGTGTCATAATAAATGACTTATCAAGCTAACTAGTAAATAAAAGGATGTGATAAAGTGTCATGTGGCAAGTAGCCCTACAAAAGATGACATCATGAAAATCAAATTCAAAATAGAATAGATAGATAGTGAAGTCATTATATACAATTAATTCCCATGAATAGAGTAAATTTAGTAATGAATTTTCAAGCCCAATAAAATAAACTACATATTTGGTCCCATAATATAAAAATAAATCATATTTACTACTTTCCATTTTTTGGTGAATTGTTACTAGAGTTATCCTACAACCAAATACCTTGACTTTTTTGAATTTACATGGAAATATTTAGAGAACTCAAATGGTGGATTCAAAAATCAATCTTTCTCCATCTATGTTTAGATTTATTGGTAGCACTGAATATCTAAATATTATGTTTGAATCAGATGCATTGGACTATAAATTTATACATTATTCAGAAATGCAGATAGAGGTTGATGTAAGAGAGCTATAAAAGGTTGATAGTTAGCTATCACTTCACACTAAATAATTAATTAACAATCATTTAGATATTAAGGTAGGTAGGATACATAACACAACTATCAAACTATATTTATTCACCTATATAGATGTCCTCTTAAATTTATTTATTTATTTTGAAAGTTCAGGGAACATTATTCAATGCTTTCATAGTCTTACTCCTATTGATTATGTTTCTAGAAAATCCTTCGATAAATATTACTTGATCCCAACATTTGACATAAGCTATAATCATCTAGCTACAGATTCTTGGTTGGTTGATAATAATTCCATAAGTACCTTGAAAACATTGGTAACATACCCAAATAATTTTATATTAAGAGGCCAAATTAACACCAATACAATCCTTAGTTTTAAGCCTAGAATTTGGGTTTTCATTGTCTTATTGAATAGGTTATGAATTACTAAGCATTAATTATGTGCAAAAGCACAATAAAACACCAAGAAAACTCAAATAAACACACACAAACAAAAACCAAGTTAGTGCAGTTGAAAGACAAATGTTCATGAATGTGTAGTAGAGGCATTAATTTTCACCACATCATAATAAGGAACAATGACATGACAATTATACCCTAATTAAATAGGAATGATGACAAAAGAAATGGGGGAAGAGAAGAAAAGGAAGGGGTTGGCCAAGCTAACCCCAGATATATAAGATAAGTGGATGCTACCTACATAGTTCCATATATGCATGCTTCAAAATGAACTTTAGGCCAAATTTAGTTCTCTCAAGAAATGAGATAGAAGAAAAATGATGATGAGACCAACATGATTAATGTTATAGAATAAATGGAAGATACAACAAACAAATGAGAATGGTCTAACAAACAAGAAGTTGATGAGATGAGAAAGAATGATCTTATAAAATTGTAAGTACATGGGATAAGATAAAATGAATTAGTGTTTTTTTGTGCTTACAAAATGGCAAGAGAATATCATGGTGGAATGAGAATGTATAAATGTATAGAAGAGTGAGATAATGTTTTTATTCTTTTGTGGATCATGTTCTGATATTTTTGGTATTTTCAAAGGATTTATAATGCTTTTGGTGTTTTTGGGATAAAATATGTACAAGGTGGGACCATCTAGTTGAGGAGATACACATCCTAAGAATAGAGGTTCTAATAAGATAGCTAAGCTAGCTGCAATGGCCCATGTTCACAAATTGGTGAGAGCGAGGCTTAGGTTACTCACAAAATAGTGAGAGCATATGGAGAGGGGGACTAAGGTGAACTCAACATGAAGTGATCATGACTCACATAGTCCTAAAATTAATTCAAGTCATATTAATTCCATTCACACAAAAAGGTGAAGAAAAACCAATTAGGTCCCAATAAGTTCTCAAATCTGACAAATGGCCAGTCAAATGAAAATAGTAATGGTAAGGTGATGTGGAAATGCATGATAAATAAGTGTTTCCCATAGTTTTCCCATAGGTGTTTATAATTAGGATAAAATGGCATAGGTCAATGACCCTAATTTGCCCATAGGTGGTTATAATTAGTATCAAGACTGGTGAAACACTGATTTGCCCATAGGTGGTTATAATCAGGCTGACATAAACAAACTTGATAGGATAAAAGATATCTTTCTAGATCAACTGTCACTCTATTTTCATATACTATCATTAAAACATGTATTGGATTTATTGTTGAAATTTGATCAAAATCCTCTCACAAGAAGTGCAGGAAGAACCAAAGGAACTAAGATCAAAATAGGATTGGGTAGGATGACTAAAAATTGGCTTTGGTCTAGATAAGAATGGAATGATAGGATATTATGGTCTTGCTTAGGATAATGATGGTTTGATAATTAGCTTAAAATGGTAGGAGGGTTGCCTCTAAGTGATGGGGTGAATGGTAGGATCTGTGATCATGGCAAATAGGCATATGTAACAATAGCAATGGCATAACAATGTGAAATGGTATGGCACATGTTTTTGGCCTGGGTGTGGTAAATGACATATGATTCTATTTTTATTATTGAGATGGAGATGCATGTCATAATCAATAAATGATATAAATAGAAGACTTGATCATGTTAATTGCTAGCCCACACCTCATCTAAATAGCTACTCTATAAAAAGTAGCCTGCAGATTCAGTTACATAGAATGCTTTTATGATCTTCCTTGATCATTAATTTTGATTCCTTCAAACATCAAGACAAGTTATCTTATAGCCTTTACAAATGAAAGTGTGGTTATGGATGGTAAACAAGGATAAATAATGGATGGTAAACAAGGAAAAATAATGGATGGTAGGTTTGTTTGTGAAATGGAATGGTCAATAATAATGGAATGTATAATGGTAGGGAAACAAATGAAGATCAGGATGTTCAATCACACGTAATGTTGTTTATGCTAGATTTAACATAATTTTGTTTGTTATGGGATTGAATACTTGTTCTCTCAATAAGACCATCAAATTTTTTTGTTGTTTGATCTTTGAGAGTAGTTACCATCTGATTAGGCTGTAGATAGGAAGTTATTTTGATTTGATCTTTGATTTTGTCTTCATCAAGTAGTGAATAACTTTTGTGCTCAACTATTGGTGCCTCAAAAAGGTTTTCACCAATGAAATTATCTTGATTATCTGATAGTACCTTCAAGAAGGTTTCACTAATGAACATTGGCTTTGGACTTTGATTACCTTCTAGTGCTTTTGTAAAAGTTTCATTAGAAGATGCTAAGAATTAAATTTATTTTTCCCCTAGTGCCTCCAAAAATGTTTCACTAGGAGAGTATTCTTCTGCTACATGAATGTTATCTTAGCATCTTTTCTCTTCTTCAATTTCTATGTCGCCATGGATTCAATTTAATAAAGTGTGATTCTTTTGGTCCCAATCAACACTTATGGGAGATGGAATGTCAATATAATGGCTATGTTGGGTGGTAATAATGGTATGGTGAAAGGTAACACAATCCTCATAGAAGATACTAGGAGAACTTATATCAATGTTGAAGTAATCATCCTACAAAATTGTAGAAGGATCACAAATATATTCAAATTGACTGCAAGGCAATTATAACTAATGTTTTAAAAACCAATACTATAATATATTTCTAACTTTGATTACAAAGAAAATGAATTTGAATCCAGTGTCACAACTAATTTTGATTCTATTTTTTATTCTAAATACAATCTCAATTTTAAAATGGAACCTAACTCTAATTTTGACTCTTCATCTGATATGGTTGTTTTGATAATGTTTAGTTGAATGTTGAATTTTTGACAAGTAATGGCCTGTGATGGCATAATGGGCCCTATAAAAATTGATTCATCTTGGAAGGGTTCAATATGGACTGACTTGTCTAAGTGAAGCCCCTCAAAAAGAGGGAATTACTCAATGGATGTCTCGATAAAATCATTTCTATCAAAGTGAGACTCCTCAATTAGTGGGAAAAGATCAAGAGGCAACTCTATCGAGATTGGCTTGTCAAGGAGATGAGGCTCTTTAAAAATAGGTAACATATAAAGAGGTAACTTATCATAGTTTATCTTGTCATAAATGGGTGTTTCAAAAATAACATGTTTGTTTTGGTTCATAATTGGTTACAAAAGATCAATTTTGAACACATTTTGATCCTCATAAGATAGATTTTAAAGAGGTAATGGTTCTTGTTTAGGTTCAAAGATCAACATAGAATTTATGAAGTGGGGAACATTTGGTTTAGCAAGAACAATGTTTTGTGGTTTAATAATGGACTCTCCAAAGATTAGGCTATTAAATAAGGGATCAAAAACAATTGGTTCATCAAATGGACATTCTCCAACAATAGGTTCATCAAAAACTAGTGATGAGCCAAGAATGGTAACAACTAGATGCTTCTTAGTTTGGTTGCTCATGTAAACCAAAGGAGGAGGTCCTAAAATGGCAATTATTATATTCTTATTAGTTTGGTTTCTTGTGAAAACCAAAGGAGGAGGTCCTAAAATTATAATGAATAGATGCTTCTTAGTTTGGTTGCTTATGCAAACCAAAGGAGGAGGTCCTAAAATGGTAATGACTAGATGCTTCTTAGTTTGATTGCTCATGTAAACCAAAGGAGGAGGTCCTAAAAAGGTAACGACTAGATGATTCTTAGTTTTCTTGCTCATGGAAACCAAAGGATGAGGTCCTAAAATGGTAATCTTGGTATGTTATGGAGTTTAATTACTTACACAATCCAAAGCATGCAAGTTTTCTTGATAAACCCAATCATTCTGATCAGGAGTTGGATCATAAGTTGGATCTTAACTATGTTCCCATGATTGATATCTATGAGGTGGATAGAAATATGTCTCACAAACCATATTTTCACCATAGGGGTCTTGACTAAAGTCATAAAAGTCATTTCATGTGGCCATTCCATCATAAGTGTAATTAGACATATCTACATTTAATGAAGAAATCTCTAAAAATAGAAAGACTTAAAATTTTGCAAACTCTGAAAAATGATGTATAAAAGACAATAGGTTCAATCTTGGTTGAAAGGGTGAAGTTGCATCTCAAAAGTAGTTTGTGTCAAGATTTGGCATAAAACAACCTAACATCAAATGTCTAACATCAAAGGTTTTTTAAGAAAGGTTGTGTTTTCCTAAACAAAGTCATAAAAAATGATGAGGATAGGCACTCAAACAAATAAACAATCAATAGTTTTCAAAATTGGGTAATCATTTAACTAAAGCTATGCAACCCAAAATAAAAATATATGTGTGCCAACCCCATAAATTGTGGCCTAAATAGAAATCAATCAATGTTTTGATCCAAACTTAATAAGGCTAATTGAAAACTTAATGTTGAAAACTAAGATTTAACCAAATAAGCTAGACAAGATCAGATAACATGATAGCACAAGACAAAGGTACAAATGGTACACACAAAATAGTTTGAAACAAATGGTTTTTGATATAATGGTAAACAAGTTCTTGAAACAAATTGAGTAGCCTAATGACATAAGCATTCTCAAATGATGTGGTCAATTGTTTATGTTTCAAAGACTCAAAGTCAAAAAAATATTTGACATGATTTGGGTAGCATAACGCTACCCTTCTTAACTCAAATACATGATTTTGACATGGCTTATGAACAAACAAACAAGTTTTAGCCTCAAAGCATAAAAAGAAAATAATGACCAAAATACACTAACTATAATCATCCAAATCCTATCAAGGGTATGGCAAAGTGGGTTCTACTAAACTAGCAAGGTTTTGATCATTTTAGGGGAATCAAATTCATAATGACTTTCACATCAAATGATTCAAAATAAAAGCACAAAATTTGGTTGACCACAACATTAGCTAGTTGTAAAAAGGTCTAGTCTTTTTTACAACCACTACATCTTGTTATTCACTTAGTATAGTGTGATGTCCAAATGTAGATACATCCCATGTGCAACTCCAAAGGAGCTAAATGAAGTCAATGCCAAGAGATGAAACCCTAGGTTAAATCTTCCCTAAAGAACTCATGGGAGGTGATGAAGTCCCCCTCATAAGCCAAGTTTTCATAAAAACAAAGAAAGTATGAAAGTAGAAAGACTTTAGGGTATTTTTCAAGGTCACCCAAAATTTGATGAGTTTTTGGGGAGTGCTTTAGATGAAATTATTTCTAAGCCTTGGACTAGGTTATTTACAATAGGAATTGCATTTTTGATTCCAAAGGTTCCCTATAGAGGACAAATGGAAGAGAATACACACAACATTCCTCTTTATCTAATTAAACAACTATTACAAATAAGAATTGATAAGTGTGTTCAATTTTAAGCCCAAAATGAAATATTTGATGGTGTTCATTTGAACCCTTGGTCTTAGTTACGAACTTTGAAAACATTCACCAAAAACATCTAAATTCTTTGTTAAACACCAAACCAAGGTTCTTAATTGATTTTTAAGTATAAAAAAGGTGATCTAAACATGTTTTGAGGAAATGTCAAGTTTGGTCTTGCAGAAAAAATGTTAGCATGTCCTTTAGTTTTGAAGCTCTTTTTAGTTTAAAATAATAAACTTTGAAAAAGTAGCTCTTGGGTCTGTGTTTTTTGAAAAACATAATGACCAATGTCAATTATTACCACTAACATCAATTACTTTGGCTAACTGAGATATAATCAATGTCAGTTTTGCTAATTGACATTGGTTAAGATATGTAACTGATGTCAATCTTACTTGCTAATATTAGTTACTGTGTAAAACTATGGCAAAAAAAAATGGCAAAATAAAGTTAAAAAATCAATTTGTAAGATTTTTAAGGGCTTAAATAAATATTTTAGAGTTGAAAAATGATCTTCAGGTGTGAAATGCATCTAGTCCCATCGGGTGTGCCAAGATTTATAGAGGATTAAAAATCAATTTAGTCAAGCATTAATTCATAAATAATGAAATATACATAAAGAACTAACTAACCAATCCTATCTATTCCTATGGGAATTACAAAGGATAGCAAGAAACAAATAAAAGAAAGAAACACCATATTACCTTCTAAAATGGATTCACCATACCCATGTGGCTCAAAATCATGTTCTCCCTTGATCAACCATCCTTGTATTTGTCAACAATGGTGGTAATCTCCTCCAATGCCTCAAGAACACTCCATAAAACCTAGGCTCATGATTCCAAATCACTAAACTAGCTTATCAATGAAGCTTGCAAGAAAAATCTATGATTAAATGCAAAACCTCGTGGAAAAAATTTAACATTATAACTTTGTAATATTAAATCCTTTTGAATATATTTGAGCATAATAACCTTGTACCAAAATAGCTTGGAAATGGTGCTCATGGCCTCTCTATTTATAGATTTTTGAGATTGGTTAGGATCAATCATGACCATCCATCTCAAGATTGAGATGTGTGGTCATGGATAATCCTAATATTTAGAATTAAATCCATAATTATCTTCATCATGAACTTGGAGGAAGGGGCATTGAAGAGGCATGGAAGGCATTAACTAGGCATGGGTGACCCATAATCCTAATATTTATGGCATTTATGGCCTAGGGATGTCTTCCCAAGAAATGATGTCACCTAATGATGTAGATAATAGGAATCAATTTTCAAAAATAAATATTCAACAAATCTCATGGAAAATCCACTTAAGCTCTTGATTTGGATTAATTAGCCTTAAATAAGGTTAATCAACATTTGTGCAATTATTTGATAATTAGCCCTTAATTAATCAAAATGGTCAGAAAGTCATATTACTGAGTTGTAATTTGACTCAGGAAGAATTAGAAGGTGATGTTAGATGAACCATATCCATATTTCCATTTAGGATGTTTTCAACATAAAATAACAAAGGTACATGGTGTGCACTAATGAATTTAGGAGAAAAGAGTGATCCAGAGCACAAAAGGCAAAATCATCATTTTGACTCGAAATGAATTTATCAAAGTTAGCTGGCCCATAAATTGCATTGCCCCATTTAGGGATACTTTGACCTAAATTTGCACTTTTAAATTATAATTTCAAACCATTTAGCGTGTTTTAGTGTTTTTAGGCCAAATTGTGTATTTGAGTATAATTCAAGTAAGATTGACGATTTCAACACAAAATGGTGTTAGGAATTGGATGTCTACAATGTCAAGTAAACATAGGTCCCCATTTTATACATAATTATATACACTAAGTGGATACCTATCATAGGATAAATCATCAATTTCAATATCAAACACAAAATGATTATGTCAAAAGATAGGCCAAATGGACATTTATATATGGTGTCGTATTTACTAGAGATAATTTCAACTACTATCACTCCTCCTATAGAAGAGCCATGGGAGACATCATTACAATAACCTAAAATTTTGATATGTCATGTCCATAGCATATTTTAAATATATATATTCATAAGATAGTAAATATCTTTTATCTTGTATTACATAAGGCCATAAAAGCATAATCTATGCCAAGGTTGTTAGATAAATTTAAAATTCAATTAGAGATTATGGGAGATATGATGGAGTGATGGATCAAGCTCAATATTTGATAGGTGTGGAATCTATTGGGTACCTATAAGACTTGGTGACTAAATATTCACCTGATGCACCTACCCCATTTGAACCTATTACGCATGTTCATGCACTAGATCCCCCACTTGAAGAAATCACAAGATTGATAATTGAACTTGTAGAAAAATTTTAGATGATTTCTAGATTTAGAGTGCTAATTTTGATTGAATAAATTATTACCTATAAGGAGGTGAGTGAAAATATCTCTAGACCATTGAGTGCTAGCTTGCCATAATAGAACTTGAGTGAAAACATCCTAGCTTAACTAATGTCAGTGATGCAAAGTTGGTAACATCCCACAAGAAGAGTTTTAGTGTCATAAGTAATATAGTGCCATCAACATCAATAGTGCCAACAATAACAATGGGGTAGACACATAACCCAATGGCATGAGACATTTTAGGTCCACCATAAGGACATATGATAAGGGGATAAGTACCCCAGATGCTAGCTGCCCCACACAACAAATCTATTATGAAATGGCCATGCATTTACTAGAGTATCATGACATATAAAATGTTATAGAGGATGTATTGAAGTGTGAACTATAATGGTGCACTAGGCGAATAACATAGTTGGAGTGTAAGATAACCTAGTTTATGACCACTCTATGTGATTATGCCCATACCTAGTATAGGAAATTTAACCCTAACCAAGCTATGGTTGAATATGACACCCTAAAGGAGGCATTCTTTAAGAAATTTAACATTCTAGAGTTTGAATAACAGAGCATCACCACACTAAAAGAGATAATCCAAGGACTCTAAAAAGGTGTGCACCTATATGATGAAAGTTTTAAGACTCTCCTTTTGAATCTACCTTATGACATACACACTTCCTAGCATGTACAATGTTTTATTGGAGGGTTGTTAATGCCATTCTGAAGAGCACTTTTTATGAATACCTTTACTGACCTTCATGAAGCACTTGAAACCATGTTCAAAGCTGAAGTAGTCAAAAGTGATGATATTGGGATCAACCCATTTATGGAGGCATTGATTGCATTTATGACCTCCCAACTCCAAAATTTTATCACTAGCTCATCACAAGATACTCAAAGTGGAATATGATGAACTAACTATAAAGTAGAAGGTCATGACAAGAATAACTACCCTTAAAATAATGTGTACAAATTATTTTTAAGCTATGAAATATGTTGAGAGGCACATGATGTTTTTAACTACTATAGACACCTAAATCTAGCCATTGATAACCTCTAGCCAAGATTTTGACCAATTTATTACTAAAGTGCACAATTTGGCTTAAAAACACTAAAGCACATTAAAATCTTTGAACTTGATATAGTCAAGTGCTGATTTTGGCTAGGGTATCCCTAAATGGGGAAGTCCAATTTATGGGATAACTAACTTTGATTAGATCATTCTGAGTCAAAATGTCAATTTTGCACTTGGGTGCTCTAGATTTATCTTTTCTATCAAATATATTTCATGAGACATGTAACTTTAGTATTTTTTGTTGGTAACATCCTAAATGGGATAATGGATACAATGCATCTAATATTGACTTTTAATTCTAATCCCATCAAATTTTGGACCAATAACAAGGCATTATGATCAATTTGAGTAGTTTGTGCATAAAGTGCTTAATTAGTATTAAGAACTAATTAAACCAAATTAGATCTTAATTAAGAATTTTATAGAAACATGTTGAATACTTATTTTTAGAAATGAATATTGAATATATGCATCATTAGGTGACCTCATTTCTTTCATAAATTCCACAAATATCAAGATTCATGCCTCCCATGCCTCATCAAATCCCTTACATGACTCTTAATTGCTCTTTTATCCCAAATATTGATGAGCCTATTTATGGATTTAATTACATAATTGGATTAATCCTTAGCCACACATCTCAATCTTGAGATGAATGGTTCAAGTTGATTCTACCCATTTGCAAAAATATATAAATAGGAGGCCTTGCCACATGAATTTGAAGCTTGGATAATGAAAATTTACCATGCCAAATTGACTTTAGAGCCTCATGCAAATTAGTGTTATAATGCCAAATTTTTGAGCCAAGCCAAGCCACAAGCCACAAGGTTCCAAGGAGAAGAGGAGATAGCCAATCCTCCTTTGATGAAGACTTCATGAGCAAAAACCAATCAAGTCATTCAAAGAACACTCTTGGAGCATCAAGGAAGGCAAGGAGTGTGTGTTTCTTGTATTTTAGTTGTGCTTTGTTCATTTTTTTTTCTTCACTAAGCTCCCCCTTTGAGATAGGCTTAAGGTGTTAGCATTTAGTGTGTTTTATTTTATTTTGATTTTATTCACTAGCATAATACTAATATCCCCTTATTGAAATCTTATGTTCATAAATGGCATGCCTGATTGGACCAAATAGTTCACAAAAATGATCATAAAGCTCTTTCAAGTAACCTACTAATTATTTCCTTGAAAAATCTTGAAGTAAGAATCCAAAAAGAGTGAAAATTTGAGTAAAAACACATTTTCCTAGAAGTCACAGGTTTGTTTTGACATAGTCATGGTATTTTTGCTCTCTGTCATAGGATTGTCCTATAACTAATGGTATTGTGCTTAACTATTTTTATTTCAAACTAACTTTGCGTTTCTGTGTAGGTTTAACAATACCACTACTATCTTAGCAGTGAGCTTATTCTAAAACTTGTGGGGTTGCTAAAACAAGTCATGATATTATCTAACCACTAGAAGGTTAAGAGATAATACCTATAATTTTAAAGTGGTGGGATTATCTTGCAACTCACGATATTGTCACTATGAGTCACGGTATTGTAATATGCAAAATAGGCCATTTTCCAAAGCTTCGTTTGGGGTCATATGGACTCTATTTTAGATGATTTTTTTTAAACCATGTGTTTTTTCCCAAATTTTCATAATATGTAATTATTTTATCTTGATGTTGTATTATTTTTTCACAAAACCTCATGTTACTCCAAGTAGCAGGATTGTTATTTTCAATACCGTAATTCTTAAAGTTATGGGATTGTCTTGCAACTAGTAGCATTGTCAAGCAAAGTCATGGTATTGTGAATAAACCACCTATAGTTAAGTTAAAATACCATAGCTTTTAAAGTTATGGAATTATCTTTTAACTATGGTATTGCTCTGTGGAGTAGCAGGATTGCACTATGCAAAAAACTTGAGACTTCATTTTTCAAAGTTCATTATTTAAAAATAAATTTAGCTTCAAGGCTGAAGGGAATATTATCTTTTTCTTGTAGGACCAGCTTATAAAATTGCTAAAACATGTTTAGATCATTTTTTACATGCTTTAAAATGAACTAGGAACATTATTTTGGTGTTTAATGTAACATTTAGGTGCTTAAAAAAGTATTATTTTTTAGCATTAGTTTTTAAAGTTCAAAATCTTAAGACCAAGGGGTCAAAATAACTCCACCACACCTTTCGATTTGGGGCTTAAAAATGAACTCATCTTTCAAAGTTTTTATGTTCACTACTTGTTTCAATTAGCAATTTGTTTTCTTAAAATACAAGGATGTTGCGTGTATGCTCTTCCATTTATCCCCTTTATGGAACCCTTGGAATCAAAAGTGCTTTCCTTATTTTCAAATTGCCTAGTATAAGGCATAGAAAGAACATCATCTAAAGCACTCCCCAAAAACTTGCAAAAGTATTGGGTGACCTTGACATGACCCTAGAGTCTTTCTATTTTATGCTTTTTAATTTTATGCAAACTTAGTTTGTGAGGGGGACTTCATTACCTCCTATGAGTTTTTTAGGGAATCTTTGACTCAAATATTTCATCTCCCAGCATTGACTTCAATTTCTCCTTCTAAGTTGCACATGGGACATATCTATATTTGGACATCATACTACACTAAGTGGACAACAAGATGTAGTGGTTGTAAAAATGATTAGACCTTTTTAAAACTCACCAATTTCATGGTCACCCAATTTATATGCTTATCCGTTGCATTATTTGACATGAAAGTCATTATGCAATTGATTCCCCTAAAAACATTTGAAAGCTTGCTAGTTTAGTCAACCCCACATTTCCATACCCTTGCTAGGATTTGGATGATTATACTTATTGTATTTTGGTTTTTTTTTTGCTTAGTATGTTTTGAGACTAAAAATTGTTTGTTTTTTCATAAATAATGTCAAAACCATGTATATGAGTTTAGGAGGGTACCATTATGCTACCTAAATCATGTTAAACCATTTTTGCCTAAAAGTCTTTTAAAGCATAATATAGATCCAATCATTCAAGCATGCTTACACCATTAGGCTGATCAATTTATTTCAAGACTTGTTTACCATTGTATCAAAAAAAATTGTTTCAAACCATGTTATGTATACCATTTGGACATTGTTTATGCATCATCATACTGTCCACTTTTTTCTAGCTTGTTTGATCAAACCTTAGTTTTTAACATTGAGTTTTTAATTGACCTTGTCAAGTTTGGATTCAAGCATTGATTGATTTTTATTTATGCCTAAATTCATGGGGCTAATACATAGATCTTTCTCTTTTGGGTTTCAATACTTCAGTTAATTGATTACCCAAATTTGAAAACTATTGATGGTTTATTTATTTACCACTTATCCTCATCATTATTCATGCCTTTATTTGAGAAAACATAGTCTTTCTCTAAAATCCTTTTATCTTATGCCTTATGCTAATTGATCATGTTTATATTTGATCCCATTTGCTGGGTCTATGTCAAATTTGTTTCCAAACTTGTTAGATAAAATCCAATCACACCATGCCTTTATTTCAAGTCTATCTTTTGACATTGTTTAACCAAAAGTCTTAGCATATACTTGTTTGTTTGAGCCTAAATTTTGACTCCACGTTTAGATAAAAGACCTAGTAACTCAAATTTTCTCTTTCCTAGTTTAGACCTTATTTGGAACACTTTAACCTAGACCTTTGACATGTCATTTTTTATTTAGACACTTGACCTTTTATGCGTATGACATTTGATATTAGACATTTGATGTTGGATTATTTTATGTCAAGTCTTAGCACAAATCATTTTATAGATACAAATATACTTTTAGACCACATTAGAGATACAAATCCACCCCTTCGACCAAATTAGACCAAGTTTAAACCATTTTGTCATTTGAATAGTTTTTTAGAGTTTGTCTAACTCTAAGCCTTTTTAGTTTAAAGATTTCATCATTTACGTGGATATGTCTAGCTACACATATGGTGGAGTCACATAGAATCCAACTTATGATAGAATGGCTACATAAAATCCCACTGGGAACCCCTATAGAAAAATATTTTCTAAGGAGTTTTATTATTCTCCCTACAATACTCCATGTGGGGAACATAGTCAAAATCCATAAAATCCAAATTGAGACCTTGTTTGGTATGAAGAGGTTTGTGAGGAGCACTTTGAAGACCCAACTATAGATAATGTTATTTGGGATATAGATCTATACCCTCTTTACAATAATCAGTAAATGGAACACAATCAAAAACAAACTTATGAGCCAACTCATGACTAGGATGATATGGTTTATGAAGAAGACTTGGATGCTATGGCTTATGTAAGTATTCAAGATCCACCATATCATACCATTTTAATTCGAATGCCATAATGTCACACCATTCCCATACCAAGCTCTCATCTTTTAGCTTGTGTGAGCAATCAGGCTCCACAACACCCTTTCATTATTTTAATACCTAGTCTTTTGACTTATGTAAGTAATCAAGCTCCACACCACCCTATAATTACCATCTCAGGACTTTCTCATTTGGATCATACAATCAATCATGCTCCCCAATGCCCTACCATTATCCAACTATAGTCCATTCCTCATTTGATACTAATACCATCTAATCCTTAATTGATCTAGTCATTTAAAGACCAAACTATGTTCAAAATTGGTATTGTTTAACTCATTAGAAACCAAGGCCAAAATAACCAATCAATCCAAGATATTTTTTTTGAACCAATCACTTGTGATAAGTCAACCTATGATAAATCACCTATTGATCCTATACCAGTTGTCGAGGAGTCTCACTCTGACAAGTTAGTCTTTTTTGAGTCACTTCTTAATGATTATAACCACCTTTGGGAAAATCATTACCTTAACCATATGCCTATTTTTCAAGAGCCTCCTATTGATAAGCCATTCTCTAAGGAGTTATCTTATAACCTTTTTCCCATCCTAGAGGAGTCTCAATTTGATAAACTAGTCTTTGTGGAGCCCATTATGCAATCACAGGTCGTTACTTGTCTAATACTAAACATTCAAAAAGATATCAATATAATAGAGTACCTATCAGATGAAAAATTAGAGTTAGAGTCAGGTTCTATTCTTGAATTGACATCAAATTTATCATCAAAATCAGAATCAACATCAGTCTCAACATCAGATTTAAAGTCTAGTGAGTTAGAATTAGATTCAGATACAGAATATGTTCATGACTATTACAACATTGGTTATGCATGCCTTACAGATCAATTTGGATACATTTTTGATCCTTCTAAAATTTTTAAGGATGAGTACTTCATATTTGACATAAGTTATCCTAGTTTCTTTTATGAGGATTGTGTAGCCTCTCCCCATTCCATTACCATTACACAGGCCATTATCATCAACCCACATAGCCATATTATTGACATTTCATCTCTCATAAGTGTTGATTGGGATCAATATAATTACACTTTATTGAACTACATCCATGGTGACATAGTAGTTGAAGAAGAGCAAGGAGGCCAAGACCACATTCATGTAGTAGAAGAACCCTCTCCTAGTGAGACCCTTTCAGAGGTGCTAAGGGATAAAAAAAGTTCAAACTAAGCATCTTCTAGTGAAACTTTTTTGAAAGTGATTGAAGACAATCAAATTCAAAATTCAATGTTCCTTAGTGAAACCTTCTCAAAGGAATTATGAAATAATCAAGATAAATTCATTGGTGAAAACCTCATTAACGCACCAATAACTGAGCATAAAAGTTGTTCACTGCTTGATGAAGACAAAATCAAATATCAAACCAAAATATATTTCAATCTATACCCTAATTAGATGGTATCTACTCTCAAGATCAAATAACAAAAAAATATGGTGATCCTAATGAGAGAATATTTAGAAGTCTTTGGCCCTGCCATAACCACAGTTACATCAAATCTAGCATCAACAACATTATGCATGACTGAAAGTCTTGATATTAATTTATTTCCCCACCATTATGTATCCATTATTATCTACCATTACATTTCAAAAATAAACCTATCATCCAACTTTTATCCCTATTTACCATCCACAACCACACTTTCCTTTGTAGAGGTTATAAAGATACATTATTTTGATGTTTGAAGGAATCAAAATCAATAACCAATGAAGATCACAAAAGAATTCTTGAAAACCAAATTTATAGGCCATTCTTGATAGATCAATTATTCAGATGAGGTGTGGGATAGCAATCAACATGACTGAGTATTCTATTTGTGTCATTTGATAATTAGGATGTGCATCTTCACTTCAATATGAACATAGAATCATATACCTTTTTACCATACCTAGGCCAAAAATATGTACCATACCATTTCATTTTCTATATGCCACTGATCATTGATACATATCCTTGTGCCATTATACATATTCCTTCCATTTACCCCATCACTTGGGGTCAACCCTCTTACCATTTTATCCAAATTATCAAGCCATCATTATCCTAGAGCAAGACCATGCCATCTTACCATTCCATTCCTATCTAGACCAAAGCTTGTTTTTAGTTATCCTACCTAATCCTATTTTGATATTGGTTCATTTGGTTCTTCCTACACCTTTTATGAGACGATTTTGATCATGTTTTAATAATCAATAAAATTTATGTTTAAATGATAATCTATGAAATTAGTGTGATCATATTTCATCTTCTATTAAGTTTGCTTATGTGAGCCTAATTATAACTATCTATGGGCAAATCAGTGTCTAACTAGTCTAGATACTAATTATAACTACCTATGGGCAAATTAGTATCATTGATCTATGTCATTATATTTTAGTTATAACCATGTATGGGAAAAATATGGGAAACACTTGTTTATCATGTATTGTCACATCACATTGCCATTGTTGTTTTCATTTGACTGGCCATTTTTTGGATTTGAGAACTTGTTGGGACCTAGTTGGTTTTTCCCTACCTTTTGTGTGGATGGAATTACTATGACTTGAGGTCATTTTGAGACTATGTATGTCATGCTCAATTCAAGTTTAGGTCACCTCAGTCCCACTTTCCATATGCTCTCACCATTTTTTGAGTAGGTATCTTGTCATTCTCTAATGAGTTAAGATACCTCAAAATTCCAAAAACATTCATAACATTTCAAAAATACTAAAAACATTTGTCCTATCTAAACCTAGTTAGTTATCCTTGATCTGCCTTACTAGGGCATGGTCATTATTAGGATGCTTTATTTTGATTTTGTTTTTAGTCTTTCTATTTGTTTGTTTATTTTAAGTTATTTTTTTGTTTTTTTTTCTATTTGTTTATTTGTTTGCTTTTAGAGCTATTGCCCTAACTTGGTCTATATATATACATTGGGTTATTCCTTATACACATTATTATTTAGTCCATCCATATTCATACATCAACATTGTCATCATACTTTTTATCATTGGTGCATTTTTTTCAAGTGTTTATTGGATCAGGAGTCATTCCTTGTGAATTTTTTGGCTAAGTCTTCATGGTGTTCTATCATGATTCCTACTATCACATGCTAAAAAAAATCAATTTCAAGATCTAAAATCAATAGAGCCATAGAATTTTATCTTTGGAACCTTGGCAAATCCTTTCACCCACCTTGATCAATATAACCCATTGGCCATTCTAGTTGTATCATTGTTAATTAGGATGAGCATCTCTTCATTGGCAGGTATAACTAAATCATTTCTAATGATAAAATCTTATTATTCTATTCATATCTTTCATCACTTTGTTACCACTCGTATTTTAATCTTTATTCTAGGTTATCTCCTTGAGTTATGCTTGCTAATCATCCCTAATTAGGGCACCATCATCTTTATAAAATCTAGGTCCTCTTAATGATTATAATTGCCTCTGGCAAAACCATTATTTTGACTTTTATTCTTGATTATAACCACATTTGGACAAATAAGTAATCTTTTCTAAATCAATGCATGAAATTATTTTCTCATTTGGATTAATCTCAATCATAGGTTAATTCTCCTTTTCTTCTTTCTTCTTTTTGAGGGACCGTCCATCCATAAATGTGATGGCCACTCCCTCAAGTGGGCATCATCATAGACTTCCCAAAACTCTTAAGGGATTTTTCTTCAATCATCATCTTATTTTTGGCATACATTCCATCTCTCATTATTTTGTAAGACATTGTTATGCTTATAGCTTACAATGCCTTCCTAAACAAGGGCAAATTGTAAACACCTAAATCTAGCCACCGATAACCTCCAACTAGGCTTTTGACTAATTTCTTACTAAAGTGCACAATATGGCTTAAAAACACTAAAGAACATTAAAATATTTGAACCTAATATATTCAAGTGATGATTTTGGCTAGGGTATCCCTAAATGGGGTAGTAAAATTTATGGGCCAACTAAATTTGATCAAATCATTATGAGCCAAAATGCTAATTTTGCACTTGGGTGCTCTAGATTGCTCTTTCCTATCAAATATATTACATGAGACACATGCCTTTGTTATTTTATATTGGTAATATCCTAAATAGGATAATGGATACAACACATCTGACATTAAATTTCAATTCTAATCTAGTCAAATTTTAGACCAATAACAAGGCATTCTGATCAATTTGAGTAATTTGTGCACAAAGTGCTTAATCATGCTTAAGAGATAATTAAACCAAATTAGAGCCTAATTAATAATTCCATGTAAACTTGTTGAATAATTATTTTTGTAAATTGATATTGAATATCTACATCATCAAGTGACCTCATTTCTTAGGAAGACATCTTAGGCCATAAATGCCATAAATATCAAGATTCATGCCTCCCATGCTTCATCAAAGTTCTTCCATGCCTTGTAATTTATCCTTTATCTCAAATATTGATAAGCCCATTTATGGATTTTATTTACATGAATTTATTAATCCTTAGCCATACACTCAATCCTAAGATGGGTTGTTCAGGTTGATTTTATTCATTTATAAAAATCTATAAATAAGAGGCCTTGCCACATGAATTTCAAGCTTGGATAATACAAAGTTACCATGCCAAATTAACTTTAGAGCCTCATGAAAATTAGTTTTATAATTCCAAATTGTTGAGCCAAGCCAATCCAATCTAAGCCATAACCCACAAGGTGCCAAGGAGAAGAGGAGATAGCCAAGCCTCCTTTGATGAAGAATTCATGAGCACAAACTGAGCAATCCAATTGAAGAACATTCTTGGGGCATCAAGGAAGGTAAGGAATGTGTGTTTCTTGCATTTTAGTTGTGTTTTGTTCATTTTATTTTCTTCACTAAGCTCCCCATTTGAGATAGGCTTAACGTGTTAGCATTTAGTGTATTTTATTTGATTTTGATTTTATTCACTAATACAATACTAATCTCCCATATCTTATGTTCACAACTACCCATTATTTTAACATGTCATCCAAGTCAACACAACCATCTATTTTTGGTTGTGTGATGTATACACCCATACCACAATTGATTACAAGGTGATTGATGAGATACACAAGAACATAGAAAGAGGCATAAGGAAGGCCACTACAATAGTAAGAGGGCAAGTTAACCAAGGAAATGAAGGATATGGCCAATAAAACATGAGATTTAGGATGAAACAAGGTGTTAGGAGTGAGGTGGAGGATGTGGTGGTGGAAGGTTTCCACCTTTTTCATGTTATAAGTGTTGTTCCACAAAACACTATTAGCATGATTTCCCTACACATCCCACATGTGGATATTATCGAGGATCCCATAAATTCAAAGAATGCCCTAACCTATACAAAAATTTGATTCAAGGAAGGCCTGATATAGACAAGGGTGAAATAATGATCAAGCATGAGTCAAATATGTATAAGTGGACTCTGAAGGCACAACTGACCCACACAGAGATGGTCAAAGTGCAAGTGACTACTCATAGTGGATTCACCACTCAATCATTGCTTATTTCAATACCTAAGTTACACATAGAATATGGGGATAAGGGTCACATTGAGAACATAATGTGAATTGAACTTAAAGCTTAACCTTAACCAAACCTATCATTCCAAAAGGATGTATTATAGTAGGTCATGAGTGTAATCTAAAACCTACAATGGGATCTCTAACAAGCATGAGATCTAGAAGCACAAGTTACTACTTTCTAAAAGAAGTAAGAAATCCAAGACTTTGAGATACAAGAGTTAATGGTGATCTTACACCTTTTGAAAATAGAGGGGATGTTTCCCCTATTGAAAAACTTTCTCATAGAGCATGTGAGCCAAAATCTAGTTAAAGACAATGCACCATACATGGAGAGGGTGTGAGAAGTTAAGCATACATAGAAAGTGTAGTACAATCAATAACTCCTCATAGATGCCACTATTGATGGATGGTATATATGTGAGGTCCTTATAGACATAAGCACTAAGGTCAACATCTTTACTAAGAACACCTAAGATAAAATGAATAGCCCAGCTTTGAGGCCGTCTGCTCATGTACTTTTCATGTCCAACAAGACCTAGGTGTAGCCCATCAAAATTCTAAAAACATAGTTTTAGACATCATGGGCATCAAATTATGTTGACTTTGAGGTGATCAAGTTGGCATAATAAGACAACTACCCTATTCCTCAAGGAAGTCCATGGTGTTTTGTGAGCAATGCAGATATGCAATTCAAGAAGTGTTACATGGCATTCAAGAATGGAAAGGAGAAGGTAGTTATACCCCTCTCATAAGACCAAAGACCCCCTATGTCAAGAGTGTGGAACTTAAATATGAGATAAACTTGATAAATAACATCATGGTGTAAATCATCAAGACACTAAACCCTAATGATTAAGGAGTGCTTTCTTGGGAAGATGGGCAATCAGCCTCAGATACTATCAATGTTGCCTGTAACTAGTGGGTTGAGGAAGCATATGAGACAACTATTTGAATATGTTTCTTGGTATGTGAAAAGGCACCAAAACTAATAAAGATAGGTTGGGTCTAAATTAATTTCACTTATAAAAGGTGGGTCCTATAAGCTAAGAAGAATTAAAAGAGAGTGTTTCACCCTTGTAAGTTCAAACTTGTAACTCTCCTAAGATATGTAGGGACTAATCTAGAGGAAGAGTATGTCTATGACCTCTAATCATGCATACCAAAGAGGTAGATATAATGGATGTATTAGTGTATACATTAAATATCATTACCATGCATTGGTGGGTAACATAAAGGCCTATCTTGCCAACTTGGCAAGATGTGAAAGCAACCATCTACACTATATTTAAGAAGAGCAACAAGGACCTTGAAATATCTACCTACTCTGGAAAAATTTACCCTATAACACATGTGCACTTATACAAAGAAACATGGACTGATTATGATGTAAACACCTCCAAAAATCTATGGATGCATGCATTTTATAAGACCTTGAAGACATGGGTATGATCTTGGTGCATTTTTAATGATATGTGTCATGGAATAGCCAATTAGGATGAACTAAAGGATTGGTTTTTTCATAGATTATCCTTTTCTTCACAAAATATTGAATTGATTGAGCCACTACAAATATTTTAGAGGTTAATTTTTTAGGACACTACAATATTTGAGGAGCACCTAAAAGACATGTTCAATGAAAATGGGTTGGTGCTACCAACTTTATTTGAAGAGTAAAACCTCAATAATTACTCTAGTGACGAGGATGATGAAACATGAAAGACATAAAACTAGACAAGCTTGATAGGTAAAAGGAAGCTAGTGCACTAGGTTGAGGATAACACTATAGAGGAAGAAGACCCTGCCCACCTTTGCATAGAAATAATTAAACATAGCAGAGAAGTCAAATATTCACATTAGGAGAAGAATGATCCCTATCATAACCCACTAAAAATCACAAAGATAGATATCAACTCAGAAGGGGAACCAAAGATTGTTACTCTGGATGCATATTGGTTTGATGTGGAGCTAGCACCCATTGAGGACCTCTTAAATTAATTCCAAGACTTGTTCCCTAGGAACTATAGGGATATACAAGGCACACACCTATCCCTTGGAAAGATGAGAATCAATCTACTCAAGGGTGAAAGACCTATTAAGAATCAATCCTATAGGATGAACATAAATCTTCATACCAAGGTCAAAACAAAAATTGATGGTATGCTAGTCGTAGGCATCATCTAGCCTATGTAATAATCTAAATGGGTTAGCACCATGGTTATTATTATCAAAAAGGATGGGTATATCTAGAAATTTACTATATATTATTAAATGTGACCTGGGTAACTGACCCATTTCTAACTCCATTAACCAACAAAGTTTTAGATGGCATTATAGGCTATGAAATATACACTTTCAATGATGGATTCTTAGGATACCATCAAGTCTAGATTGAGTAAGAGGATATGCCCAAAACTACCTTTATGATATAATGGGTTTGTTTCACATACAACATGATTCCCTTTGGACTCAAGAATGTGCTAGTTGTATTCTCTCGAGTGATGATCATCACTTTTAAGGACTTCATTAACAAGTTATTCCAAGTGTACTTAGATGAATGGACTATGTATGGGTTGGTAAAGGATCACTACAACAACTTTCACCTAATTTTTGAGAGATGTAGATAGTTCCAAATCTCTTTAAACCTCAATAAGTGTGTTTTTGTGACATCATTTAGCCCTTTGATCGGGCACATCATCTACAAGGATGATCTACTCATTGATCTAATAAGGATTTTCATGCCTTTCTTGGATACTGAAGATACTATATAAAGTTCATAAGGAACTATGCAAAGATTGTAGCATCATTAGAAGAGATCTTATGTAAGTATGGCCCATTTTATTGGGGCACAACACAATAAGATGCATTTGATACACTGAAGATCAAACTAGAAAACACGTCAATATTACAATTTCTCAACTAGATGACTCCATTCCACATCCATGTCAATGCATCTAGTTATGTAGTTGGTGTTATTCTATCTCAACTAGGTGAAGGCAAAATGGATCATGCCATTTCTTTCACAAGTACAAAACTGACCAAGGTAGAATAGAACTAAACCACAACTCAGTGTGAAGTGCTTTCTATGGTATACACCATATAGAAGTTTAGGAAATACATGTTGATAACCCCATTCATCTTCTTCAATGATCATGAGGCACTTAAGCACCTAGTGAATAATCTTGTCCTCCATAGGTGCATCTATAGATGGATAATTTTGTTTCAAGAGTTCCAATTCTCTATTGTAGTCAAACTTAGGAAATAAAACTTAGGCCTAGACCATCTATCTCTTATTAACTGTAGTGATGTGATAACACCTATAGAAGATGATATTCCTAACATGCATATTTATATGGTCTAATGCATCCCTAAGTATTTAACAAAGATCATCATATTATTAACATCTAGATCTCTATCGCAGACTATAACAACCAAAGAGAAGAAGCATCTCATAGTTCACACCACCCCTTTTCAACTTATTAGAGGGGAAATGTATAAGTTGAGTTGAGATGAGGTATAATGTTGATGTGTCCTAGAACAAAAATGAGACTCAATCTTGCAAGAGGTACATGATGGGATTACTAGAAGCTATTTTGCTAGAGACATAATGGCACATAAGGTACTATAATAAGGATTTTAATGGCCCACCCTATTATAAGATGAAAAATACTGCACCAAGGCATGTGATATCTACTGGTACATGGGAAAACCTAACCACTGAGATGAAATGCCTCTCATTCCCATCCTTACCTAGGCACCATTTTAAAAATGGGCCATTTATTTCATTGGGCCTATTACTCCCACTATGATGCGCATAAGTGTGTGATACATTATAGTGGTCATATACTATTTTAACAAGTGGGCCAAGGTAATGCCAACCAAAAATTACATAGTCACCATAGTCACAAGGTTTATATAAGAGAACATAATTAGTCACTATGGGTGCTCACTTAGTTTGACTAGAAACTAAGGTGTGAATTTCATTAACAAAATCGTGTAGATCGTGTTAATAGAATACATGGTGGTGCACCATAAGATGACACATTACCATCCCCAAGCTAATGGCATTACTGAGGCATTCAATAAGATATTTGGAATGTGCCTCATAAAGATATGTGATTTTAGTCAAAATTATTGGGATGATCATATGTTAGTAGTATTATGGGCTTATCATACTACATACAAGTCCTTGAATAAGGAAATACCATTCTAACTAGTGTTTGGTGTAGAGGTCATTATACCCATGGAATTTTTAGTACCTTTATTATACATCACATGTATTGGTTGATTGGATGACCAAGTGTCTTTGAATGCATTCTTGGAAGAATTAAAGTGCTTGGATGATACATGCACCCAAGCAAGATGGAGTCAACAAGTAGAGAAGGCATGCTGAAATCTCTAAAATGACAAGCACATCAAGTGCAAAGTACTTATTGAAGGAGCATTGGTATTACTATATGACTCAAAGTACCTCAAGCACCTAGGTAAGTTGTAGATTAGGTGGATGGGACCTTATATCATCCAAAACATATTGGAGACTGGTACATGCAAACTATGCATATTAATGGGTTAAATTCTCCCTAGGCATTTCAATGGCAATAAATTGAAGCCTTATAATCAATAGGATGGTGCTTGCACCATCAGATACTGACTTCTAAATAATAAGTTTATTATGTTATGTTGACTATAATAAATTTATGCATAAGTAAAATATTTTCTTATGTTTGCTTATGTTTATGTTTGATTTAATAGGCATGACATTTTCAGGCCTATAGAAGAACTCTTCTAGTACTTACATGCATAACTATAGTCAAGTAATTCAAGGATAGATGACTTCTAAGTACTCAAGGCCAAACACCTAAGTTTTGGGGCATGTGGAGTTTTCTATACTTTAAAGGATATGAGGAAATTTTGACAAAAGAAGGGCACATAAGACGATCATTCATAAGAAATCAAGAAGAGAGAATGAAATGCTGGAGGACCACTACAAGAATTTATATGGGGTAAGGAAGGCCAAATCAAGATATGGAAACATAGATAAATCAACCAAGAAATTGAAGTGCACTTAAAAAGAAGCACAATTGATGGAGGATATTCAATCAAGGAGGATGAATCATGTACATGTGAATTATTGTACCCAAGTTGCCATAATAAGGGAAAAGGTCATGCCAAGGTGAATGAAGCATAGGAGGAAGACCATTAACATAACTGATACCTACCCAATGGTTGGTAGGAAGTGACTATTTGAATCACCTATCACTTCACTAGATAATTTGTTAAGATAATTTTATGGCTATGATGGTGAAGGTACAAAGATCCATAATAAATGTGAATGTGGTAGTGGACTTTTATGGATTTCATGAGTTTAGTAGATTTAAATAAATCTATGTGGCATCATGACATTACTCACCAACCATTAATGGGTTAGCTAAAATTAATGTATAAATAGGTAGATGACACACTAGACTAGGTTAAAAACCTTGTGAAAATTTAGGACTAAACATAGAGTTAAACTAGATCTAAAGCTAGAAAATGCTACTAAGTGAAAACCTGAGCACCCATAGGCCCAAAGTGAGAAAGGTGGAAAAGATATAGATATTTAATTTCATTTAATATTGGAAAAGGGGCATGTGGATAAATAATTATGAGAGAACTAGATAGTATAAATTTTGAGTGATGTTGAGGCTACCATTAATGATGAATGAAGCTTAAGATCTAACTTCATAGTCATAAACCCCATGATTATCAAGATGCACAAAGTAAGATTAAGGTCTTCAGAAAGATCAACAGACCATGTTTTAATAGTATTCATTTTAGGATGAGCAAAAAGAGGTTAAGTTTAGGTCTAACATAAATACAAAAGGATGCTAATAAGACATAAATTCTAAAAGAAGCAATAGTTATGAATAAAGAGGTGCAACTAGTTGAATGTGTTAGTGTTATAGAAGTAGACTGAGAAGTAGGCGTAAAGCTTGTGTATAGAGAATTACAATTTCCCCTGAGGTCATAGTGTGGGAGACATGAGTATCTTTCATGCACACATACATATTGAAGGAGTACAACCATTACACATCAAGAAATGTACAAGAGTTAAACAAAGACTATATTGTTGACATAGGAATTGAGACCAAGATAGGTGAAACATTTTTTGATGTCTCCATTTGAGATAAGTTGGTGACAACTAGTGTAACCTAGTTGTATGAGCTACTAAATTTTGGTAAAATAGAGGAATTGGTGCAATTATTCCTCTTGCATATCCATGGTGATCAATTATATTTCATAAGGAGGTGAATGTGGCTATCAACATAACTTATTATTAGGATCATAGATCTCCCAAGTGTGGAGATAGACATCCACCAGATTATGGAGGATGATGTAGGGGTGGAGAGGGTTACAAAACTCTTGGGATACTATAAGGAAGGGTTTTCATTCCCAATTAAGGATATATATGACTTTAACATGATGGTTGTGGCATGCCTTGTGAGTTTTAAACTATGCCTTGACAGATGGTAGACTGATATAAGCAAGATGTACTTGTACATCACCCACCACATGGTGTAGGGGGAGAAATTCAATACCACAAAGTTTATTATGAAAGAAACTATGAATAATGTGTTGGAATGCCATAAGGAATGTGAAACCTTTAGGTGGGGGTCCATGTTAATATTAATAGTGATGGAGGAGATCAACATTCCTGATGATGATGATGATAACATATAGGTGTTCCCATTATATAAAGAATCTCTGATGATGAAATGCTAAAAATTCACCTACCCACCTATCTTCTTCTAAAAGTGTAAGATAAGAGTATAGGGGTAGTGTGACTAATACATAGAGGTATTCAAGATTGAATGGCATATCCCATAGGAGCTTCCCCATAAAATGATAATAAAGGAGACGTTCACCATCATGCATCACTTCTATGTAGTGCACCTGATACTCAAAGATAGGAACCTATATGGCTAGCTCAAACTACCTTATGCATTTTCTACTAAATATTTCATAGCATCTCTAAGAAGGATTCCCAAAGCACTATAGTTGGATATCCTAGTGAAGGTCATATACCAAAAAAGGAGAAGGTTGAGGTGCCAATATGTGTGTCCAGGAGAAAAGGCCATAAAGGATGAGGAGGATGAATCTAATTGAATGGACCTCCATCCCCTCTAGAGGGAAATTATAATCAGGTGCATCTTCAATCTATACTAACATATGAAGCCATGGAAGAAGGGCACTGAACTTAACAAAGATGATGGTCACCCCCTCTTGATCATAAAATAAGGGAATCCAATGCTAAAAATGTAGTATAATTCTCCCTAAAATAAATGGGGAGAGACACTTAAGGATATCCAAGAGTGCATCAGGTTGAGGATCACCTCTAATGAATAATCAACACCTCTAGATCCCAAGAAGTGTGTAAAGTTTTTTTTAGAGACTAATTCCTACATTAAAAAGTATAAAAAGAAGAAATCTAAGGGACATGTTATGCTCCTTACAATAACTCTAGTAGAAATAGAGGAGGAAGATAACCTCATGTGTGGACATGAAGAAGAGATGGAAGAAGAAGAAGGAACAAAGACCTACATATTGCAAGAAGAATAAGTGGAAGAGGAGCCTAGTGCCATGGATGTATAGAAGGACCTCCAAAGTGGCATAACCACTTTGCATAAAGAAACATAGAAGAAAATGAGCAAGTCATCCAAAGAACCTTCCACATATCCTCTATAGACAAAAGAGGAAAATAAAAGGTTGTGGAAGAAAATGGGCCATAACAAGGAAGAAATTGAGATGGCATTGAAACTTGAAAAGAAGAAGAGGGATTGGAAGTATATGGGCCTAATTGAGGTGTATATTGAGAAGGTTGAGGTTGAGGAAGAGAAGGATAAGGAAGAGATGGCCAAGAGAGAAGAAGATAAAGAAGGTTCCTGTAAGAGTAGAACCAACCTTTTATAAAGCTAAGAAAGAACCTAGCACCCCCACTAGGAAAGTAGATTAAGTTGCACAATAGGCACGTTTAAGTAGTGAAGATGTGGCTAAGGAAAAGGAAGGCAATGCTGGCACCTTAAAACAATAAAAGGAGACTGAAGAGGAACCCCAATAGAAAGAAGGTGATGTTGGTGCTAAGGGAATAAACCTAAAGGTGAGTTTTGAGAAACACCAAGAGGAAGAAGAAGATGAAGGGGAAAGTTTTGAGGAAGAACCCCTCAAAGAATAATAATGAGTCCTCTAAGGAAAGCATTGAAGAAATAAATAGTGGTAGTGAAGAGGAGAAGAGCAAACGAAGTTGGCCATCATCAAGAAGGACAATGAAAAGTTAAGCATTATAGATAAGGTGTAGAAGGGATAGAAGGATGAAGAATTTTACATGTTTGAATTCATGCACCCCAAAGCCATCATATCTAAGATGTGCAAAAAACTTACATTTGCATTTGATCACTACATGGATGAGCCTTACTTTGAGGCACCTCAAAAAGCTATATTGGGCAAAAAAAAACTTGAAGAATGGCATGAATCCCTCATCATCAACCCTCACACCATAAACCCAATCTACTCTAGGAATGTGCTTATTTTAATGGCCACTAAAGTTGTACACAAAAATATCATCAATGATGGTAGGGTAATAAAATTGAAGAAAATCTACAAAGATGCCAAAGATGAAGCACAAGTCATGAAATTCAAGTTGTAGTAGATATGTGAGTGTATAGAGATAGCCAAATCATCCCTTCTGGTTGGTGTGGATTATTCAAACCTCTCTAAGGTTGATAAAATATGTGTGTTAGTGGATTAGATGCTCCCAAAGATGAAATCAGAGACAACATAAAAAGAAAATCCTTGTGTCATGCTATAGAAGGAGATTATTTTTAATCTTGAAGAGGTGGAGGACCTCTTTGTAAAGCTATAGGAGGGTGAAAATGCAACTGATTCCATCTTATTGATCTTTTCCAACCAAGCATCAGTCATAGACATGTGACTCAAACAAGAAAATGAGGAAAAAGAGAAGTTAAAAGTGTACTCTATGAGTAGGTCAAAGTGCATATAAATAATGGGGAAGTTTAGTGAGCTAAGAACCCAAATAAATGACCAGGAATGGAACCTAATCTTATATGCTTTGTAGACTAAGTCTTATGATCAAATAATAATCCTGCATTTGGGCATGACAAAGGCTAAGGCAAGTCTAGAGGCCTTCAGGAAAGAACTAGATAAGACTGATGTGATCATGCTTAGTGCCACATCCACTAAAATATATAGCATTGCTAAATAAATAAAGTTCACTATCAAGGGCTTTGAGGTCTTTAATGACAAGCTTAAGGAGAGCACATTCGAGTTCTGAACACTAAAAACATTGACAACCTAGTCCAAAGATGGACTAGTAAATTTGTATGGGGTAATATTGGGTCCCTTATTTTATTAAGTATGGGATTGTGTCAGCATGATGAACACTTCAGTGTGAGTAAATCACTTGGCATGATGATTTCTATTTTGACATCTTATTACCAGCTAGAGGATTTAGCACACACTGTACACCATTTTCTAGGTGGCTAACCATTTCTAGGAATCTTAGGGCATATTCCAAGTTGGGTGGTATGTGGAGAACATAAAATGAAGGGCACAAGGTGATGGATATAGAAGAGTGATCAATAAAGGCTCTAAATCAGCACTCAGTGTGCACATTTCACCTTGGTAGAGATGTTTTTGGAGAGATAAAAAGAGCTCAAACTAATGAGCAAAATACGATGAAAACTTGATGCATCAAAGCTATGAAGAAATGGAATTTTTTTATATACGCTATAATGGACATAATTATAATTATAAGTAGCATGAATGCCATTAAGGCTCCATTTGTATATGCCCAAGATTTCCTATGAGCCTCTAGGCCATTAAATAGCTTGAGCATGTGTTTATTCTATTTTTATTAATATAGACTTTGTTTTATTTAAATTTTGATTAATGATAAGAATGATCACATTTAAACACAATGTTTCTAGTTTATATTTATTTGGTGTTGATATCTAAATGTGAAGTGATTATAAGGTTGTAAATTAAATATTGTTCTGTTAAGAATGTTGCTTATGAGCTTCTAGTTCACAACGTTAATAGCATCCCTATGTTAAATGATGATGTCAATGTATCTTATATAATAACTAGGTATAGATATATCCCATGCCAAACATTGATATCATTTCTATAAATTCTATCATAAGTATGAATGATTGAAGCAAGAGCAATCCATTGACCCTTCAAAGTGCCTACATGATGCTAAGCTTAGTAAAACAAAGGCTTGGGCCCTTAAGACTATATAACTACCCCAAAATAGGCTTATGCTTATAGACCACTAAGTTTAGTCTATGAAAGACTTGTACCTATGGATATACTTAAGCATTTTATGAATTGAACAATTCCCATAAGCCATGATGTGCACCATGACACAAACATCCCAATGTGGGCCCTAATTTTTTTATCTACTATAGTTTAGGTGTGTGCATAAGGCCTATGCCTTATGTGAATTGATGTTAGTGCAACCAAGTGTTGAATGTTTAGTGCAAAAAGATAACCCCATGTTTGTGCCTAGTTGTAATGAGTCTATAACTAAATTAGGCAACTTAATGAGCATTTTAATTTGACTATTCCTTAAAATAGTGGAACTTATTAATCGAGTGCTACAGAGATTCTCCCTCAAAAGTGGAGAGACAATAATCACCCTTTTCTAAAGAGGTGGTAATCATGAAAGTGATAAACCACTTGTGAACAATTTTTCCCTTTTTTTGTTTCTCTTTGTCAAAAATGAAGATCATTTCACCTACCCAAAATAGATTAGATGCATTAGTTTCTTGAATTGGTGGCATTAGCAACATTAATAAGTATGATTGTGCTCAATAGCATGAATGTGGTTCTCACCCAACTATTCAAGCTTGGCAAGGTAAGTGGCATGTTATAAATCATTAGGTAGTAACCCAAACATCTTAAGAATTATACAAGGAATTAAGACCTCTAGATGGAGGATAGGCTCAGACCCATATACGAACATATATAGGTTTGCCCTCATGGCCATACAAAAACTATTCTGGTAGGCCAAAAGGGCAAGATAGAGCATGTGATACTAGTCATAACTAGACTAGGAAATATTATGAAGGAACATCTTCTTCAACATATTTTTTAAAGATTCAACTTACTCATTACCTTGGGGATAATGGATTGATTAGAAATGAAGGTGAAATTTGAAGCATTTAGCAAGCTCATACATCTCAATCCTTTGGAAATCTAGGCCATTATCAGTTATGATTGCAATGAAGATCCCAAATTACAAATAAGTTATTTTAAGATAAACTTTGTGATGATCTTCCCACTCATGCAACTAAGTAGCATGGCCTCCACCCACTTTATGAAGTAATTAGTGGTGGTGATGAACCAACAGTGTCCATTAGAGGAAGTAGGTTTGAACTCACTAACAAAGTTGAGATCCCAAATTGAGAATTACCATGGGTATAAAATGAAATGCAAGAGGCCTACAAGGTCATTAATATCATCCCTAGTTAATTATAAAATATTTCATATTTTGGTGTATCAAATGGCATCCTTAACAAGAATGGGTTAGTAGTATCCCATCCTGATAATACATTGAGTGGTGGCTTTTCCTCCTAGGTGGATGCCATAATATCTCTCATGAGACTCCTCTAACATAATAGAGGTATATTTAAGGGTGATACATTGCATTAAAATTCCATCAAGACCTCTCTTGAGTGAGACACCACCTATAATGACATAACAAGTGATGATCTTGCATATCCAAAAAAATTCCTATGAAGGAGCATCATCAAGGTAAGACTAGGTGTCAAGGTAGTAGATGATATCCTAATACCAATCATACTCATAAACCTCCATCTGATCTACCAAGTAGATCATCTTATCAGGGAAGGCATCATCAACTAATTCTTCACTAAGGTTAGGTAGCAAGAAATCAACGAGTTCCTCAATTACCACTAAGCCCTTGATAGACTTTTGGTTAATGATGTAGAGATAAAAATATTGAATAATAATGACCCACATCATATTTTTACCTATTAGGTGTATATTTTCAATAAAATAGAGGAGTGGATCAGATTGGACAATAACATTGGTAGTTTGACCCAAAATGTAACATTACAACTTCTTTATGACAAAGATAAGTGCAATGCATTACCTTTTGATGATAAAGTCATTAAAATCAAGGACAAATAGTATATGAGAGATGTATTAAACAACCCTCTCTACTAGCATTGTCCTTTTGACATAGTATGCACTCAATGGAGATATCAGTGAAAGTGGTGTACAAAATGAACTCATGACCCTTGATAGGTGCCATAGGATGGGAGGGTTGTAAATCATGAACTTTAGCTCCTTAAAATCCTCTTGTATATTAAGGGTCTATAATAATGGGGTGTTATTATGTAAGATACATGTGATGGGTATGGACTTATGTGCATAATCCCTGAGGAAACATCTAAGGAAGTTGAGCCTCCCAAGGAAAGACTATAAATGAATGAGGTATAATGAGGGAGGCATATCAAGAATCAATTTTATCTTTTCAGGATCCACTTTGATGCCTCACTATGAAACCATGAATCTAATAAGCTTTTGGCCTGATATTTCAAAAATACACTTCTTAGGGTTAAGGCTAATTTGATACTCCTTAATATGTTCAAATATTATTTTGAGGTCTCGCATGTGGTCATCCCACTTGTGAGATTTTCCTTGGAGGTCATCAACATAGTATTTCATGATCTTATAAATGAGGTCATGAAAAATTTGTATCATGGCATGTTGATACATGGCCCCAACATTCTATAGGATACAAATCATGATGGAATAACATAACTTACCCCATGGGTAGTGAATTTCATCTTATGATAGTATGTGTGTGTTATTTAGATTTGGTTGTACCCTAAGAAACTATCTATTAGGGACATGATCTCAAAACTAGTGATGTAATCCATAATTTAGTTAATCAAAGGGATGGGAAAGTTATCCTTTGGGTAAGCCAATTTGAGATCCTAAATGTTGATGTAGATGTAAACAATACCATTCTTCTTGAGAATGAGAATGATGTTATCAACTCATCATGGGTAGTCAATGGCTATGATGAAACTAACTCAGATGAGATTTTTGATTTTACTTTTGACTAATTAGGAGAATTTAACCTCCATTGGTCATTGTTTTTTGTGAATAAGATAGTCCTCATCATCCATAATGAGGTTATTGAGAATGACCTTGGGGTCCATGCCCTGCATATCAACATATTCCTAAATGAATATGTCCAAAAAATCATGCAAAAAGGCAACCAAAACATCTAGTTCCTTTCCAGCAATGGTAGCACTAACCTTAACAATATTTGGCCTTATAGGGGTATTGAGGATGACATATATGTATCCTTAAATATCCATGTCATTTCATTACTTGAATTAATTAAGAGCATGAGGGGTCAGTTGGTATAACCCTTTAGGGTTAACAAGCATGACATGCACTGTGGGGAAGCCAAGAATTAGGCCATCAAAGGGTGAGATAGCTAAACTTAAATGATCAAGAGGGTGACACTACTTATGATATGAATTCATGATATTTTTGTATGTAAATTTTTCCTTAAATAGGTTGTGTGTTGTAATATGGATGAAATATCACTCAATATTAGACTCAGTAACTCTAGCAATCTCCATGGGAGATGCATTGAGAGAGGTAATACTCTAATGAGAGAAGCAAAAAAATAAGGGAAGCTCAATATTTAGGGATACATATTAAAATATGTCCCTAAAAATGACGAGATAACCTATCATCAAGGGTCAGGAGAGGGTGTTAGTGATCATTTACCAAACGTAAAAGGAGTGAAAGTTGATCAATATCCAGCTAGATCAAAATGTTCATCCTTGAGAAAATAAAACTTAGAGGTGGGAGTCTTGTGTGAATCCACAAGGCCCTATGAGGAGATATCCAAAACCTCTCTATATGGATTTGTCTTCATGTAAATAAACTCCTAGGGTTTTGGGTTGGCCTCCAAGGTATGAACTTCACCTTCATGCATGAACTAGACCATGAAAAACATTGTCTATATAATGGCTTGCATGGTAGTGATATAGGGATAACCAAGGATTATGTTTTATGAGATATCTAGGTCTAACACATAAAACTCAATATTGATTATCTTGGGTCCAAACTTGACCTAAGGTTTCACATTTCCCACTGATGTAATCATGACATTATTAAAACCAACACAGTTGTGGAAAGAATCAAAGTGCTTCTTTTGACTAATCTTGAGCTTGTTGAATATATGCAAGGGCATGATGTTCAACATGGCTCCCTCATCAATAATGCATCTCTTAATTCAAAAATAATTGATTGAGGTTTTGATGTAAAGATATAACCTAACCCTCTTTTCAAGAATAGAAACATATGGCAATGAGGTGGGTTGAAAGATAACATGGAAGGATGAGGGTGATCAAGGATGTCAGAGTTGAACATAACCTCCACATCATCCCATAATATAACCTCATGAGAGATATGAAGATTATCTAAGATGAGTCCCCTTTACTTTAGGCAAAGTCAAAGTAGGTCCTATATGGAGATTTTGGTCGATAGGCCCTATAACTCCTCTATGATGGGGTATGAACATTACCTAGCCTGGAGAGGGATATTATGTTGAAAGTAAAATATAACTTTGAGATTCCTTATTCCTATGGGATAGCCTAAGGGCCCTACACCACTAACATATCTAACTATGTCAGTATCCCTACCTGAGTGCATGTTATCAGAGCACTCATACCCATTAGAGGTTATATTGATAGAAAAAATGACCTTGATACTCTTGCATTTGGATTTCCCTTTTAGGTCAGCTAGGGAAGAGGAACTAGAAGAGGTAGAAGAAAGAGAAGGAGAGTGATGGGACTTAGCTTTAGATTTATTATTCTTCATCTTATTCTTCTACTTTTCCTTATCATGGTTAGGAAGAGGCTCCTTGAACATATTCAATTTGTGGTTGGGCTCATTAATTTGAGAGCTTTGAGGGACCAGTGGAGCCTTGACACTAGAATTTAGGGAAACATAATTATTATCATCATCATGTCCCTTTATTTGATGGAAGTTATAAAAATTAACAACATTGTAAGGGTATAACATCTATTTCCTTATATTTCTCTTTTTAGGGGCGTTCTTTTTAGTTTACCTCTTGATCAAAGCATTGACCTCATGGCTATCTGTCTTGTCCTTCTTAACAAGAAAATTAATGACACCATCACTAGTCACATTGTAGTTGAGATCACACAAAGATGATGAATTTTGATTCAGCACAAGCTGAATGTCCACACGCACCTCAAAGACTTCAAAATTTATACATTTTTAACAAATTCATCAGAGGAGGTGGGTTCACACTTGATGACCTTAAGGTGAACCTCCTACCTCAATGATCACATGAACACATCATAAACTTGATCATCCAAGAACCTTGTTCTACATTTATGGATAGTTGAATGCCACCTACATATGAATTCAAATTTTGACTCACCCTTGGCTTGTGACATGAAGGTGAGTGATTAGATGCTAAGATTAAATGGTATAGAGATATATAAGTCTTAGAGGTGTTGGTGTAAATCATGTAAGCTTATTTTGAGAGTCAATTTTTTTATTGTTGGAGATATTATTCTATTTTGTGTACATATTTTTTGAGTGCATAATAGTAATAGATACTCCTATTTTATAGGTTGTTCATTAAATAATCAAACTTGCCTATTTAATAGGCACTCCCATGTGTTTTTGACTTGGTCAGTTTTGAAGACCCATGTGGAGTTGTGAATACATTTACAAAAACTCTTTTATGCATATTTTACCCTTGTGTACAATGTTTATGTTATTAGTGTTGTGGTAATGGTATGGAGTGATCTTATTAGTTATGAGTTTATTTTTAACTCCAATATGGTATCAGAGCAGCTTTTGTAGGCATTACTTAGCTCAAGCCATATACACTTCTCTATCTCTAGTCATATACACTTCTCTATCTCTATGCTATCATTTAACCTCTTCTATAGCTTCAATATTTTTCCTTGTTTACTATTTTTACATTGAAAGATATATATCTTTGCAATTGTTGGTTGTAAAACTTATACATCATTTGAATAATTATTTTAGGTAATTCATGTTTGGAATATGGCAAACCTAAATTTAAATATTGAAGTATCGGAAAATTTATCTATTCATTTTTGCATTCCCTAATGTTTCTTTTTCATAATTATTCTGCATTAGATCTATAATTTTTGGCCATTAACCAACCGTACAAATCCTAGTTTTTTGGCTAAATGATATTATTATGCATGGATATGGATGGAAATTGTATTAGATGGGAAATTCAATAGTTTTTTGAAGATGGTGCATTTATAGAAGACATTCTAAGACTAGATGGAGCAGTCGATGGTGGTGCATTTCCAAAAAAGATCACTACTTTATTTTTGGGGCCAATTCCTAAAAAACATAGTGATTATGGGTGGTGCATTCATAGTGGAATTCTATGGGTTATATTATTTACTTAGTTTTCATGTTATATGTGTTGCCTTCCCTTCATAGTTGAAAACAATGCAACTGTACATGTATATAGAATGGAAGAGAAGTCTATGGATACAGTACTATTGGAAGAACATGTGATTGGCAATCTAGACTCTCAAATTCACCACCTTTTCAATGGATTTATTGTCAAGCTGTAGATATTCACCTAGAGATAGCCTTTATTTAGCTTGGAATATGGAGACCAACTACAACCACCACTCTAGTTGTTTCTACAATAAGCCTTGACAAGTCATTCAGAAATAAAGCTTTCTAGCTAGCATGCAAATTTTCATATGATTTTGGCTAATCAAATTATGAAATCCCTATATAGTGATAATAGAGGTGGTTCAGTTATAAAAAATTACACATTCCTCCATAATTAATGACCATAAATTTATCATCTAAAAGGCCCTATCAACATGCCAACCACTAACTTCATTGTGTAACTTTTCTCCTTTCTATTGAATTTTTGCTCATCATCGCCAGTTGGAAACCACCTCCTCACTAAGTGTACCTATTTGAATTCTACTAATTAACATATGTAGTAATAAAATAACTTATTTTATGTTTGAAACTCAGTTGTGAATAAAAGGATGGAAATATATTTTGTAATAAGGTAATTTATTAAAATGGGTGAAACTTTGTAAGGGTCATCTTCTTTAAGAGGTCCTTTTATAAGGTGAGGACAATGTTTATATTTTTCAAGTGGTGCCTTTTATTTTATTGGGGAAAATATTAGTGGGTAATTTATGTTAATGGTGGGGCTTATTATTAAGTGGTGTAATTTATTTATGGGGGCATCATTTTTTATGAAGTGTAAAAATATTTTTGGAGGTTATTTTTGAAGCTATTTTTATTTTTAGAATATCACTCTTTCATCTTCATTTGTTGAAGATGAAAGGTGAGGTCTGGTCTGGTAGGAGGTCAGACCTCCTCATAGATAAAAAAAACTTGTTTTTATCTCTTTTTGACCTTTATTATTTGGAGGTCATTATTATTGCACTTGTACCCTCTTGGACCACATCATTGTCTTTGTCATCACACTTTGCACTCATGAATGTATTATTAGAAGGGTTCAATGCTCTATTTTTACTATGCATTGTATTTTTTGTGACACTATTGTACTCATAGATGGGTTTTTGGTAGATTCCAACATCCTACATTCTTGAATATAATTTTATGTTGAACAATGCTCCCTTGTTTTAGGAGCAATTCTCTTGTTATTGATGATGTCTTCTACAGATTGATCACATTCTAGGTTTTATGCATCATCTAGTAATTTTTATGTATGTAACCTTTACATGTGGTCACATTGAGAGTCATGGAGTCTTTTTATTTATTTTTATATGCTCCATGTTGAGCACTTACTCTTTACTTGTTGACTATCCCATCACCACTAGGGCCATTTTATTGAGAGATATTTGTTTTGTATCTTTGGTACTTTTTTTGACAATTGATAATCTCCTTCAGATTTTTTGTTGAGCTTGATCTCCTTCTACATAGTAGTTGTTCTGTTAAATACAATGTTAGTGTGTTAGTGTTTAATTAGTGTATTTATTCCACTCATACATACCTTTTTTGCATCAATCCACCTAGTTAGTAATATGGGGGGGTGTATATGGTGAAAATCATATTTCTTCAGTTGTCATGATTCTTGATAACCCTTGGTGCACCTCATCTTATATCAGTAGATCAAATTCATTGGTGAACTTTTTTTGAATTATTGATACTTATGATAGTCTCTTTTTGTAAGATATATTCTAGTGAAATCCAATGTCAATTATTGTTTTTTGATCAAGTGATGGATACATACCACTTGTGTAGATTGAAATTCCATTGACACTTTTGAGTCCATCTAGTGCATTTATATTTCATGGCCTTCATCCCATCTAGTTTACATCTTCAACATTATGTTCAAGTATTGAGCCATTTAATTTCTTAAGACACCTTGCAACATATTTTTTTCTCTCTCAAATTTACTTATTGTTATTGGTTTTTGGGCACCTTACAGTGATACATTTAATCCTTAGTGACTCTTTTTCATAGTGTTTTGAGATCAGTGTTTTTTATAGAGTTAGCTTCGTATAGAGTACCATTTCTTATTTGACTTGGTGGTTACAGTGATTTGTCATCCATGTAGTCTAGTAAGATGTATTAGTTATCATAAGGATAGTTTTTATTTCACTATGATTTTGTACATGGGTACTTGATCAAACCTAATTGCTAGGACTCATTAGTCTCTTTGATTTCTCTTTTTTCACTTCCTTTTATGTGATTAAGGGAGGGTGTTGGTTTAAATCATGTAAGCTTATTTTGGGAGTCAGTTGTTTTATTGTTAGAGATATTATTTTATTTTGTGCACACATTTTTTGAGTACATAACAATAATAGATACTCTTATTTTATAGTTTTTTCATGAAATGATATTTTTTTGCATGAAATAATCTACCTTACCTATTTAATAGGAACTCCCATATATTTTTGACTTGATTAGTTCTAAATACCCATACAGAGTTGTGAATACATTTATAGAGACCCTTTTATGCATTTTTTGCCCTTGTGTATAATTTTTATATTATTGGTGTTGTGGTAATGGTATACAATCTTGATCTTGTTGGTTATTATTTCATTCTAAACTTTAATAAGAGGAAGTTATCCATAAGGAACTAAAATCTAGAAAGAGAATCTGGTGGTAAATTATAAAACTAAACTAAAGATTTAGCTTATAGGAGTGAGCAAAGAGATTCAACATCATGCCTTCATATTGTTCCCAATCCATAAACACCATCATAAATGTCATGATATGTTTCATGGGACTAGCTTCCCTTGTCTCATTAAACATAGGTAGTTTAGGGATTGGATTATGAAGGGGAATAACATGCACCCAAAGGGATATAGGGTTCCTATAGAGATATTCATAGGAATGATTGATAGTGGATTTGAAATAGGCTCCATAAGGAGGATCTTAGGGGTTATGATGTTGATTACACCAATAAGAATCATCACAACCATGGTCATGTGGGTGATGATGTCGAGGTGGCTCCTAATGTGAGATATGTTCATGATGGGGATCCTCCCAATCATGAAGTGGAGAACACCATATGAAATTTGTTTTTACCTATGAGGATGATGAGATGAAGTGGCATGTATAAGGGTATGGTCATGATGACTTAGGTCCCCATGGGATTGGCCACATGCCACAAGATGAGGCTCTAGATAAGGGCACTGATGTTTAAGACAAGCATCCCAATGGGTCTCTAATCCATAAATGGTGATAAAAAATAGTATGCTCATATGATAATCTAAATGAGGGGCTAGGAGGATAAGAGGGAACTATTAGAACTATATGCCTCATTGAGTTAGGATTCTTGTATTTCTCAATATGGACATGAGGGGGTTCTTACCATAGATTCTCTTATTGAGAAGAAGGTGGGGGAGGCAATCAAACTAGATTGGGTGTAGTTTCTATCTCTAGAGGAAGAACATGACCTACTCCTAGGGTGAAAATGGTGCTCTTCATTCACATGAAGTTTCCTATGATAATAATAAATAATTATGTATAGTTAATCAAGCCTCAGTCAATAATGGGGTCATATTGACCCCTAATAGTGAATGAAAAGTGGTTTGGGGCCAAGGGGGGTCATCCTTGGAAGAGTAGAAATTAGATTGGTGGAAATTTGATTGATTTCATTAGTTGAAAAATTTCCAATATGGTTCTTTGAGGGATATTAGCAGGTGTTAGTCTAAGGCAAGGTCATATTAGATACCTTAGGGATTTTATATTATTCTATTACAATTATAACCTATTCATGAGTGAACTTAGGGATGAGACCATGAACATAATGGGAGGAGAATTTCAAAGGTGGGAGGCCATCCATGGAGGTAGTGAAGCAATAGAAACTAAGAAAAAAAGAAAAAAGACAAACTATGAGGAACTTAGTAGGGAGACAACCACAAATCTAAAGTAGGAAAACACAACCAGGGTGAGAGCCAAAACATAATTAAAAGTAAAGCCTTGTGGCTCACACATGGGAACTAGATAATAGAGATATAAATAGGTTATAACTAGCATGAGACCATATATAATGTACGATTAGGCATGCCATGATGTAGATCCAAAAATCTAAATAGAGATACTAGAGTTTGGCATGGGGGTACATAGGGTACTAATCAAACACCTAGAAGTCTAACAGGATTAGGGATGTTATGGGCTACTTGAGATCTATAGAGGTTGTCCAGTTTCCTAGATTACACCAAGATATAAATTGACTTATAAACTAGGTTATGGATAGCACAATCAAGTGCACAAAGGGAACACATATCTCTAATGTGTATAACCATAGTAAAATGAGTATCTAATAAGAAACCTAATTGCATACAAGTGATGGAAATAGAAATGCTAAATTGAGAGAACTATAAAAGAATGCATAATATTAAGAGAGAGGCATCTTTTTCCAAATGAAAGATATTTTAGAAATCAAATACATTTTTAAGCAAGGGTTTAATAGAATGCCTAATCGAATCCTAATCTAGTTCTTCATTTTTAACACTACCACTTCATAATGATGCAATTTTATAGTTTAGTTAAGGGGAGATTGTTTGTGTAAATAAATAGAAGGTTTTGAGAAACTAGATATTCCATCATGCAATGAGAGACATTTCATAAGCAATAATTTTATATAATGAAAGACATTTTTAATAATGAAAGATGTTTTAGATAGATACAAATGCAAAATCTTTAGAAACTACCCTAGAAAATGCTCCAAACAAACTAAATTACCAAAACAATAGAAACCTAGATAATATATTACTTCCAAAAAAATGGGAATTTTAGTTTGCATAGAAAAGTGCCCTCATATTAAGCTTAAATGTAATTTTGTAAAGATCGACCAACTGACTATCCAAGCTAGGAAGCAATTAAGGAGGAAGACCAAGTTGTATGTGGGTTGAGTCTAAAACATGAAGTAATAGCAATGGATGAGGTGAAGGATAAGTTGCAAACTAAAAGATTGCCAATATGGAGAGCACAATAATAAGTATAATGAATCTTTAAGAATCTAGGAGTAAGCAACAAGTCTCAAGACCACTGTGGAGAGAAAGGAGAATCACCAAATTAAGTTGTAGAATAGTAAGGAATACCCTATCATAATATAAGCTTGAACATGCCAAGAATGATTCAAGTGAGATCCAAGAAAGCATATGAACTCATAGAGTGATGATCAGGAGGAGAGGGGTAAAAATTAATGGCATTCAATCACATAGGGCACCCCCAATCCACCAAAACCCAAAAATTGGTCATTTTTAGCAATTGGGCATCTTATTGGACCCATAAACAAGATTTATGGCTAAGATACAACTTAAGCCACAACTTAGGAGGTATAAAATGCATCCTAAGATACATCTTATCCCCATAAGCCATGGATTGGGTTAAATTACACCCCAAATGATGAATGGGGATTCAAAAGGATCTTATGAGGCACTTGAAGGGTCTATTAATGAGTATAAAGGTCAGATAAGTGCATAGAGTGTTTGAGGGATGTACATGAAAAGTTAGAGGGTGTCCATGCAAGTGTAAAATGTCTTGAAGTGGGATAAATAGGGATGGTATTATTCATGTGAGTTGATGTGTAATCATAAAGAGGATTATGGTCATGTGAAGTATGATAAAAAAAATCCTCAATTACAAGCTTTGGTAATACCCAACATCAATCCAAGCTTCTCAACCTTGAACATCATTCTAAATTCCAATAAAAATGTCATTGATTATAATTAGAACCAGGTATTTACTCAGTTTCCTCTAATGCATGCTACACCAAATCAAAATCTAATATTTCTAAATAATCCTACATAGGTGTCTAATCAACACAATCAAAATAAATCTTTAGTCCTAATTGATGCTTCAACTACATAGCAGAAAGCTTCATATTTCACTAAAATTGAATTATATACCATTCAATGCATGGCATATAATCTTAGTAATGATTTATTAAGCATTAAAAAATGCATGGGAAATACTACAGGAGAAACTGTTGATAGGAATTTTACATTCTAGATATATAACAGACCATTCAACAAGTCAGGAAATAATTCATATCCTCAACCCAAAATATTTCTTAAGATAAATTGTTGTGATATAACCTTACCTAACTAGTGTGGAGTCCATAGTACTTCCCATCATGGTGAACTAGATTGTATATAATTCTATATTTCCTTTGATATATTTAAAAATGAGATGCAAAGATATGAGGTAGTCCCAAATCAATCCGATTTATCTATAGTTGGTACCCCCAGTACTTCTAGTACCACCATGTTAGTTGAAACCTATGAGTTACCATTCCATGTTGAGGATGAGAATGAGCTAGAATAAAACACATATGAGATTCCAAATAAATAAATATAACCCAAGAAACAAGAATCAACAGCCTGCCACAACATTTACACATATAAATAATGGTGTTATCACTCATTATCCAAATGTTAGTAATAATCCACCTCTTCTTGAAGGGAATGATCATAAATAACAATCTAATCTACATACTAAAACTAGATATAATATAGTTGAGGATATGAATAAAATCAAGGTGAATATTACACTACATTATTTAATTCATTTTATAAAACAAAGATAGATTTTACTTAAAGATTTTACTAGCAAGCCATCTGCTAACAAATTAAAATTTGTGCATGCAAATATGGTCATGTACAAGGATAAATCTAAGGTCCCACCTTTCTTTTTGACTGTCTAAATTTTTAACAAAATAATTAACAATTGTTTAGTTTACTTAGGTACTTCAGCCAACCTAATTCTCATAGGAATATATAAAAGACTAGGGTTGACTCTAGATAAGTCTAAAAGGGTAGTCCTAAAATTATAAAAATATTCCATCCCATTTATTGGATAATTGTTAAATTTCCAATGCAGCTTGTGGCTCTAATCCATATGTCCAATAGTATATCAACATCTTCATAATAGTATATCAACATCAACATCTTTAATTTTAGGGATCTAATTCACCCTAAAATAATATGTTAAACAATTTTTAATGTTTGGAGACTTAGAACTAGTTGTTGACTAAATTTGAAGCCAATATAAATGAAAGATATCATATCTAAAGAAATATAACCACAAATCCTTAGACCTAATTGAATCATTTGAATCCTTCAATATAAAATCAATCCCTAGAGAGAAAAATTAGATATTTGATTTCTTGGCTTCTTTTGTAGTAAATTTGGCCCAACTTCAAGAGTCAAAATGTAGAAGTTTTTTGTATAACTAGTGCCATGTCCTTCATTTCTTGATAATGTTGACCACTTTTAGGTATTTTATGATGACTAATAGATCATTTAATTTATGTTGAGTTCTAGTTCCTTTGAATCATAACATTTATGAAATATATTTCAACCCAATAAATGAAGAAGAAAATAAAGAAGATGGCATACTAAAACTAATATAAACTAGAACACCCAAAGGATGGTCTCCTTAGAACAAGTATTTGGCATGGTTTCCCAAGCTAAAAAAATAGTCTAAGACCAATGAATCTAATTTTGCCAAGGTAAATTTGGGAATAGATGAACATCCCCAAATGATTAACATTGGATTGAGCTATACAAAACAAGATAATAAAAATATAATGGATTTATTGACATATTATAAATATGTGATCACTTGGAATTATGAATACTTAATAGCTTTCAATCCCATAGTTATCACACATACTATACCACTGAAAGAAGAACACAAACATTTAGGTAAAGAAAAAGACCAATTAATCCCATTTTGGAGCCTCTTATTTATAAATAAGTCTATAAATTATTAGAGGCTAAAGTTATATTTCCTATCAGACATTCTACTTGGGTGGCCAATCTAGTGCCATTATGAAATAAAAATGGTGAAATCACATTGTGCCAATTTTAGGAATCTCAATTAAGATTAAAAAAATGATAATTATCCCTTACCTTCCTTGGATGAAGTAATTTGGGTATTCATTTGGTCATAAATGACATACTTTTTAGATGTATTTTTTAGGCTATAATCAGGTCTTGGTGGAGAATGATGATATAATGGGAAAAATTTACATACAAAAAAATGTCATTTGGATTAGTCAATGCAAGTGTTACTTTCTAAAGTGTCATGGATTTTGTTTTTTAAGGACTTGTTGGTAAGTGCATAATAATCTGCATGGATGAATTAACTATCTTTTTTAAGTATATAATATATCATGTCTCCAATTTATAGAGAGCATTTGACAAATGCAGAAGCTATGTTATCTCCCTGGATGTAAAGAAGAATACTTTGGAGGTCACATAAGGGAAATTATTGGGACACATTATTACCAATTAAATAATTCTAATTTATCCTAAAAGAGTTCAATATATCTCAAATATTACATGTCATAATATAAAAAAGAACTGAAGTCATTCTTTGGAAAAATGAATTTTTTTCATAAATTTGATTCTTGATTTTTAAGAAATTGTGAAACCATTGAATACAATGTTAAATCATGATGCCAAAGTAAAATGGAAAACTAAATCTAAAATATATTTGTAAGATATTAATATTTTCATCACCCAATATCTAATATTATTTAGTCTTGACTTCACTAAAGATTTCTTCCTATACTCATTTGCATTAGAGCATATCATAGTAGTATTAGTCATGTAGAAGGTAGATGATAGTGAACATTAGATTGACTTTATGAGTGCTAATCTAAAGGATGTATAACTAAAGTATTCCATGATATACAAATAATTTTAATCTTTGGTTAGACTAATTAATAAATTTAGACATTATATTTTATGCAATAAGACTTACACCATTGTCCTAGTCCCAATTATCAAACTCATGCTTGGGAAGAACAAACTAGGTGAAAGAAGTGAAAAGTGGATGGACAAGTTATAAGAATGTGATCTATAATTATACTTGATAAAATTGTAAGAGGACAAGATATCATATATCTAATTGTAGAGACTGATCCATGCATCTCCATCAATCATAGAAACCGGTCTTAGGTAGTTGGGGGTGATTGGTACACTCAAATAATTCATTATTTACTCACATGCACATTCTCCCTAAGATAAATAGAGAGAAAATATGGACACTTAGGGTTAAATAGGTTCACTTCATGATAAATAAGGGAGTGTTATACCAAAAAACTCTAAAGGCATGTTGTAGACATTCTTGATCAATTTATCCATAAGATTGGTAGTAGATACCCTTCTAAGTAATGCCAAAACTCACAAAATACTCAAGATGGGATATTTTTGGCTTACTATTTTTAACGATAGTCACAACCATGTCATAACATGCCACCAATACCAAATATTTAGAAAAAAAGAGGTACACAAAGCCATGCCTTTGCAACATGTAATTGAATGATGTCCTTCCACACAATGGGGCATAGATTTTGTGGGAGTAACCTCTATAAGTATGGGAGTTAGATATTTTCTTGAAAATTTTAGAAAGAATTATCATTTTGAAAAAATAATCACAGATTTACATGCTTAAATTTTTTGAGAGATAATAAGAATTGAGAAGGACAAAATATGAGTGTAGTATTTGATCTGTAATTAATTTCATTCTTATATACCTAGATAAAGGTGGTTCACAACCCTTATTCTAAGAGAATTAAAAAAACAACTCATGGAAGAAGAGTGACTCAGCTAATCTTTATCAGGGCTATAGAATCTTGACTAGAAATATAGCAATCCTTAGAGTGGAATCAAGGAATCTATGTTTGGGATATGTTTGCTTGACTGGTAGGTGATAAATACTCAATTTCCAAATAATTGTGATTAAAATTATAAATAAAAAATAAAACAACCAAAGAGACCTAAAATTTTGTCTAATCTTTTTTAAAACTCTCATAATAAGGGTAAATTATCTTCACAAAATCACACATGATCTGATAAATGAAAAGGGTTAGTATGTTGCATGGATATGTCAAAGTCTTTTTCATTTTATCTGATTTATTCATTTCCTCCTTATAAAATCTATAACTTTATCATGATGGATGGACCAGATATTTTAGGTTCTCAAAAACTCAGGAATAACCACTAATTTTCCATTTATTGTTACCAACACAACCCATTTAAAAAAATTCAAATAAGGACCCACTTTGGCCTGAAGGCTTCATGTTTATGTCTTATAAGACTAAATTCAAGCTACAAATTATTACCTTAATTTTAAGTCTAAATTAGTATTGTCATTGAATTATTCTTATGGATCTTTGGTTTTAAAATCTAGGTATTTATCAAAACTAAGTTTTGACTTTATTCTAGACTAACATGCTAACCAAGTTTTTATCCAAAGTTGTTTTTTTCTCTTTCAAGTTATATTGAAAATAATCTTCTCACATGTCTCTTTTTTCACTTAAAGTTTATTAAATCAAAGAGTGGAAAACTAATACAAATATTTGAGATCCCAAAGTGAGTAAAAGTCATCCACATGTCATCATCCTACTCACTCGTATCCTATACATAAAATGATTAAGGAACAAAGCTCCCAAAGTGAACATATAAGTGAGATCTTTTCTTTTTTTCATCATCCCATTTATGTACAACTTATACACAAATAATATAGGTCACAAAGTTAATGAACAAGCAAGTGAGTGAGATTCATCCATGCATCATCACCCCACTTAATTTTAACTAACAGGCATAACACAAAGTATAGAGCTACCTAAATAAGGGGATAAGAGATAACCATTCACATGTCATTATCCCACTCATCTATAGTTGTATAAAGATAATTTAGGTCATAAAGTTCCCAAGCAAGTGGAAAAGAAAGAGTTATCCATGTGTCATTATCCCATTCATCCATGACCTCTACACAAAGTATCAATACATTTACCCCAAAAACCACTAGGACAAGCAAGATATATCCATGTGTCATCATCCTACTTAATAAAAATTTACAAGTATAAACATATATTATAGAGCTACCCAATCACGTAGATAAGCAATAACCATCCATATGTCATCATATCCCTAAGTTGGACTAACATCCAATTACACAAAGATCAAATCCTTGTGATTAAGATGGTAAATGAGATTAAACCACATGTCCACATTTTATTGAGTTTTGATTAATGGCCAAGGATGCAAAGATAAATTCTAAGTATCTAATAAGTAATAGGCCATGTGTCATATTTCAATCAACCAAATGTGAATAAGGAAATATAGTCCAACATTAATTGATGCAATGACATGTGTCACAATAAATAATTAAGCAATATAAATAGGAAATAAAATCACATAATAATGCACCACATGAAAATAAACCCCATGAAATCTGACATCATGAAAATTAAATTTAAAATATAATATACAAATAGTGAATCCATTGTTTGTAGTTAATTCCCATTGATTGAGGAATTTTGGTAATGAATTTTTGGTCCTAATAAAATAAACTATATATTTGGTCCCAAAATACAAAAATAAATCACATTTCCTACTTTCCATTTTTTATAAATTGCTATTAGAGCTCTTCTGTAACCAAAAACCTTAACTTTTTGACTTTATGTGGAAATCTTTAGAGAACTCAAATGGAAGACTCAAAAATCAATCTTACTCTATTTATGTTCAAATTTTGCAATAGAAATAAATATATAGATATTGTGTTATACTCATCCACATTATACCACACATTTCTACATTATTGATCTAGATAGAGGTGGATGTAACAAAACCATAAGAGGTTGATAGTCAGCTATCATTTTACACTTGGGAATACCTTGATGATCTTTTGGATGTTAATGTATTAGGTATATATATCATGGCTAAAAAAATAGAGGTATTCCCTTGTATATATGTCCTCTTTCATTTATTTATTGTTGGTACTATTTGAGGAAAAGTATTCACTACTTTCATAATCCTAATCTTGTTGCTTATGTGTATAGAACAAACTTCCATAAATACTAATAACTCCTATCACATGACATGAAGTATAAACATCTTGTTGTGTATGTTTTATTTCCTGACAATAATAGTACAGACACTTTGAAAACATGGGCAGTAGACTCAAATAATTTTGTATTGAGATTCAAAATTAGCGCCACTCTAATTGTTAGATTTAGGGTAAAAATTTGGGTGGCCATGGCCCTATTGAATATGTTGTATAGCTTCCCCAACATTACTTATGTTAAGAAAATTTGGGTCCCCATTTTAGACATAATTATAGACACTAATAATATACCTACCCTAATATAAATTATCAATTTCAACCTCAAACACCAAAAGAGCACATTAGAGAATAGGCCAAATGGAAATTTATATAATGTGTCATATTTACTAGACACAATCATAGATAATGTCACTCATCCTAGATAAGATAAATGGGATCCTTCATTAAAATACACTAAATCAGATTTAGAGGATAACATATATCTTCTATCCTATAGTATACAGGGCCATAAATAGACAATCTATGCCAATGTTAGTAGACCAAATTAAAAAGTCAATTGGAAATATGGGAGATTTTTTTATTTATCCTAAGAAAATAATGATAATAATTGAAGTCACATTAGAAGATCCATTTATATTACCTTGATTTTTCTTAGACAAACTGGTTGAACATAAGATATCCTTCTAGTTATCTAATAGTGTAGACTAGGATTTAAAAATCAGCCAAGCTAGGAGTCATACATAAAATTCATATTATTATAGGTAGAAAAAAATACACACTATGGGGACATATTAATCAATAAATAAAACACAAAAACCATTTTGTCTTAAACAAGACTGAATCTAGATGTTGGGATCTGAGAGGAGTAATACCTAAATCTCTCAAATATTATGGTAATAAGATAAGGATTAACTATGGGCATCAATTTTACAAGCATGATACCATATTTATGAATGTATGTAAGTTTTAAAAAGTATATAGGTATATTCACTTAGTTATTTTGTCTATGAAAGTTTCTTGATAGATACAATATGATCCTACCATTACTCTAAAGGATGCCAAAGAGATAAGACATGATGATGAGGTGCCAACAGAATCATAAGACACACTGGTTGAGATAGATCAATAAATAAGGCATTACATACTTATAGGCCTCCCAATACCACCAAGTGCCACTTTTTTTTCCCACATAGTAGATGTCAAGATACCTTTGGTACCTAAAATACTATTGAGCCTACCTCACTATATCTTAATGTTTAGACAATGGAAACACCTAAGGTAAGAAACCATCCTTCTCATTTTATAAGACATTTCACTACTCATCCTCATTTAGTTACTTACAAGAGGAAAAAAATGACTCTTCTTATCAATTTACAAGTTTTTAATGTGTCAAGGGTGGAGGAAAGTCCACCTAACTTTGTTGGTGTGCCACTAGGTTTTTTGTATACTAATCTTGAAGAGGAGAATGAAGAGGGGGATGTCCTAGTATAAGATATTGGGTTAGATATCCTTAAATAGGATATAATGCAAGATAAAATATACGATCATCATCCTAGCTATCAAATTCCTTCTTAAGGTGTTGAATAATCATAAGCTATGAATGTTGAAAGCACAGGGCCTACTACTATTCAAAGGTTTATTATGGAAAGTAGTCCCAAGGAATTAATTTTTGATACTATTATGTATATAAAATTTGGCACTAGTCCCATGGATGGTATTATCACAAATTTTTCATCAGTTGCATTGGAAATTCCAATCTACACTTTAGTTTCTCCCACCATAACTAGTTTAAGGACAAAGGCTCCCTTCAAAGATGTCATAATAGAGGAAAGTTACGAAGTATGAAATTCTTTGATTTCTTCTACCCCTAGTAGTTATATCACCATAAGGGTTTCTTATTCATCAATTACACAAATTTTTCAAGCATTTACCCAAACCCCTTTGATTTACACTACTAGCCAAGAGACCACAAAGACTAGTGTACATTTTGAGGACTTAGTATCCCTTTATTTTTACTACCTAAACAATGCAAACAAGACATTCTAGTCAGTTGGGGATGACCATTAAAAAATCCACCTACATATAATCCCCAATATTTTTTAGTCATAAGTCTTCATACCTAACAAAGTATATTATAAGGACTCCTCTACTAATAAATAATATAAGTTGGATAAAGGCTTTGCCTAATTTTCTTGAACCCATGTGTCCTCCACTCCATCTTCCATGATTAATATTCCACCTCATGTCTAAATTTGATCTCATTAAAACCATTTACCCACTACTTCCTCACCTCTGACCTAAACTATTGAACATACTTTAATGGTTCTCCCTGAATGGATACGATAATTGAAAGAATAAAAATTAACAAGGAAGGATTTAGTTATCACTAAGAAACTAAAAGTGGCCATGAAATTTGATATAAATATGAACAAATGTAAAATGGTAAGAAGTTAGATGGTGATGATTGAAGGTAAACCTATTGAGTTTTAAAAATAGGAGGAATTATTCTCACTAACCAAGAAAAGTAAATCAAGACATGGAAATAAGGATTATTTTGAAGAAGATCATATCACCATGGTAGATGCAGCTAGAGCATTAATTTCATAAATTTTAATGGTTTAAAATAGTATAATGATAGGTTAGAGGAGAAGAATGTAACCGAGGTCCCCAAAGATTAAATATATAATGCACATATTTCTATTAAGACTGTGTAAATATATTATGCTCTATAATGTTAACAAGGGCATAGTCTTAACCACAATGGGGAAATGTGGTTAGTTTTTATGAATATATGAAATATTGGGATGTCAAATTGAGCTTCATTTGTGAATCAAATCAAAAAAGGCATACCAACACTTAAACCTACTACTAGCACATGATGTGAGTTTGACTTAGAATCATGTAAGCACTAAGTTGGATTATTTATTATAGTCGCATCAATAAATATAAAGGTTGATTTAGAAAATTTTAAACCAAGAGTAAAGGATGATTCAAATTCTCAAAGACATGAGGATCATAGTTGTGTATTCACCATTAGTCCAAATAGTTTCCAGACCCTTCTTTGAAAACTTGTTACATAATGCAACTAATAAATTTAAGGTAGAAGTGGAATGTACTACCTACAGTATAAATGAACAAGTGATGTAGTTATTAAAAAAATTAAAAGATAATATATCTCAAACTAAGATTCTAAGTACTTATTTTATATAGTTTATGACCATACATAATAATTTCATGGATAAAATTATAATATTATTTATGAATACTATCATTTATTGAGCTCTATTTTATAATGAGCATGAGTGGATACAAAAGGTTACAAGAATAATATAAGTTAGCCACTTCAATAGGAGAATCATCATCTCAAGCTCAACTTTTTATGACTATGTCTATGTTCCTTGGATACATTATAGTATATACTCCAACAAGGTAAGTGCATGTGACCACATCAACTATTGTGCCTACATTATCATCTTCGATGAAAATTACCACCTAAACATGAACTATAATGACAACTAACATTCATTTTATTTTTAGAAGGAGGTCCCATGATGACATCCTAGTACTCTAAATTTATATTGGTAGTTCTAGTTAAGACTTCGTGCATGTAATGCTCTACTATTATCATCATTTTTGACTTATTTTGTATGAAAGAACTCTTGAGTTTAAATTAGGATTATATTTGATATATTATAGTCATGCATAATTATCATGATTTTATGGCATCCAGTCCTAATTTATACATTGTAAAATTAGACTAAGCTTCAAGAATGAGATGTCCCCATCTAAAGGTATAAATAAATGTGTATCCCTCATTATTTTTTAACATATGTATGAATATTTTGACTAGAGAAATAATTGGTTACATCAATGACCACAACTATCCAATACCAACAATATGACCACTACCACCACTACCAATGAATACAAAAAATATCACCATAATTGGTGAATACCAACAATACCACCATAATTAGTGAATACCACTAATATGGCCATAACTAGCTGGTACCAATAAATTAGCCACAATTAGCCTTCTAATTCCTCCATGTTTTGAACTTGGGTGGTGCATATATCAATCAAGTTGCTTTACCAATGTACCCCCATCTCATCAGTGTGTATCCGTCATTCTTAAGATAGGAGATTTTTTTTATTAATATAAGCTAGGAAAGTTTTTGGCTATTTTTTAAGTTCATGTTAAAGTGCTATCTCTTCCAAATTTTTATATCTTATGATAAATTTACATTAAGTGGGTACAATCTAGAATAGGTTATGTGAATGTTTGTTTGCAATTATTCAATTTTCAAAAAGTGTTAATTTAAATGATCATTATTTATAGATCATAAATATTATTGGTTTTGGACATTAGATATGTTATGAAATTTGGTTCTAACCATATATTTTAAAATAATCAATGAGTATATTGCAATTATTTCATTTGATGATTAACTATGTCTATGTGTATACTTGTTGACATTAATTTGCATCAGTTATTAGTTCTTGACATTTGGTAGGCCTAGGATAGAAAAGAGCTTACTTGGAAGAGTTTAAACCTCAATTAAGTCATAGATCATTTTATTTTATGCCTTACCCTTTAATATTTTTTATATATTTTAGACGTATTCACCTTAGGTTATATCCACCCATCCATCTCAAGTAAAATATAGACATATGTCATATCTAAATCATCTGTGGTTAATAACCACTCCCCTCATCACCATTCCACAACATGGTTATTTATAAAATTGAAGCCCATAAATTATGCCTTGGATTGAATCTTTCATTTATCCTAAAATTTTAGGGACCTTCCTGTAAGAACCCATGTATACATAAAACCCACATCAACATGTTCTCATTTGGAGTGTTGTTTACCAGTTTCCTCCTAGACACCAAATCAATGTACCTTAGAGATAGGATAATGAAACTATGGGCATAGTGAAACTCTCCATATTTCATTCCATTTAGGCATATTCATTATTTACCCCAAGGATTTGTATATCAAAAAGCTAAAAAATTAGACACATCTAACATAACAATTCTAAAAACCTCTTAGTTACATTTTGGATACCTTGAAACAACTTTAGTATTCTATGTTCATTTTTAGTTTCAATATTCATATTTTGGGTTCAATTTTAGAATAGTATATTAAAAAAGTAGTGAAAAAGGTAGTGTTATTAGTCTGGATTTCACCCTTTGAAGTAAGGGGTTTTAGGCCTACCTCATCTAACTAACACAATGAAGACACCTCTAGGTGTGGGTAAGCATATTGGGATGAGGTGAATCTCTAATTTATGGGGATATCTCCCCTAATGCATCATTTGAGCTCAACTATTAAACCTACCTATTTTTATAGAGAAAAATGATAGAAGGGAAATGTGAAATGAAACCTATGATACTAGAGGTGATGCACCAATATGTTGTGTCCACTCTATTTGACATTTTAACAACACTAATGAATAAGACAAGGACTAGTAACCAAATCACTCCCTCTAAAAGCTTCTAAGCATCATTATTTCACATAGAGGTTGTGCTAGATGATAATAACTTGAGGTTTATGAATATAAGTTTTAATTCAAGACAATTACCAGTCAAATTACACTCCAATCCCAACCACGAACATCTTTACACACTATGTGACCTACATAAAATAATGTACTTGTATCTAAGTAAGGTAAAGACCTATAAAGGGAGAGAAACCTAATACTTATGAAAATCAAACAAAGCATGAAACACACTAAACTATTATAGAGAAGCTAAAATATTCCTTATATTAGTTCAATAGGTTATAAAGTACAAATTTGGGAAGAATTTATTCATACCTAATTAAGGGATCACTACAATGGATTTTGAAGCCCAATTTATAGAACATGAGAAGGGGATAGACGAATAATGTCTAATGGAAAAGGAATTTATAGGCCATAATGACCATGATTCACTCAATTAATAGTTACAAGTAACCCCATAACTCCTCCATGCATTGCCTTGGTAGTGAGTGGTCTTTAATGAGCCTTTTGGGCATTAGATGTCTATGTTTGGCCAAGGTTGACTCCATGAAGTCACTATTATTTTTAAACTGATCCATCATTTCCTTAACTATGTATCAACCCATGTTTCATGACATTAATGACTCCATGAGACTCCCCTAGGCCTTACTCAATCTAATTTTAAGGGAAACCTCCTGAAACTGCCTTTTATAAGCCTATAATAGTCACTCTTAGGCCTGATCCATATAAAATGTACCTCACATGTGTAAATTAAAAAAAAAATTATGTCCATGAGACCATTAAATATCATCTTGATCTTTATTAATCCAAACAATTCCATTTGAAGTCAAATAGTTTGTCATCTCTTCTATTAAGTCATTATGGAGGATTTAGGTAGGTTAAAAGGATCTTCTGGTCTTAACAATGATTCATAGAGTTAAGAGGCCTAACCCAAAAACAAATTCAAAGAACACTCAATAAAAATCCCCTTATATCATCTCTAAATTCCACTCATTCCCATGTAACTACTCTTTCAATTACCAAGAAAAACTGTCATCTTCGAGCTCCAAAATAATGCAAACAATGTTTTTAAGGTAGTTAGAGGTATTAATGATGATCCATAGATCTAGGGTTTTTTATGAGATAAAAAATTACATGAATATGAATTTTAAAACCCTATCCAACTTATAAAAAATCCTTTGGATCCCATGTAAATCCTCATTGATGTTATGAGAGTGAGAAAGTAGCTTCTCAGGGTCTTCAAGACTTTGTGTGCAGATAGAGAAGAATTCTAAGAAAATAAGACACCCAATGGCCATTTTTTCCTTTTAAATGACTCCATGACATGTGAAAAATATCTTAAAATGTCTATAGATTCGTATATAATGTATTATCCCCCTCAAAGTATTGAAACTTGGTCTAACTCATGCTTAGGGTTTGTGAGTAATCTTGGCAGTCTGACCCTAGATGTCAAGTTCTTAGATTTACCCTTGGTTTCTTAAATTAAAATTCATGGACTAAAATTGAAACAACATTAATCAATTATATATATCCTTAAATCCTCCAAATACTCCCAATAACTCAATGTGTCTTTTAATTTCATGTTTAGGCCTGTGACTGCTTATTTAGGCCTATTAGGCCTAATTAGCCTATCAAGGCTCTTCATCACTTTAGAGAGCCTGACCAGTCAAAAGGAAATGACAAGAACATTTTATAATTAGTTAAAAATATCTCCTTTTCATATTTCCACCTCTCCTCTATGCATAGTTAAAAACACTATATCCACTCTTCTCCAAGGCCCTATTTGTAGGAGTCTAAGAGGTGTGTCTACAAGAAGTAGAAATATCATATTTTTATTGCAATTTGACACTTTATAAATGAATTTAACATGATATCTAATATTTTTATACCTTATAAAGACCTTTTATACCAATATTCATCCCACATACACCTCTTTACTCATTCTTGCATGATAAAAGTGTGGGTGTTAGCTTAGGGTCTACCTGGACTTCAAGTATGTACCTTCTCCTTTATTAGCACCTTAAATTCACTAATTAATGGAAACATAATGCATCAAGTTATATCACTAGCATAGACCTTTTAAATATCTTATTTTATTCATCCACCACTTAATACTTTACTTTCTTATTATGACCTGGAGGTGGCAGTTCAGTTCTTCGACTATGTGTAAGAAGTGGGTCTCCTTAAGTGGTTATAAATTTATTGGAGTATATTTGACCCATTATGACCTAGTAGATAGTGTTCCTTTCCTATATACAATCTTCTCTATGTCTTCTAGTTAATCAGTAATGGCTTGATCAACCACTTAGTTTTCACCTTGTTCATAGTCCACTGAGTACTTCATAAGCTCATTACTATGAGATGATTAGAAATTATATTGTGACATATACCATTTCATATTTATTTTTTTGAGTGGGATGAGGTTTTTAAGAGGTTTTATTGTATCTAAACTCATCATGTCTCTTTAAACCCTAAATTTTCCTATTGGGTTACCTTGAGCCTCACCAAGTTACCTATGTATGGCTGAGTGCATGTTTGCCTTCATAGAGAGCTCCTGATGTATTTAAACAAGTTTTTTGAGGAACTTTATTCAATTTATTATGAATAACCATGTTATGAGGGATAAATCTCCATTTATATCTTGGAAATCACAACTCCCAGGGACACTGAGAATCTCTTTTAGACTCTACAAGATAGTTAGTTCTCTTAAATAGGTTTGTTTAAAAATATTAATGCCTCTTTTATTTTCCATAATATGTCAATGTTATCAATCTTATCATAGGGTCTACATACTTTTTTCACCCCTTCAAATTCTTCAATCCATTGCACACCCTAGTTTTTTTGTTTTTGTTCACCATTGTAATGAAGATCACTCCATGTGTGGCAATTATACTCAGGTTTAGGAATTAAATGAGTTTGAGTGTTAAATTGGTACACAATAAATGTCTTAAAAAGGTTTTGATGAGTTTCTAATAAGCTATCATTACAATAAAATCTATGTCTGATCTAATTTCATACATTGAAGACTATAAAATATCAAGAAACCACTACCTTCAATCTGTAACTATTCTATAATGAAGACTTCATGTTATCTTGATATCACACCTAAAAAATAGTGATGAAAGGTAAATTTTATGTACTATTAAATCCCATAATAGACACCTAAAAGTTCCCTTAGCATCAATCATATCAAAAATGAACTAAAACCATATAAAGATTGACCTTATATAGATGTAGAAGGCAAACTTAACTACTTGAACTCTTAAATTTGTTCATAAATAATGGGACATTAATCTAATAAAAAATGCTAAGGATTGGAATGCCATTATACCCACTTTCTCTACCTAAAATCTCATTTTCCCATTCTATTAATCTTTTACAAACTGAGCAAGAACTTGACTGGCTGTCCAAAGCTGCCAAAGAGGACAATGGAGAGAAGGGATAGGTTTTTAAATTATCTTGGCTTATAAATCATGGATTATTTTCTATGATGCCTAAAATGCACCTTACATGTAATATATGATCTCCTCTAAACTTGACCTAACCATACAAGTCTTTATAAGCCTTTAAAGTACCTATAAAACACATGTTTTTTGCATTTCTTCATGATTTAGATCTTTAAAATCCATTGGGGAGTAGAAAGAGGAAAATAAGAGGTCAAAAAACATTTAAAAACATAATGTATAGATGGGGGAAGTTAAAATTTCAAATTTAAAAGCATTTGGGGCCTTTTTGGTGAATGAAATATGTGTTTGACTTCTAAAATGACCCTTTTATGCATAAAAACACCTTGTCATAACATTATGATGGCAATGAGATGATTTTGGATACATTCCTAATATAATGTGACATACAAAATTTACCCTTTTACATAGACTTATAATATGAAGGTTAGATCACATAACATGTTTAAAAATCATTTGATAACCTTAGGGGCTTATTTGAGCTTGAAACATGCTTAACAAATAAACTATGGGGAATGACCTTGAATACATCATCAGACCTCATGTCAAGGCTCAAAAATGTCATGGACACATCATTATATCAAATCCCCTATCATAATAAGTGGCTTAAAACAAGAAAATATATTATAAAAACAAGAAACCTTAATCTCTCCAAATACCTTAATTTTTGTTAAACTACCTTAACCTCTCCAAACCATTCTATAATACTATAAAAAAACCTATTTCAAAGGGATAAAAAAGGCATAATTCAGGTTTTGAACTATATGAGTTGACATTTGGCTTGGGAGGCCAAATTATCAATAGGTAGATTTAACATAAAAGTGGTTATTCTTAGATAACTTTTAACCTGTGTGAAATTTGATAATTATGATAGAAGAATGTCTCAATAAGGAAAAAAAATAACATTTCCACATGGAATAAAAAGGATGATTTCACCATTATCATAAAAACACAAGTCTAAAAAAATATTTACCCATAGGGAAAGTATACTTTTATGATCTTTTCATTGATCCAATAATTTTAATGTGTATCTCTATATATTTTTTTATGAAAAGACTTGTATTTTTGAGTGGTTATCCCATTGTGATCATCTCATTTAGTTGATCAGTTTGACATATTACTTCAAACATCCTTAAAAAATAAATAAGGGGAGTTTATTTTACCTATAGGGTTTTTTAAGGTAGTAATGGTAAAGAAAAAGATAATCCTCTTCAGTTCCAACTAATTCATCTATAAAGGGTACATCATAGATTTGCTTCTAGATAAGGATATTTATTGCATGAACATGAGTTAATAAACTACACCTTTTGACTTTTTCAAACAAATAAAATGGAAAAAAATTATGAAAAATCCAAAGGATTTATAAGTTAGTTAGTGTCCCTTAAATTGAAGTTTCACTTTAAGGGAGTCATGGAACCTTGGGTAGTTTTGAACACATTGGAGGATAATTTTGGGAATTATATTCATATGTTGGCATGCAAATTTAAAAATGAGATTGGTGTTATTAGTGTAGAAATATATACCTAGATTAAGTATTTCATTACCAATGTTAAGTGCTTGATAATTATGATTATTGAGACACATATAGCTAAGATTGATGACCAATTCATTATGACTATTTTCTCAAAATTGGGATGTCCTTAATCATTTATTATCTCAAATCACTACACAAAAATATTATTTATGTAGTGAATATGTGACCTGAATTATTATTATCTCTATGAGAGACTTTTGAGATAACAAGAAAAACTTATTTTCATTAATGACATTAAACTTGAAACTAATAAAGAGTAGGGATTAGTTGTCAATGATATTAGTGTAAGGTCACAACCCATATCTAATAAAGGCATGGGCCATGCCAAAGGAAAAATTAAAATCAAATACCAAGACTAAGGTAAATCAATAAATTCATGATAATCCTTCCCCCCATCAAGACAAAGGTAAATGGAAATGAAATGTAAACATAAAAAAAAGTGTTGTAACATTTGTGGTAAACTAGGCCATGCTAAAAATCAATGTTTCAATAAAATGGCATACTTGGAAGTAGAGATGAAAAATAGGTTGTTCCCTCATTCCAAGACATGATTAAAAAATCTATAACAAGAGATATATCATCTATATCTAAATGGATTCAATAGATTCTCATCATATAGAACATGATGGATCATTATTTAATACTCTTGATGAAATATGCAAAATTGATTTTTTTTTGGGGAAACTCTTGTCCTTTAGTTGTTGAGGAATAAGGATTTTCTAAGATGGAGAATGGAATACTCACTACTTTTCTACATGTTTTATACTTGTCTATGAATTTCATTTTTATCTATGAGATCACATAATCAAGTGAAATAAAAACCATTGAGTTTTCACCAACCAATGTTGTCATCAAAAATAAAAAACATCAATATGTTATTCTAGCCTCTAGAAAGGTTCAGCATCAATCAAGATTGTTCAAATTTGACAACTTTGTTTTCACTAATCCCTCACAAGTTATGAATGTGCATGTAAATCACTTGATTGAAATTTTTATTGAGCATTTTAGTCCCATAAACTATCACTCATTGTAAGAACTTGGTAAGCATAACATGGTTCTTGGTTTTTTGAAAGTTTTTTTCAAAGATGGCATTTTTTCAAGTTGCACACTTGGAAAATAACACAAGGATCCATTTCCCAAATTAAAATCTTAGAGGTCAATGATAGATTAAAATTGGTTAGTAGTTATCTCATGTCATTCCCTGATGTTTATTTTAAAATAAATAAATAAGTACTTAATTTAATTGATGATTTATATTGTAGAACATGAGTTTACTATATGAAAATTTAAAGTAAAGTGTTTGAGCACTTCATAAAAATTAAATCCCTTTTTAAAAACATGTGAGAGAGGAAACCCAATGTCTCATAATAGATAATGGAGGATTTTTTTCAATAATTAGATGATTAGCTTATCTGAAAAAGAATGGTGTAGTTGAACTCAAAAAACATAACTTTAAGGAAATGGCTAATTACATGGTGCATTATAGAGACTTTCCTCCTTAGTTTTAGGTAGAAGTAATGTAGTGTGTAAACTACATTAAAAATCTCACTCCCCACTTAATAGTGTAGAAAATGACTCCTGAAGAAAAATGCTCTGGTGTCAAGCTTAATGTTTTTGACTTTGAAATTTTTGGATGTAGTGCATGGGAGTATATCTAGATGATATGTGCAAATAAATTAAAAATAAGGACCATCATTATACTTTCTTAGTTAATTTAAATATTTGAAGGCATATATTCTTATTTTTAGAGCCACCACTAAAGTGTTTTACTAGTGGGATGTGTTGTTTGATGAATAATAACATACTTACAAGCAAATATATTGATCTAGACATAAATTCCAATGATTCTCATGAATAGCAAGGTAGTTGAGATTAATTTAATTTTGAGAGTCACTATAGTTAATATGATATGTTTTAGGGGGACAACCAACTCCTACACTACTAATATAACACATAGTTCCATTATACAAAAGCATGTACAAAGTAGTGATTATGATCATAAAAATTTGACAATAGAGAGGAGGTTAGATCAAGTGTTAGAAAAAGTAACAAAACTTGAATAAAAACACACTAACATTTTAAAATTTATAGGCCTAGATCTTAGGGAGTGCTTAATGAACATAATATAATTGAAAACTCAACTAAAATGCAAATAACAATAATCTTTGCCTTCCTTGAGAGATCCAATAGATTTTTTTGTGGCTTTTTCAATTTGTGATCAAAGAGTCTTTGACAATGGAGTATTATTTGATCCTTCTTTCCTTGGAACCATTATGACTTGCTTGATGTGGCTTATGCTTGTGGCTTGATGGTATGGCTTAATATTTTGGCATTATAACACTATTTCTATGAGTCTTACTACAAAACCTACATTATAACTTTACTATTTCTAGGCTCTCTTTTCAATAGGCAATGGCTTGTATTTATAGGCTTAGGAACTAACCCCAACTCAAGGTGAGTTAAAGTATAATTTAAACATGGAATGGGTTTAAACTTAACCTAAGTGAGTTGATTAACCCTAGTAGAGTTAAAAGGTGTCAAAATCTCATGATTTGCAATGAATAGGCATGGGTGATATATTTCAAGATATTTGCAAAGGCTTGACAACTCACAAAAGTTAATTTTGAAAGGCTAGGATATTTCATATTTTTTTAAGTTCCTTTTCTTAGTAATTAATTAATTGCACATGGATAATTTAAATAGGAATTTAATTTGGTTTAGCTTGTCTATTAATTTTGATTAGTCATTTAGCTCTTTCAAAATTTGATTTTATGTATGCACTTACCCCACTTAATAGGTTTATAGGCCAAATCACATGTTATGATGTCATAAGATGATTAGAGATTAATCCATGAGAGTTTTTATCACTTACAATAATATACCCTAATTAGAGATGCCTCAACATGATTCTAAGTGTTGACAAATAATACACAAGCAAATTTGGGATGTTCAATTATTCTTAAGATTAATTTGTAAAGGTTAGTAGGAATCAATCTGAATTCTAGTCATAGACCATTAGTGGCCAATTTTAGGTGTCTATAGTTTGACCCTATTTGGGAAGGCATTACAAGATATAAGTATAGAAATGTCTTATCAAAGAATGAAAAGGTCTTATATTTTTATGACTTTAATGACAATGGATGAACTATAGGTACCCCCTTGAGAGAGTGGTTGGCAATCTATCCCTCGAAAGGAGGAAGTGATTGGATCAAAACTATGAAATGGGGTGGAAGGGACTGATTTGTCCATATGCAATTATAATTAGTGGAATATGGAGTTTCCCTAATTAGGGCAGACAAATAAGATGATTTACCCATAAGTAGTTATAATCATTTGCATAAGGGAAAAAAGATAATGATTTACCTAAAGGTGGTTATAATCATTGAAAAAGGATTAGAGTAACAAGAAACTAATTTTCTCAAAGGTGGTTATAATCAATTAAAGTGAAAATAATGATTTGCCCATAGGTAGTTATAATCATCAATAGGATTTAAAAATGCCCCAGTTGGGTAGATAAAGATAATGGTTTGCCCAAAAGTGGTTATAAGCATTATCATAATGAAAACATGCCCCAATTGGGTATAATAAAAATAATGATTTGCCCAAAAATGGATATAATCATCAACCTTCAAATGGATGGAAAAATAATGATTTGCCCTAAGGCGGTTAGAATCATTGATAGTGCAAGTGGGATGGTATACAATGATTTGCCCAAAGGTGGTTATAATCATTAGTATCCTGATTATGTCAAACATGATATGGAATATGATGGAAAAATAGTACATAGAAAAAAGATAAAGTTGGTAAACATGTGAGTAGGGAGATGCTCGGCTAGACTAGCAATGAAAGAAATTCTTTTGTTGTTTAATTACTTTTTTTAGGATATGATTTGGATTAGATCGGGAGTGTTTTTTGGTGTTAAGGAGATATATTTTTACTGCATTTCATTGTATACTACCATATCTAAGTTTTGTTGTAACATGGGATGGTAGGCATCATGATAAGACACCATGATGACTTGGCCAAAATATGCATATGGACTAACATGCAATCCAATAAATATATGAAAATAATGCGCCATTGATAAAACTAGGATGACAAATGTTGATAAATGAATATGGATAGATTCAATAATAATTCACAAGGAATCACCCAATGAATACACATATACTAAATCAAGGAACACAAAAAAAGTAAACAAAAAAACACCAAGAAAATGAAAAACAAAAACAAAATAAAGAAAAATATGAAACAGACACAACCAATGGTTAATCACAATGTTAGTATAAACAACATAACACAAACAAGACAACAAACATTTCACCTAGATATAGTAGACAATGAAAAAAATAAACAAAATGGGGGAATGTATGAGAATGGGGTGGCCAAGCTATCTCCAAATGCACTAGGCAAGTGGACATTGCCTATATAGTTTCATGGACATGATATCCAATAAAAACTTTAGGTCAAATGTAGTTCTCCCAAGAAATGGGATAGAATAAAATGATGATTGAGAAAAATATGAAGGATGTGATAGAATAATATGGGAATGGTCTCAAAAAATTGTGATAACATTAGATGCAAGGCTATTAAGGATGGGGAAATGAAATGACAAATGGTTTTTTGTGACCTAATGAGGGTTCCCAGAATACTTAAGGCAAAGAAGTGGTCAATGTTTTTGGATTTTATAAATCTATTTTACAAATATTTTTGGAATTTTCTAAGCATCTCTCTTCTATGGAGAATGATGAGACACTAAATGATTCAATCTCACAAAAATGTGAGAGTGTGGCTAAGGGGTGATTGAGCTAAACTTAATGTATATCAAGTGTTTCCTACATAGTCCTAGGATGGGACCTCAAGTCATTGTAGTTCCTCCTTACAATGGAGGGATCTGACTAGTGTAGCAATCAATTCAAACAAAATAGACAAAGTTGGCAAATGGCACAATAAAATATAGGTATGTCAAGGTATTACTTTAAGGCATAAATAATTTTTGTCCCTAATTTACCCATAGGTGATTATAATTAGGAAACAATAACATAGGTAAATTATATTAATTTTCTCATAGGTAGTTATAATTAGTAGCACGATGGTGAGATTTTGATTTACCCAAAGGCAATTATAATCAGCCATGCTTGGTATAGAATAGAGAAATAAATGAAGGATGCAACTACTAAACCTATATCATACTACTCTAAAAATATGGCCTTTATCTAGAATACTTGAAACAACTACTGAAACTTGATCTAAATATTCATGATGATAGTAGCCACATAACCAATGGAATAGAACCAAGGTCAAATGGCTAGGTAGGGTAGGGTAAAAATAACTCAATCAATATAAAAGGTATGGTAGAGCAGAATGATGAGAAAATGGTATGGTATAAAGAATAAAGTTGATATTATGGTATAATTGAAATAGGCCTCATATATAATACAATAGGTCTCTCAAGAGAAGTAACACTTGACGTGTATAATGTTTATTAACTCATCAAGTTTATCCTCATCTAGTGTGGTGAGCCTATATGCTCTAGTGAAATAGTTTGCAATAATAATAAAAGGACCGATCTAGTTAGATTTAAAATTTTCCTTATGTTTATTCTCATTCATGGTATTCCTTTGGTTTTATTTAAGCACAATATCACCAAGCTCAAATTTTATGTGTATGATGTGCTGATTGTAGTGACCATGAATTCAATTCTGGTATGCTCGAAGGTTATTGACTATGTCCATTCATTGTGCATCACATATCTCTATCTCTTGTAGGTGAGTTACTCAATAGTATTCATCATCCAAGACATGCTTCAAGGAGATGTGCAAAGAAGGTAACTTGACCTCAATAAGAAGAATGGCCTTAGTACCATAAAAATACAAATATAGAGTGGTTCATATTGGAGTATGGTGATTGGTGTGGTATGCCTAGAGGGAAAAGAATATTTAGAGGTGCTAATCATAGTCAACATCATTGAGAATATTTTTAAGGATGTTGATAATGGTTTTGTTAGATGTTTCAGCTTGGCCATTACCTTGAGGGTAATATATAGTTTAAAAATGTTGAGTAATATTATACTCAGCACATAGTGATTTGACAACCTTATTTTTTAATGATTTTTCATTATAATATATAATGTCAGAAGGAATGCAATAATGTAAAATGAGATGGTTGAATATGAATTTGGAAATTTACTTTCTACTCACATATGTGAGGGGTATATCTTCAACCCACTTAATGAAATATTTGGTGGTGGTAAGGATATGTTTATAGCCATCAGATAAGGTATGGTTTATCCAATGATATTGAAGCCCCGTGTGGGAAACAACAAAGGTATAAGCATTGGTTTCATAGTCTTAGCTTTTTCACATATGTAGCTACATTTGCATCCATCATTGGCCAATAATACCTAATATGTAGGATATTTTTAAACAACATAACCCTAATTATATGGGATCCACATAATATTCCATGAAATTATCGTAACTCTAATGTATATTTGGCCAAAGTTAAACAATAAATCATAGTTCCATTAAAACTATGAAAGTATAAGGTTGGTTTGAGTAAGGTATATCTTGTGGCTTGGTGGATAAAGGCTTTAGATTATTTGTAGGATAGGTCTAGTGGTATTATTTGATCATGATTATAGGCATAAAGGTATAAACACTAAATAGAGCTAGGACCAAAAATATCACATATCATTATGATGGTTGAAGGTTCATGAGCTAGCACTAGAATATTTTCAATGAGAAATTGGTATTCCTTGGTCATATTTTTATGTCAAATAAAAGATCCCATGGTGTCCATGGCATATATTGTTCTATTACTAGACCTTGGGAAATGTTTAAACTGTATATTGGTAATTTTTTGTTTAAGAGTGTCAATCATGGCCTTATATCATACCGGCTTGTCCTCTTTGGTCTAAATATGATTTATAACCTAATTGATGATTAACTAAATATTACCAAAAACCTTTAAATGTTTTATGTTCCATTTTACTAACTATTATATCCTTGTAATGAGTTCTTCATATTCATCCATGTTGTTGGTAGAAGGAAAGCTGATCCTAAATGATTTAGGGATAATATCCCCATATGGTGTAATAAACAAAAGACCTGTCCTTGATCCATGTGCTATGAATGATCCATCAAAATATAGATTTTAGTGTTTCCTCAATAGGTGTTTCAATTATGATCATAATGGATTCATCTGGGAATAAGGATGTTAGTGGTTTTTTACCTATCAAGGGTACTTTAGCAAGCTAATCTGCGAGAACTTGTCCCTTCATGACTTTTTGGTTGATATATTCTGTCTCAAACTCACTGAGAAGCATGATTCATTTGGCCATGAAGCCTTGCAAAGATGGGTTGGATAATATATAATTGAGTTCATCTAATTTTTAAAATGACCATGGTCTTATTATTTAACATGTAATGGCATAGTTTATGAGTTGTGAATACCATAGCTAAATAGGATTTTTCAATGGGCATATAATTGTGATCATATGCAACTAGTGTAAAAATTAGATAGTAAATGGCATAATCCTTTCCATTATAATCATGTTGAGATAAAATTTCCCCCAAGGATTTATCTATGGCTGGTAGGTACAATAATAATGGCTTTCCTAGCATAGATGGAAATAAAATAGGTAGATTTGCTAGATAGTCTTTCAGTCATTGGAAAGCTTTCTAACATTTGTCATCCCAATTGAATGTGACCCCTTTCTTCAATAGATGTGTAAATGGGAGGTAATATTTATCTTCTAACTAAGAGATGAAGCATCTAATGGATTTTACCTTTCCCTACAAACTATGGAGCAAATTCAAATTGGTCAGTGGTGGCATCTCTGTAATGGATTGTACATTGGTTGGGTTAACTTTAATGCCTCAATGAGACATAATGAAGCCAATAAATTTGCTAGAAGTAACTCCAAAAACACACTTTTTAGGATTGATCCTGACTTTATATTCATGTAGTCATTTAAATATCCATCATAGTGTTATTGGATGATCGACCTAGTCTTTGATTTACCTAGTATGTCATTTACATAATATTTAACAATATCATGCATCATATCATGAAATATGATGGTCATGGATATTTGGTAGGTATCCCCTGAGTTTTTGAGACCAAATGAAATAACCTGATAAAATAATGTTCCCCATAGAGTGGTGAACATTATTTTATGTTAATCTTTTGTTACAATCTAGATTTGGTTGTACCTTGAAAATATGTCCATTAATGAAAGCATTTTATAACCCACTATGGAGTCGACATTTATGTTAATGTTCAGTAGAGGAAATTCATCCTTACGGTAATCCTTGTTTATGTCTCTAAAATTAGTACAAATATTGATTCCTTATAACTTATTATTTATGAGCATAACATTTGAGATCTACTCTGAGTAGTCAATCAGTCGAATACATATCCCTTCCAAGAGTTTTTCCAACTATTTCTTCACTAACATAATAATACAAGGATGCATCTTATGAAATTTTTGTTTTATAGGTTTGACATCAGGATGCACAACAAATTCATGTACAACCAAAGTGGGGTCTAAACTAGGCATGTCAAAATACACCTAGGCAAATATATCAACAAATTCCCTTAAAAGGGTTGTAAAGACTTCATGCTCCTCATCAGTGAGGCACGTGCCTAATTTGATCCATTTTGGCTCATCTAGAGTCTTGATGTTAACTTCTATTGTATCCTCTATAAGAAGGGTTGAACCATATTCTATAATGGTCATCAAAGATTTCAATTGTCTTGTAATGGTAGAGTCTTCTATTAGGATTGGCTCTTCAAGTTCTCCTAGGCATGATGAATTAGAATCCCCTAATGGTAGGGATGGCCATGTGACAAATAATGTTGAAAAATCTTGGATCATTTAGTCAAAAAACAAAAAAAAAATCAAGTCTAAACTTGGACCCATAGGCAAGTTCATCATTGGTGGTCTCCTGAGCTATGTTTTAGGAAGGTTGAACACCCCCATTAATGGAAACTAAAATAGATTTTTACCACTAGATTGGTCTTTCTCATTACTATTTCCCTAGTCCAAAAATACCTCAAAGAAGTATTCAATTTAGGACCTCAATGTTTTATATAATTATTTATGGCTAAAGGTGTTCACCCATTCTCCAAAATAGGCTAAAGGATCCAGTTTGATTAAGAACCCTTATTTTTGGTCTCCCAATGGAATATTATTTCTCGAGCCTAAGAAATCACAACATACCTCATCATTATGAAACTCATCAACCAACACTATTGATTCTTATTGGCCCTAGTCTATCAATTTAGGGTAATATAAGGGAAGTGGATTATGGTGAATAAATAATCTAAGGGTATAAATGGCATTGGTATCAAACAAATTGGTATGGGTTGTTAGCATTTTCATTACTAGTCATTGGTGATGGAACACAAGTAAGGTACGTGGGGTCACCCCTAGGTGGTTTAAATCTAAGACCATATATTCCTTTGTACTAAGTGGTAAAAATTAGATCAAGCATTCCTTGTTGATTTATCCCAAGGCCTTCTCCTTCATAGACATTATTTTCATGATTTTGTTTGAAATAGGGTATTTGGCATTTATGTAACAATTGGTTAGTTTGTCATTATACATTTAAGATTCATCATTTTCAAGTAGGTCCTATTATTGGCTAGTGGTTGGTATGAAAATGATAGGTTTTGGACTGTGTAGTTTGGATTTTCCATTCTAGATAGGGTGGTTTGACTTTTGGTCTTGCATAGGACTTGGGGTTTTGTGGAAGCTTGGCAATGTGGAATGTATCATGGGTCAAATAATCTCATGGATCATTAGACAAGATTGTATAATGATTGGATATTTTAGGAGGTGGCATGTGGGAAAGTGAATCAAGGGTATCAAATTCAATGTATTTGGCCTCTAGTGAATCAACAAATATTTATTTTCCCTTATCTTTATTAAGAACTAGATTGAAGCCAAAATGATAGTTATAGATTTAGTACTCAGTCTCCAAATGCTTACAATGTTTATATGGATACAAATCTCCATGGATAGTGACCTCCATACCTGAATGGGAAAACTTGATACACTAGTGAAATATTGAAGTGATTACATGAATATCATGTATCCAAGGTTTATCCAAAAGCATATTATATGATAAATCGAGGTCTAACACATGACATAGTGTATCATGGGTCAAGGGCTCAATAATTACTATAAATATGATAGTGCCTTGTGATTATTACATTCTTCATTATCATAGGCTTTGATGGTAGTCATTTTTGGTTGGAGATTAGTTATGGTGTACCCAAGAAGCTTGATGAGCTTTAGAGATAATATTTAAACCTAACCCATTATTTATGAGGACACATTTCACTTTGTGTCATGTTATGACAACTTCAATTTACAATGGATTATTATGCAATGTGCCAAGGGATGACATATCACTTTGTTTAAAGGTTAATTGTTGGATTAGAACTAATTGTCCAACCAAATCTTGAAATTTGTCTAGAGATATATCATTAGGAACTTGGGATTGGCTAAGAAACTAGGTCAAGATGTTTTTATGGATGGTGGATGTGTGCAAAAAATCCAAAATGGAGATTTTTGTAGACATATTTTTTAATTATTACATAATATAAAACATCTTTTCTTTCATAGCAGTAAATGGCTTGTTCCTTGCTAGAATGGTGGGCTGGATGGGTGAAGTGGTAAATGGTTGTGGACTTGGTACGGTAATATTTGACCACTGAGTTATGATTAAATAATTGGGAATGGATATAGGACCATTGTTACTAAAAAATGATGGTGGAGGGGGACTAGATAAGATAAGTCTTAGTTGTCGATGTACTTGTGTATGGTCATGATTCAATGATGAGTTATCGGTATGAGGTCTAAAGGTAGTAATCTATGTTTATTGGTACACCTATATGCGGTCCTAGGTCAAAGAAGGATCATAATTATGGGTTGGTTTATTGAAATTAATTAGTAAATATCATTTTTTATTTGTATTTGGTCTTGGATTGATGGAGATGGTAGAAATACAACATCTTGCAATATGGCCTACAACTTTGTTGTAGTCATGTGCAATTGCATGGTAGGTTTGTTGGTTGTTGGCATCATTATGGATTTGCTTCTATCTATTTGTTTTAAATTATTAGTTTTTTTTTCTACTGATTTTATTGGTTCTATCTAAAATATTAATACTATTTTCATTATTTTAATAGCCACTATTGTTGTTACTACTAATTGTTATGTTGTAGAAAGGGATTTTGATAAATACCAAGGTTTTGATTAGATGTGGAAGCTCCATGATCCAATGTGATCTCCCTATTTTTCAACACATTTTGAATTAAATTTTTAGTTTACACACATTGATGTAAATTATGTTTATTAACTTGATGATACTGATATAATTCATTTTGTTTGTACCAGTCTGGATAGTCATTACCCTTGAGATAATCTTTAGAATATGCTAGTTAATTAGATTAGAAACAACAAGTTTGCAAAACATAGATTTAATGGGTTCTCCAAGGTCACTAAAAATGTGATGATTAGGTATAGTTCTTCTTAGAGGAGGGGCTTGCAAAGGCAAAGGTTACTACATTTGTTGCATTGGTCTAGGCTACTACTCTTGTTACATTTTTTGAATTGAGAATTGGTTAGGAGTAATTTTCACATGCAACATAAGATGAGTAGAAAGTGTTTATACTATTTAGATATGTCATGAGTTAAATAATCCATTTCCCACAACATTTTTGTTGTGATTGAATTGCTTGGGATTGGCATAATTATTGTCCTGGGTTGGTTGCGATGCTTGCACTTGGACTTGGTTTTGATTTTGGCCATTATTTTTACTTTGATTTTAGAATTGATTTGATGAGGTAAGTTTAAAAATACCTTTGTTAATAAGGGATATTTCAATCAATAAACCTTTGTCAATGGTATCCTTGAAAGTGTGTGCACACTACAATTCTAGATGGTATTATATCTCACTATGCAAATTATTGGTAAACATAGCTGCTAGTTACTTGTCTAGTAAAATTTAGGTGAAGAAACTTATAAGGGTTTTCCATCATTACAAATAACTCATGAAACTTTCACCAGCCTTTTTTTTGGCTTGCATCAAATCTAATAACAAAATCTCATGATTGAAATTGTAAGAGAAGTGTTACACAATCTTATCTAAAAGATCATCAAAATTAGAAGCTAAATTCTTATGTAATTTTAGAAACCATTCCATCACTTGTCTTTCTAGACTCCTTAAAAATAATAGTAAGAGGTATATGTCATTGTAGGCCACTGGTTGACAAACAACAAAGAATTTGATTAAGTGGGCCTTAGGGTCACCTTTCCCCTTGTATTTTTCAAACTTTAGTGGTTCATACTCTAGAGTAAATGGTATTTTAAAATATTTCATGTTGAATAGGTAAGAACATATGTCATCTAGCATAAACTTCTTGGTTTGCTTTATGATCTAAATGAGGGAAATTTCATCCTTCATTCATTACATTTCTTGCACTAAGAAATCATATAGAACATTGGGCTGAGGTGGAGATGAGTAGTCACAAGTGGATTAATTTGAGTAGGGTATAGTGGAGGCATTTATTTAGGAACATTGGTTCAGCTAGGTAATTGACCAAGAATATGCATATGTGGATTAGGATGTGATTGTTGGGACTACATGCATTATGGTGCTATATTCTATTTAATATTGGGTATATAAGCTTGGTTTTGGGGAAATTGTGGTTATAATGGAAGGATATAGATGGTAGGGAATAAATGTGCCTACTGAGGCTGAATAGGGACTTGTTATTAACTAGTCAAACCTTATTGATTAAGGGGAACTTGTGAGCCAAGGACTTATCATTGATCTTGTGGTACGATGGGCACAAAAGGTAATTATTGGCTAATCATTACTTATGGAACATTAGAACCTCTTATTTTCATGAATCCCTATTAGGAAGTAGATGAATGTTGAAGGTTTGACATTTATTAATGACCAATAGTCATACATTGTTAATTAGACATTGTTTATGATTGTATTGACATGTTGGTATGCGATTGAAGAGCTATGTTCATCATAACCTTGTAAGGTGGAATATTGGTTGCCACCTATTAAGGTGGTAGAATTTTTTGCCTATACTACATGGGTATATTAGATTGTGCCTATTGTTATGGAATGTTAGTCATCACCTATTGTGGTGGAGTAACATTCATCACAATTTGTTGAGGCATGACACTAATCATTTCTTGAGTAATTAATCTTTGTAGTTGGGTGCTTGAAGAGTAGATGCTTGAGGATTAGAGGTAATTGTTTGTAGTTGGGAGGTATAATTTCCTACCCCCTACATTTGTGAACCACTCATGGTGTTAACTAAAGACACATTTTATTGTGGACTGGCTATTTGTGCATTTACACCACTTTGGTTTGGATTATATGTCACTTGTGTATTATCCACAATGTTTGGCTCACTATTTTATGTAAAATTAGAAGACACATCTTCAATAAAGGGAGCATTGAACATGTCTCTAACTAAAGTAATTTTCATGAATGGGTCTATACCTTGATTCTCTTGGCCTATCATTTCAATTAAGACTCCTATTGAAGGAGCTATTTAACTAGGAGGAGAATTTGACTTGGTTGAAGTTATGTAGTAAGCTTAGATAGGTTTGTTATGCATTATGCATTTGTATGAAGTTGTCCTTCATAAGTCATTTTCCTATGACAAGCATATGAGGGTCTTGATATGGCATCAACACTATAGCTTGAGTATTGTTAGATGAGGCCTATTTGATGTTATAATTATAAGATATGTCGTGAATCCATCTTACTAAACTTTGCAAGTTTTCATAGGGAAAGTCCATCAAAAACTTAACCCCTACCTCTATAGATCTGATTAAGTCTTTGTCCTTATTCATAATTAAGTGATGATCAAATAGATAGGGGTCATAAGCTGTTGACATTATAACATAGTATGGTTATTGTTGGACTTGTTCTACAACTAAAGGTACATTAGCTAAGTATTATACCATTTGTTCCTGGTCTTAATCTGACTATGGAGGTGTTTGAACCAAATAATGGACCAACAGATTTTCGCTTTGTTCCCCCAATTTATTTTTATAAGGTGGATAAGTTTCCATCTCATAAAATACATCATCTCCATAGGGGTCTTAAATAAAGTCTTCTTGTGTGACCATATTACTATACCCTAGATTGTACATGACTCCACTACATATATAGTGAGACATGTTTGAATAAATGATGAATGATTCATGGAAAAAGAGGATTAGAGTTATACAAACTCTAAAAAAATAATGTATAAAATAGTTAAAAGGTTTAAACTTGATCTAACTTGGTCAAATTATGGAACTATATCTCTAAAAAGAGTCTATGCTAAGACTTGGTATAAAATAGTATAACTTAAAATGTTTGAATTTAAATGTTTCACACAAAAGGGTCAAATGGATGAACTAAAAACAAAATTACAAACTCTATGTTCAAAGTGTTCCAAATAAATCTAATCTAGGAAAAATAAAATTTGTTAAGTCTTTTGGCCAAATACAACATCAAAATCTAGGCTCAAACAAGGGATGTGCTAGGACTTTTGGTCAAATGCAATGTCAAAATATAGACGTAAAATAAAGGGTTATTTAATCTAAAAAACTTGGAACAATTTGGCATAGACTAGGCACTTGAATTGAGATATGAACTTGATCAAATTGATATGAGGCACGAAACAAAAGGCACTTGGAGATAGACTATTTTCTTCCAAATAAAGGCACAAAAAAATATTTTTCAAATTTGGGTAAATAATTAACCTAAGTTACACAATCCAAAAGAGAAATACATGTGTCTAAGCCCCAATTTAGATGAGGCATAAATAGAAATCAATCAATGTTTTAATTTAAACTTTTCAAGGGTAATTAAAAACTCAGTTTAAGAAAATTAGGCTTTTTGACCAAATAAGCTAGAGAAAATTGAATGACATAATGTTACTAAACAAAGATCCCTAAAATGACACACATGGATTGATTTCAAATGTTAAACTCAGACACAAGACAAGATGAGTCTATGAAATGATCCAAGCAATGTAATAACATTATTGCTCTCTAAAGATGTAAACAATGGTTGGTTTCAAGATTCCAAGGAACAAATTTGAAATGATTTGGGTAACATAATATTACCCATTTCAATAAAATGACACATGCAATTTTTTTGACAAAACATCTAAGGTAAAATCTATATGTCAAATAGATGACATAATACCTCTTCAAATAATGGATTAGTGTGGACATAAAACATGTGTTGACATGGAACAAACAAACAAAATGGTTTTAGACTCAAATATTAAGCAAGTAAAATTAAAAATACCAAATACAACTAAGTAGATCATCCTATGCCCTAAAAATGACAATGTTGAATAATATTATTGAAATCCATCTATACACATGCTCTTGGGAAGATTTTAAGTGTTAATCCAAAAATAAAAGTGAATGAAGTAGTAGGGTTTTTATACCTCCTTCTCCCAAGAGATTCTATGGTGACATAGACCTTTGAGCTACTCACCTTGCATCAACAATATGTCTATAGTAAGTGGGGTTTTTCTAAAACTTAAATTTTTGACGATCTAAATGGTCTCAAGTGTGAATAACACTAGAGATGCTTCATGTCAATTAATTTCATACTAATTAACTCATTATATGTCAGATATTTCTTGACTGTATCAAACTCCATTTAATAAATATTTCATTATTATAAATTACCTCTAAAATATTAAAGTTAAAAGTGATGGTAGAATTAAAAAAACTAAAAGTTAGATTAGTTGCAAAAGGGTTTTCACAAACATAAGATGTTGACTATGAGAAAATCTATGATCCTATGACATGTCAATATAATATAATAATTATTATTATTGTTTATTATTATAAATTATGTAAAAACAATCAAATGAATTTTAAAATTTCATTTCTTAATAGAATCATTAAATAATAAGTATATGTGGGGCAACCGCAAGGATGCAAGGATCTATTCATTTTCATAGTGATTTCATTTATGTACTACTTAGTGAAATCCATTGGTTAGTCATTTAACCTCTTGGATCTTGCAGTATATGTGCCATGATTTACCCCATCATGGAGTAGGGTTGAAATAATTCTAGGATATGAAACCCTAAGTCAAATATTCCTTAAATAACTCATGAAGAATTTATAAACTCCCCTTCACAAGCCAAGTTATATAAAAATAAAAGACTAGTGAAAAGACTTTAGGGTTGCGTTTAGATCATTCAAACCATATGGATTTGAGGACATCATTAACAACATTATTTTCACACCTTTAGATAAGGAAAAAAGTAAAATATAGATAATTTTTAGTCACCCAAGTTCCCTAAATGGGACAGGGGAGAATATACATGCATCAATCGGTTTACACAAACAAACAACTTCTAACAAACAAGGTAGGAAATGAACATTCTCAAAAGCATGTAACTAAGTGATTAAAGTTCAATTTAATGCAAAAAATTAAATGTGTTGTGAATTTTGGCCCCTTTCATTAGTTTTTGAAATCTTAAAACAAAATAAAAATGCTTTAAATAAAAAGATTATTAAAACACCAATTTAAAATATGAAAATTGCAAGTTAGAAGTGTTTTAAATGTTTCCTTGTGGCCTTTAGGTCCTATAAAATGTATTAAGGTGTTTTAAATATTTTATGAAACATTTATTCAACTTTAAGGTAAATGGATATCAGATTATAAAAATTTAGGAGAAAATACGTGGTTTAAAAAAATCATCAAAAATGGAGTTCATATGACCCCAAATGAAGCTCTAAAAGATGGCCTATTACCTTGTTATTATATACAGAGACCAATATCAATTTTGGGTAATGCACACATAACCAACATCAGTTATAGGTGATCCATATAGATTGATGTCAATTAGTACAGGACCAATGTCAGTTAGGAAAAACCAATATTGGTCTCTGTATAACTTGTGTAACACTAAAAAATAGAATACAAAAAAAACAAAGTAAAAACTCAAATTTTTAAGATGATCAAGAACTCATTTAAAAAACTAAGATCTTAAATTTGGTCTCCTTAATATGTGATATTCTTTAGGTCCTACATGGCATGCCATTTATTATCATAATAATTTGACAATAGAGAGGATGTTATATCAAGTGTTAGAAAAAGTAACAAAACTTGAATAAAAACACACTAACATGCTAACATCTCTAAGGTTGGATCTTAGGGGGAGCTTAATGAACAAAATATAATTAAAAATTCAACTAAAATGCAAATAACAATAATATTTACCTTCTTTGAGAGTTCTAAGTGATTTGTTTGTGGCTTACTTGGTTTGTGCTGAAATAGTCTTTAACAATGGAGTATTCATTACTCCTCTCCTTGGCACCATTGTGACTTGATTGATGTGGCTTATGATTGTGGCTTGATGGCTTGGATTAATATTTTGGAATTATAACACTATTGCTATGAATCTTGCTATAAAATTTTCATTATAACTCTATTATTTCCAAGCTCTATTTTCAATAGTCAATGGTTTGTATTTATAGGCTTAAGAACTAACCCCAACTCAAGGTGAGTTAAAGTGTAGTTTAGACATGGAACAGGTTAAAACATAACCTAAGTGAGTTAATAAACCCTGGTAGAGTGAAAAGGTGTCAAAATTTCATGATTTTTAATTAATAGGCATGGGTGAGATATTTTGAGATATTTGCAAAGGCTTGACAACTCACAAAAGGTAATCATGAAAGGCTAGGATATTTCATATTTTTGAATTTCCTTTTTTTTTGTAATTTAATAATTACACATGGATAATTCAAATAGGTATTTAAATTGGTTTAAATTATTAATTAATTCTAATTATCCATTTAGCTCTTTCAATATTTGATTGTATGTGTGCACTTGTGCCACTTAATAGGTTTATAGGCCAAATCACATGTTATGATGCCACAAGATGATTAGAGATGAATTAGTGAGAGGTTTTTCTTGCTTACGGTAGGATACCCCAATTAGGGATGTCTCAACATGATTCTAAGCTTTTAGGAATGATGCACAATAAAATTTGGATGTTTAGTGATTCCTAGGCTTAATTTTCAAAGGTTATTAGGAATCAATATGAAGTATGATCGAAGGCCATCAGTAGCCAATTTTAGGTTTCTATAGTGCTTATTTCCAAATTATATTAAAAATAAATATTACAAGTACATCTTAAACCATATAAAATTTTGTGAGTTATTAAATACAAAAACATCCCCTTTAAGATGTACTTTAGTAAAGGGAAAGATGGAGGAATCACTAAACTATTCCCCCTTTTAAATAATTTTCTTCACTCCTAAAAGTTTCATGAGCTATAATAATCATGCCTCAAGCTAGTAATCTCCTTGGATACAAAATAGATGTTGTAATCCATCATATAGGCATCACAAGTTCTTCCTTGCATGGTAAATTTTAGAAATAAATCTACATCTACCAACTTTTATAGTCTATCAATAATGAGAATTTCATTTATGCGTACAAATTGAAAAATTCATTTTATGGATTGAAACAAGATCCTCAAAATTGGTATGCAAATATTTAAATATTTATGATCAACTCTTGTTTTAAAAAAGAATCCATTTGAATCCACATTATACAACAATAAAATAGGCAAGAAACTCTTGATTTTGGTCCTCTATGTCAATGACATAATCATTATAGGGAGTTCTACCAATTTGATTCATGATGTAGAAACATGGTCAATGAATTGATTTTATATGACCGACTTAGTATTGTTACATGTTTTCATTATTCTTCAAGTTTCACAGTCTAAGAAATTATTTTTTTCATCAATATAAGTATATTCTCTAGACATCCTCTATCATTTCAACATGGAAGACTGTAAATCTGCATGAACTCATTTTCAATCTAGAAGCAAGATGTTACTAAGTTTTCTTCACCTTTAGTTGATGGTACATTCTATAGGAAAGTACATGAGATATTTTGTGGATAAATTTTGCTTGAAAACTTTATGGAGCATGTTTGTGCAATAACTTATAAATAAAAAAGGTTATTCATGAGAAAGTAAGATAGGCTATCCACAAAACTCTAAGGAAGGATCTACATGATAAAATAAGGAAGGTTATGAACAAGTAAGGTAGGTTTTACATAAGTAAGTAAGTTTATGTGCAATTAATTAAGTAGGGTTAGATAAAGTAAGGAAGGTTATGCATGAGTAAGTAAATAAGGTTTTTCATTAATGATTAATAAAAGTTATTCTCAAGTAAGTAAGATTTTTCATGAGAAAGGAAAGAAGGTTATGCATGTTTAAGTTATAAAATCTCTTTCAAATATTTAATTTTTTATAAAATTATGCATTCATATTATTAGGGATTAGATTGGTGTGAATACATTCCACCTTAGTCTTTTAAAATACACTTTTGTGTTAGTTTTAAGATGGATGTTTTTCAATTAAATGTGATGCTACAAAATTGAAAACTATTTTTTTTCATCCCATCTCTTGATTGTTGAGTAATAAACTATTGACTATCTTGTAAAAAAATTTATGCTTTTTATGCTTTCTTACAGGGAAGGTTACTTTGTACTTCACTATTCTAATAATTTTATTTTATTTTATTAGGTCATAGTTAATTTAGATGAATGGATGTGATATGCATTTAGAAATATATAGGAAATTAGTTTTTATCTATACTTAAATTGGTACTTGTTATTTTGGTAAAAATCGTTAGATTCTAGCACTATATTAGACTGGGATTGAATGTCACTATTTTATCAAGTTTTATCTTGTGAGTATGGATGAGAAATTTAATAGATATATTTTTAAGTCATATAATTTATTTTTTAAATCCAAAATATTTTTCCCCTTTCCATTCCCTTTTTTCTCAATTTTTTTGTGAAATTAGATCCAAAACATGTACTATATCATATTAGATTTATTAAATGTTTATAGATAAGAACTATTTTCCTAAACTAGTTATTGAAAGAAGAAAACATTGGATCCATAACTATTGGTAAGTTTGTGATTATTATTGTCATTGTGTAAGAGGTATTAATCCATGCCTATTAGTGATCCATGCCATGGCTATCAGACTTGGTATTATTTGATATGTTTGGTAATATTTTTTAAGGTTGTGATATTGATTTTCATCTTGTAAGAGGTATTAATCCATGCCTATAAACATTTGTTTTCTCTTCATAATGATGTATAAAATTTATTAGTGATTTTTTTATTCTTTGTGACTAAATATTGAATCCATTAGCTTGTTTCCTTTGGATATGGTAGTGAGTTTTTGAACATTTATGGGGAAAAGTTTAATGGGTTGTATTGAGAATACAATGGATTTTTATTAGATTTGGAAACATATATGGGTTACATGTGGTTGCATGTTATAATTTATTGTAATTGTACATATCATACTTGATTATTTGATCAATTATTCACATTGTGTAGTTTTTTATGATATGCATGAATTTAGAATGAATTGAAAACATTTTTTAACCTCTCTCTCTTTCATATAAGGGTAGGACCACTTATGATTATGTAAGGTGTGTGGGGGAGCCCTAGATATTTTGTTAGAAATATAATGTTTCTACAAGAACATATAGTAATCATGAAATATTATATAAATTGAGAAAGAATACTATTGTACATTATAATGCATTAAATCCCAATTAGTAGTGCACATTATCATACATTTAAGCCCAATTAATAGTGTACCATTAGTGTTTCAATGTGAATATGCCCCAAAAGGATCCATGGAGGTCAATGGAACTTCAAAAAGCTACTCAAATAGAGCAAGGATTGTTTAGTCATTGATACATATATTTATATATCTCATGATTAAACCATTAGTTAATGTAAGTCTATGTTTACAAGTGGTTACAAAATCATTGATCTGCATTTATAGCTAGTTTTTTCCTCAGTAGTTATATAAGTCAAGTAACAACCTATAAATGTTTGAATGCTCATTTTGATCATTTCTAAGGTTAAATTAGATTCAAAAGTTCATTTTTCAAGATTAAAATGGAGAGAAGGATTTGAAGGAGATAATTTGGATTAAAATAAGACTTGTTATGAGGGTGGAGTACTTATTCAGGAAGCATAAAGGAATAGAGAGCTGAACCCAATCCATTGAGGGGATATTAGGTGTAGTGTAACTAAAGAGATGAATGAATATGTATTCTAAACTTTGTATTCATCAATAAAATTAAATAAATTGGTCTTATTTGTTATCTAGTCTCAAATTGGTTTTTTGGATGTTTATTTTGTGTATGTGAGGTTAATGGATACAATGGAAAGGTTTTCAATTAGTTAACCCCCTTTCCTTGACTAAAAAGTATGGTATTATAGCTAAATTCAAATCCATTATTTAGAAATTAGTGCCTATGTAAGATTAAAAATAAGAGCTTATAATATTAGGCTTAGATTGATAGCTTGACTCTTAATCCCTCTAAAGAGAATAGAATGTCAAGATGGAGTAGTAGCTTCTAATATGGCATGAAAAACAGTTGGTATTATAGAATAATTGAGATTTAAGTAGACAAGACTACCTTTTATTGAAGAGGATAGAAGAACATAATTTATCCAAATGGATTATGTGAATTAAGCATAAGATGAAGGTTGTCAATTAAATATCTATAACAACCGAATGAGTACTTATATACAAGATAAGATAAACCCATTAAAGCTATCATAGATATTGGAAATGGGATCAGGATTGAAGTTATAATATTTTAATTAAATTTGAATCCCCATGATTTAATTGATTGGTTCACTAAGATGGAAAGGTATTTAAAAATCCATGGAGTGGCTTACCTAAGGAAAGTAAAATTGGATCAAACCAAGCTCAAATTTTCATGAAACCTTATGGTGGAAAGAGGTATAAACCAAGAGTAATAGAATGGGTATATATAATATTATCTATTGGGAAAGGATGGTTGCCAAATTGAAAGGAATTATATTGTAATCAAATTATAAATTATAACTATTTGGTAAGATACAAAACTTGAGGCAAAATGAGCTAATCAGGAAGATATACATGGAGGAGTTATATAAAATCATAGTCTAGGTTGGTCACAATGAGGTGGACAAATAAAAGGTGTAAAGACACATAAGCGGATTGTCAATAAATATTCAAAATGAAATCAGCATGGTTAGGTTATATATGATAGAAGAGGAATAATAATATTCTTTAAGGGAAAAATAAAATTTTCATAAAAGAAAATAAAGTGTATCAAGAGGAAGAGTGAGGTTCATCAGTGGTAAAACTATCTATATAATTAAAGCAATTAGTAATGGAATGAGGAAGGATCTAACACTTGTCAAGTGTTGAATCAACAAACAAGAGGTAAAGCCATATTTGTGAGATAGAGAGGCAACTATCAAAGAGTAAGATAATATAATTAAATGGAGTGTGATTTATATATGGATAAGATTTTTGATGTTATATTTTAAGTGCCATAATACTCACTATGATGACAAAGGAGGAAGAAATGAAGGTAGCACAAAATTTACACAAGCAAATGTCAAACCTATGACATCATATAAGAATTTTGAAGAACCTAAATAAGGAGATAATTTTATAGTGAGGAATATATTATTGATTTTTTAAAGTAATAACTAAGAATCTTTCCAAAGAAGACACATTTTTAAGAAAAGGTCCAAAATAAAAGGTAAGTGTTGTAATGTTGTGTTTGATAGTAGAAGCATACAAAATTTATCATCCATGAAATTTATATTAGTTAAATATGGTATGTAAAACACAACCAAAGCCACATAAAATGTCCTAATTATCATAGGGTCATGATATCACTATATGGGAAGTTGTGAATTGGTATGTACAAGGATAAAGTCTTGTATGATGTCTTTTGTATGGATGCATGTTATTTTTTTTAGGAAGGCCATGGAAATTTGAAAGTGATATGTTGTATCATGGAAGATATAACATAAATAGTATAAACATTAATTTGAAAATGTATAATTTAATTTTTTACAAAAAAAATGAAGGAAAATATGAGCATAAGGTCCATCTTGTTGTATGTACTAACAAACCTAATTTTATAAAAGAGGAGAAAGAAGTGTATAACAAATTAATTATGAAGAGGACTATGAAAGGTGAAAAACAAAATGTGGTGATTAAATAAGTATAAATTTTATATCCAATTATGACAAAAATATATGATCAATTAGAATAGATGTATGACTCTCTCAAAACATAAGGGAGATTGAAAGGTTTTTTTATTCAAAATAAGAAGAATATGATAAAATTGATGTTTTTATCAACCCAAGCATGGGTAATAGACAATGATGTTGTAGATAAGTAAATTAAAGAGACAAAATTCATAATCTAAGGATATTCCTAAACAAGACCACTCTCCTTAGAAAACAACACATGTTAATTTCATATGTTGACTATAGAGTTTTCCTAGTTGGCTATGATAGATGTTTTTTTAGTGATAAGTAGAGATAAGAAAGAATGTGACTACTAAAAATTAGTAAAATAATATAAATATAGTCATGGATAGTCCTTCACTCCCTAGACAATAGCACATGTTGACCATGTATTTTGATTGTGGACTAAAATATGTTGATTATGATGAATAGTGACTATTCTGCATTCTACACCTATGACTATTGAGTGGGTTAAGGTGATTTAATATTATTTATACCATAAAAATATAATTTATTTCATTATTTTTCTTAGGGGTCTTTGTGAGAGATAAAATCCATAAAAGAGAGAAGGGAAGTGTAATGGTATGAGCTAACGAAAATCACCCCTTTGATGATTGATCACTGCCTACATATATAAGTACTCTAAGGAGGGAATCAAGCCACACACAGTTATCCCACTTAGAATGATTATTAAATTATGTTATTTGACTATATATGTAGCTATAAATATGGATTTTATAATTAAAAATGATAACTCTTGTTTTTCTTTGAGATAATTTATGCATGGCTTGTGAATGATATTGAATTTGGGAAGAATAGGCCATATTATTTCAATGTTTAATAGTGTATAAGTGCTCAATAAATAGTTCAAAGTGGGGAATAATGAAATGCATTTTATTTATGATTATAGTAAAACCTTTTGATAATTTACTTTAGCTAAATGTATGAAACATGTGTTTATTTTGATATTATTTTGTGCCATGATAAGGCTCCTCCAAGTTGATAGATCCATGATAATGAACCTATTTACCTAGGGTAGACTTGTCCTAGAGAATCATTGATAATTTTATTGAAAATGGAAATAATCTGAGGATGATACAAAGAGGTTTCAATATTATCTTGGAAATTCATATGTAGTAGTGATGGCAAGTAGAGGGTCAAACCTGCATAGAGATAAATGGCTATGAGGAATAATATCCATGCATTTTGGAAAAAGTAAAGTGGATTAGGATGTGTCAAGAATTATCATTTTAAATTACTTATGATCAAATTTAGGTGTCTACATTTCCCCCCATTTATTTTGGTAATGAAATTACTAGAGTATAGGAGAAATAATTTAACCTAAGTGTGTACATTTTATTTTTGATAGAATGCTACTATTGTGTAGGGAAATCATTTTATGAAACCCTCCAACAAAACATGAAGTGGTCATTTATCCATATTTTAATTTTAAAAAAGATAAATTTTTAAATTAAAAAAAAATAAAATAGAGCAAGGAGTATGCATGTACAAATATGAAACCATATTATTCTATAGCCTATAAAAGATGATTAATCATTGTATAAATGTTCCCTCTTATTAAATCATTTAGAGAGATGGTTATTTTGAAAAATTGGAAAATTGAGAGTGATCAAGTTTGAATTTTGAATAACAAATCAATCCTGTAATTTGAAAATATACATGTTCCAACACTCATGAAAGGGGTAAAGTACCCAGTGTACTAATCTAAAATAAGGTAGAACCATGATGAGTTTTTTAAAAGTGATGCCAATGTTTTTGAGTGTTATTAGATTCTAATTCACATCATTATAATAAAATATGGAACCATATAATGGGGTCACTAGAATTAATTTCTATGCCTTTGAGTCTTATTATAATCAAATGTACATTACCTATAACAAAGTGAATCACACTAATGTAGACATATCTAGATTAAATTTTCATGATCAAAATATAATTAAGAGTATTCATTCCCCCATCATGACCCCGATGCCAATAAATTTGAATTGAAGTAAACATTTGCCTTTTATTTTTTAAAATTTATTGTATACGATATGTGCATGAATAAGTATCATGCTTTTTCACTTGAAAAAATGTATTTATGTACATGAACAAGTATAATGCCCCCTAAATCTATGTCTAATGATATATTCGTATACATCTATATACTCAATTATATGTGAACCTATAATTTTGATCTTATAATTATTCTTTATATGCATTCAAGTGTGTATAAATTTATAATTTGAGTCTTTTAATTGAGTGAATATGCATGTCATATGCCACAATAATTTGTATCAATGTGCCAATATCTATCTTACATCTTATTTTTAAATTAATTTGAATCTTTGAAACCTATACTCTATCATAGGATCTGACTATTGAATTATTTTGAATATTTGAAAACATGTACTCTATCATAGAATCTGATTTTTGAGGTACTTTGAATCTTTAAAAACATTTAGTCTACCCCAATTTTGATTTGTCTATCCATAGAGGCTTGTATTTCCAAAATAATCCCATTATAATCCTCCCCTTTTGTGATGAGGGATGTAGCCTCTAAGTCATTCATATCAAAATAAGAGTTAATTGTACCATGTGATAAATATAGAATCATGTATCATCATGTCATCATGTGGAGAGTATGTCATCATATTAATATAATTTTAATTAAAGTATGTATGCAACATATTGAATATAAGTCATACAATTGTATTATATAAATATATTTATCAATGAGGTATGCAATAAAATAACCATATTTAAAGTACAATATATAGTAAAAATGAATTAAATGTATCACAAGACCACTAATTAATATAAGTGAAACAATCACAACACATAATTTCACACATAAGACCAAGGCCTACATAAAAAGTACTTGTTAAAATATTGCACATATAATAAAACATTGCATGCATAGGGAAAGAGCCACAAGTAATGGAAATGCTCAAATGTCACAAGCAAATATTGCACACACAGGGACAAGGGCCATAATCAATGGAAATGTTTAAATTTTTCAAAATAAAATATCACAAAAGGGCCAAGGGAAAAAAATAATGGACATATTCAAATGTAGCACATACCAATAAAATATTTCACACATAGGGTGAAGGGCTAAACTTAATGGACATGTTGAAAATTTTCACAATAACTTATTTAAAACATAGGGTCAAGGGACATAATCAATCCACATGTTCAAATGTCACACAATAAAAATTGCACACATAGGGTCAAGTGCCACACATAATAATAAATAAATTTATAACCTATCATGTAATAAATTAAACAACATCGAATGAGTATAGAACACGTGAAAACTAATCTACATTATCCATATGTATCAATGTCACATCATATCAAAGTAGAATATCTATGTAACATAATATAGTATACTAATAATTATAAATACACTTGTAATATATATATCTCAACACGGAATTTGAGGTAGATAGATATAATATGTGGTAATGTAACCTGCAGAATAATATTCCCCCAACATAGACATGACCAATAAGTAGAAGGGAGTCCAACAACTAGATATACATGTATAATATGTATGTCATGCATCACACTTGTATACCTCATGAAATTCATGTGTGTATGAAAATTAATATTTTATCTACCAAAATATGTGATAAATAACATATGTAATGAATTAAACTAGAAAATTGTGTATGCTAATGTAGGAACATCAAGCCAAGAAACTCCATTTTTGTGTTTTATCAATATGAAGGTCAAATTAGGTTAATGTATGGTGTCCATGATTTTAAGGTACATTCTTAGGTCCATTTAGGTCCTTAGATACCAGTAGGAGTCATGAAACTATGTTATGTGGTCTTTATAATTTTTTCCCTCCAAAATAAGAATTCAAATATTCAAATATTGTAAAAGAGGTTAAGATGGTCATTTTGTATGTTTTGGGGTGTTAGGTGAATAAATTGGTTATGAGGTTCATTAAATTCATAAGAAATTTATTTCATGTGTAATGTCAAAAATACATTATATTGGTAGTCATATTCTACTCATGACATGTAAACCTCATGTTAAAGATTGGTGTGTGAGGTAGTTTTGTAACCAATTTTGGAAACCAACATAGAAGTTGGTGAAAATAGGAAGAGGTAAGATATTTTTGGTGAAGAGGATGACATAGAGTAGAGATAGATGGTCTCCAAGAATATAGAAGAAGTAAAATAAAGAGAAAATGATCATCAACCCTCATGGAATGTGATCAAGTCGATTGATGCACTGGTTTTGCATGTTTGTTGAATTAATCAATAAAGATAAATTGTCATTGTGTTGATTTTATTAAATGAATATATATATATATATATATATATATATATATAGTTTTATTTTCATCCTGTAGATTCATACATATTCATAGAAGTTATACATGCATGATTCAAGATTAATCTTACTCAAATAGAAAAATACAATAAAACTATATATATATATATATATATATATAGTTTTATTGTATTTTTATATTTGAGTAAGATTAATCTTGAATCATGCATGTATAGCTTCTATGAATATGTATGAATCTGTAGGATGAAAATAAAACACAGACATGAAGGGATAAGTGGGGAGAATGAGTTTCAATTTGATAGATGAAGATTGACAAAGAAAAATATACTTAAACATGGTGGTGTTTTTCAAACCCTTAGTGGAATGAAAATAACCTACATATAGGGATAACTTAAGAAAATCATCCAGGGTAATTACAAGTTCTGGTAGACTATATCATAGTCAAGTAACAAAAGGTATTATTTGGATCCTAAAACAATAGTTAATATACATGTTGAATATATGATTAGGAATTGAAATAATAGATTAAAATGTAGTTTTATAATCTAAACAAAGACCTAACAGATAGTTTTCATTAAAGTAATAATTGGTGGTTCCAATCTTACCTTGTTGACAGTGACATGATCCTAAGCACAGTCACCTTTGAGAAGAGAATAATGAGAATATGATTGCATCTTGATGTAAGGAGTATTGGTATGTGTAGTTAAGGTTGGTTGAAAGGAAATCATGTATAAATATTTTGAACACAAAGTAATTACATTTAGACTTTTGTATACTATTGTATACCTTGTATAAGAAATTATAGATAAAACCCCTATTTTAGGAGCTTGGTGTCAAGATTTACAATATAATTATAAGGTGGAATTTATTATAGTGTCATTATTATGAAATTGGAATGATAAAGGTGATATTTATCAATGCACAACATGGAGACAATATTTAGTCTTACTAATTGACCCAGACCCCTACCTGTACCTTGTTTGAGGCCAAATTGTTGGGCACCATCAAAATGGCATGTAATAACATTTCAAGATAAAATATGTTTATTTTGGTTATAATGAGTTATATGGATTTATTTATATGTAAAAAATGTGGATGGATATTTTTAGGACTTTAAAAAATTCATAGAAGTTCATTAAGACTTATAACCCTACTCACACAATCAACATATAAGCACAACCAAACTGAGTTTTGAGGTTTTTAAGTATGTAATGGTCAAAATGAGGAACACTATTCATTTAAAAAGTGGTAAAGGGTGAAAAAAAAATTATAATTTGATTTGAGATTTTGATATGCAAGGAAACTCAAGTTATGTGATTTTGTATAGCCTCAACCCTATACAGTCCTAAGAAACCCTATAACTAGGGTTTGGCTTGTAGAGTGAGTTTCCACCATTATAAATTCATGAAATTTTTTAATTTGACCAAGTTAAACATTTTATAAAATATTATTTTGTTTTCATATTAGTAAGGACCGTACAAGTATAGATTTGGCATAGTGGCCTTAGAATATGCCTAATTAGGCCTTAAAGGGAGTGGATTTTTAAAGGAAGTGATGGCTACAGGGTGATTTAGGTTAATAAACTTTGAAAAAAATAAAGAGATATAAATTTATTCCCTACATGTGATTATACCTTGGGAAGGAAGGTTGAATTGGTGAAACAAAGAGGAATTATTTAAATAGGACTACTAGCCTTGGAAAGTCCTGGTGAGCTTTTAAGGAAGAAAAGGGTGTTGAAGAGAAATCATGAAATTGAATTGGGATAAGTAAAATATTACATGATACTTTAAGAGTATAAAATCATTTATTTTAACCATTTTTAACCTAAAAAAAATTTCTAGTCCTTGAGACCAAAAGTACTAGTTGTCAAGTGCTACCTAGTGAAAGACCAAGAACCAGTTTATAAATCAAAGGAATAGAGGAAGGTAAGGAGATGTGTATTGACTGAGTGGATAGGGATGCACAAAATTAAGGAATTATTATTAAATTTAAAAGATATAATCACTAGGCATAAGGAGTCTTAATCCAAAAATTCAAAAAAAAGATCTAGAATGATGAAGAAGAATTCAATCAAACCATTATTTGGATGTGGTCAGTCAAGGATAGAGAACCAGATGATGATGCAAGAGAGGAATTCTCCCTAATTCCTCTACATCATATGATTAGGTCCTATTTTTTATTTTTTATAATATTTTGAATGTTTGTGTATTTTTGACATATTTGATTTTTATTATTTATTTTTGATATATATGGATGTTTTTTATATTTTAACATGTTTGAAATAAACTAACCTATGATTCTATAAAGAGGAGGATCATAGTGTGTGACTTCATCATAGATTTATAAGATGAATTTACATGAATTAAAATTATTACATGTATATTAATCTATATTTAAAAAGAAATAAAGTGTTTTAGCGTAACTATCTTGATCATTGCTTAGAATTTTTTGTAGGATGTGTAACTCTAGAAGGTGAAAGACTTGGTGGAGTCTATTTTATATTAAGAGAAGTCCTCCCTACTTGAGTTCACTATGAAAAATGTTGAGATATTTTTGGTTATATATAAGGACACACTATGGAATATAAAAATATCTTTACATTTTTAATAACTCTTTGATGTGAAGCATGTTATCTAGGAGGTTATACCACTCTCCTTTGAATTGATTGTATATAAATATTATTCATAGGTGCAATAATTATCTATGTAATGTTCTATTGAATATGTTAATTAACTATATTTTTACTATTTTATTGAATATTTTTAATAACTTTCTATGTAATATGCTCTTAAATAAATGTAATAACCAACTACAGTGGTGAGGGAGGAGGAGGAGGAGATACTGCTGATTATAGAATGTAATCATATCAAATTCCTAGAACTTTGACCACTTGAACACAATGTATATATTTTAAGAATATATGTCATGTTAATGGTATTGTGTGTATATTTTGTATCTAGGGACATCCTAATAGCATATTAAAAACTCATGTGTTTCGTAAGACTAGAAAAGGAATATCCATCATCATTATACTAACCTAAAGAGGTAGCACTATATACCCAAGAGTGTTATGTGTATATCCATAAAAAGATTTAATTAATTTTGATGTATCTTATGAATATTAATTTTTATACCCAAGAGTGATAAGGAGTGTCATTACACATGAATTTTCACTTGATCCATTATTGATAACAATAATATGAATGGGTTATTTGTTGATATAAGCTCAAATAAAGAGTATATGTCTATCTGAATCATCATCGATGATATCATTTTCATTAAATGTGATCATACTATGTGGTTTTGATGTGTCTATAAATACGTCAATACCAAATATTAGATGTTCATGTGTCAATAGAGGAGGATGCACATTGTATGCATGTTATACTTCTGAATTATCTATATTTTTATTATGCCCTAATTTGGAAATATATTATTGAATATTTTAAAATTTTCATTGTCATTTTTGTGTTTTAACCTCATCTATTTGTGTTTTTAACTCAATATTATTTTCATTAATAAGATCTTGTATCTTATGCCTTAGCTCATAACACTTATTTTTAAAATTCCCAATAAATTTATGATAGTCACAATATGTGCTTGTGTTGGATAATTTATGTTGAGGCTTAGTCATATCAGCCTATAGTGTTAGATGGATAGATATGATATTAGTCAATTATTTTATATAACAAGACATTAGGAGGTTTTGGTAACCTTAAAAATTGTCTCTTTAGTAGAGAAGTCAATTGAAGCTTATTCATTAGTTTTGATATTGCATTAACTATTATTTTTGTTTTATTTTTTGTTTCATTATATTTGACCTTGTATCTTGGTTTGTTTTAAAACTTAGTATTTTTATTAGTTAGAATTTTTGGTGCATCCTTGATTTTGTTAAAGGCTATGAGCATGAATTATATTTCTTTGAATGTATAGCATAACTCATCAAAATATTTGAGTTTTTTGAACATGATGGACTCATGAAGTGGTGATTAAAAACTTTGTGTGAATATATCTTATAAATCATTGTCATATTTAATCTTATCTAGTATAGTTTTATATTGAGTAATATACTCACCAATTGTCTCATTAGACCCCTGATTGATTTTAAAATTTTGTGTGTAAACTAATTTATCACAAATGTTGATAGAGAAGTGTGATAGAAACTAATGATCCAAAGGTTTTAATGCCTTAACTAATTGAATTTGAAGATATTAGAACCATCCCAAATCATATTCATTGAGGTTTCTTAGAAAAATATTGGTTAATAATTTGTCATTGTGTGCATAATCCAAGTACGCTACATAAAATGATCAAAGATGTTATTTTGGATCACCTGTACCTTTATATAGTGGTAACTTAGGAGCTATGAATATTATTGGTAGTGAACAAGAGGATATATTAGGGATCAAATTAATATGAATCAAGTTATAGGAGTCTATTGAATGACTAGTTTTATAGACACCTTGCTCTAATTGTAATATCTTAGAATGTAAGGTTATAATAGTTTTCTCAAAAGAGTATGCATTAGGTGAGGTTGGTAGTGGACCATGCATAGTAATAAAAGGAGGTGTGTATGAAGCATGTGTATAAATAGGCATATTCATCTTTTGGAAACCTTTTGATGCCCTCATACATAAAGATGATGTCATAAGAGGTTGAAATAAGAATATAAGTGATAATAGGAATTGAAACATCTGAAGTGGGAACATATTTTTCTTTTGATGTAAGAGCTTGAGACAATTTATTTTTTCAATCTCTTACAATGTATAGTAATGAATAAATATTATGTGGATTGGAATTAAGATAGTCCATGAATTCTTTGTCATTAATTTAATTTAATTTCTTTGTATTAGGTTTATTGGTCTCAACAATCATGTGTCCATCTATAGAGTGTGTAGTATGAATTATAGCATTTTGATGGTACAATTACTCTCATTCCCAAGTCATGCAATGTTTTTCAATAGTTCGTTTATCTTATGAAAATTATTTAAATAATGTGATTTAAATAAGGCTTGAGATTTTACATTATTCAATTTAGCCTTTTTGTTGTATTTGAGTTTAGTGTATGCCAATAAATAGTGAATCCAAATAGCATCCTAGAAAGAAACATAAAAGGTGATGGTGAACTTCATTATCCAGATCAAAATATATAATAAAAATTCATTTACTATGACCATGATTTGATTTTTAAACTTTTAATTTGAAAAAGGGCTTAGAGGTACAACTAGATAGGATGTGTTTATTTTTTAAGCTATCAAATATAATAATCCCATATGTAAATAGTAAACAAATCCCAAAGTGCACTAAATATTGAGGATTTTGCCATCTCATAACCACACTATCCCATCTCTAAGATATGTTGAGATTAATTTCCAAGGGATAATTGCTTGTTATTGCACTAAAAAATCAAAAGACTAAGAGGCTTCATGTGGTTTAAATAAAAACCTAGGCATTTATGATATATTACAAGGCATGTGGAAACTAAAATTCATATATAGTGTTATCTAATGGCTTAAGTATTGACACAATAACCCTCACACCATACTTCTATTAAAATTGAATATTTATCCCAGAATGACAATTCCTATGAGTTTTAAAATTGTTGAAACATAGTTTCTAGACAACAAGAAAAGAAAAAAAAAAGAACTTGAAACCCTAAAAAAACAATGATTTGTATGTATGAAAATCAAAAATTTGATTTGAAACTCCTATGTCAAATTTAAATCCTAGAGCATTTCTCAATAAAATATAGTTAAGGATGATCATATTTATCTTTAGTGTAAGGGAATCATGAATTGTGAAACCCTAGAATAAAAATTGAAAAAGGAAAGTAATGCTAGAGAAAAAATGCACCAGTTCCCTAATATATTTTACCCAATTTTTTATTGAAAAATGTAAATGTTTTTCAATAGGTATAAAACTTTAAAATATTAGAATGTGAAAGATATACAATTATTAACAATTTTAATTACAACTTGCTCAATATATGAACATGTTATTTTTTTAAAAAAATTAAAAAAAAATTATTTTAACTTAGATCCGAGTTCTTGGTTGATTATTTTTTATATTTGATGGTGGAAATTAGAAAAAGATAGGGGTATGACTGTGCATTATTAGAATTAGAATATGATAATATTTCTAGACATGACTGTAATACTTAGATAAAAATGGATGTTAGTCACATCTATATACTATGGACTTGCCTGAGTTGATTGTGACACTTTTTTATCAATGAGAAGTAAGACTATGATTTCTTAGAATCAAGAATAAAATATGAATATATTCATGGATAGGACACATTCCTTGGACAAAAACATAGGTTATTAATGTCCTTTAACTACAAATTTTTATTCATTGATTATGAAAAAACAATGATTAATTTACCTTCTACACTTGTAAACAAGCTAAGATGCTTCGATCCTATTTGTATTACATGGAGATTGTTGTTTTTCTTATTTTTATGTAAAAAACTTAGGGGTATTTATGAGATATAAAACCCTATAAAAAGTGATGGTGAGTGTGATGTGTTGATATAACCACTATCACCCTCTTAATGATTGACCACTACCTACATATCCAAGTATTCTAAAAAAGGAAGTAAGCCACATATAGTTCTCCCACCTAGAGTTATTATATAATTATGTTACTTGACTATATGTATGTAGTTATAAATGTCTTTTATATTTGGTAATGATAAATATTGACTTATATTGAGATGATTTAGACTTGGATTGTAATCGATCCTTATGAATAATATTCAATTTGGGAAGAATAGGATAGATTTATTCAATGTGCAATAGTGTATAAGTGCTCAATAGATAGTATCAAGTTAGAAACAATGAATTACCTTTTATTTTTATTTTTATCAAAAACCTTTGATAATTCCCTTTAAAATGCCTTATTAAATGTGAAATAAGACCCAAAAAATATTTTAAAATTGTAAATTAGTTGTTATTTTAAATGGGGTGGATATCTATGGCAGTGAACCTATCTATTTAGGGAGCTACATACCAATATGCTTATTAGGGTGGATATTTCTTTAATAATAAAAGATAGTTCTCCTAATAATAGAAGTAATATGAGGATGATACAAAGAGGTTTGAGTATTAACTTGAAAATTTGTATGTAGTAGTGATGGTGAATAAAGGGTCAAGATTGCATAGAGATGAATGGCCTAGAGGTTTAGAGGAAAGGTAAATAAGAGTCATATATTTGGGTGAAATTCAAGTGGTTTAGGATGCGTAAATAATTATAATTTTAAATTATATGTGCCAATATTTAGGTGTCTACAAAGAGGTATTTTGCAGTGTTTCTATACGATTTTTGCTTTCACATTCAAAGAGAGAATAAGAAACTAAGGAAAATGGTCAAGGTTTGTACATACCCAGATTGTAGTCTTGCGCACCGTTATCCAGACGTCGTGAGAACTCCTCTTTGGTTGTGGAGGATGACACCTGCAAAAGAAAGAGACTTGGACAAAGAAGGTGTTAGATGGATAGATGGTGGGCTGCCAAGCAAAAGCTTGATCTCAAAAGTACAAAAACTTCCTTGAGGGATGTCAACCCAATGATTGATAAAAATAGTGTCTGATAAAAGGCAAAATGATAAAAAGACTAAAATGATTAAAAGACTAAAAAGAAATGGAAGCAAATGCTTACCTGAATGTTGTTGTCAGTCTGGTCATAGTCACCGACGTCGGTTAGGCTGCCGACGTCGGTTGGTCAAGTCTGCCAACGTCGGTTAGGCTGCCGACATAGGTTAGGGAAGTGACCGGCGTCGGTCAGGGCAGTAGTCTGTGGATGAGGTCTAGTCAAGTTTTTGGGCTGTGGATGGGTCTGAGAAAGGGTCTGGGTCTATCTAAGGGTTCAGGAGTCTGGTTGAATGTCTGGGTCTGAGAGTCTAGTTGAATGCTCTGTACAGGGTTTTTGTAGGCAAAAAGAATGGTCTAAAAGAGGGACCAGATAGAAGACAAAGGCAACAAGGAGGGAGATAAGGATTCAGGTCTGGGTTGGTGATAGAAAGTGTTGAATGGGAGCTAACAGCTAATACATTTCTAGATTATAGAAATGAAATAAATGAAACATTCTTAGCTCATACCTACTGAAGAAGAAGTGTTGCTGATGCTTGTACCTATTGTTGATGCTGCTGATGTGAAGGCCCTGTTGCTGGTGGAGTTGTTGAATGTAGAGTCCCTACTTTTTGTGTACCTGAGAGAGGAAGGGAGAGGTCTAGTCCCTACAGCTAAAGGGTTAGCAGTCAGGAGAGAGGAGGATTCAAAGATTGGTGAAGCAGATTGAAGGTTGATGAGGATGCAAAGATTAGAAAATGGGATGCAGAGAGTGAAGATCCTGTGTCTGAGGAGCTAAACGTAGCTTTGAAGGCTACCGACACTAGTAGAACCATCGATGTCAACCGCATAATGACCGATGTCAGTGGCAGAAGAATGGGGATAGAGGCTAAAATTAGCCTATGTCCGTTCTTGCACACTGCCGAGTCAAAGGGCCATGGGAAAATGATCGAGGAGGGCATAAATGGGCGAGAGGATAGTGGAAGAGAATGAAGTGGGGGTCATAAATGGGTCACAGGGTGGTGGGAGGCACCCAAGGGTAGGCATCCTAGGAGAGGTGTGAGGTGGCATGAGTGAGGTGAATTATTAACTTAAAATAAGATAATTATTTCAAATTAACAAGACATAGGTTAGGAGTGGTTAAGTGAAATGGGACAAAGGGGACCAAGGGGGGAGAGGATGAGGAGGATGACCAAGGGAGTAGACACAATTTCGGTGTCTACATTTGCCCCTTTTTGTCTTGTTGGTTATTCTGGACGAACTGCAAGACAAAAATAGGAGTTGGTTGCCCCAGGTGTAGGATAAGGTTGATTTTGTCCTGTTGGTTGTTTAAGTGAATTGCAAGACAAAAATAGGAGGGTGATTGCACCAGATGGGATGAGGTATTCCCCCTCAAAGCAAGAGTTGAGGGAGGGGAACCTGGAATTAGGTGCTAATTTAATAGAGAGTGGATGAAAAGGGTGAGGGTGAACGCTGTAATAGTTGTGATTGCATGCATACCACTTCACGAGATGGTCAGGTCAAATTGTCACAAATTAAGGGTCAAGGAGTGCCGAAATTGAAGTAACCAGGCCCCAGCATTTGGTTGTAGCTAATTAGGTTATTCAATATAAGCTGAAGCTCTAATGGTCATCATGTTCCAGGTATCTCGAGCTCAGGAAGTGCTCTTGGAAACATGAAAAAGTCACAAGTAGTGAGGATCAACCGGCTTACGATCCTATACTTGTGAAAGTAAAAAATAGTCTATGCACAATTTGGCTAACCAGTCGTGGGGTAGCATACATGCAAAAACAACCAAGGCAAAGTCATCCTGGAAGTGGTCAGGGTCGGAGGAGATAGGCATGATCTCCAAGGTCGATGGTCGAGGTAGGCTGAGAATGATAATTGGTCGAATGAATGGATGGATGAAAGAATGTGGCCGAGCTCACCTCAGAAGACGTCATGTCATCTGAGTGCTACCTACATAGCCCTTGTCCTAAGGGCCTCAGGCCAATGTAGTTCTCCCTAAAAGGGAGGAAGAGGGTCAAAGGTATGGATTGGTCTTGGTCGAGGTCAAGTCATGGTCAAAGGAGGAAAGAAGGTTTGTCCATTAGAGAGGTGAACAAACGAAGGTGGTCGAGCTAACCCTAGAAGATGGTCATGTCATCTGAGTGCTACCTACATAGCCCTAATTGAGAGGGGCCTTAGACCAATGTAGTTCAGACTAGGAGACAAAATGGTCGATGATTGGTTTGGTCATGTGTTGGAATGATGAGGATAAAGAGATGTTATAGCCTTTTCCAAATGGTGTATTCTGTAACATTGGTTGAGGGGTCTTTCATCCCTAGCAATGTTCCATAGTCGTGATGGATGTATGCTAAAAATGAAGTGAGGTCTATTTATGCTTCAACAAGTATTGGTTTATGCTTAACATAAATTGAGTCTGGTCGATAGTTTTTATGTGTATTGTTGTCCATAAAAACTATGTGAAATGGGCTATGATGATGTTGGTAGTCTAAAAATGTTTGGGTTGGGTTGATTGGGTTTGAGAAAATAATTTGGTTAAATGTGACCAAAGTGTGAAAAAAAAGTGAAAGGCAAATTGTTCTTTCATTGACAAGGACCAGAATGAAAGCATAGATAGGGGTTGGTAGAACTAAGAGCCCCATTCATGCTTTACGTCATTGACCATGGGTGTGTTAGAGAGGTAATCGAATCACTTTGACATTAAAGTGAGCTTGAATTCCCTTGAGAAAGTGATAGGAGGAGGATAGGGTAACTCGTTTTAGAGCAGAGATAACCTTGCCCCTTTTTATAGGAGAGCCTGAGACAACTATAAGCCAAGTCCATGACCCATTTTTTTTTTAATTTTTTTGCAGACTGATCAATGCGGGAAGTCTACATAGAGATGTCATTTGCTTGGTGGTAATTTGTGAAGTTGATCGATGTGAGAAGCTTCTAAGAAAGGGATGTGTGTAGCAAGATTTAGTCATAGCCATCCTTCGAGGGAGTGGTCTATATTTTTGCTTTATATATTTGAGGGCTTTTGAATAGCTATCCTTCGAGGGAGCAGTCTATTAGCTACAGCAATGATAGTATAGTTGTCCTTCGAGGGAGCAGTCTGTCTTTTTGATAATTGATTTTGTGACCTTGGATATTTTGACATCTCGATTATTTTTTGACAGAATGTTGAGTCATGGACAAGACTATAGAAGTCCAAGGGCTCCCTTTTATTAGGACAAAGCATCCCTACTGTATAAAAATTTTATAGAGGATTTGTTAAGGGGAGTAGGGTTGAAAGGAATGAGGACTAAGAGGACAGGGATTGCTCAAGGAATGAGCTCAAATTAAATGTCAAGTGGATGAGTACTTGACTAGCAGTAGAATGGTCACAGATGCAAGGCATAAAAGGCTCAAGTTCTGATAAGTCCCTGGTCCATGCTTGTGCATTTATGATGTGGTCCAAGCCAACTAGGAGCAAATTTTCCCCATTTGCCTCTTTGAGATTGGTCATGATGATGGCTAATGCTTGGTTGGGAAGTTGATTGATATGGTCGTTGATTGGTCGAGACTGGTTGAATGTTTGGTCGAGGGTCAGGTCGATGGAAATTTGGTCGATGATTGGTCAATGATTTGGTCAATTGATATTTGGTCAATGATTGGTTGATATCATGATTAGCAAGGTCGGTTGATGTTTGGTTGAGGTCAGGTTGAAGTTTGGTCACTGATCTAGTTGAGGTCAAGTTGAAAGAGTGATTGATATTTAGTCGAGACTGGGTCAGAAGGTTGGTCGAGGCTTGGATGAAGGTTGAATTGCCCCAAAAGCTAGGGATAATGTTTGATAGATTGGTTAAGGTTGGTTGAGGCTTGGTGGTTAGATTGACTGTGTTGATTTTGAATAAGGGGTTTAAAGGCAGTGGAGGGACCATAGTCTGGCATGGAGATCCTGATTTAAGTGATGAGGTTTGAGAAGCATGGGTCGGTGTTGATGATTTGTCGAATGGGTGATCAAGAGGATCCTTGATGAGAAGGCTATCCTTTTTCCAGTGTTGATGAATGATAGCTTTAAGAGCACAACAACGCTCAGTGTCATGTCCCAGAGTGTGATGACAGTGACAAAATTTAGTGTTGTCGAACCAAGATGGTCTTGATCTGAGAGTTGATGAGTGAGGCGGTGTTGAAGGTTTGTTGATAATATGGTCAAGAAGAAGGGTGTCTTTCTCCAAACATTGGTGAATGACAACCTTGAGGGCACAACAATGCTCAGTGTCATGCCCAAGTGCACGATGATACACACAAATTTGAGTGTCATTGAACCAGGGCATTTTTGGTCCAAGAGATTGATATGGTTTAAGAGGCAGGAGATTGATGCGAGAGGACTGCAATAATTGCCGTAACAACAAGGTATATGAACCTGCTAATGGATCTGTGCATCTTGTTATAGTGGGGATTGATGACTTTGGTTTGAGAGGCATAAGATGTGCTAGTCGTACCATCATATTCATGGGTGGTGTAGCCACACGTGTAGATGGTAATTTGGTGGTGATAGGTGTTGGATGCTTGGGAGGAAATATATGTCTGATGGGTTGAGGGAGTAATGGAGGCAACTTGCCTCTGTGTGGTATGGGAGTGGGAAGCACTCCTATTAAAGTGGATGGATGTAGACCCAAAATTGAAGGTAATGATGAAGGTGGGGGAGGAGTCCTCTGGTGTGGTTTAGTGGCCTTCTTTGGTTTGGGTTGAGGGCCACCATTGTGCGAGGTGAGGTTAGATACGAGTTTGGGTTCAGATGTGGATGGAGGTGAGTGAGATGTAGCAATGTCAAGAAAAAGGCAAGAGGAAATCATGACTGGGTCTTCCTCAGTTGAAATGGGTGAAGAGACTGGTTCTTCTCTTGATGGAGAAGCAATAGGAGAGTGTGGCTCCTCAAGCGAACAGAGGGCAGGGATGATTGTGCCTTCTATTTACGGTTGAGGAGTAGGCAAGGTAGGGTCCTCCATTGGTGGGAGGAAGGATGAATGTGGGGCTAATGGCATAGGTATGGTCAAGGCATCCTCCAATATGAGAGAGGTCGATGGAGGACTGATAGGAGAATAAATTTCTTCATCATGTGAAGGAGGTTGGTCAGGGATAAGAGGAGAGACTGTGTTGATAGTGCGAATATCATGGTCTTGGGGGTCATTGATCATGGTCTAGATATGGTTTTGATACGGGAGATGGTTAGGAAAGGGGTGTCTGAAGATGTTGATATTTTGATTGGGAGGTGCATTCAGGTTATCTAAAACAATATCCCCCTTGTCGATCATGTCTTGAATGATGTTCTTGAAGGTTCGGCAATTGTTGATGTCATGGCCATGGATGCGATGAAAGTGACAGAAGTCAGCCTTCCTATACCATGTAGGGAGGGCTTTTGAGGAGTCGAATTGAGGTGGTTGGATTGGAGGGAGATTGAGGACCCCCTGCTTGACAAGTTTTTCCAAAATGGAAGCGTATGATTCTCCAAGTGGAGTGTATGAACACCGGATGTGCCATTGTTGGAATTGTTTGATGATGCTGTGAGATGTCGAAGGTTGAGATTGGTCAGTTGTTGTCAAGGATGGTGATCTAAAAACCACAGTGTTGGCCACTCCTTTGGACTTGAAGTGGGAAGAAGAAGGTCTGGAAGAAGAAGGGTCATCGGATTTTGCGTTGGTATTACACAATTTGACCCTATCCTCTTCAATGGCATGGAGTTCAAGCTTTCAGGCCATGGTGAAGGCCTCGTCAAAAGTGCAGAATGTTTGAACCCACAAGGTGGATGATATGTGCCTTATACATGCTTGAGAAAAGAGCTCAATGAGCTTGGGTTGAGGCAAAGGGAAAGAGAGTTGGTTATTCAGGCCTCTCCAATGGGTGACAAAATTGACTATAGATTTGTCATCAAATTGTCTGATGGAGTAGAGGTCTGTGATCAAGACTTGTTTGGTGATGTTGATAGAAAAATGGTCGAGAAATAATTGGGTGAGATGAGTGAATGAAAAGATAGAATGTCTGGTAAGAGAGCTATACCAGTCAAGGGTAGGGCCAGAAAGCGACATGGGGAACGTGTGTAGTAACAATGCATTGTCATGCGTTATGAGATAACAGGCATGTCTGAATGCTCATAGGTGTTGTTACGGGTCTTCCTTACTCTGGAAATGAGAAAATTTAGGAAGTTCTCACTGGTTGGGGTATGGTCAGATCGGGATAGAGGGATGGATGGGTTCATTGCAAATTTGGTCATATGAGGGGGCATTTATTGAACCAGAGATGGAGGCCTCAAGACTAGACATTTTGTCCATCAGCATTTTGATGAGATCTACTGACGGATTGGTAGGTGGAGCACCCCTTAGGTTGTAGGGCACTTAAAGGGTGCTAGAAGGGGCATACGACATAGTTGGTTGTGCTTGTGGGGGCATAACATATGTATAACTAGTCGCAGGGACAGAAGTGGAGGCCAAGGGTGGTTGGGTTATGAGGGTAGAAGGCATAAGTTGACTAGGTACCGCCAAAGGTGGTTGCATGGTAGCATTAGAAAAAGGGGAGGTAGACACTCCTGCATTTATGGGTACAAGAGTGTGCGGAGTCGAGACAATCAAGTTCTGATATGATGTATAACTTGGTTGAATTGTGTGTGGTTGAGGGGGTAATGAAACCCTAATGGAGGTTGGTCCAAAAATAGATGAGAAGGCCAAACTTTGCATATTGGCCATGGTCGGGCTAATGGTTGAGGCAATAGTCTGAGTCATAAAGGGTTGGGTAGCGGATGGTGTTGATGTCATCGCCACTTCACCCAAAAGGTCTCGTGTTTGGTTTCTTGCGAGATAGTGTTGGAGAGCCTTGACATTGTGGTCAAGGAGTCTCTCAAAGTTTGGGTCCCCTTCGAGGACAGTTGAAGGTTGATTGGGAGTTGATCAGGGAGGAGTTCATTCGATCTCTGAATAAAACTCCATTAAGGGACTGGTTATGGATGGGGAAGGCAAAAGTGGTTGTTGCCTCGCTTGGTCAAAAAGAGTCCTGGTTTGACTGCGTGTCAAAACCATTCAAGGCAAGAAAGGGTCAGGTTTTAGAAACTATGTTTTTTCAGTCTCAAAAAACTAGAATGGGTGCTGGACAGTAAGAAAGCTAGGTTTTAATCTTGCTATTTTGTGAAAAAAGTTTTGGACAGTGACCGATGTCAGTTGAAAAATTGATGTCGGTGGAAAAAGGTGGCTGACGTTGGTTAGATAATCAATGCCGGTGAAGAATGTCACTGACGTCGATAAAAAAAACTGATGTCAGTGACTGTGTTTTCCAGAAACTCAGAGATTTGAAAGTTTTTGGAAAGAAGAGAATGTCCTCACTAGCTCAAAAAAACCAGATAGGAACTGAAAAAATATGGAGATAGACAGACCCTAAGCGTTAAATCCTAAGAATAAATTATTAGGATCATTTTGGCTTATGCCTTAGAATGTGTGTAGGAAGTTTGGCTTTTGAGATGGGTCCTAGAAGAAGTAGTCTAGAGCTGGTTTCAGGTTTGTTTAGGTGCTCAAGAGTCTATGTTAGGTTCCATACTTGGCCTGGTGCTAAGGAGCAAGCTCCCCTCACTTCACGAATCCAATGATAAGCTGGTCTCGCTTAGCCAAAATATACTTCCCCTATAGATTATCCTCTACCAGAGAATAGAGTGGGCTTTCCCCTTGGTGGTGAAATCCAAGTGGGATTGCCAAGATGGGTAAGGTATCCGCTGGGTGATGAAATCCCAGTCGGGCCTTGTCTCAAGTAAGTTTTGATGTTTGATTTGTGCAAGTGATTTGGTTGTGTAACATAAAGTGGAATACGATTAATTCATGATGTGGTTATTAATTACTAGATGTGGACTAAGAAATGCAAGCAAGCAGAAATGTAATGCAATGTGTTTTAAGCCCAAGTCGAAATGTGAGTTCGAATGAAAACAAGTTGAGAAAGGGTTGAAGAGTATGACTTTTGATTAGTCTAAGATGCAAGAAAAAAAAGAAGAGTTCTTTTTAATCCTACTTATGATGTCTTTTAGAAGAGATAGAAGAAAGAGGTGAAAGGGAGAAACCTAATGCACCTATATGAACAGAAAGAAAAGAACCCAAGGAAGACCCTAGGGTCCCACCAGGCGTGCCAGAATGTTTCTATATGATTTTCACTTTCACATTCAAAGAGAGAATAAGAAACTAAGGGAAATGGTCAAGGTTTGTATGTACCCAGATTGTAATCTTGTGCACCGTTATCCAGACATCATGAGAACTCCTCTTTGGTTGTGGAGGATGACACCTGCAAAAGAAAGAGACTTGGACAAAGAAGGTGTTAGATGGATAGATGGTGGGCTGCCAAGCAAAAGCTTGATCTCGGAAGTACAAAAACTTCCTTGAGGGATGTCAACCCACTGATTGATAAAAATAGTGTTTGATAAAAGGCAGAATGATAAAAAGACTGAAAAGAAATGGAAGCAAATGCTTACCTAAATGTTGTTGTCGGTCTGGTCACAGTCGCTAATGTCGGTTAGGCTGCCGACGTCAGTTGGTCAAGTCTGCCAACGTCGGTTAAGCTACCAACGTCGGTTAGGGAAGTGACCAGCGTCGATCAGGGTAGTAGTCTGTGGATGAGGTCTGGTTAAGTTTTTAGGCTTTGGATGGGTCTGAGAAAGGGTCTGGGTCTGTCTAAGGGTCCAGGAGTCTGGTTGAAGGTCTGGGTCTGAGAGTCTGGTTGAAGGTCTGGGTCTGAGAGTCTGGTTGATAGCTCTATACAGGGTTTTTGTAGGCAAAAAAAATGGTCTAAAAGAGGGACCAGATAGAAGATAGAGGCAATAGGGAGATAGGGAGATAAGGATTTGGGTCTGGGCTGGTGATAGAAAGTGCTGAATGGGAGCTAACAGCTAATACATTTCTAGACTATAGAAATGAAATAAATGAAACATTCTTAGCTTATACATACTGAAGAAGAAGTGTTGCTAATGCTTGTACCTGTTGTTGATGCTGCTGGTGTGAAGGCCCTGTTGCTAGTGGAGTTATTGAATTCAGAGTCCCTGCTTGCTATGTACCTGAGAGAGGAAGGGAGAGGTCTAGTCCCTACAGCCAAAGGGTTAGCAGTCAGGAGAGAGGAGGATTCAAAGATTGGTGAAGCAAATTGAAGGTTGATGAGGATGCAAAGATTGGAAAATGGGATACAGAGAGTGAAGATCCTGCGTCTGGGGAGCTGAACGCAACTTTGAAGGCTGTCGACGCCGGCAGAACTGTCGACGTTGGCCGCATAATGACCGATGTTGGCAGCAGAAGAATGGGGACAGAGGCTAAAATTAGCCTCTGTCCGTTCTTGCATGCTGTTGGGTCAAAGGGCCATGGGAAAATGGTCGAGGAGGGCATAAATGGGTGAGAGGATAGTGGAAGAGAATGAAGTGGGGGTCATAAATGGGTCATAGGGTGGTGGGAGGCACCCATGGGTAGGCATCCTAGGAGAGGTGTGAGGTGGCATGAATGAGGTGAATTATTAACTTAAAATAACATAATTATTTCAAATTAACAAGAAATAGGTTAGGAGTGGTTAAGTGAAATGGGATGAAGGGGACCAAGGGGGGAGAGGACGAGGAGGATGACCAAGGGAGTAGACACGATTTCGGTGTCTACATGCAGTAAGAGAATACATGCTAGGAGATTTAACTACTTGTTCAGGAAACACAAAGAAGCATAAACTTAAACCAAATCCATTAAGGATTTTTCATGTGGGTCGTAGCCAGAGATAGGATTGAATGACTATGAATTATATTATTTCTCATGAAAATTAAATAAAGCAGTTTCCTTTTTTTATAGTCTCAAATTAATTTGTGTGAATGTTTATTTTAAGTGTGAGAGGTGAATGGCTACTACGACAAAGTTTTCATTTAGTTTATCCTCTATATTTGGCTACACCAAATGCCTCGATGATATTATCCATCCTATATATTATTTACTCTCTCACTGATATAATATTGACATATATCTTACTTGTGCATATGAGTAATTTGATGTACATTCTTTAGTTGGCAGCAATTGTATATTAATTATACTTGATTTATAAATATCCTTGGCATGTTATTATCAAATTATAATATGGTAACATATTGTAATTTTTTATAGTTGGTTGTACTATTTATTTTAGTTTTATACTATTAGATTGGTCCATAATTGAGGATCAATATAGATAAGATTAAATGACAAATAAATTATTTGTGTAATAGTGAAATCAAACATGAGCCAAAAGATTATTACTCAACAACTGAAAGATTGTAATATTAGTATTAAAATCATTACACATAAAAGAGTTAGGAAGGATATTATACAGGTGAAAGATAAACATGTCCTCACATCCTCATTAATATGGGATTATCTTTCTTAGTGACCTAAAAAGAAACCTAAACAAGGTAACTAAACAAGTATAAAGAAAAACCATTAAATGGAATAAAAACTTACACTAACATAGGTTTGTTGGAAATTAAGATATAACATATCAATGTTTGATATTATTAATCATTATGTACATAAATAATGGTTATGAATTAGATGCATATTACATGGTTTTTTTTATTTCACTTGATCTACCTTTTACCTAATGTAATAAATGCACTGTAATAAATGATGAAAACTAATGAAACATTTTATTTTGAAAAATTAAATTGTTGCATCTTTAGTTATTTTTTGGATATAGGTAAATTTAAGGGTTTTGGCAGGTGCCCTCAACTCAATAATAAGACTTTTTGAAGAGAACAAAATTCTAAACCAAATTTGGGATATAATAAGGAGTTATTCCCCAACAACACTAGTCTAATAGGGAAATAATAAAACTCAAACACAAGAAAAGTTTAAATAAAAATAACTAAAAAATAAGACTTAGGATAATAACTAAGGTGAAAAGTCAAAAAAATATTTTCAATCCTTCAATAACTAATTTACAAAACATGCATAAATCTCAAGATCACCTCTCAACCAGCACTAAAAAGTGCCAACTACTTCTTAATTATTAATGCATAGAATTAAATTAAATGAATTGATTACATATTCAGATTGTGTATTGGATCCCAAAAATTTTCAAATGCCAAAAAAAATTCAAACATGTTTTCTTATACTTAATAAATATTCTTATATGTCTTACATTTATTTTTTTCACTTTTTTTGAAACTGCACGTGTTCAATTTCACTAACTCATAGTTCTATATATTCAATGCTCACCTCCATGAAACTTAATTCATTTGATAATGTGTGAAATTAGGTAATGTTAAATCCCACATGTAGACATTACAACCATACATAAGGGCACATGTCCATAGATTAAAATACTTTTTTAAATATAGATACATTTTCTTCAAATAAAAATACTTTGAATTGAGAAAACTCATATTGTATAAATATAAAAAATTGCCTTTAAAATTAAAAATAATGGAGGGAAAATTCAAACATCTAATTTTTATAAATTTTTCATACAATTTTTTATGTTAAAAAAATTAAAATATGTTTTTATGGTTTGTAGGATTCTCAAGATTGAGTGACACCTTTGGAGGAAGTTCTTAAGATTTGGAAAGACCTTGTTCTCTCTTCTTATCCTCCACTTCTCATTAGGGTATCCTCACCCCCTCATAGGCTCTCTTTTAAAAAGTCTATTTATGTGGGTGGTGTTGAGGTCAACATACCCCCATTTTTGAAAAATGAGGACCCTTATTCAATTTTTGCTAATTGTGTTATAAATTGAGCATCTTAATTAATCAGATTGAATTATTTAAATATCATGTTTGATCTAGTTTACATTGACATGTTAGCTTATAATCTTAATTTAAATTTATCTAACGTTTCTAACTTTGATTTTTATGTTTCCATATCCCAGGTTAAGGGAGTTTCATTTAAATGAATAGTCTCAGGGTTTTATACCTTAAATGCTAACTTAACCCTTTTTTACTAAGCCTTTAATATTTTAGTTGATTAATTGAATATATGTCTAAATAGTATTAAAAAACCTTAGTCTAACTATTTATCCTAAGTTCATTTTGAAATAGATTCAAATTTACACGAGATCAAATTTATGCAGGAACATACTTTTATTTTCTTAAACTTAGTTTAAGTTTTATCCTAAGTTTTAATTATGTTTATTAACATGACTAAAACCTTAGTCTAAAACATTATTATAAATACTCTTAAGTAATTATGTTTATGGTTTTATATCTGTAGGTACTGACTAAACATGAAGATGCCAAGTATAAAGATCCCATGAGATTATATCAAAGATCAAAGATCCACGTGCAATTTCTTGAGTTAAAATGTCAAAGATCCTGAGAAGTAGTGCAAGAATGACAAGTGTCATGATCTTGGAGGTAGATCAAAGATCCAACAGTGAGTGAAGAGTCAAATTGTCAAAGGGCTTATGAAATAATGTGAAAGTGGCAAGTGTCACAATCTCAACAAGTGATTAAGCAGATGGAGGTCTTGCATTTGAGCTTATTTATATAGAAAAGAATCAACAATTTGCATTCATTTATACATCTAGTAGATCAATAGTCTGACTAAAGGTGGAATTTTTAAAAGGCCTAGACTGAACACAATGATGACACATGTCACAACCATGATGAATTAGATACAGATAAACAAACTACAGTCAAGTTTCCAGATCAAGATAAATGGTATGGAGTGGATCAATAATTAAACAAGCCTAGATTTAACATAATGTTGCCACATGGTGAAAAGGAATTAAGTGATGGAGTGTGTTTTCAAGGTACTCAGAGTTCTCTCAAAGCTACCAAATGGCACACTCTCAAGAGCTCAAATGGAAGATCAATGTCCCATGATGAAGTCAAGACTAGGAATACTTATTAGGAGATCAATGGTATAAATTTATCAAACATCAAGATTACATAAGGTATTAAAACAGGTCCAAAAGTGACAAATTATCATATTTCAAATAAATGAGCATTGTAACATGGCATTGCCACATAGGTAGAACACATCACATTGGGATATCTTGTGGTCATAATATATGAAGGTATAATTGTGCATAAAAAAATTAAATCAAATTCATAAAAGCTCATTATTTGAACTAGTTGACTGTCATTAAAGCCTTGCATAAACCTTTAAGAAAGCCTTAGAGTGTACACATTGCCCTAGTTGTCTCTAGATTTACTTTGATTAAGTTGATAAATTTAGATTATTATCTTAAATTAGATAATTCAATTAGGATTATAGTAATTATGACCTATAATCATGTCTTAAATCAATATGTGGAGTTATATTTGACTTTAGATGTAGAAGGTTTTTTGTTTAAGGACATGAAGTTTGTAGCAGCTTATTTGAACATAAGGGATAGCAATTTTTCTAAATTATTCTAGAAAATTGAAAACCAACTAATGATCACCAAAGGAGAAGAAATTTTTCTCTCTATAAAAGGCTCTATGATGACATTGTAGCAATACAAATGACTAGACTTCACTATATAGCTACAAAACCTGAGGTACTTCACTACATTTATATTCTTGATCCTTTTTTAAGGAAGCTAAGATAGATAAGAGAATGTTAATTAATGAACATAATAAGAGGAAAGTTTCTTACATTTCCCCAATTACCTTTGAGTCCTATTACAAGCTTCATAAACCCTAGATTGACTTAACCTTAATTAACTCATGGGCAAAAGAGCACAATTTAATGGATACCTTAGCTATGTGGTTAGAGTTTGGTAACCAAGTCTTTGTTGACCTTAATAATAACATCCCAATAAGTCAATTTAGACCAGGGGTTTGGATGGTAATGATGATGTTGAACAAATTATATGGATGTGAAACCATAACATATGTTGATCCAATATGGATACCTATAGTATATTTCATAATTGAAAGGGTAATGGTTCCCCCATTAGGTGAGATAATTAGCATCTCTTTGAGCATACAATTATATACAGTAATGCATAAGAAGAAAATTGAGTTTTACATGATGTCTTGTCCACTATAATCCCTATGTACAACCACAAAGATCCCCAATCAAAGAGAATGGTCTCCAAACGGAACCTAGACCATTTCTCAATACTCAAAGTTGCACATTTATAAATATAGGGATCACATCAAGTTCATTTTTGAGTGTGTCTACCAAATATTGAGTGAAGATATAATTGGTATCCCTATGTCAAAAATTAGTCCTTTGATTAAGAAATATATTGAAGTAATGGCGGATATATGGATTTACCCTAACTGCACTATCATAACGATTGAGGAAACTCAATAAGATCCTCTCAAGCTACCTATTCATGTCCTTGATAAACTAGCAGAATAAGAGGTAGCATATTAGTTATTCCATGGTATAAATGGCATGTGCAAAACTAAGAGGAAGGGTCTCCTACATAGTTTTCCTATGAAAATTGGTAAGACCATGTGCATACATTGGGATCATATTAAGGCTGCATCAAATCATAGGTTATCCTTCAACCTAAAAATGGGTGATTTTAGACAATGGGACCCTTATGGGAAGGCAAATAAACATTTGAAACTCAAGGGTATTTTGAAAGTACCATATAAGCATGATCCTAACTCATTTTAATTTATATACATTAATGTATCCTCATATTTTGAAGTAACTAGAAGGTTAACAAAACACAACATAAGACCTGACTCTAGATTATAGAAAGATCAAAAGGTGGATGATAGATGTAAATTAGGCCCCAAGCAGTACCACTTGATTGATATTGATCCTCCTAGGCTCCCCTCAATAGAGACACAAGCTAAGAAAATGCCAAATGATATTTCTTTAAGTTCATCAATTCCTAAATCTTCCAAGGTAGTAAAACATGAGTTACCATAGCAAGAGGTACATATGATAGCACTTGACCCTAACGAGTCTATTGAGGATACATTGAAAATGTTATCCATGGCTTATGATACAGATTCAGATGTGGAATAAGTAAAAGCTAAAGAAGAGGATAATAAAGATAAAAGAAAGTCATTAGAATTTGATCCTCTTAAAAGAAAAGTAGAGATGGCCATTACGCCAAAAGTGAAGAAACCCAAAGTGACTATTAATCCTCCTTTGAGTGAAGTCAACTCATTTAGTGAAGAAAACATATTTTATGGGCCACCTATCCTTGAATGGTCCATTTATGAGATTGGAAAAGTTACCCACTTATCATCCATGGGCTATGTTGAAAGCCACTAATATCTATATGGATCAAGAAATGAAACCATGGATAGTTGATTTATAGAAAGAGGAGGAAAGAAGATTGGCTACTCCAAGCCATTAAATAGACCAATCATAAATGGAGGTTCCAATCCCACATGTGACCTAATATTTAGTTGGAGTAAAATTTGATCTAGAAACAACTAGTTTGCAGAGTGATAGATAAAAGGGTCATGGTAGGGGGTGAAGAAATTATGTATCAAAAGGTGGAGCCATTGACTAGTTTGACTTAGAATCAAGGAGAGAGGCTTGGTGAAGATATTATTTTTAAGTAAGATGTTCTTGAATTAGCTCAAGCATAGATATAATAGTTGCAAGTTTCTATCAAAGGGATAAAGTAGTATAGGAAAAACTTATAGGAATAATTTATTCTATTTATTCCATGAGATATGGTCAACTAGTTTGAAACAACCATGTATGATCTATTTATCTCCTTAAAGGTAATAAAGTCTAAGTAGGATAGGGTTAAAAAACAAGGTACTTTGGCTTTGAGCCAAGGTAGCCAATGGTAGGATTCAATCAGTAAAATAAAGGAATTAATCAATATTTTGATATAGGATCAAATTCTTGAATTTAAAATAGTCAATTTGGCACACTTTAATATGGCTATGGCTATATTGATAGAGAAGATAAAAGCTTTGAACAAATGGTCCAAGGAAATGGGAGATCTTTCTAGTGATCTCAAGCAATTGGAAAATAGGATAATACATAAATTGGGGAGCCAAGGATCCTTATGTGTTTGCCTAATAAGTGATAGGATTTGTGTTTTAGATATTTCATGTCATATGTCAGTTTGAGTGCATGCTTGTATGAAGATTAAGCTCTGTCATAATGTCTAGATTAAACATTAGAAACTTTCTTCTTTTCCCTACCCTTAATTTTTCTCAGTTTTTTATCAATTCACTATAGTTTAGCTTTCATTGTAAATATACATGCTAGTTTATACCTTAGAATTTAGGTTTTGATCCTAATTTAGTCTACTTAGTTTAGATGACTTTCATGTTTACAAGTAAGATTTAACACCACAGTTTCTCCCAACAACCATTTATATTTTCAATTGTGAAATAGTCATTAGCTTTGTCACTACCCCACCAAATATATCAATAATATCAAAACCACCAACTCATATAATGGATTCTTTGAATCCAAAAATGAGAAGTGTTTTTTAAACACTATTAAAACCCTATGATGTGCATTTGAAAGAGGGATTAGATAAAGCTTTGTGAATTTGAAGTATATTTGTTAATTTTAGTGAATTTTGTTCAAAGATCAGTTTATTATTTGTATATTTGTGCTGTTATTATCTTAATTGTGTAAATATTATTGATATTCATGGTTTCAAACCAGTCTTTAGGCTTATTTAGCTAATGATAGCTATTATTTGAATATTCATGATGAATTGTTACAAATGTAGTTTAAGCTTTGTAAATATGTTGCATTTGAGGTTAGCGATAGCAAATTTTTTCAAAGACTGGTTGATTCTTTCCAGCTTTTTTTTTTTGGAACTTACAAGTGTAAAGATCACACATATTCTCAAGTTTAGATATATATTTGAGTTAATTCAATTAAAGACAGTTTTTATTTATATAAATCTGTGTAAAATTGGCTTAACATGCAAATTTGATTATTTTTATTTGCAAAGATAAGGTTTATATGTCATATTTTGAAAAAGATTCAGAGTTTATAAGTTGTAACTGCCAGGAATCAGGACTAGGTCATGGTCTTAATCAAGATTACCTCTCCTTTCATTATAAGTTCATAGGAAAGCAAGAGTAGATAAAGGTAAGAAAAGGGTTTCTAAATCTCAACTTAATTCACCTACTTGTGGTGCTCTTGTGTTCAATCCTTATCAAGGTATGGTTTGGTTAGGTGGATATTCCATCAATGTGCTTGGTCAGGTACATGACTTACCTAAGAACCCTAAAAAATATTTGCCTTCTTTCAATCCTAATGGTGTGGTTAATGTTGAAGACCATATTAAATATATTACGGTTGCTTTAAGATTGTCAAATGTCATTCATGATTATTTTGCATGTATATTATTTCCTTTTAATTTAAAATATGTTACATATGATTGGGTTTTTAACCTTTTTGAGAATTACATTACTAATTGGAATGATTTTAACAGTATTTTCATTGATCAATTTGGAAAGATCATTAGTCCTTGTATCCTTTATCAATAATTCACTACTATGAAAAGGGATTTGAGTGAAACCATTAGAGTTTTTAATGCCAAATTTTAGAAGATGTTTAACAGAACTATAACTCCATATAGACCTCATGAGGCTTTGGCTTTAGAAAATTTATAAGGATGCTTTAGATCTAATGACTTATGTGTTTTTAAAAAGGTCTGTTAGAGTTATAAATACATTATCCTTGGACTATGCTAAAGATGTGATAATTAATGATCAAATGTAGCCCTAAGGTCAACTGGCATATGCTATCCCCAGTGTTAATATGCCTATGTTGGATATCATTCCCAATGCTAATCAAAACATGCCTAATTTAAATCAAACACCAATTTTGAACCAATTACCTTTGAGTCATGCCTATCCTATTCAAAACCTAGGATTCTTGAATAACAATGCAAATGGATTTCATCCACAATATCAAAGAGCTTTGGTGCCCACAACTAGTAGTAATACTCAAGTTCACAATTCAGAAACACCTAAAAGTGAGAATGACTCCATACTCAAAATGGTTCAAAAATTGAGCAATGATTTTATTTAGTTATAAAAATAAGTAGGTAGTACTAGGGAAAACTCTAATAGAAATTATTCTTACTAGAGGTTCAATAGACCTACAAATAGGTTTCACAATGGCAATAATAATAACAACAAAAATGAGTCATCTGCCAATATGAATAATCCTAAGATAAATATATGTGATGTAGCTTTAACTAAATATTGTAATGTTCATAACACTTCAAAACATAGTGAATTGGATTGCATTTAATTTTTTAATGAATTTAAGTTATTTCAAGATGAGTTAGATATATATGAAGGTGGACATAATAAAGATAATACTTTAGGTACATTTGGTTATTTAAGGTCATCTAAATCTATTGATACAAATCTCATGGTGGAGACTTTTTATTTTCCATTCTGAGATGAGAATAAGCCTGAGGATACCCCTAAGTATATTCATGATTTTCAATAGAATCTAAAGAAGACTTATCCACTAAAGAATAGAGAGCATAAGAAACCATTGACAACTTCAACTCCACCAAATAACTTTGATACTCCTCCTGATCCTAAAACTGACAACAATCCAAAACCTCCAAAGGGAAGTACCTTTAGAAACAATGTTTATTCATCTATTTATTTTACTAGGATAGGATATAATATAGTTGAGGATATGAAAAATATTAAAGCTAATATCACTTTACATCAATTAACTCAAATTACTGAACAAAGAGACTTGTTGCTCAACTCTTTATCCAAGAAGACTTGTAAATCACAAAAGGTTTCAAATGCTAATGTAGTGATGTATAAGAAAAAATAGAATTTACCCATTTCTTGTTAATAATTAGTTGGTAAGAACTTGCATAATTATTTGCTAGATTCAGGTGTTTTTGCCAATATCATGCCAAAAGATATTTCTGAAAAACATGGTTTAGCTCCAATTAAGTCTGATAGAGTAGTTACTCAATTATTCAAATCAAGAGTTAAATTAATTGGATAATTTTTGAATGTTCATATGTAACTTTGATCTAGGAAATAATTTTAGGTGATAATTCAGGTGACGGTTTTACCCCAATTGATGACAAAACTTCTAGGAGCCATAACTTTTACATTGTAGCTCCAATTGACTCACCATTTGAACCATTCAAAATCTAAGAATGAGGAGAACACAGTGAGATGGAATTTCACTCTAATAAATTGTTTTTTACCCCAAAAAACCTAATGGAAGTGACCCAAATTTCAATTTTAGTAGTGCAATCTAAAAATAGTAAGTTTCTTAAAATAGTAATTCCTCAATTTTTGTATTTTTTTAAATCATATCCCTCAATATTGGTGACTTTCCACATCCTCCTCCTACTTTAAAAATGTGTATAAATGAATAAGTAACCCAAAATGGAAATAATACATCTCTTCCCAGACATAAGCATAAAGTTGTATTGAGATTTTGAGTAATAAAACATCTCTTCTCAGAGAATTCATTATTATTGTGTTATTTTTTGTGTTATTGAAATATATGTCAACTAAAACTTTTGAGTTTTGGATCAAACTTGCCTCTAAGCCAAGGATACAATAATTCATAGATATTCAAGTGGTGGACATTCCAAATTCCTATGGAATGCTACTTAGTAAAGATTGGACCAAATTATTGAATGGATACATGTTAACTAATTGTTCTCATATGTGGCTTCCATGGAAGGGAGTTCCCAATAAAATTTGAATTTATAGGGAGCCAAAGATGAAACACATGATCTCTAAATACAATTTAGTAAATGAAAAGGTTAACATGATCAATTTTGAGCTAGGATTTTACACTCTTGACACTCCTAAGGTATGTGACACTTAATATTCTTATGTTATGCCTAGAATGTGCAAATTATATTTTGATGGTGCTAGATGTAAATCTAGTTCTAAAGTAGGAATTTTAATAATCAATCACATGAGGAAAAAGCTTAATGTTTATTACAAACTTTATTTTATTTGTACTAATAATTTGGCAGAGTATGATGTTTTAATCTTAGGGTTACCATTTTCTATCAAACATAAGGTAAAAGAACTATTAGTGTATGGTGATTCTGAACTAGTAGTTAATTAGGTTTGAAGTAAATTCCAATGCAAATTGTCTTATCTTAAGATATATAAGGTTAGATTATGGGACTTAATAGAATAATTTGATGTTTTTAATATTGTCTCACTTCTTAGAGAAGAGAACAAGCTTGTTGATGAGCTAGTCTCAGTTGTGGCCAATCTTATGCCAAATCAAGATTCCCAAAGACTTAGAATTGAATTAGTTTCATATCCCTTAGTTCTTGACAATGTCAATCATTTTTAAGTATTTAGTGATGACTAAAAAATCATAGATTTCATGAATAACTCAAGAGTATTTGAGTCTCACATTATTGATGAGGTCAGTGAAAATTCTCTTGATAAAGACAAAGTTGATGACAAGATTATTCATTTGAATGACAACAAAATTACCAAAGGCATAATTGCCTTAGAAAGACTATTTTATCAAGATAAACTAGTTGAATCTATCAAAGTTCCTAGAGTGAATGGGAAATATTATAATGTAGTTGACCTAGGAACTCAAGGTCAACCTCAACTAGTAAATATTGGTATAGCCTACACAAATGAAGAATTGAGAAAGGTTAAATAGTTGTTGACCAAATACAAAGATGTTGTAACATGGTCCTATGGAGACTTAAATATCTTTGATCCTAGAGTCATTACCTATATCATACCATCAAAATAAGCTTGTAAACCTTTCAGACAAAAGTAGACTTGTCAATCCCTTTTTAGAGCCATTAATATATAAAGAGATCAAGAAGCTATTAGACGCAAAAATAGTTTTTACCATTCGACATTATACTTGGGTAGCTAACTTAGTGCCAGTTAGAAATAAAAATGGATAAATTATAATATACACAAACTTCAAAAATTTGAACAAAGCTTTTGAAAAGGATAATTATCCTTTACCCTCTCTTCACCAAGTCATTCAAATTGTTAGTGGTTCTGTTATGTGTCTTTTCTTGATGGTATTTCAAGTTATAATCAAGTTCTTGTAAACAAGGAAGATAAAATTAAGATTGCATTCAAAATAAAGTAGGGAATTTTTGCCTATAAAAGAATGCCTTTTGGGCTAATAAATGCAGGATCAAATTTTCAAAGAGCTATGGACCATGATTTTCAAGGTCTCATAAATAAGTACATTATCATATATGGATGATCTAATTATGTTTTCTAAAAATAGGGAGGACCATATTATACATTTACAATAGGTATTTGAATGTTGTAAAAGGTATGGAATTTTTATCAATCCTAAGAAAAGCATTTTTTGTGTTACAAAAGGAAGTTAATAGAAAATATTATAACCAAATATAGGATTTCTATAGACCCTGATAAATTTAATGCCATGTCCAAAATAGAACCCCCTAATAGTAGAAAGGAATTAAAGTCTTTCTTTGGGAAAATCAATTTTGTGAGAAAGTTCATTTCTGGTTTTGTAGAGATTATAAAGCTACTTAATGACATGTTTAAGAAGGATGTTAAGGTCATATGAAATATGTAAATAAGGAAAGCCTTCAAGTACATTAAAGAAGCAATAGGATAGGCATTGGTGTTGATAATTCTTGATTTCAAAAAATATTTTTATCTCTATTTTTTGCTTTAGAACATAACATAGCTACTATTTTAACTTAGAAAATATATAAATATGATCATTTTATTGTATTTATGAGCACTAATTTTAATAATGTTGAGTTAAACTATTATCTAATTGATAAACAAGCATTTGCTTTAGTTAAGGCAATTAAGAAATTTAGAAACTATATTTTTAGGAATAAAGTGCATGCAATATTACCAAACCCTACCACTAAAATTAGGCTTAGTCAATGTGAACTAGGATAGAGAAGAGGTAAATGGGTGTTTATACTCCAAGAGTATGATCTTTAGATGCAAACTTCCAAGTTGGTAAGGTGTCAAGGATTGATTCAAATGATTTCCAATACTAATCCTAAAGTGAATATCATGTAGGTTGATCAATAATAATTCCAACCAAATGATTGTTATGCTACTATTATTCATATTCTAATCAATGGTTTTTGTCCTATAGGATTGAGTAGAGAGCAAAGAAGAGCTTTGAGGTTCAAGGAAACATATTTTTTGATCAAAGATGGGGTACTCTTTAGAAAAAATTATGAAGGGATATACTTAAGATGTGTCTCAAAGGAAGAAGCATTTGAGATCTTGAGTAATTTTCATGAAAACCTTGGAATTAGACAACCTTATAGAAAGACAACAACTCATAAGATCATGAGGGTAGGATATTATTATCCCACCATCTTCAAAGATGCTCATATACATGTTAGAGACTGTCATCAATGTCAAATTTTCAACACTAAGAAACCAAGATCAGCTATGCCATTGAGGCCAATTGTTGGGTTAAATATAGAAAGTTTCAAGATTTTATTACATACAATATTACTCAATTTTCCAGATCAAAATAATTGAGTTCACAAATCTGCATCAAAATCTACTTTGTAACCTAAAAATTAAAAAATAATATAAATGTGTACTTTCAAGTTAAACAAATAAATATGAAATAATAAATACATGCAAAAAATAGAGAAATAAGAGATGCTAAAAAATAACATACAAAAATATTGGCATGGTATTTAACATGGTTCACCCAAATGTTGGGCTACATCCACCAAAAAACTTATCAATTCTTCTATTCAAACTTCCAAAGGAATTTATACAAGTGCCTAGCACTTCCTACCCCTCAGTCTTTGTATCAGAGAACTCTAGTAATACCTTTGTCTGAAGATATATTCTCTTTTTTTCAATTACTATGTAACTGCATTCATTTTTTTGTCTACAAATCACATCTACATAATTTTTCTACCCCTTTTCCCACTTTTAAGGGGATGATCACTAAAAATAAGGAAGTACAAAATCTATTCTAACTTCCTATAGTTACAATTTGTTATAACTTATAAAATAAGGAAGTACAAATTTGTTACTTCTTTTCAAAATAAGGAAGTACAGATCTGTTCTATGATTATAATCTATTACAACTTCCTTACAAAATAAGGAAGTATAGATCTGAAATGCAGTTATAATCTGTTATAACTTCCTTGAAAAATAAGGAAGTATAGATTTAAAGTGATACACAAATATGAAATATCCAATGCTTATTTGAAACAATAATTCTATAGTAGGATCTAATTACATATAGACCAAAATTAAACCTTTATACAAATCAAAATTTGCAAACTTCTATAGACCATTAATTCCCATTGCAACCTTCTGTCAATTGATAAAGACACTTATATATAAAAGCCCATAGCATTAGTCATGCTAAAAATGTTCTATTTTCAAGTTACCCATAGTAGATATAGGCTTCATCTATAGGATACCCATAGAAATTGTAGGTTTTCACCTATAAGTTGCCCATAATAACTGTAGGTTTTCATCTATGGGCTGCCTATAGCAACTACAGTCTTCACCTATAAGTTGCCCATAACAACTACAAGTTTTTATCTGTAGGCTACCTATAGTAACTATAGTCTTCACCTACATGTTTTTTCCATTAAAATAAAATGAGGCATTATGTTTCCACATCTCCAACAATCTCCAACATGGAGACATAAGGCCACAACACCAACTACTATAACATCCCACTGAAACTTAAAACTATTGATTTCTTCTTGAAGCTCATGTTTAAAGTCCCACAAAAGTTTAATGTGCCCTCAAATTCACTTCTACAATGACCTTAGTAAGCATATCTACAAGATTCCTCTCTAAGTGAATCTTCTTGATTTTGAACTGCCCACTTTCCAAAACTATATGTATGAAATGGTAATGAAGATCTATATGCTTTGTTCTTCTATAAAAAGTGGAGTTTTTACCTAGGTGAATATAACTTTAGCTATTAGAATATAGAGTGTACCAATATTTCTTCACTCCCAACTCCTCCAAAAATCTACTTAACCATAACAACTCTTTACTTGCTTCAGTGTAAGCAATGTATTTAGCCTCAGTGGTAGAAAGTGCAACAACTTTCTATAGCTTAAAAACCCATGAAACTGTAGTACATTCAACTATGAAAATATAGCTAGTGGTAGACATTATACCATCCAAATCACCTGTCATGTCACTATCCACAAAACCTTACAACCCACTATTAGAACCTTCAAAACATAAACACATATTAGAGGTTCCACATAAATATTTTAAAATCCATTGTACTACTAACTAGTATTGCTTACCAAGGTTACTCATAAACCTACTCACTACTCCCACTACTTGGGATATGTTTGGATGAGTGAAAATAATATCATACATTAAAATACCCATAGCTAAAGCATATGTCACCTTTGTCATATAATATTTATCCTCTTGTGACTTAGGAGACTGTCTTACTCAACTTGAAGTGGCCAACTAAAGGTGTAGAAACAAATTTACAGTTCTACATACCAAATCTTAAAAACACCTTTTAAATATATTTATATTGAGTTAAATTTAGTTTATTACCCAGTCTATCTCTATTAATTCTCATTTTGAGAATTTTCTTGGCTGGTCCAAAATCCTTCATGGAAAACTCTGAAGAAAGCAATTTCTTTAATTCACTTATTCTCAACATGTTAGCTCCACACAACATGTCATCAACATAAATTAGAATAATAATAAATTCACCATTTTCAAATTTCATACTATAAACACAATGATCACTATGAGTACGATCATATCCATGCTCCAACATGAAAGTATCAAACCTTAGGTACCATTGCCTAGGTGCCTATTTCAAACCATATAAACTTTTTAGCAATTTACAAACCTTTATTTCTTTCCCCTTTACCTCAAAACCTTTTAGTTTCTTCATGTATATTTACTCTTATAAATCTCCATGTAATAATTTTATCTTCACATCCATCTATTCTAATTGAAGATCATTAGAAGCAACAATACTTAATACAATTCTTATTGGGATAATTTTGCCAATAGGGTTAAATACCTCTGAGTAATCAATTTTATCCTTCTATGCAAAGCCTTTAACAACAAGCCTTGCTTTGGATGTTTTCTACCCAATCTCATCTTATTTTAAATGGAAAACCCATTTATTTTGTAGTGTTTTTTTATCAGGTGAAAAATCCACCAACTCCCATGTTTTATTATGTTTCAAGGCATCCAATTCTACTTTCATGCCCTTTTCCCAATTCACACAATCTTTGTCCTACTTAGCTTCTACAAATGATTCAATTTCCCCACTATCAGTTAGTAATAAATAAAATAAATATGGAGAATATCTATCAAGAGGTTTACTTACTCTTATTGACCTCCTTATCATAGGTGTGACTGATTCACTTTGAGATTCTCTAGGCCCAATATTCTCAGAAGACTCCATTGGGTCATTAATGACCCTATTCCCATTCTCTAATTCTATAGAGGTAAATGGAGTCTTTTTTAAGTTATATTTTCTTTCTCTAAATACACTTGGAATTATGACAAGATTTTCCTTACCAAGTGGACTTTCCACTTTCTTTTCTACAAGTTGGTCCCTATACATCACACTTTCATTAAAGATCACATCATGTGATCTTACAATCTTTCTATCATCTAAATGCCAGAAATTATAACCAAATGAGCTAGCACCATATGTAATGAAAGTGCATCTCATCGATTTAGCATCCAAATTATTTCTATTTTCTTTATCAATGTGCACAAATGAGAGTAGGAAACAATTTTACCTATCCAAGCTTCCTTAAGAATCTCACCATCTAAAGCACTAGACGGTCCTCTATTAATCAATTAAATAGTAGTATGAAATCCATCTATCCAAAAATTAAGGGGCAAACCAGTATGGAGTTTCATGTTTCTAGCTCTCTCCATAATTTTTTAGTTCATTCTCTCACTTACCCCATTCTATTGAGGAGTTTGACACACTATTACATCTTCTCACATTCCTTCTTGTGCATAGTAGTTCCAAAATTCTTTAGAGGTGTATTCACCTCCATTATCAGATATTAAGCATTTTAGCTTCATGCTTAACTCATTTTATACAAGGGCTCTCCAAATTTTAAAGGTTATAAATACATCAGACTTATTTTAGATTAAATAAACCCACAACTTACAAGTTGCATCATCCACAAATGTAACATAATACTTTGAGCCTCCCAATTATCATATAGGGGCTAGTCACCAAACATCAGAATGTACTAATTCTAATTTATTTTCTTTTCTTTCAGGCCCAACCTTTAAAAAAGAAACTTTCTTTTGTTTACCAAAAATGCAATGTTCATATAAATCTAAACTAATAGAATTTAAGTCTAATAATTTCACTTTATTATGTAAAATGCTCATACCTTTCTAACTCATATGACCCAATCTTGAATGCCATAAATTAGTTTATAGATCAGAAGTAGAAACTAATGCAGTATTAGAATCAATAATGTAATTACTCAAATGCATTATCCCTTCCTTTTTCCCTCTGGTTACAACAAGATTACCTTTTTTTACCTTCCAAGATTATACATTGAAAGTAATAGTACATCCATCTTCTACCAATTGACCTACAAAAATAATATTTTTGGTAAGACTTGGCACATGTCTTACTTCTTTGAGTATCCATTCATTTCCATTATGTAGCTTGATCTTTACTGACCCTTTCCTAATAATATCATAGGGTTCATTGTCTCCAAAGAAAACTTGACCAAACTTGCCACTTATATAGGTTGTAAAATACTTGGGATTGAAATTAGCATGAAAAGCTACCCCTAAGTCAATCACCCATGACTCAACCTTTATATCACATGATAAAACTAAAACATCTTGACACACAATAGTAGTATCACTTGAGGCAATATTTACCTCCTGGTTATTATCATTATTTTATTGTTCCTTGTGATTCTTTTTAGGAGCCCAACACTACTTTCTCATATGGATAGATTTTCCATTGTTCTATCATACAACACTTCTTCCTTTTGACTTGGATCTATGTTTGGAAGATAAAGATCTTCCCTTAGATCCATGACTCTTGCTCCTCTGTCTATTCTTTTGTCTCCCTCTGTATTCAACATTTCATGCATTTCTTGTTGAATTTTCACCAGATGTCTTTCTTCTCATTTCTTTAGAGATTATGACACTAACAACATCCTCCATTTTAAGAGTATTGCTCTTAGACACCCTGTTACTCAAAACCATCACAAGATTATTTCAAGATTTAGGCAAGAAGCATAGTAACAACAATACCTTGACTTCTTCATCTAGTTTCACTTTCAAAGAAGTCAACTAATTTTTAATAGTATTGTAATCATTTAGATGTTCATCTATAGTTTAATTCTTATCTATTTTTAGGTTGAATAACCTCTTCATTAGATACACCTTGTTTATTGCTGAAGGCGTCTCATACAACTTGCATAAGGTGGTCATAATCTCATTTGTAGTCTTTTCTTCAGATATATTAGAGACAACATGTCTTCCCAAGTAGAGCCTTATGGCTCCCAAAGCTTTTCTATCCAAGAAATTCCATTCCTCATCTATTCTATTTTCCTATCCTTTTGCCTTTCCATAAATCAGTAGATAGAAGTCCTTTTGATATAGATAGTCAATCATCTACATCTTATACAGAATAAAATTCTATCCATTAAACTTATCAACCACTCTTCTTCCATCATCTACCATTGTTCAAGATCTCCCACTTGAGAAGATATTACTCTAATTCTAAGATCCTATAGAGATATACAACTTGCAAAATAGTACACAAAACCACACAAAGATGAATATGATACCACTTGTATGGTTAAATATAGAAAGTTTCAAGATTTTATTACATATAGTAATACTCAATTGCCTAGATCATAATAATTGAGTTTATAAATCTGTATCAAAATCTACTTTGTAACCCATAGCTTAAAAATAATCTAAACATGTACTTACAAGTTAAACAAATAAATATGGAATAATAAATACATGTAAAAAATAGAGAAATAAGAGATGCTAAAAAATAACATACAAAAATATTGACACAATATTTAACATAGTTCACCCAAATGTTGGGATACATCCACTAAAAAACTCATCAATTCTTCTAATCAAACTTCTAAAGGAATTTATACAAGTGCCTAGCACTTCCTACCCCTCAGTCTCTATATTAGAGCAATCTAGCAACACCTTTGTCTGAAGATAAATTCTCTTTCTATCAATTACTACACAGTTGCATTCATTTTTTTTGGTCTACAAATCACATCTACATAATTTTTCTACCTCTTTTCCCACTTTTAATGGGATTATCACTAAAAATAAGTAAGTACAAAATTTGTTCTAACTTCCTATAATTACAATTTATTACAACTTCCTTAAAAAATAAGGAAGTATAAATTTGTTACAACTTCTTTAAAAAATGAGGAAGTACAGATCTATTCTATGATTACAATATGTTACAACTTCCTTGAAAAATAAGGAAGTATAGATCTGAAATGTGGTTATAATTTTTTATAACTTCCTTGAAAAATAAGGAAGTACAGATTTGAAATGATACACAAATATGGAATACCCAATGCTTATTTGAAATAATAATTCTATAGCAAGATCTAATTACATATAGACCAAAAGAAAACCTTTATACAAATCAAAACTTTCAAACTTATATAAACCATTAATTCCACTTAAAACCTTCTGTCAATTTATAATATCACTTATATATAGAAGCCTTTAGCATTGGTCACGCTATAGACTTTTTATTTTTAGGTTGCCCATAGTAGCTATAGGCTTCATCTACAAGTTTTCTGTAGCAACTACAGGTTTTTACCTACAAGTTGCTTGTAGAAACTATAGGTTTTCATCTACAAGATGTCTATAGAAACTACAGTCTTCACCTATAGGTTACCCATAACAACTACAAGTTTTTATCTCTAGGCTACCCATAGTAACTGTAGTCTTCATCTACAGGTTTTTCATTAAAATAAAATGAGGCATTATGTTTCCATATCTCCAACACCAATTATGATTTATAAACCTTTTTCTCAATGGGGATTAGACTTTATAGGGGTGATTAAACCCAATTCTTCAAAAAGACACAAATATTTTCTCACTGCTACTAATTACTGCACAAGATTGATAGAGGTAGTAGTAACCAAGTAATGTAGAAATGAAGATGTGATCAAGTTCTTGGAAGAGAACATTTGTGCAAGATTTGGGACATTAGTATCATTGGTTTATGGTAATGGATCAGGCTTATGATAACCATATAATTATTAAGTTATCATCAAATCATTACCCTCAAGGTAATGGAGTCTTAGAATCAACAAATAAAAACTTGATGAAAGCCATTAAAAAGTCAGCAGTTGAAAAACCAAGGACATGGCATAAATTTATTAAATATGATTTATGGGCATATATAACTAGAGTGAATCAAGCATTAAAAGCATCACCATTTATACTAGTATATGGTCAAGAACCAATCCTCCCCATTACTCTCAAGTTTCCAACTTACAAGTTCATGCAATAATACATGGAAGAAGATCAAGATTATGTTAATTCAAGGTTGTTTGACATCATACAAATGAGGATGGAAGTATAGAAGCATTTTCCAACTTTAGTAGACATCAAACCATAGTCAAGAGATGGTTTGACAAGCATTCAAAGATTAAGGTATTTAGGCAAGGAGACCTAGTTATCCTATGGGATAAAGCCTCAAAACCAAAAGGAAAACATGGGAAATTCACTCATTTTTGGACTGGTCCCTATCAAATTGCTAAGACATTGGGAGACAACACCTTCAATTTCAAAGACTTGTAGGGATCAGAGTTCAATTTTCCCAACTAATGGGTATTACCTCAAACACTAATTCTCTATTGTACCACCCCAAGCCTTCATAGAATAATTTGTAAAACTATTTAGGGTTAATGTAGGTATTCTTAGATTAGTTTATTTTCTTATTCCTTGTTTGTAAATAGTGTTTGCATATATTTATTTACTTGTTATTTATCTGTTTGTTTGTTTATTTTACTTGCTTTGTTTCCTTTTATTTATTTTGTTCCCTACTTTCAATAAGTCTTTTTCAAGGTAGTTTCCAAGATCTAATTCATTTGAATTCTCAAAATAAATTCTCAATTCAGCAATATAGGTATGAACCTTAAACATTGGTTGATTATGGATTCTAGATATTTGAGCTTGATATTATAATTTTGAGAAATTGGTGAGGATTGATATCTAGGTTAATTATTTCTTAAACCTTATTCTGATCTAAGTCTGATTTTGATGAGGATCACATAGGTCTAAATGAATGTCTGAATTATTAAATCAAATTCATGTTAGTACTTAAAGAATAATATTGCCTAGGATGAAGTTTATAACCAAGGATGATTGTCTAAAAATAAAACATTTAACAAAATCCTAAAACCTAGATAATTTTGGTTCTAAACATTTGTTGAAATCAAAATATAATTGAAAAATATAAAAAATAAGAGCTTTATTTTAAATTTGAAAGCTTTCTAAGAAAAGGTGATTCTAGTAATCTCCAATGGGGCTATGGATGCCTAGCTAGTAGTGGGAAAGGCCTTGAGTGGAGCCAAATGTATCTCTATGGGGGTTATGGATGTCTAGCTGGTAGTACAGTAATGCCCAAGCCTTCCTATTCTAAAAACATGATTCTTAATAAATATGTAAATATGCTATAAGTCAATGTTAATGGTTGTTGTCTAAATCTCATGGTAATCAGTGAATAAATCAAAGCACACCATAACATGACTAAGTTTTAATTTTGAGCCTAATTTTGCATCTATAAGACTTGTTTTAATCATGAATCGATCTTAATGATGGTACTTGATTATATGGAATGAGTAGTTTGGTTATTACTTTAAACCAAGAGTATCTAAATTCTAACATTTTATAATGTTTTCTCAAAAAGTCAACATTTATTGAGGTCAACATACCCCCATTTTTGAAAAATTAGGACCCTTATTCAATTTTTTCTAATTATGCTATAAATTTAACATCCTACTTGATTAGATTGCATTATTTGAATATCATGCTTGATCTAGTTTATATTGACATGTTAACTTATAATCTTCATTTGACTTTATCTAATTTTTCTAACTTTGATTTTTATGTTTCCATGTTGCAAGTTAAGGGAGTTTCATTTAAATGAATAGTGTTAGGGTTTTATGCCCTAAATTTTAACTTAACCCTTTTTGACTGAGCCTTTAATATTTTAGTCAATTAATTGAATCTATGTCTAAATAGTATTAAAAAACCTTAGTCTAATTGTTTATCCTAAGTTCTTTTTGAAATAAATTCAAATTTATGTAGGATTAAATTTACATGGGAACATATTTTTATTTTTTAAACTTAGTTTAAGTTTTATCATAAGTTTTGATTATGTTTATTAATATGACTAAAACCTTAGTCTAAAACTTTATTATAGATACTCTTAAGTAATTATGTTTATGGTTTTATATCTATAGGTTCTGACTAAATGTGAAGATGTTGAGTGTCAAGATCCTGGGAGCTCATATCAAAGATCAACAATTTGCATGTAATTGCTTGAGTCAAAATGTCAAAGATCTTGAGGATTAGTGTGAGAATGATAAATGCCATGATATTAGAGGTAAATCAAATATCCAATGATGAAGAAAGAGTCAAATTGTCAAAGAGCCTGTGAAGGAATGTGAAAGTGACAAGTGTCACAATCTCAGTAAGTGATCAAGTAGATTGAGGGCCCACATTCAAGCTTGTGTATAAAGAAAATAATCAATGATCCAAGTTCATTCATACATCTATTATCTTGTGTAATTGAAGATGGAATTTTTAGAGGACCTAGACTAAATGCAATGGTGACACATGTCACAACCATGATGAATTAGATGGAGATCAATGAATGGTGTTCAAGCTTTCAAATCAAGATCAATGGTGTGGATTAGGTCAATAATTCAATGAGCCCAAATAAAACATAATTTTTCCACATGGTGAGAAGGCATTAAGTAATGGAGTGTGTTTTTAAAGTACTTAGAGAGCTCATAGAGCTACCAAGTGGCATACCCTTTGGAGTTCAAATGGAAGATAAAAGATCCACAATGAAGTAAAGGATAGAAGGACTTCTTAAGAGATAAATAGTGTAAGTTGGTCAAACATCAAGATTATATAGGTATTGACATGTGTCCAAAAGTGATAAATGATCATATTTTAAATAAATAAGCATCATGACATGGTATTACCACATAGGCAAAACATGTCACATTGGGAGATCTTATGGGCCTAACACATGAAACGTATACATATAAAAATCAAATGCAATCTAATTCATAAAAGATCATTGTTTGAACTATCTGGATGCCATTAGATCCCTACATAAATCTATAAAAAAACCTTAGATTATATGAATTTTCCTAATTGTCTCTAGATTTACTATGATTGATCCAATAAAGTTAGATTTATATTTGTAATTTGATAATTCGATCAGGATTGTAGTAATGGCAACCCATAAGCATGTTTTAAAGTAATATGTGGAGCTATAGTTGACTTTAGACATAAAAGGTCATGTGTTTAAGGACATGGAGTTTGTAATAGCTTCTTTGAACACAGGGATAGTAATTATTCTAAATTATTCTGGACAATTGAAAACCAACCACTGATGACCAAATAAGAAGAAAAGATTCTCTCTAAAAAAAGGCTTTATGATGACATTGTATCAATATAAATGACTGGACTTCACTACATAACTACAAAACTAAGGTACTTTACTGCAATGATATCTTGGTCCCATTTTTAAAGAAGCTAAGATAGATAAGGGCATATTAATTAATGAACATAATTAAAGGAAAGTTTCTTACATTTCCCAAATTGCTTTCAAGTCCTATTACAAGCTCCCTAAACCCCATATTGACTTAACCTTAGTTAACTCATGGGAAAAAGACCACAATTTAATGGATACCCTAGCTATGTGGTAGATTTTGGTAACCAGGTCTTCATTTACCTTAATAAGAACATCCCAATAAGTCAATTTAGACTAGGGGTTAGGATGGTAAAGACAATGTTGAATAAATTGTATGGATGTGCAACCACAACATATGTTGATCCAATGTGGGTACCCATTGTATATTTCATAATTGGAAGGGTAATGGTTCCCCCACTAGGTGAGATAATTAACATCTCTTTGAGAATATAAATATATGTAATCAAGCATAAGAAGAAAAATGAGTTATATATGATGTCTTATCTCTTATATGCCCTATGTACAACCATAAATATCCCCAATCAAAGAGAATGGTCACCAAATGAAAACCAGACCTTTTCTCAATACTATTCTAAGTTACACATTTATAAATATAGGGATCACATCTAGTTCATTTGTGATTATGTCTACCCAATATTGAGTGAAGCTATAACTGGTATCCCTATGCTAATAATTAGCCTTTAATCAATAAATTTGTTAAAGCAATGGGGGATATATGGTTGTACCCTAATTGCACTATCATAAGGATTGAGGAAACTCAACAAGCTCCTCTCAAGCCACAAATTCATGTCCTTGTAAACTATCAAAATAAGAGGTAGCATACCAGTTATTCCATGTTATAGATGGCATGTGTAAAATTAAGAGTAAGGGTCTCCTACATGGTTTTCCTATGCAAATTGGTAAGACCGTGTTCAGACATTGGGATCATATTGAGGTTGAATCAAAGAATAGGTTATCCTTTAACCTAAAAATAGATTATTTTAGACAATGGGACACTTATGGGAAGGAAAATGAAAACTTGAAACTCAACGGTATTTTGAATGTACCATATGAGCATGATCCCAACTCATTTGACTTCATTTACATTAAGTCATCCTCATATTCTGAAGTAACTAGAAGGTTGAAGGATCAAAACATAAGACTTGATTCTATATTATAGAGAGATCAAAAGGTGGATGATAAATGGAAATTAGGACCTAGGTAATATGACTTGATTGATGTTAATCCTCCTAGCCTTCTCTCAATAGAGACATAAGTGAGAAAAGGCTAGATGATATTACTTCAAGTTCATTAATTCTTGAATATTCTAAGTTATAAAAATATGAGTTACCACAATAAGAGGAACATATGATAACACTTGACCCTAATGAGTTTGTTGAGGATGCATTGAAAATAATATCTATGGCTTATGATATAGACTCAGATGTAGAATACATAAAGGCTGAAGAAGAGAATAAGTAGGATAAAGAAAAGTCATTGGAATTGATGGTAATTGAGCCTCCTAAAATAAAAGTAGAGATGGCCATTATTCCAAAAGCAAAGAAACCCAAAGTGACTATTACTCCCTTGAGTTAAGTCAACTTATTTAGTGAAGAAAATATATTATATGGGCTACCTATCCCTGAATGGTTTGTTTATGAACCAAGATTGTAAAAGTTTCCCACTTATCATCCATGGGCTATGGTGAAATATAATAATATCTATATGGAGAAAGAAATGAAACCATGGATAGTTGATTTATAGAAATAGGAGGCAAGGAGATTGTCTAATCTAATCCATTCAACAGGCTAATCACAATTGGAAGTCCCAATCCCACATGTGACAATATTTATTTGGAGTCAAGTTTGATCCAAAGATTTCTTATTTACAAAGAGTGATATATAAAAGGGTCATGTCAAGGGGTGAAAAAATTATGTATCAAAAGGTGGATCCATTGACTAGTTTGACTTAGAAGCAAGGATAGAGGCCTAGTGAAGATCCTATTTTTGAGGAAGATATTCTTAAATTAACTCAAGCACAAACAAAATAGTTGAAATCTACTATCAAAGGGATAATTTAGCAAAATAAGAACTTATAAGAATAATCTATTCTATCTATTCCAGGATATATGGTCAACTAGTTTGAAAAAACCATGTATGATCTATTCAGGTCCTTGAATGTAATAAAGGCCAAGTAGGATAGGGTTGAAAAATAAGGTACTTTGAATTTGATCCAAGTTAGCTAATGGTAGGATTCAAGCACAAAATAAAGGAACTGATAAATATTTTGATAGAGGATCACACTCCTAAATTTAAAATAGTTAGCTTGGCACACTTGAATATTGCTATGGCTATATTGATAGAGAATATCATAACTTTAAACAAATGGTCCAAGGAAATGGGAGATATTTATAGTGATCTTAAGTAATTGGAAAATAGGATAATACATATATTTGGGAACCTAATAAAATATCCTTATAATATCAATCCCATTGGATTGATCACATATGAGGATTTTAAACACATGGAAAATTAGTTCATGTAAGAAGTGAAGAGTCAAATTCAAGGAAAAAAAAGGATAAATAATAAATGGATCTTGGATTTTATCCTATCTATAGAGGAGAAGATATGAGATGCAAGTATCATCAAGGAATATTTGGATAGGGATGATAAGGAACTCAAAGTCCTATAAGATCAAGAAAAGGAACTTTTCATGGAGCCCATCATCAACCTCAGGCTGATTGATGAGCAACATAACAAAGCAAGAAGATCTTGCAACATAGATAGAGGACTGTAATAATAAGTGCTTCTCAAAGTCAAATTTATTAAATTTAGCATATTATTTTTTAACTAAACATGTATATAATTTTGAGAAAGGAATATTATTTTTTGTAAGATCATGTGTATCTTGTAAAGTGCATTGCTTATAGGTCAATCCATTTTAAAAATGTCTAGTTCTAGAAGGTTTTAAAAGGACAGTTATCTATGACACTTGTACAACTATCATTTGACATGATTAACCAACATACCTCCTTAGTCTTCTATAAAAGGGGTATTGTCATTTTTAAAGAGGGAGGGAGTTTTTGATCAAAAAACTATTTGTGTAAATGGAGAAAATTAATGCAAGCAGGAGAATTTTGAAAGGATTATCTCATCATTGTTTGTGTATTTTTCTATCATGGTTACTTCCTCAATTAACTGGTCTAATTTTCAGATTTGAATGGTTTTCATGGATTCCAGATGTGCGTATTTGAATGTAGAGTTTTCAATTTGTGCTTATGCTAGATTGATTGAAAGAGCTTACATTCATTTTATTTTCCTTACTCTCTTGTAGATGTGCATATGCAATTTGCTTGTAAAAGTAAATCTTTAAATTGAATCTAGTTTCTTATTTTTATTATATTTTCTATCCTTAGATGCTTGCCTAATATGTGATAGGATTTGTGCTTTAGCTATTTCATGTCATATATTGGTTTGAGTGCATGTTTGGATGAAGTTTAAGCTTTGTCATAATGTTTGTATTGAATATCAGAAACTTTCTTCTTTGCCTTACCCTTCCTTTTGCTCATTTTTTGATTAATTCACTATAGTTTATCTTTCATTGTAAATATACATGCTAGCTTAGACATTAGACTTTAGGTTTTGATCAAAATTCATTATAATTAGTTTAGATTACTTTCATGTTCACAAGCAGGCAAAAACACCATGGTTTCTCCCAACAACCATTTACATTTTCAATTGTGAAATAGTAATTAGTTTTTCCTATACTCTACTAAAGATATCAATAATATTTAAAACATTAACTCATGAAATGGATTATTTGAATCTAAAAATGAGAATTTTGTCTTAAACACTATTAAAACCCTGTGCTTTCAGTGATCAATAGGAGGTACCTTTAAAAATAAAGGTTGAAGGATTGAGACTGAGTTGTTGAGAGTGGAAATGGAGAATTTGATGAGTGATGGATTACAATGGAACATGGAGGAACAATATTGGTGTTATCCTATGGGTAAGTTCCTTTAGACAATATATATATTGTTTTACTAGGAGGACTACATGTCTCTTTTTGGTGTTTCTACATAGCCCCCTTCATGGTTTAGTTGTTATATTTGTGTTTGAGTCTTGTATCTCTTTTTGGTTATTTCATTTGGTGTTGGGTGGTTATTTTATAGCTATTATCTAGCTATTTTGTTACTATGTTGTATATTATCCCTTGTTATGGGCCTCATGCTAGTTATGGATTGGTCGTTGGGAATCATAATTGTGGTGTTAATAGTTGAGAGGGAGATATGGGCTTTCTGATTGTGTCCTAGATTGGTTCATATCTCCAATCAAAAGTATTATTCTAGCTCGTAGCTTTGGCTAAAAAGCATTTACCAATAATAATAAAAATTGACATAATTGTGAAGGAAGTGGCCTTAAAACCATGAATTTTTAACTCTCGACACATGATTACTTGAATATATTTTATTCATAGTTGAATTATTATTCTCTAAGGGTGAGTAAGATAATAAGAAAGGAGATAACTTATTTTGTTAGCTTTTTTTAGAGTTTTTAAGTCATAATAAATCTATGATTGTTTTTCTTCCCTATCTTGCATACCATTTAGGTAGTATTTTATGGAGTAGTCACATATTTATTACATGATTAGGATATTATTTTATAATGGCCTCTACCCTCTTTAGTGTAAATGTTATTTTAGCTAGTAGAAAGGATGGTACCCAAGTGAGCCAAGAAGTTTGTACCAGAGGTATATTATAAGGTAACACCTTTGAATCTCCCTCCTAGCCTAAGGCATGTCTAAAACCTGATGTTGTTGATAGTATTTGAATACAGTATGAAAATAACTCTTGTATTACTTACTTTGTTGGTTTAATCCACTCAAAAGAATCCCTCAATGCCTAGTTTCATCACTAGTGGGAGCCCTTATGTGTCCAAATCACTAATGTTTGAAATTTGACTATGGTTTTTTTATTTTATCCTTTAATAAACCATATGAGATCCAATATATTCTTTTAAATTTGATTTTTTTATTTAGTTACATGCTTTTGATTCTATCAAAATGGACCTGAAATTAAAGTGACTGACCAGGATTCCCTCAAGGTATCAGTTTGGATCAAACTTCATAGCATCCCAATCCCTCTTTGTTATTTTATTAAGGATATTTTACATCCCATAATGTGTGTCCTATGCCACAAGGCTCCTAAATTTTATTCTACACACCTGAATAGGCAAGTTTACATCATAGTTAACTTAACCAAGGATTTAAAAGAATATATTGACCTTGAAGTTAATAATGAGTGTTAGGCATAAAATGGATGTATTTAACCTCCCCAAAACATATTATAATTTCTAATCCCCTAACCATCAAATCAAATATAGACCCTTTATGGGTCAGTCAAAACCTTCATTTGAACCCTCATAGTCTGTGAAACCTAAGGTGGTGGAAAAATAGTGGTTGGATGATCATTACTAATAAACATTAATCTACCAAGGTTACCTTTCCCCATAAATCATTACTCCCTCTATTATGAAAATTTATTTTGTGGTTCACATTGTTATACCCCACCTAAATCTCTTAGTTTACCTATGACCCAACATAGCCACATTGCACAAGTTTCACATCCTCAAGTGAGCTCTTCTCTCCCTGGGATATCCTCTACAAAAATTTCATTATTTAGGTGGTCAAAAAACCCACATCATGGTGGTAGTGACTATCCATATGATTAAAATGGGTCCAAGTGATACTCCATTTCACTTAGATATTTTATCTTACCAAACCATCATATTAGCTTATAGCTCTTGAAGGCTTTGAATATGGTCAGGGGGAAATCCTTATGGATGATGTTTCCTAATGAATTTTATATCTTGGAATGTTTGAGGACTCATATATTCATGTTTAAAATTCTCTATGTGAGTTGTATGTCAACACTTTGAGTCAATAAATTTTATTTGTCTGAAAGAAGTAAAAAAATAGAATTTCTTCTATAGACTACTCTAAAATGCATATGGTTTGACACCACTCAATTCTCCACCCTACATGTTGATAGATGAGGTGGTGATAGTACCTTTGTTTCCACAAAGTTTTACTCATTATTTCTTATGATAAGGTTAATCCATCACACCAAGCTATTTGGCTTCTCCTTGATGTTAATTTATATTTAGTAGGGGTTCTTAAAATTTACACTCCTAATGATGGCTAACATAAAAAATTTATGGTGATATTTGGTAGACAGCCTACCCCTTGTCACGTGGCTTGGGTGTGGGGGTTTTAATATGGTATAATTTTTTGAGGACATAGTTAGAGCCTTAACAATGAGATGGTGTGTGAGAGAATGAGAAGCTTCATTTTATTTTAAAAATTAGTGGGGTATTGTTAACCTTCCCTTATGACATCACTCAATAGCTAACATGCCTTGGTTTATATGGTCCAAATGTCATGCCAATGCTGATAGTATAATCAAGAGATTAGATCGTTATATAATTTTAGAGAAAAATATTTTATCTTTTACAAATACCATTGGCCAACATGTTATCTCATATCCAAAACATATTCTCTCAAACCATTATTCAATTAATTACTGAGTTGAATGGAGAAATAACTAGTACAAGGTACCATGTAATCAATTTATCCTTAACACCTCCTCCTATGACATGAGGGTGTTGGAACACAATTATCTATTGAGAGAGGGGGTGAATCAATAGATTGAATAAATTATCCCTTTAATAATTTTAATGTAGATTAAAACATATATACAAATATTAGACACATAAAAATGGACACAACATCATATGTATACATGGAAAACCCAATATGGGAAAAACCACAATGAGAATAGTTGTTATAATTTATTGTTCTAATCCATCCTCATAATCAAAACCTCATTGGTTACATAATTTAAAGGCACTAACCCTAAGGAGACACCAATCCCCTGGTTTAAGAACACCTACTCTAAGGAAGCACCAACTCCCTAATTGAGCACCAACTTAGCTTATCTAATGGCATCCACCAATCAGATTTATATTCAAAATATGAAGCTATAACTCCAAATTAAAATATTAATTCATAAATTAATCCAATTCTAATTCTATATTATAGGTTTAGTCTTTAACTGCTCATGATCTGCACATCTCTCTTTTCTTTTCTCTTCCTCTTTATCCCTCTATCTCTCTATATTTATCTATTCAACAAACTCTCTCTCTCTCTCTCTCTCTCTCTCTCTCTCTCTCTCTCTCTCTCTCTCTCTCTCTCTCTCTCTCTCTCTCTCTCTCTCTCTCTCTCTCTCTAAATTTGACTCTATTCAGTAGTAATACAAACTTTTACTATATCCTAGATGGCATATATATAAGCATACTTGGTTTGAGATATAAATATCCCTTCATCAATTTGTGTTATTTGTAGACCTAGGAAGAAAGAAAGTTCTCCAAGAATAGACATCTCAAACTCATTTTGAATTTGATTATCAAATTCTTTACACATTCTTTTATTTCTAACACCAAAAATGATATCATCTACATAAACAATAACAATCAACATATGTTCACCTTTTGATTTAAAGTATATATTATTTTCTACACATCCTTTATTGAATCCTTGTTGTTTTAGGTACTGGTCTAATCTTGAATACCATGCTCTAGGTGCCTATTTTAGGCCATATAGAGCTTTATTCAATCTACACACATAATATTCTTCCTCTGGTAGCTGAAAACCTTCAGGGTGTTTTATGTAGACTTCCTCTTCTAGGTTCCCATTTAAAAAATAAAACTTAACATCCATTTGATAGACTTTGAACTTATTATACATGGAGAATGCTAGAAACATTCTTATGGCTTCCAATCTAGAAACTGGAGTAAATGTTTCTTCAAAATCTATGCCCTCAACTTGTGCATATCCTTTGCATACCAATCTTGCATTATTCCTTATAACAGTTCCATCCTCATTGAGCTTATTTATAAAGACCCATTTTGTACCTATTACATTCTTGTTTCAAGGTCTTCAAACTAATTCCCAAGTTTTGTTATTTTTAATTTGGTTCATTTCTTATTTCATGGCTTTTATCCAATTCTCATCCTTTCTAGCTTCAATATAGCTCTTAGGCTCAATTTCAGACATTAGATCAAAACTTACTTTCTCCTTGTTCATTTGAACTCTTCTCCTTGTTTGAACCCCTTCATTATTATTTACAATGATTTGTTCCATAGGATTATCCTTTTGAAAAAATCTTGTAGGTGCCTTTTCATTTACTTCCTCATGCTCTTCATTATCTATTTCCTCTTCATAATATGATTCTTTATTATAGATTTCTCTGTTAGGTTTAACATGTTTAAAGCCTTCTTCAACCTTGACATTGATGCTCTCTGAAATATTGTGTAGCCTTTTGTTGTAACATATGTAGGATTTTCTTTGGGTGGAATAACCAATAAATATTTCTTCATCACATCTTGATTTAAATCTTCCCAAGTTGTCTTCTTTTTTCCTAATGTAGTATTTGCTACCAAACACTCTAAAATACTTCACAGAAGTAGGTTTTCCATACCATAGTTCATATGGAGTTTTATCATTGTTCACCCTCAATTGAACTATATCTAAGATATATATTTTTGTTTGTATTACTTCTCTCTAGTATCTATCAAGTAACTTGGCCTCTTTTAACATTATTCTGGCCATCTCCTTGACTATCCTATTTTTTATCAATAGTTCCATTCTATTGTGGAGTCCTTGATATAGAGTAATGCCTTTTTATTCCATGCTTGTCATAATATTCTATGAACTCATTTGAGGTGAATTCTCCACCTCTATTAGATCTTAAGTGTTTTATTTTTCATCCAATATTATTCTCTACCATGACCCTAAAGATCTTGAATCTTTCAAATGCCTAAGACTTATCATTAAAAAAGGTTACCCATGTCATTCTTGAGTAATCATCTACAAATAACATGAATTATCTATATCCTTTAGATACTATTGTCTTAGTAGGACCACAAAGATAAATATGAACTAATTCTAGAGGCTTTGTATTTGTATACACCTTTGTTTGAAATATAACCCTTGTTTGCTTGCCTTGTTGACTTTCCTTGTAAGTAGTGTCTACAATTTTATTTATCTTAGGTATGTGTCTAACACATTTATTTGAGCTCACCTTTACTAGGTTGTCAAAATTGACATGGCCCATTATTATATGACATAACCAACTCTCATCAATCTTTCCTATCAGGCAACTATTACCATTCACTTCACTAAGATTATAAATGTTAATTTTAGTTTGTTTCCCTTATAGAACTAATATTATATATCTCCTTATCTTATGACCTTATAAATTAAATGACCTTATATTCATTATCACACATTTGGCTAATACTTATCATATTATGTTTCAATCCTTCAACATAAAGGATATCATGTGTAGGTAGGTTATCCATCTATGTTCAAAGTTCCTTTACCTTAGATCTTTACTATAGTGTTGTCTCCCAAGCTGACAGATCCTTCCTTATATTTTATTAGTTTAATGAACTTGGTCTTGTCACTAGTCATATGTTTTGAGTAACCACTGTCTATTACCCAAAAATTACGCTCCTTGGCATGGAGTGTAGTTTAAGCAATCATAGATTGATCTTTCACGTTACACATATCCTTGGGTTTCTTATTTGTCTTATTTTTACCTTTTTAAAAAACTTTTGAAACTTTGTTCACATTGGGAGGCATGTTTTTATTTTGTGTTTTTGGTCTTAAAAATTTTGTTTTATATTATTTAGATATGTGACTAAAATTATTGCAATTATAGCATATTACATTTGTATCTAATAAGGGTACAAATGAATTTTTGCTTATAATTTTTTTTTTCTTTTAGGTACAACTCTACAATCACTAGACCTATGACCAAACTGATTATAGGTAAGATAATAACCATAGAAAATGAGGAATACTTAGTCAAAGCCTTTCTTTGTGAAGGATGAGAAGGTCCTCTTAAATCTGACTTATTCAAGTCACTCACCTTTATGTAACCATTTGCATAAATTACCTTTGTTTTATACATCTTCCTTGAGTTTGAAGATATTGACTCATTATCCTTCTTCTTTTCATCAATATTCTTTTTATATTTCTTCTCATCAATAGTGTTATTGTTTATATTTGTATCCTTGCAAGCTTTCTCTTTCTTTGTTCTTAATTCTCCTTCTACTTTTAAGTTGTCATATAAGTTTGCAAATGTACTAGTTATGGAATTTTTTCCTTTTTCATAACTAAGACTAGATCTCTCTTTTGAAGGTTTTTGAGAGTTGATCAAATCATCAAGAATTTTTTATTTTTCTTTTCATCTTTAGACGTTTGTCTATTTGTTCTTTAACTTTATCAAGTTTTTTTCTAAAATCCATTATTTCTATTTCTAACTTCATGCACTCATCAGATTTAGATTGTAGTTCAATTTTGACTAAATATTCTATTCTTTTGGCCTCTTCAACTTGTGTCTTTAGGATAACCACCATCTAATCAAAATTTTCAAGATTTTTGGACATTTTTTCAATCTCTTTTTATCCAAGATTCTTCTATTTTGATTTCTCTTTTCTTAGCTTGTCAATTTCATCTAGATCATAGATGAGTTCACACTCTAGATCCATTTCTCCTTCCTCTTCTTCATCTGAATCTTTAAATTTTTCTTGATCCATAGAAGTTGATCCTGATGTCATGAATAGGACTTCCTTTTACTTAGACACAAAAGCACAGTCATGGTCATCATCAAAACTATCATTGTCATTCAATGAATCACTATCTTTTCTTGTGTATAGGATCTTATTTTTTTTAAAGAAGTTCTTCTTCTTGGAGTAGTGGGGTTTCACCTTTTTACTATCATCTTCTTGCTCAAAGTTATATTTTTTATTATAAGGGTATTTATCAGTAAAATTTCCTACCTTACCATAATTAAATCATTTAAAGGGTAACTTACGTTTGTATTTTCTAGATCCTCTTCTTAATATTTTGACAAAGTTGGCTTCTTCTTCATTAGTCTCCTCAGCTTTAAATGTAGATGATTTTTCTTTTACTTGTTTGGTTACTTTGAATGCAAATTCTCTCTTAAAGGTATATACTTCTCCCATTCTCATCTCATAGGAAGTTAAGGTTCCATACAACTCATCAATAGTGAGTTTATCCAGATCTCTTACTTCCTCTATTACAAATATTTTAGAGTCATACCTTGATGGCATATATCTTAGAACATTTTTAACAATGACTAGATGTTTCATCTCTTCTCCAAGGCCTCTGATTGCATTGACTATTTCATTTACTCTGAGGAGGTAATTTGTAATTTTATCTTCTTCATTTATTTCAAGGCATTCCAACCTACATTTTTATGTTTTTATTTTGGCCTACTTTACCTTATCATCACCTTCATAGATAATCTTTAATTTGTTCTAGATATCTTGTGCATTTTCACAATGCATCACTTTGAAAATGTTGAATTGTGGAGCTAAAAGCTTCACTGAATGTGCAAATGTGGAGGTTGCTGGGTTACACAGTAATCGACATCGGTCAAAGCCAACCGACATCAGTTAGGGGTCGACGAAAATCAGTTATCTTTAACTACACAACAACTGGCATCAGTTATGGTCGGTCGGCATCGATCAAAAAGGAACTGACATCGATCACCTGTGTGTTTCTAGAACTGTTCTAATTTTAGACAAATAGTTAGTTTGCATGTAAAGACTAATTTTAGTCTTGAGTTCGCATTTCTAATTATTGTTTGCTTTGAGTTATATTTAAGAGACCCATGGGGTTGTATTGTAATGTAAGCAAGATCAATTGATCTATAGGTTGTGCAAGATCAAGAAGATCTGCAAAAGGTGTGTGTGTGTAAGGTCAATTAGATCTATGGGGTAGCAAGATCAAGAAGATCTGCAACACAATGGGTGAGCAAGATCAATTAGATTTGTAAGGTGCAAGATCAAGAAGATCTGTTGGAGGCCAATTCAATTGTTGAATTGGTTGTAATTGATTAAGAGAGAGAAATATTGAAGGAGAATTACTATACATCTACGAGGTGTGAGGGAGAAAGAGATTTTTTCATTGTATTTCCTTCTGGAAGAGTTTAATACAAGATTGGTTGTTTTTTGTATCTCTTATTCTTTCCTATTTTTGATTTCTAGTTACTTATTAGTTCTGGTTTAATTCCATGTTTAGTTGCTTATACAAAAGTAATCAATTGAGCTCTAAGGTACTAACAAGTGGTATCAGACCTACAGGATCCTAACAGGTGGTATCAGAGTAGGTTAGTGTTTGTTGATTACAAAAGTCACTCATAGGGGTTTCTATTTGAGTGGGAGTAAAGCAATGGTAGAAGAAAGTAAACTAAGAATGGAGAAATTTAATGGCAAGAATTATTAATTATGGAAGATGCAGATAGAAGATTATCTGTATTAGAAAGATCTATACTTACCATTGGGTGGTGTTTCAAGGAAGTCCACAAATATGCAAGATGAAGAATGGAATGTTCTTGATAAAAAGGCTCTTGGATCTATAAGGTTGAACCTGGCATCGTCTATGATTTCCAACTTATCATAGGCAAAGACAACGGTAGAGTTAATGGATACTTTGGCAAATTTATATGAAAAACCCTTAGCTTCGAATAAGGTATTTCTTATGAAGCAATTATTTAATTTGCAAATGCAGGAAGGTGGATCTATATATAGTCATCTTAGTGATTTCCATGGATTAGTAAATCAGTTAAATTCAGTCAAAATAGTTTTTGATGATGAAATTAAGGCTCTCTTAATCTTATGCTCTTTATCTGAAAGTTGGAATAGTTTGGTAATGGCAGTTAGTAATACTGCATCTACTTTAAATATCTTGAAAGTTGATGATGTTGTTAGTGTAATCTTGAATGAAGAAATTTACAAGAAAAGCATAGGGGAAACATCAGGTAATGCTTTAAGTGTTGAAAGTAGGGGATGGAAAAGAGAGAAGGGCAATCAAGGGAAATCAAGGTTAAAGATAGGCATTAGATCCAAATCTAGAAATGGAAGTATAACCTGCTGGAATTGTGGAAAGAAAGGACATGCAAAGAAAGATTGTTGGTTGAAAGAAAATTAGCATGAAGGTAATAAAGAAGCAAATGATGCACGTATTGTTGCATAGGATGCTCTTATATTTTCCTTGAATAAAGTAGAATCTTGGGTTTTAGATTTTGGTTCTTCTTTCCATGCAACCCCAAATAGAGAATTTTTTAATGATTATGTCCATGGAGACTTTGGAAAAGTTTATTTAGGGGATGGTGAGCCTTGTCAAATTATTGGCAATGAAAAGTGCAGCTGAAATTGCAGAATGGCAACACATGGGTGTTGAAGGATGTCATGCATGTACCCATCCTAAAGAGGAATCTAATTTTTGTAGGAAAGTTGGGTGATGAGGGTTGCACAGTAACTCTCATAGCTGAAACTTGGAAAGTTTCCAAGGGTGCACTTGTATTAGCTAGAGGTAAGAAAGTAGGTACACTTTATCTATCTACTTGTATTACTGATTCTCCTTCTATTTTATCTATTTTAGATGTAGATGCAAAGATGTGGCACTGTAGGCTTGGTCACATGAGTGAGAAGGGAATGGATATTCTTAAGTCAAAAGGTAAGCTTTTAGATTTGATAGATCTAGATTTTTGTGAGCATTGTGTTTTTGGGAAATAGAAGAAAGTGAAATTTCTCAAAACTGGGTCAACAAAGAAGAAGCACAAGTTGGAGCATGTTCACATAGACGTGTGGGGACTAGCGCAAGGAGCTTCTATTAGAGGATCACAGTATTATGTTTCTTTCATTGATGATGCTACAAGAAAGGTATGGGTTTATTGCATAAAGAGAAAATATGATATTTTTGACACATTTAAGCAATGGAAAGCCTTGGTTTTCAATGAGAAGGTGATGTACAATGATCAGCTCATGAGGTTGAATAATTCTAAGTAGGGAAATCTTGATTTGGATGAGGTTATGATCCAAAATGAGCTCACAAGTAAAAATCATCACTCACAGGAAAACACAGACATTGACGTCAGTCAGGTAGAGACCGACATTGATCAAGTAAGAACCGACGTCAGTTAGGTGAAGACCAAAGTCAGTGATGTCAAGCAGGTGGAAATTGATGTTAGTTAAATGGAAACCAATGTCAGTCAGGTCAGTTAGGTGGAACTAACATCGGTCGAGTGCAGACTGAGAGATGACTGGGATCGGTCACTGTTAGAATGAAATTTGGGCAGACAACAAGCTGTTAATGAGTCTTAAACACCCATGAGGAGGTTTGAAAGGGTCAGTAAACCTCTAATTCATTATTCCCCTTCTTTATACTACTTGTTGCTCACTGATGGTAGAGAACTAGAAAGTTTTGATGAGGCAATGCAAGCAGAATCTAGGAAACAGTGAGAGCATGGCATGAATGAGGAAATTGATTCCTTGGATGAGAACCAAACATGGGATTTGGTAGAGTTGCCAACTGAAAAGAAAGCACTAAAAAACAAATGGGTTTATAAGTTAAAGGAAGGAGAGAATGGACAAGTGAGACATATGGCTAGGTTGGTGTTGGAGAGGTTCAATATGCAGGATGCAAAACTGGTAAGCACACCTAGATCAGATATTGCCCAAGCAATGGGAGTTTTCAACAAGTTTATTGCCAATCCAAGAAAGGAGCACTGGAAAGCAGTTCAGTAGATTCTCAGATATCTGAGAGGGACCAGCAGTAGGCATTTATGCTATGGAGGGTTAAACAATTCTCTACATGGGTATGTAGATTCAGATATGGTAGGTGAATTGGATGGTAGGAGAAGCACCACAGGATATGTGTTCATTGTTGGTGGAATGACGGTTAGCTAGATTTCAAAGTTGTAGAAGGTTGTTGCCCTGTCTACTATAGTGGCAGAATACATTGCAGTCACAGAGGCTAGTAAGGAAATGATATGGATGACTCGGTTCATGGAAGAGTTGGGAAAGGAGCAAGAGAGTTGTAGATTAAACAGTGATAGTCAAAGTGCAATTCATTTGGCAAAGAATTCAGCCTTTCATTCAAGAACCAAACATATACAGCTTAGGTACCACTTCATTAGATAGGTATTGGAGGATGGATAGTTGAAGCTAGAAAAGATCCATACAGATAAGAACCCTACTGATATGCTAACAAAGTCAGTAACAAAGGAGAATTTGAATCTTCATTCAACTTTTGTTGGTCTTCAAGATTGAACTTGAAGAGGGAGAAACAAGCCAAAAACAAATTAGAGGATGTTATTATACAGGTACAGGTGTAGCTATTTATCTCCAAGTGGGAGATTGTTGAGTTGTGGAGCTAAAAGCTTCACTAAATATGCAAATGTGGAGGTTGTTGGGTTACATAGTAATCGACATCGGTCAAATCCAACTGACATCGGTTAGGGGTTGACCGACATCAGTTATCTTCAGCTACACAGTAACTAGCATCAGTTATGGTCAGCCGACATCGGTCAGACAGGAACCGACATTGGTCACCTGTGTGTTTCCAGAACTATTCTACTTTTAGACGAATAGTTAGTTTTCATGTAAGGACTAATTTTAGTCTTGAGTCCATGTTTCTAATTATTGTTTGCTTTGGGTTCTATTTAAGAGACCCATGGGGTTGTATTGTAATGTAAGCAAGATTAGTTGATCTACAGGGTGTGCAAGATCAAGAAGATCTGCATAAGGTGTGTGTGTGTGTGCAAGGTCAATTAGATCTATGGGGTAGCAAGATCAAGAAGATCTGCAACACAATGGGTGAGCAAGATCAATTAGATCTACAAGGTGCAAGATCAAGAAGATCTGCAACACAATGGGTGAGCAAGATCAATTAGATCTACAAGGTGCAAGATCAAGAAGATCTGTTGGAGGTCAAATTCAATTGTTGAATTGGTTGTAATTGATTGAGAGAGAGAACTCTTGAAGGAGAATTAATGTACATATATGAGGTGTGAGAGAGAAAGAGATTTCTTCATTGTATTTCCTTCTAGAAGAGTTTAATACAAGATTGGTTGTTTCTCATATCTCTTATTCTTTGTTGTTTCTGATTTCTAGTTACTTATTACTTTTGGTTTAATTCTGTGTTTAGTTACTTGTACAAAAGTAATCAATTGAGATCTAAGGTACTAACAAGTGGTATCAGAGCTACAAGATCCTAATAGAAAAACTATAAATTAGATAATCCACATAGAATAACATTCTTAGCCTTAGCATTGCTCTCATATGCTTTCTTGGCATCTTGATAAGTAGGAGTTGTAGCAGGAGCTATATATCTAATTACAATAGACATCCATACATCAAAACCTAAAAAAGATAAATATATTTCCATTCTAATTCTCCAAAATTCATAGTTTGATCCATTAATGAGAGGTGCTTTGTTTGAGGAAGAGCCTTCTTGATTAGCCATTTGTTTTCATCATCCAAGAAATAACTAAGTTGATTAAACTTATTCTAAGGAACCAGGGCTTTGACACCAATTGTTAGAAAATAACTATCTACTAAGAGGAGGGTGAATCAATAGATTGAATAAATTGGTCCTTTAATAATTTTAATATAGATTAAAGCATATGTGCATAGATCACACACACAAAAATAGACACAACACCATATGTATATGTGGAAAACCTAATATGGAAAAAAACACTATGAGAATAGATGCTAGAATCTATTATTCTAATTTAGCCTCATAATCAAAACCTCACTAGTTACAACATTTAAGGGCACCAACCCTAAGGAGACACCAATCCCTTGGTTTAAGAGCACCTAATCTAAGTAAGCACCAACTCCCTAAATGAGCACCAACTTAGATTATCTAATGGAACCCACTAATCATATCTATATTAAAAATATGGAGATATAACTCCAAATTAAAATATTTATTCATAAATGAATCCAATTCCAATTCTCTATTATATATCTAGTCTATAACTACTCATGCTCTACACAGCTCTCTCTCTTCTCTTCTCTTCTCTTCCTATTTTCCCCTCTATTTTTGTAGTCTATATATTATCTATTCGACATACTTCATCAATTTATTCCTCTCTACCTCTCTCTCTCTCTTAATTTGACTTTATTCAGTAGTAATAATAGCCTTTATTGTATCCTAAATGACATATATATAAGCATTGTATCTTTGTCTCGTATCTTCTCTATGTTCATACTTGGTCTATAACACATCACACTCCATCCCTGGACTCAATTCAATAAATAGGTTTCCCACTTCTTGACTTCATGCTCCACCACCATGATTCTCTATCTTATTATTATATTTAGCATATAATGGGCTTAGGTTTTGATGTACATACTAAATTACATAATTTAGATCAATCACAATGATATATATCATTTTCTACATCATATAATGCATCTTTCCTACATGTTCCTTTGCTTGACCATTGTGATGATCAAATATTTAAATACTTAACATTGATCTTATGTTTTGCACCATGATCTAATGATCCTGATTCAATTTTATCAACTTTAAAACATGTTTGTTAGATCAAAAACTGATAGACTCATATGTTCCATTGGATCCTTGTATATTTTTGGGATTTAATGTTTCAAATTAAAAATTCATCCATTGGATATTTTTATCCAAGCTCTTACATGTCATTACCTCTTCAAAGTAGCATGAACTTTATCTTTGCTTCTCATTAAACATAGAGTTCTTAATCTCATCTCATTACTTCTTGAGTCTTTAGAACATATACACTCCACTAATCTCATCAAAGTAGCTTGATATTTAACTTGCCTCTATGTCATTAAACATTGATAACTTGATCTCATTGAGTCTACTCACTCCATTAGATCTTCATTGCAGATCACCCACTCATCATTGATCATTGGAAGAAGCTTGATCTTTATCTCTGATAAGATCATGTGAGTATGAAATTTGACATCCTCACATTCCTTTTACACATTTGATATTAGTTCCCACTATTTTGACACTTGGCATTCCCATGTTAATCTTTAATTATTTGAATTTAAACTACTCTATATATTTATTATGCAATCTCTATGATTGTGATGCTTGTCACTAGTACATTTACTCATAGGTGCCTTTGACAAATTGAATTTACTATGCTTCATTGGATCTTCAATGTATGATTAAGTTCTAAATATTGATCAAGATGGGATAAATATTAAGTATAATACTTATGAAATATTAAGGTTTTTGATCACTACTTGAACTATTAATTGCTAGGTCAAAGGGGTTTATTTCACAATGATGATAAGGACTTAAGATATGAATTAAGTAATCAATTATTGCCTATATCCAGTCAACTTAAAAATAGAAAATGTCTGTGAACACCATGGGTTAAACCCTTAGGGTTTAACTAAGAAACCTTATAATGTCCAAGAGCTCAAATAAATTATTTTTGAGTTCATTTCTCTTCATTTGAACCTGTGGACTATATATCTAGGATGCACTTGAAAAACCCATAACAAATCTTCAATCAATTGCTCTTCAATCCTTTAGAAATGGTCTCTATAAAATCATGACAACTTTACACTATGCAAATTTAAAACATTCCCTTCTCTCCAATCTCATGCCAATAATCTCCCTTTTGACATTAATGACAATCATGTTACCAATAGAGGTAACTATCTACCTCATTACCAAGATTTGGAATGTTGCACCTTAACCATGTTTTTCTACTAGTTGGATAGAGTGGTAAAATGAGAATATTTATATAAACAGAATATTTTTAAACTTTATCAATTATTGATGCTTTCTCTCTTGTAGTAACCCATTGAGTCTCAATCTATCTAAGTGCAAGCCTTAAAGTATGCATTGAGAAAGGGGTGGGTAGACCATTGGTGTTTGGCAAAATTGTTTTTCCATATACCACCACTTTTAACCAACACAAATCTCTAATATATAGTGCCCTAATATTTCACACATCCCTTACACACTCCTCCAAGTAATTTACCACCTTAAATAACCCTTACCTAAGATAAAACCTATTTTTAAGTTTTACCGAATATAATTGATTTGGGTCGACCTTATACTTAAAATATACAATCACATTAAAGGATTAGGTCCACCTTGGTTGACCCAATATGGGACCTAACTGATTTATTTATTTAATGATACATGGTTTATTGGGACAAAGTTGTTATTTAAAACTCTAAAAGATTTTAGGGTTAGATCCAACTATATATACATATTCATTTATGTTATTTCATAGAGAGACAAATAGATTAAAAGTATTATGTATGCATCTATTTATCCACCATTCTATTTGAGAAGCATTGCTTAGGGTTTCAATACTAAATTTAGAGATACATATCTTGTCTTATGGAGAACTCTTTTGGATGCATAGGAGAATTCATGTGGCCTAGAACTAACCTATCTTTTTTATCCTTACAAACCACAAAAACCTCTTGTGAATTACCTTAGATCACTTTAGCCAAGGGAGAGATTTAGACTCGATGGGTTTATATTCAAAGGTAAGTATTCCTAACTTTTATCCTCCTTGTTAAAGTAGATATATTTGTATTTATTATTTTATATGCTTATCTCTCAATGAATTAGGATTTGTTCTACATTGACTTGAGTAGAAATCTTCTATGCATGTTTACTTTCATGTTTATTACCCTTATTTTAGGCCACATGATTTTGTAAGAACTAGGTTAGATTTTACATTACTTTTTCCATTTAATTGTGAATAAGAAAACATAGGACCTAGCTAGGGTTATCATATGGTGTTGCTTAATTAGAGGCTTTGGGACCCTCTCTAGTGATATTATTGTGGTAAGGCACCCCTTGGTTAGGTATAAAAATCCATATTGGTCATTACCCTGATTGTCTAAATGTACCAACAAGTGGAAGGGATAGTATGATTTATCTTATCTAAGATAGGATTGATTTGTAAATTAGATTCACTTTTCATTGTATACATTCTAGTGAACCTAAAGTGAATCTAACCCTTGTAGGTTTTCCTTCATACCTTCATTTATTATAAATTATTATATATTTGTATTTCTATAGTACTAGATCAAATCTATTGATACAGTCTAATATTATGTGTATGGTTTTAACATACAATCACTATGATCAACTTTATATTTTTATGTTTAGGTCTTCTTCAACAATAGGTAACTAGATTGATCAGCTTAACTCAGTTCACTTCATTCATATAGGTTTTCAGAATTTATCGACTTAGTTGACTCTATTATTAAAAATTATTTGAATAACATAGCATAAAAATAACAACTTCAACATCTTTAAAAATTATCAGGTTAATTCTTACCTCCTTAGTCATTTATGTTCTTCATTTACAGTCCTATTTTTCATAATTTTTAGTCTATAAAACTATAACCCTATAAAAAACTAGGTCAATTAGATAGATATAGTTCTATAGATTACATTTCTATCTAGAAGACTCAATCAACTTATTTGACTTTGTTATTTTGGATATTTATTACATAGACAACATCGACCCTATCTATTATGTTCTATGTTATTTACATATAGGTTCACCTGAACTGACTCTATACTCTTCAAAATAAAGAAATTAACTTATCTTATTAGCATTTAATTCATTTTTCTTTTTCTTTTTTGATTTCTTAGATTAATTCACGTATACTAAATAATAGGTTTTTAATTTATCAATTTAGTCACACTATTTTTATTTTTCACACACTTCCAAATCACAAACACTAAAAATCATTAAAAAACTTATATCCAAGGTCTAACTACTTGGATTTCATCACCAAGGGGGAAACTAACTTAGTTTTAAAGGAAAGTATAAATATGTGGTTGATAGTATATATTGGCAAAACACCTGACACCATTATCATTATGGGATTGTGAAGTGAAGGGGTAGGTGATTCAGGTGAAAATTCGGGCGATGGTTCTACCCCAATTGATGACAGAACTTTTGGGAGCCATAAATTTTACACTGTAGCTCCAGTTGACTCCCCTTTTGAACCATTGGAAAACTAAGAATGAGGAGAACATGGTGAGATGTCATGTAGGTTTTCTCAGTGGTTTTTTACCCCCAAAAATCCAATGGAAGTGTCCCAAATTTCAATTTTGCTAGTGCAGTATAAAAATAGTAAGTTTCTAAAAATAGTAATTCCTCAAATTTTGTATTATTTTAAATCATGGAAGTCAAAACACTTAATCTTCCTTGATATTAGTGACATTTCACATCCTCCTCCTTTCAAAATATGTATAAATGAATATGTAACCTAAAATGGAAATCAGACATCTCTTCCCAGAGATAAACATATAGTTGTATTGTGATCTTGAGTAATAAAACATCTCTTCTCAGAGAATTCATTATTACTATGTTATTTTCATGTTCTTAAAATATTTATCAATCAAAAATTCTTAGTTTTATATCAGTAGGCCCAATACCAAACCAGTACCATCACCAATATAGATTCTTTTTAGCCTTAGCTACCTCAAACCATCCTTAGATTGCTTTTCTATTTCATTATTATATCCAACTCTCTCTCTCACATTAATTTAAAAAATTATTATAACTTAAAACATTCAAGAATTACCACTTATATTAGCATTGCTAGTATTTCTATTTGCTCTCTGATCATTGTATGTTGTATTGCAAAACTTGTATTGACCAACATCGGCACAATCTTTGTGTTGTGTGCCATAACTATATTGACTGGATCGATACAATTATTTGTGTTTTTTTCAAATATTATACAAAATTAGACTAAATATTTTACACTCATAACTTTCAAACCATGTCCCTACCTTCAAAAAATAATCAATCTGATCGATTATGTCTCTTATAATTTCTACCCTTTTATAGGACACAATCATCCTATCTGAAAATTCTCTTATAGGTTGGTAAATTATATTTTCTACATTATAAAGTATTCTAATTCAATTTTGTCTTTTTTCAATTTTTCTATTGATATTCCCTCTAAACTTTTTTGACCCAATCAACTATTTACCTATGACCGATATTGTTCGGTATTTGGTCAAATTTATTCCTATTTTTTGTATTTGATTTCTAATATTAGATTATTAATTCAATCATCATAAAATACCCCATAAAAATATTTTTGGATAACTTTAATCCATTTAAACAATATATATGATGTTCTTTTCTTCCTATCTTTGCTACCCAAGAAGATTCTCACTCTTGGAACACTTTTGCTCATACCTCATCTTTGGGATATAATATGGTCCAGATTACTCCAATTGATAACACTAATGGATCAGATCCATTTTAAACTTATCAATATAATTCTTAATTTAAATCACCTTATTACACTACGGGGGAAATTAGCATAAGCTTAACCAATAACCCCATAGAAAATCTTCTAAACACCAACAACCTACCTCTTAGTAACCTCCACTTAGCAGCCCTCCCCCTAATACCAATTTGGGGAATGTTCCTCCTACAAATCCTAAAAATACACCCCTAAACACCAATCTACCAGTTGATACCACTCAAATTCTTACACAAATAGTACAACAAATGAACATCATGCAAACATCTAATACTTATCAAATGATGAAAATGCAACATCATTTGTTAAACATGGATAATCAACATCTTATTCTCCTTCCCCAAAATAATCCAATTTTCATCCCTCCACCTCTTAAATATGGCATGGGAAATATTATTCCATAACCCATTATGCACAACAAGATGCTCCAAAACATTCAAAATGAACCTTCAATGCCCTTCATTATTTCTATTGATATTGGTAATAAATATCCAACTACTAAATATGATGGGACTAAAGACCTTGCATCTTTGTTTAAAGCATTTGGTAATATTTATAAAGAGTGGATTCAAACTAATACCTTTTCAACTACCAAAATTTTACTCAAAACATTCACATGTGACGTATTAGAATGGTATAATCAACTCCCCCAACACTCTATATGACAATGTGAGGACTTAGTCAATCCTTTGTTTTAAAAAATTCAACACAATGACCTTCCTAAAAATTATCTTCAACATTTCATTAAAGTTAAATAATCCCCTTATGCATTAGCTCATGATGTCATTAAGCATTGGAAATCTTTGGCTCACAAAGCCGATCACAACATGGTTGATGATAAGTTATTCAAACTCTTCATAATTACCTTAACACCTTCCCTTCAGTACAACATTTGAAAATTTTCACCCTAAACTCTAAATGATGTTATCGATCAATCTAAGTTACAATACTTTCTTATGAAATAGTTTTATCCCAACATATAAACTATCAAGGGATATTTATAGAACTCCACTAATTCAATAATTGGCAATCCTCTTCAAGAAAAACTAGGAGTAGCCAAAATGGGTAATCCCCAAGATTTCCATGCACCCCTAATTGTTTAATAAATGAAACAACTTTTATCACCTTATAAACCATTCACTTATTCTAATAATCCACCTACATGGTATGATCCTATAAAAATGTATTGGTTTCATGCTAAGGTCAGTCATTCTCATGAAACATGTCATAGGCTTACCAAATTTGTTGTTTTTTTATGTTAGGAGATACATTCTATCATGATTCTAAATACATCATAATGATTATGTTAACACCTCTCAAAATAAATAATATTTCAATCCTTCTTCCTCTAGCAACCCAAAAAATGTTTTCTACCTCCAACCCACAACATTTAAACAAATATATATGTACAATTAACACTAAATATGGCCAATACTATACAAATTCTCAATATGTGAATGTAGCTAAACTCAATTATCGATGTAAACCCACCCAAAAATATATCATCACAAAGCCAAAGAAACCATCAATCAAAAAATAAATTATCAAAGACACTACTACCACTAACAGACCTTCTAGCATGAATGAGGAAACACTTCCACAATCTGAACCTCAAACTACTTATCTTCCTAATAAAAAAAAATTACCCTCTAAGCCTCATGATGGTTATTAATTCAAAATCGCATTGGAATTTATTAGAGTAACTTAACTCTATGCCTTATAAAATACCTCTCATGGAGTTAGTTCACACTTCTTCATATCACCACAAATTTTTAATGCAAAAGTTATGATAAATTGAATAACCTATATCCATTAAAGTAGAATAACCTCTTCAAGATCCTAAACCTATAGAAGGACACACTATTGAAACTATTTGTATTTCTTCTATATCTTCCATAGAATTCCTTGAATAAGATATGATCAATGATGAAATTCTCTTTTAATTTGATGACCCACTTGTCTTCATTAAAATCATAACTAATACCACCTTTATTAAAAAATTCCTAGTAGATTAAGGGTCAGGAATTAATGTTTCAACCCTTTGGATGATCCAACAACTTGGGTATAACAAAGATAACCTCAAGAAAACTCATCTCACATGTCACAGATTTGGCAAGATGAATCAAAAACCACTTGGTTGTATTTGGATCCCTCTCACTATTGGACCCAATACCATATGTACCAATATCAAGGTTCTTGACTTACCATTATCCTATAATATACTCCTAGGTCACCCATGGACACATCACATGAGGTATATTACTTTCTCAGGTAGCCAATGTATTAAATTTATCCATAATTGTAAATGTTATAAACGTGAGTTTGATCCTAATCCATGGAGTATTCATCTACCCAACCCCAAATCTTAGTATTATATTCCAACCATTCCATAAATTAATATTTCATCTCTACCTAAATTCATTAATATGAATCCATATTTACAGGTCACTCTTGATGATTCTAATGATGACGAGCCAAATGAATTAAAAAAAACTTACAATACTACTAAGTTATTTATATTTTGGAGTGGCTCCCTCATTTTTTATTACCCTATGATTTTACTATCCCTCTCATCAATGAAATAATTTAACTCCCTCCTCCATGTATTACACATGAAGCGTCTTACACAAAATATGACTTCACATGTAATTAATATAGAGTGGCTAAGTTATTTTAAAACCCTTTAACCATGTCACCTCAAAAATTTAGTGATCTATGTGTATCTCCTTTTGATGCTCCTCTAGAGATATGAACATGTACTATCTCTCACACCTATGATGATAACTACATCATGGCTTAAGCTCAATCATGGGAATTAGATGTACAACACTATTAGTAAACCTTAACCAAAATACATGATTTTAACCAAGATGTTCATGTCATTTCAATGGATAGTGACTTAGAACTTGAAGTTCATGTGTATCAAATTATTCCTCCACTTCTCGATACCCCTTAGGTTGTTCAACAAATCTTACCTCTTGAAAATTTTGAAATTTTGAAACATTATATACCCTATATATCACCAATTAATGTAATAACTCTCCTTCCTACCAATGATTTGATATATATCACTGAGGTTATCCCTCTCACTTTAACTGAATATCCATATACAACACAACATAAAACACCTATTATCAATCCAATTTACTTTAAGTAACCTTCATCAATAATTCCACCTATACCTAAAATAACCCTTGATTCTAAGATAACAAATGTATGACATATACATTATAAATATTATTTCCATGGTAATAAAATCATTGATATTGAGGTAGATGTGGAATACTATGGACCTTTACCCATGCTCCTTAGTGATGAAGCCATACTTGAGTTACTATATTCTAGAGAAACATAACTTCTATGACAACATCGTAAACTTATAAATTTCAAATGAAAATCTACACATTTTAATAACTTTATTGCTAGTGTTAACCCCAAAAAAAATTATATTTATTCTTTTCATAATGCTTTATATCATTTTCAAGATGGAAATGATATACTCATTGAATAAACTACATAAATATATTATAGTACACCCTCATGTCCTTGACCCATAACTGTCTCTAAAGAACTCATGCCAACAAAGCATTATAACATTAGCCTATTCTTTGATAAGTATCATGAAATGTTTACTTAGTCATATGAGGACATGTCAGGTATCAACCCTAGTATTATTTTGCATAACATCATAACATACCTTGATGTAAAACACATCCAACAAAAATAATGGAAATTTATACCCAAAATTTCCACCCTATGCCATAAATAAATTATAAAACTTTTAGATGCTAAGTTTATTAAACCTACCAACTATTCCAAATAGGTGTCAAATCTTATTACCATTCACATAAAAGTGCCTATGGTCATTTGTATATGCATTGATTTCCATAATCTTAACCTTACATGTCTAAAAGATAATTTTACATTACCTTCAATCGATGCCATCATAGATTCCACTATTGGATATGAAATGTTGTCACTCATGGATAGTTTTTCAAGCTACAATCAAATTCACATAACCTCCAAAAACCAACACAAAACAACATTTCCTACATAATGAGATACCTATTTCTATGTTAAAATTCCTTTCGACCTTAAAAATGTTGGATCCACCTATCAGCATGCCATGATTCACATTTTCCATGATCTTATACACAAAATTGTGAAAACCTATATTGATGACCTCATTACCAAATTGAAGAGTCTCACAACATATCTCAGCAATCTAGCTATCATTTTTGATTGATTAATTAAATACAAAGTTAGACTAAACTCCTAAAAATGTGTCTTTTGTATTACATCTAGTAAAACTCTAAGGTTCTTAGTCTTTCTCTAAGGTATTGTTGTCAAGCATGTGAAAATCAACATTATAGTCAACATGCCTATTCCTCATTACATTTCTAAAAATTTTGCTTATCGTAAAAAGCTTGGGGTGATCTGATGATTTATCCCATTAATGGCTTACCACATCTACTTTATTAATTCCCTTCTCAATAAATGTAATGCTCTAGAATGGATTGATCCCTATCAGAAAGCTTTCAATAACATGAAAGAATATTTTGGTTTCCTCCATCCTCCCACCCTCTTCCTACCTTCTAATGATCATCATTTAATTTTTTACACATCTTTTACTCCCATATCATTTGGGGTAATGTTTTCCCAATAAGATGATGCCAAAAGAGAATATGTTGTCTACTATATTATTCAAGGCCTCATTGACTATGAAAAACATTATACTAAAGTACAACATTATTGCCTTACTAACTACTTGAAAGCTAAAACGTTCCATCACTATATATTTTATCAAATCACTTATGTCATTGTCCACTCCAATCCACTTCATCATTTCTTATCCAAAGCATTTTTACCTAGAGATAGAATTGGGAAATGGATGGTCCTCTTTATGAAATTTGACTTTGAATTATAACACAAAAATCTATCAAAGGTAAAGTCATCACCAACCAACTTGTATTATCAACAATACCTGATATAAATCACCTTCAAGATAATTTCCCCTATGATAACATTATTTATATTGAAGGTTTTAACCAAATTATCTCCATTAAAGATTATTTACATAATTTCACTACTAATTTAGAGGAAAATAATCATAAAGATACCAATATCATTCCTAATAATACTAAATCTAAAGCAGTTATCGAAGAGCTTCTTGAAGCCACCATAAATTTTCATGAAGACACCTCGACCCTCATCTTTCATGGCACCAAATTTCTCTAAGGATTTTGGGTAGGTTGTATTCTAACTAACCCTCATGGTAAGATCATCCCTCGATCATTCAACCTAAATTTTGACGTCACTAATAACATGGCATAATATGAATCTCTCATCTTAGGTATGAAAGCAACACTTGACTATTTATCCCATATCTACATGCTTTGGGTGACTCCCAACTTATCTACCACTAGGTTAATAGTTATTACCAATGTAAAATTGAATAAATTATTACTTATCATCAAATGGAAACCATACTTACCAAAGACTTTGCTTATCTTACCATTTATCCAATTCTAAGAGATCAAAACTCTATAGCTGATTCTCTTACTTCTTCAATAATTCTATTTCATCCTCACCATGTTCTTAATGATTCCTAATTTCTTAATCAAATAATAAAATCTCCTTATTCCATATAATAAAATTATTCACTCATTTTTCATATTGAGGCTATCACTATTCGACAAATTTCATAATACAAAACATCATCTAATTCCTTGAATACCAAACATTTCCTTCAGACATAGATTCTTGTGAAAAGACTAGATTACATAAACAAGCCTTTAAATGTGTATTCCAATACAACACCCTTTATTTTGGTAATGTATAAGGTGACCTACTCTATTTTTTGATGCAAGAGGAGGTTCCTCCTCTCCTTGAACAAACACATGCTGGAATTTTTGATAGTCACTATAGTAGACATGATACAACATGAAAATGCTTACATATGGTATACATTTGGCCTACTTTAGAAAAATATTCTATCAATTTTGTCAAAATGTGTAATCCCTACCAACTTCAATATGATATAATCTATTTAGCACCAATTGAGATCAAAATCATGGAGTCTCCTTTGGCCATTCTCCATGTGGGGATTAGATCTCATTGTTGAATTACCTCAGTCACAATAAGGCCATGTTTTTATCATTACTACTACTAAATATTTTACCAATATATAAAATCCATGCCTCTTATTAATGTCATAGGAACCACTATCTCTAAATTTATCCTTAACCAAATCATTTATTGCTTTGGAGTTCCCCATAATATCATTTGTGATAATGGTGGAGATTTAAAAAATAAAGACATGAGATAATTATGTGTTAAATTTAAATTTTCTCATAAATTTCCACACCTTACCATCCACAATGAAATGGTCAAGCTGAGGCCACTAACAAAATTATAAAAAATACCATCCAAGAAACCCACAATGATTGGCATTTTCACTTATATCTTGTATTTTAGGTCTATTTTACTACCATACGTACTATCATTGGTGTAACACCATTCTTGTTAATCTATGGTTATGAGTTCATCTTACCATTAGAAGTAGAACTATCCTCTTTACATATATCTCTTAATAGTATCGTTCCTGATGAAGAGTTATGTAAAACTTGCCTTCATTCCCTATACCTTCTTGATGAATATTTTCTAGTCTTTCTTCAACATAATTACCAATACAAGGCTCACATCACCAAATAACATAATAAAAAGGTTAAAATACACTTTTAACACTAGTGATCTAGTCCTCAAGCTAGACTACACCCATGATAAATATGCCCAAAAATGGTGGGGCCCATATTTAGTAAAAGGCATTCTTGGCCCTATCAACTACTACCTACAAAGTATTTAAATCTATGTTTTCAAATAACCCACTAATGTGCAATTTTTGAAGAAATATTTTGCTTAAATATTTCCCTTCTTATCATACTTCTATATATGATCCTACTAACACATCTTATAGGACTTATCCAAGGATCTATCCCTATGAAAAAATATCTTTTATACACAAACCTTAGTTCATTCCTTTATTCCTTTGGTTTCATGAGTTACTTTCTATTACCATGGATAGGATATGGTTTTCCTCATGAATACCTTTTTCTTTCATACATCAGTTGTTCATAGTATTTCTATTTCTTTTTCACATAAGTTTGTTAATTTCCAATTTTTTTTACACCGACTTGGGTTTTTATTTTGTGATTTACAATGTAATATCATGGATAGGACTAGGCTCTCCTCATAAATATCAATTTTCACATCATTTTACACCCACTTGGGTTTTCCTTTTGTGAATTGTAGTGTAAGACCATAAATAGGACTAGGCTTTCCTCAAAAATATTATTTTTAAACCTTCTTGTGTTTTATTTTATGATTTGAAGTATAAGACCATGGATAGGACTAAGCTCTTCTAATAAAATCTACACATTCCTTCAAAATATTTTTGCACACAGAGTGTTCTTTTTAGAATGTTAAGAAAAGGTTACAATTTTGTGATCTCATATTCTCAACCTCAGTTTTGTTTTGTTTTTGGATAAAACTTTCACAAAAAACTATGTTAGAATATTTCCATATACTTACATACATTATTATGATAAGGAATCATACTTGTCATTTTATCCCTTTTCACATTATCACATTTTATGTGATTTGAAGTAATTCAAGTTGTTTCATGTTCCTTTCCCCTTTATTTCCTTTCCTTTCATTCTACTTTAGATAAAATAAGTTCAAAGTCAAGATATCACTTTTATTTTACATGAATAAATGAGACTCTAAAACACCATTCGCTCTAAGTCATGTTTATTAGTTACCAAGTCCCAAGTTTTCAAATGATAGTCATTTTTAGCACCCTTGTTTGGTTTTCTGAATCCTTATGGAGGAGGAATAGAAAAATCCATCAAAAGATAAAATCCAAATCATTTAAAATAAATGCAATGATCAAATGTCAATATAAAATATATAAAAATCAAAACACCAAATGACTTGATTCATATCACATCTCCTATCTTCAATCAAATATTAAACTCCACAGTTGGCCTCATAATATTTCTGAGATCCATTGTGGTGTGAGAGGTTAGTAGAATGCGATAAGAGAATTCAAAATAATCTATAGTGTTACCTACTTTCTCACACAAGTACTCAGTCTTCACAGTAGATTGATAACTCTATAAGGGGTAATGAGGAATGGAGAACACATTGTGAGAAGGTAGGTCCATTTTAATTTTCATGCATATATCATTCATGGGATGATATTCATACTTATTTTGATAACTCAATATTTATGTGGTCAAGATACATTCTTTAGAGTCATTAATGTTGAAAGTCCTCTTATTTTTGGAAACCTAATTTTAATGTCTTAACGTTGATAAAGAGTTTATCTACCTTGATTTTTCTTTGATTTCCCCCACCACTCATTTCATTCCCACTTTAACAAGAAATTTTGATTCTAAATATATTTCCTAACTTTTATATTCCTTATTCTTCACATCTTAAAAACATGCTAGCACTACTTTGTTTCAATTTTATCTATCGCTAAAACAAAATAATATGATTGAGTGACAATGGATTATATTTTTCACACCATTGCTTTACATTTATAGAACTACATTGGTCTTATTTGAAAAAAAATAGTTATCATTCTTTCTATTGGACAACTACATCCATTTCTAATTTTAGTATTTTGTTCATTATTGAGTGAGTTTGGATTGTTACTTATCATTCACCAATGTTGTTTTCCCTTTCATGTACTTTTTCCATTTTTGAGTGTGTTTAGATTGTTACTTCTCACTCACCAATGTTATTTTCACTTTCATTTACTTTTTCCATTATTGAGCGAGTTTGGATTGTTACCTCTCACTCACCAATGTTATTTTTCCATTTCTTGTCCATCTTTATTTAAGTAAGGATTATTACTAATTTCACATTGATGTTAGATCATCATTTTTATATGTATCCTTAGTTTAATTTGGTTTGTTTACCTTTATTACTTAAGGTATAGTTGTTTGAGTTTTTCATTCATTTAGTATCTTTAGATTTTTGGTTACTTATTTTAGTCTAAATCTTGACTTAGTCACTTAGTCCTAACTAAGCATTTATCATCCTAGCTTAACAAATTTTTAGGTACATTATGCCTAAACATTTCAGTTATCTTGGCTTTCCTACAGTTGTTTATTTTAATCTCTAATTTTGTATCCTTGGGTTTGTCCAAAGTAGTCTCTGTGCCCTCCACAATCAAAAATATAAAGACAGTAGACAATAATTTAACAATAAAGGTAAGTCAAGGTATGCATACATTACTTTTATTTTAGTTATTTCCTTTCCATCCATTTAATTTTAGTTATTTCATGCTTTAAAATACTACAATTTATTTATCTTTAACATTGTGTGTTGCTATGTTATTTTCCCCCCCATGTTACACCTACATGACACATGATGAGATTTCAGTGGAACATATATATACACAAAATATTAAACTTTATTAATTATTGATGTTTTCTCTCTTACAGGAACCCATCGAGTCTCAATCTCTTTGAGTGCATGCCTTAAAGGGTGCACTAAGAAAGGAATGGGTAAACCATTAGTGCTTCACAAGATTATTATTCCATATACCACCACTTGAAACCAAAACAAACCTCTCTTATATACTTCCCTAAGATTTAACACCTCCCTTACACACTCCTCCAAGAAATTCACCACTTCAAACAACCCCTACCTAATCCCAACCCTCTTTATAAGTTTTACTAAATATAGTTGGCCTAGGTTGACTCTGTACTTAAAATATATGAGCAAAGTATGGGATTAGGTCAACCTTGGCTGACCCAGTCTAGGACATAATTGATTTATTTATTTAATGATATAGGGTCAATTAGGATAACTCTATTGGCTAAAAATTAGGAAAATTTTATGGCTAGATCTAGTTATATATACACATCCATTTCTACCATTTCATAGAGACATAAATGGAGTAAAATTATTATTTATGCATCTACTTATTCACCATTCTAATTAAGGATCATTTCTTAGTGTTTCAATACTACATTTTGAGATACAAATATTATCTTGTGGGTAAGTCTTTTAGATTAATTGGAGAAGTCATGTATCCTAGAGCTAGCCTATCTTTATTATCCTTACAAACCACAACAACCTCTTGTGAATCACCTTGGCCAAGAGAGAGATTTAGGACCAATGGGTTCATCTTCAAAGATAAGTATTCCTAAATTTTCTCCTCCTTCTTAAAGTGAATATATTTGGATTTTTTAGTTTATATATTTCTCTCTCCATGCATTAGAATTTACTCTATATTGAATTTAGTAGAGATATTATATGCATGTTTAATTTCATGTTTATTACCTCCATTTTGTGCCACATACTTTGGTGAGCACTACATTAGATTTTACTTTACTATTTTCATTTACTTTTGAATAATAAAACATGGGACCTATCTAAGGTTATCACATGGTATTTCTTGACTAGAGGATTTAGAACCCTCTTTAGTGATATTGTTGTGGTTAGGTACCCCTTGGTTAGGTTAAGTGGATCCATACTAGTCATGACCCTGATTTTCTAAATGTACCATCAAGTGGAAGGGTTAGTTTGATTTATCTTCTCTGAGCTAGGATTGATTTGTAGATCAACTTCACTTTCCCTTGTATACACTATCCACTACACCATCACCTTTCTCTGACCCTATGTAAATTAGATTGTTCATGTTCTAAATTAAGGGGAAGATTTTATGCTAAAATAATACAAAAGGATCTTATCCAATATTGAGTTCAACCCTTTTGATTTATAGATTCAAAACTAAGTTACTTCTCTCAAACACTAATTCAAAGTGGTAGATCATCATGCATCTAGAGTGGCACAACTTCATGCTCACCTTCATTAGCTAAAAATTGGAGATAATGATTTGAAAAAGTTTTTAAATTCACTTATAGCCAAAAAAGACCAAGACCAAATCAAGTCCATCAATTCATCCCATTTGAGACTCATTACTCTTCTTTACATCTCTTATGGTTTTCTAGACCACTATAAATTAGTGTTTGAATCTCAGGGAAATATAATTAAGATAGTTCAAGCCTTGTAGGAATGCCTCAATGTGGTTCCTTATAAATTTAGTCATATATACCAAAGGATATGTGATGTTCATGTGCCACTTTATGATATCTCTTAGGACATTCATAGCATGAGTAATGACAAAGCCTTGTGTATTGATGAATTCCATTATGAATTTTAAAAAACCACCTAAGAGTTTGTTGGGCCTAACCTGCTCCAATTTTACAAATAGGATCTTTAATAAAAATCATTGGGATATCTTATTAATCAAGGTAATATAAAGTTCATTTCAAAAGTAGGCAACTTAGAACTCATTACTAGTTGTTATCTTATTACTCTACAGAATGTATCTTAAAATATTCTCGCTAAATCTCTAGCTAATATTCCCTAACTCATCTTACCTACCATTTTTAGACCTGAATAAATGGTTTTGATCAAAAGTATATATATTATTTATAGCCTTGTCATTGTTTGGGAGGGTATGGAATGGGTAAGAGCCTCTCATCAAAGAACCATCTAAATCTCAAACTTGATTTTGATAAGTCTTTGAAAAAAAATTTAAGATTTTACTCAGCTACACATAATAAATTTATCATAATGTAAACTCAAAATAATAATTTTATATTATTTTTATTTAAAATACACACATACATATATAATATTTTTCATCTCTTATTGAATACAAGAGATATTATATCTCCCAAAACCACTCTTCTTTACATAAACAAGTTGTTATAACAACTCAAAACATAATCCCTAAAATTACTCCCTCTATTCTCACATACAACTTATATTATCGTTATTATGATATCTCACATTATTAAAATTTTAAGGTCTCACAATAATATTAATAACTCACAAAAATATTCTAATAGAGCACTAATAATTCCTAACATTTACCCTTAGGGTAAACATGGGGAAATAATCACATCATACATAAGATTTTGTCTTAAAACTTTCTTTGGACTAGGGATAGCTCCATCATGTGTAGTTTTTAAGTTAAATTTCTTGGTTCTTAGACCACTTTATTGAACTGAATTTTGAATTACTATGATTAAAAACTCTAGAACAAATTATGGTATGTTTATCTTTAAATATTTTCATGTCCTAATTTATAATTTTACAAAATAGGGGATTTATTTTAGTGCACTACACAAAACAAACTACAAACATAAATGTCACTACGTCAAAGTGTGCCCCTATCACTAGTGGATGATGATAGATGTTATATAGCCTCAAACCTCCTATTTAATCCATCATCTAGTTGACAATTTGCTTACTAAACAAGTTTAAAATTAAGGATCAACTACATGTCATAAAAAAAAATTCCCTGCTGACCCCCCATCCCCCTTCCCTCCTTACCGAAATAATTTTGTCATACTTATTCCAGCTTAGAATTTAGTTTCAATTGAGTATAAGTTTATTAAAATGAGATAAATATTTTAAAATTTGACATACATTTATTTTGAGAATTAATACAAACTATAAATACACTTATACTCTTTTGATGAGACTAAAGAACTAATATTTTTGACAATCAACTACAATTTTTTTTATTATAATAACCACCTATGATCTAAAATAATAGACTTGACTTAATTAAACAATACCCAAAACATAAAAGAGCTAAACACCATACTTAATAAACAACTTGATAACTATTAATATGACCTAAAACTTAAATGAAAACATTCCTTATAATCATAGATGATGAACAATATAATAAACAATCTATTTTAATTTTTGAAAAGCTACTAGAGAAAATATGACTTAAACTATAAACTAAAACCTCAAAAAAAGGTAACACTAGATAAAAAATAATAAATGTTAAAATAACTCAAAAGAAAATGAACTACTCATTACTTTTTGATATTAAGACTCTATAAATATTGTTTGACTTAAAAAACAACTTGAATATTTAAATAATGAAATTTTATCCATATTAGACAATGCCAAGATAATGTAATTTCCTACCAGTAAACTATGTTCAATGAAACACCAATGCAAGATATCTGTCGAATGGTGAAAAATGCAAAATAAGGAATCTATGGAGGAAAATGCATGGTAGGTTAAAATTGAATAGATTCTTATAAAAAATGGAATGCATACATGCCAAATAAATTTTGATTCAAATTTTGAGTGGATCAATGCAAATTTTGATACCAGATCAAAACACTTCAATCCAATGCAAGTAACTTTTAGACTTAAATGTTGTTGGGAAAATTGAGCACTCGAGATCAATGATAGTGGTCAGGCAGATTGATATGTTATTGTGATTCAAGAATAGATCTATCTCCTTAAATAGACATTGTGATTCTTATGGTGATTTTGAATAACAAAGAGTTAAACTATTATCCTAGACATTTTTAAAATTACACCCTACATAATTACTTAAATAATTTTCCTTCCACTTATCAGAGAGCAACTTAAATGATAATAAATTTCCCTTAGAATCTTAAGGATCCATCACCCATAGAATATAATGATTTTTTTGATACTAAATGAAATTTTGGTAAAGATTTTACTCAGATACACATGATAAATTTATCACAAAGTAAACTTAGAATAATAATCTTCTCTTTTATAGTTATTAAAAATACACATGTATGTTAAGCACGGGATATACTGAGAGGGGGGGTGAATCAGTATATATATATATATATATATATATATATATATATATATATATATATATATATATATATATTTTTATAAAACTTTCCTTTAATCAAACATTCAAGATATGCAATCAAACTCAAATAATAAACATCACACAAGAAAGAGAGAGACACTAGATATAACGTGGAAACCCAATGTGGGAAAAACCATGGAGAACAATCTCAAGTATATTCGTGAGAACAAACCCACAAGAGCACCATACCCCTTTGCCAAGTACCAACCTCAACTATAATTCGTGAGCACTAACCCACAAGAGCTTCAAACCCCTTTGCTGAGCGCCAACCTAGCTATCATTCGTGAGCACCAACCCACATGAGCATCAACAACTTTGCTAAGCACCAACCTAGCAATAATTTGTGAGCACTAACCCACAGGAGCACCAACCCCTTTGTGTATACCACACACCTATCTCTTAATGTTGCTATCTCAACATAAGATAGATCAATACAACATCTCATTCCGCTCTCTCACCTTTGCTCTTCTAAGCTAGATATAATAAATATAAATCATATTCATCTCTCACAATTGCTCTTCTAAGCTAGATATTATAATATCACATCAACCTCTCACTTCTATATTACAAATGGCTTCTCAAGCCTTTATTTATAGCTTTCCAAATGACCTTTGGCCTTCCCCCTTTGTGACCCTTCAATCCTCATGGAAAATGGCACCAATATTGGATGACCCTTCATATTCAAGCCTTTGAAAAGTCATGTGGTGACCCTTCATGACCAAAACCGTCCTTCCCACTTTTGTCCTTATCTTTGGTGACTTTTCATATTCCTCAAAGTGTCCCTTCATGAGAAATTGCACCCTTACTCTTTTGTCTTCACTTGGTGACTCTTGGTATTCCCCAAGATGACTCTTCATGGGAAAATGTGTCCCATCCTTCTTTTGTCTTTACCCTATGGCTCTTCAACTTCTCCATGGGCCCTTATTTTGTCTCATATGCAACCAAAAATATATTCGTTAATATTAAATAGATATTAACTCACATTAGCCAAGATAAACAACATTAAATGCAATGGGGCCTTTATCACCAATAATACTAGGCATTTGACATCAATGACAATATTTCCAACAATTTCCCCCTTTGTCATTGATGGCAACCTCAATCCTAAAACTGCCACATCCTATCACCTACACATACCATCATCTAAAAACATACAGTAACTCACCCTTACTGTAGCAACCTGTACATGTTCCCTATACCTATTTTTTACACTTGTACCTGTACCTGTTATTCTCCCCCCTTTGACATCAATGGAAAAGGGCCTACCTAGAGCTAACACTTAGCTCCCCCTCACTTGATGTTGAACATCAATGGCAAGAAGTAATAGAATCTACTCCCTACTCCTCTCCGATCTTTGAATGTATCCTTTGATCATGTCTTTGAGAAGATATCTGACAATACATATACATTGTTCCCTGTCTTTTAAGCATCTGCAATCAACTCATTTGAATCTTTTCTTCTAATCTCACAACCTTCAGCATGAAACCTTAATGTGTATCCTTGATAAAAAATTTAACTAGCACTCAACAGATTATGCTTAAGACCTTCTACATACAAAACATTTTTAGTCGTAGGTATACCATAATCCAAACTCAAAGTACCTTTTTCGGCTATCTTGGCAATGGTTTTATCTCCAAACCTCATTGTACCACCATTGATCTTCTTTAGAGATATGAATTTACTTTTATCTCCTGTCATATGCCTCAAACATCCGCTATCAATTAACCATGGCTTATCTTTACCTCTTACATGTAGCGTTGTCTAAACCATCATTGAATCTTCAGATTGTTTCTTCTGCCATGAACATGTCTGAACCTTCTTCCTGATGAATGGATCTTTGGCACTCTGATTCTTCTTCTTAATGAATGGAGCTTTGAAAATCTGATCCTTCTTGACTGACTCAAACACGCTTCTACAATATCGAGATATGAGTTTAAATTCATTGCACTTTTAGCATATTATGGTCTCTTCATCAAAGCTTGATATAGGAGCAAAAGAGTTGTGGCTTCTACTTGACTCTACTTGACTTTCCTTCTCCTTATTTATAAAATTGTTAGATTTTTTTTCTACATTCTAATTTCTTATGACCATATCCATTAAAATAAAAACAATAGCCATAAAAATAAGACCTGTCTATATATCTCTAACCTGATTGCCTTTTATAGCTTTGTTCTCTCCAGCCTTCTCTATTTGGAATGTCCTCTGTATTTTTCTCTTCTCCCCTTTTTGTTTCCTCTTTTTTAAGAGCTTCAGCATAGTTCTTTTTCTTTTCAAATCCGATCCCTGTCTTATCTAAATATGCTTTTTGACTTTCCAATATATTATTCAGCATGTTAGTGATATCCTCAAATTTTGAATCACTAACTACTATATCATTGACTGCTTTCTGAATATCTTCTTTTAGAGAGGAAATTTCAATAACATACCTTTGACATTCTTTTCTTGTTATTTTCAACTATGCTTTGAGATCTTCTTCATTCTTCTTAGCCTATTCAAAGTGTGCTTGTAGATCTTCAATCATTTCCTTTGACTCTTATTCATTTTTCTCGATCTGGCACTTTAATCTTTGATTCTTCTTCTCAACAGCTTTTAACTCTTCTAGGGCACAATTGAGTTATCCTTCCATATCTACTTCAGCTTCCTCCTCTTCTTCTTCTTGATTATCATGTATGGCCATGAATATAATCTCTTCTTCTTCTGAATCGCTGACTCCACTATCTTCAACTGAGCTAGGATCCTTAGAATACAGGTTCTTCTTCTCGAATCCATTCTTAGATTTGCCTTTGAAATTCTTCTTGTATGTAGGCTTTTCTTCTTCTTCATCATTAACCTTATTTGCGCATCTAGCTAAAAAATGTCCAATCTTTCCACAATTAAAACATTTAAAAGGTAATTTTCCTTGATATTTACCTATTTCTCTTTTCAGCCTGCGAATGAAAAGTGCTTCATTGTCATCTTCATCATCACTGGAACTATCACTTGATTCTTGAATCTTAGCTTTCTCCTTCTTTGATGTCTTGAAAGTTGCTTCTCTCTTTGAGGGTTTATCTTGTTCTATTCGCATCTCATATGTCATGAGAATACCATGAAGCTCATCCATCTTTAGCTTGGCTACATTCTTCATCTCCTTGATTGCTGAAACCTTTGCATCATATCTCATTGGTAGAGATCTTAAAACCTTTTGCACCACCATTGACTCTTCCAATGTTTCTCCAAGACCTTGAATTTGATTTACTATCTGATCAACTCACAAGAGATAACTTGCTATATCTTCTTCTTCTTCCATCTTCAAACTTTCAAACTACTTTCTAAAAGTCTACAGCTTAGCTTGCTGAACCTTTCCATCACCTTTGTAAATATTCTCAAGTTTTACTCAATTTTCATGAGTAGATTTACATTACATAACTTTAACAAATTTAGATTCACATAAACCACATAAAATAGCATTTAAAGCTTTAGAATTACATTCACTTGCCTTCTTTTCTACTAGAGTAATTGTAGATGTCTGTGGCTCTTCATATTCCTCCACCACTACTTTCCATATGTCAAATCCAAGGGCCATCAAATAAACCTTCATTCTCATGCTCCAAAAATCATAATTCATCCCATCAAACATAGGTGCCTTATTTATATAAAATCCTTCCCGTGACCCAGCCATCGTGCTTTCTCGATCTACCTTCAAGCTGTAAAACTTTTCAAAAAGGAACATGCTCTGATACCAATTGTTAAGCACAGGATATACTGAGAGGGGGGGTGAATCAGTATATATATATATATATATATATATATATATATATATATATATATATATATATATATATATATATATATATATATATATATATATAATCTTATAAAACTTTCCCTTAATCAAACATTCAAGATATGCAATAAAACTCAAATAATAAACATCACACAAGAAAGAGAGAGACACCAAATATAATGTGGAAACCCAATATGGGAAAAACCATGGAGAACAATCTCAAGTATATTCATGAGAATAAACCCACAGGAGCACCATACCCCTTTGCCAAGTACCAACCTTAGCTACAATTCATGAGCACCAACCCACAGGAGCTTCAAACCCCTTTGCTGAGCACCAACCTAGCTATCATTCGTGAGCACCAACCCACCTGAGCATCAACCACTTTGCCAAGCACCAACCCACAGGAGCACCAACCCCTTTGTGTATACCACACACCTATCTCTCAATGTTGTTATCTCAACAAATGATAGATCAATACAACATCTCCTTCCTCTCTCTCACCTTTGCTCTTCTAAGCTAGATATAAAAAATATAAATCATATTCATCTCTCAAAATTGATCTTCTAAGCTAGATATTACAACATCAAATCAACCTCTCACTTCTATATTACAAATGGCTCCTCAAGCCTTTATTTATAGCTTTCCAAATGACCTTTGTCATTCCCCCTTTGTGACCCTTCAATCCTCATGGAAAATGACACCAATCTTGGATGACCCTTCATATTCAAGCCTTTGAAAAGTCATGTGGTGACCCTTCATGACCAAAAACGTCCTTCCCACTTTTGTCCTTATCTTTGGTGACTTTTCGTATTCCTCAAAGTGTCCCTTCATGAGAAATTGCACCCTTACTCTTTTGTCTTCACTTGGTGACTCTTGGTATTCCCCAAGATGACTCTTCATGGGAAAATGCGTCCCATCCTTATTTTGTCTTTACCCTATGGCTCTTCGACTTCTCCATGGGCCCTTCTTTTGTCTCATATGCAACCAAAAATATATTCATTAATATTAAATAAATATAAACTCACATTAGCCAAGATAAACAACATTAAATGCAATGGGGCCTTTATCACCAATAATACTAGACCTTTGACATCAATGACAATATTTCCAACAATGTATATATATAATATTTTTCACCTCCTATAGAATAGGAGAGTTATTTTATCTCCTATAACCACTCTTCTTTACATAAACACTTGTTCTAACAAATCATAACATAATCCATATAAATAATCCCTTTATTTTCACGTACAACTTATGTTATCACTATTATCTATTGATGTGGGTTTTATGCACACCTTACAATCCTATGAGGAATCCTTTAACAATTTAGGATCGGTAAATAATTTCACTCCAAGGCATGAGTTACAAGGTATTTGGTTTTTTAAATAACCACATAGTGAAATAAGCATGAGAAATGGATTATTTACCTTGGATGGTTCAGATGTGATGGAATCTAAAACAAACCATAATTATAATAGAGGTGGATGAGTTTAAGTAATATAAGGTGAATTAGATCAAAAATATAAAAGAATGGAAAGGAAGGGTAGGTAAGAAGGTTTGTGAATCAAAGATAGATGCAACCCTTCCAAATGAGTAATTATACTATGGGTTGGATAAGTGATTGAGAACTAATGCATGTTTTAAGTTGATATCAACACATAAGACACACAAACATAGTTAGGAATCAAAAGAAACATATATAGTAGATTCAATGTTCATAATCAAAGGTTATTAACAATATTGGATTACTATCACACATCTTTTATCAATGGGAGATTATGATTAAGAAACAAAGATAATTCAAACTAGTTAAGAGCAAAATATTAATAAATGTATTAAAATCACTTATACACAACCCAAATAATTAAAATACCAATAAAATAGAAATTTATTAGTGATGCACAAAGTTTAGAACACAAACATATGTCTAGTCAAACTTGAAGAATAATCTTCATAATTTTTTTCATCTTAATTGCAAAAAATCTCCTCTTTTTATAATGATGAGGGTACAAGTATAAATAAGATTAGGATGGGGTTGCCTCATCCTCCAAATAAAAAAATCTTATAAATCAAGATCATGTCAAAATTGATGCATATAATACATGTTTACAGTACATGCATATAAGCTCAAGCATATAATATAGTTCATTATAACTCTCAGATAAAAAGATAGCCAAATTAAAGAAAGAACTATAGTCACAACTCATAAATACATTCATAGCAAAGGAATATCTATGGTGTTGATGTGACACTACTTGAATATAGAGCCTACATGCTTGGTGTGGAAACTAAATTGATATGTGGTGTTGTATAAGTTGATGTGGCAAAATAACTAACTAGAGTAAACCACAGTGTAGTGATAGAAGTGAAAATTAGAAGTGGGACATAGGTGGGCCTTCCTAAAGTTTACACCATCATGAAATTTAGAACTTGAGGTTGAGTATTAATCAGCTAGGTAGGAATAGATGGTATATTTATTGAAATATTTTCCTACTTCAACATTTCCAATTTCTTATATAAAGCATGACTAGCCTCAAAATCAATATTAATTATTTCATAATTGAGAAAAGAGGTTTTAAAAAATTGTGGACCTTATCCATAAAATTTATGTGTATAAACATTAAATTTATGAGTTCCACATGGAGAGTATATGTCTTTTCCACATTTTCCATTAATAAATTTATCAACTGAATAATTTTTTCATTAGTTTTATACATCATTCCTTCAATTTCAACCTGAAATCTATTAGCTACAACTCAGAGTAGGCATTAAAAATGAGCTTAGTAAATAAATTCCCAAGAGGAGTATACACATCGGTGAATATCATGTCTTTAAATATAGATATTGATTCCCTCCAATGATTTATAAATTTTTGTACTAAAACTTGCATCTCCAAGTTCCAATTAAGTAAATTATCTCTCTTAGAAACTACATAATTTTTAAACCATGCATATTATGGTGTTTTTATTAAATTAAAATTAGCATAAGCTTTGTTCCTTGTATCTTTCCTAGGAATTTAATTATATCTTACATATCTTTAATTTTATTATATGATTTGGAAACATCCCCCCACTTAGGCTAGGATTTAGCATTTGTAGGTTTTATTGAGCTAATGATGTTATACAATTTCTTGGCCAGACTTTGCACATTATCCACAATTTCCCTAAGAGCCTACATAATATCTATTTCCTATAACCTTTATTTTGATTGGTCACAAATCTTAAACATTTTCTTGAGGAATTCCTCAGTTGCATCTAAAAATCTATAATGATATTATTTATACTCATATGTGTCCCTTACGTGAAGCTTAATTTTATTTATTAAGGATAATTTATCCTCCCTCTGATCTAATTCCATATTTTCTCATTCAACCAACATATTCTTCCTTTTCACCCTTCTCAATGTGTTTTTTTGTCTATTAAAATGGAATTCCATCCTAAGCTACTCACCAATGATCAAATTTTATCAACCTACATCCTTTTATTTCAACCTATAGATCAAAGGAGGAATATTTACTATATATTTCTCTTCATCTTGAATTATAGGTTTAAAAGTGGAAGGTAGGGGCTTTCCTAATGGAATAATTTATATTAAAGTAGACTGGATAGAAGGAGAAGGTGTTGAAGTATCAATAAAGGAAGGAATATCTTTCCTCCATCTTATGACTTTCCTCTACGTAGGTGTATCAATGATGTATTTAGCTTTGCATGGGGTTTTTTTACATATAAATTATGGAATAATTTATTGAATTACTCTAGGAAGTAGGCATACCCAATTTTGTAGATGGCCTTTGTGATGGATACTATGTATCAAAAATGGATGAAGACACCAATTCTTCAAATTGTGTCTCTTCCCTAATAGCTTGTGGATAAGTACTACCAAAGAAAAAATGAGTTACCAGGGTTTGAGTCAAATTATATAAATACTCTATAATATATGTTTAAGTAACCCTAGTAGTAAACTAAGGTGTGGAACTAACTGAAGTGATAAATGGGGCTTGGTTGGTTTTGTTCAAATAATCATCCATTGACTCATAAGGAGTCTCATTAGTATTTTGGCCAACTGTATTAGTATCAATACATATAGTGTCTGAAGTAATAGAATATATTCCATGTCCAGTGTTTATATCCCTTCTTCATAAAGAATACTATCATCTCTAGTAAAATAGTATATTCTACTATTGTAAAGGATTTTATAGTAATATAAATTTCTAGACATATTCTACTTATATCAGCTACCTGAGTATAGCTAATATTAAACTCTATTTTGGGATACTTTCCCCAATTGTCTCCTATATAGAGACCAATATTTTTTTTGAATATAAATACTCTTTGTGTCTTATATTATGGCTTTGGGATGAGATCTTAGAGTAGTATATATTGATGTATAATGAAGATCCTAAACTAGAACTTATTAGGGGCCTCTCTTATCTACCTCCTATGTTTCCCTTTTTTATTCACCCTCTTGGTCATGTTATCCCATTTCTTCCCCCTCTTAATCACTTATTTCTCTTTTTCCCTCTGTTTATGTATAAAGGGTACCTAATGGAATACCTGAGTATTTTTTAGGTCTATCTTATTATTATGTAACTATAAGGACTTGAGGAGAGACTGGTGGACTCCTCCTTTTCTCTTGTAAGTTAATATAGAGGAAATAGAATAAATAATGGTAATTGGTGCAAATATGGTGGATGAAGTGATGGTGAGATCATAGAGTCAGTATGTGGTGACTCAATTATACCAAACACTATTGAATATGGTACTATATTAGGCAATGATTTAAATGGAGTAGTGGCCAAAAATGGTGAGGTAGCCATAGTGGGTAATGGTAACAATGTAGTAGGAAAAATAATAGAATGTGATGCCAATGTGAAAATAATATGAACTTATATAAATGAAGGAGTACTTACTTTTTTCACTATTATTAGTGGTGGATCTCATTGGCCTTCTAGAAGATGTAAATATTCCCATGTTGGTTATAGACCAAGGGGAAATAAAACTTAGAGATATGAAAAGACCCCTAAAGATATTATACTTGATATGAGAGTCTCTCTCCCCCTATATACTAGCTTCACAAGATGGGCCTACTTTTACTTGAAGAGGAGAAGCTTGAAACTATGGTAGAACCACTTTTTACTTTTCAATTTATTTTTCATCCTCCTTGATGATGGTAGGATCATCATGCATCATTTACATTATTTTCATTGACATTTAAGCTCAATGCATATGGAGGTAAACCTCAGTTATATTTTACATTCGTAAATATATTACCATGTTTCAATTATTGAGGCCCATATGAAATGTGAACTTTATTTCCTAATATTAAATGATAGTTTTGACATTGTTTCTTAGATCCCAACATCAGAATGCTTCCCTATTAAAACCATAATCCACTTTGATGTTTCCCACTAACTGAAGATGTTCCCACTTTGTATTTTGAATGTGGCTAATTTTAATTGTGGGTTTATGAAGAACTCCTTACCTATCACCCCTCAATTCAATGTCCACATTATTGAACCATTTAAAGGAAATTTATTATTTGGATACTTTGTTTGGGACATTGTGTAATAGATATAATGGGGGCCTTAGTCCCTTCTATCCTGATTATATATGATCAGGGTAATACCAGTGATTCCCCATTTTTTAAACACTTTTATTTAATGAATATGAGAGACTAGGCATGTTAAGCATGTAAATGGACCTATACACCATTGGGTAAAAGGTCTATGAAATCTTTTGTATTTGCTTCTTAAACTTATAAATATGAAGAATGCTAAATCATCACAAACCATATTTTTTGGGTATTCCTTAGATGGATCCCAAGGTTGCTCATAAGACTGATGCACTCATCTACTAAATATGACATCATATAAAAATTGACATTCAGTCTATTTTATTTTATGTGTATTTTGAGCCTTAGGTTGGAATTGATGATTTATCCAAGAGCTATGATTCTATTTGAACTCAATTTGGTATCTACGTGTGGCACCTATATTTTAATAAGATAAGAGATGATAGTAAAACCATATAATTGATTGAGTAACACCATATCTACTCTTATCCTTGGTCTAAACATTACTATAATAATGGATGAAATTAAACCTAAAACCACCAAATTACCTATGTCTTTTATCCCTTACTTTAACTTATCTTTGACTATGTTAGTATTCAACCATGTACCTGCCATGGGCTGGTTGTAAGTCATTTTGGGAGTTGGAAACCTATAGTAATTTTCAAATGCATTACCCAAAATATATCCTACATGAGTAGTATTAAGGAAAAAATGCAAAATGTTTCCATAAATTTTACCATTAGTGAACAAATCATATAACAAGTCAATGCAAGGCATTACCTTTGGTTTCACTACAACATTATGTAAGCTCATAGCCTTAATTTATAGTATATCATTTATATATATTATCATAGTAGTGGATAATTGATCCTAAGCTATGTATGGCTCTATTACATCAATTTCATGCCAAATATGTGATTAATGCAAAAAATGGTGCTCCAATACTATTGGTTCAAATATTGTATCTAGGTACTATGTCCTTCCAATAATGGATTAAATAGAGGGAGGGGGATCATGAGATTCATGAGATGAAGATTACATTACCACTCTATAAATATATGTGTAAATATTGCAAGCTTGTTTGAAAACTAGGGAATTTAGTCACTTATAATCTCAAATTCATAATTTGCATGAGATAGATTGATATCAATGTAATTCAATTGCAATTAAAAAATCAAATATGTCACATAGATTTTGTTTAGCTTGAGACTTGAATGCATTGAGTTACAAATTCATGTGAATTTATTAAAAATAATAAATTTTGTTTTGTTACCAGTCTTTTTCTCCTTCATTTGAATTTTAATTTTATAATTTTAGCTTTGGTGAGTGATTGCCACATGGCATGTTTCCATTGATTTTATATGTTTAGTCATACTAACAAGACAAGTGTCTCTTTTTCACACTTTTGTGTCTTGCTTTCATGTCTTTTAACTTTATTTATTCAAAACAAGACAAATAGATTTATATTGTTTATCCACTTGTTTGGATTTAGATTCATGTTTTGGTCACGAGTAAGTAGGATTGTGGCACTTATCAAACTCATACTCATTTGCTTGATTTTAGAATATATTCTTGTACTTATGTTCATTTTCCTTGAACTTTTATTATTATATATATAGTTTTTGGTTATGGATAAGTGGCATGTCAACACAAGGATGGCCCTCAATTTTTCACTTAGCTAGATGATCATATGATATATTTTATTTTTTCATCTAAATATAAATGGGATATTGACTATTACAGCTCAAATTTTCAAAATTGAGAGGTTGATTCAAGCCCTCTCAACTTGAGCTATGCAATGGGATTGATCCTAGGATGTGGGTGACCTTTAGATAGATCAAACCTCTAGATTATATCAATTAGGCTCTACTACTACTAAATTTAAAGGAAAAGGGAGAAATATAACATGAAAGAAAACTAAAGGGGTAATACACGAAATAAGTTGATCACTACCAACTAGCTTCATGTGCACATGTAAACCAAGAGACTAACTTTAACATACACTAATCCTAATTTGAATCTCTCACATAAGCACTTTAATGTGGAGGTTATGATAGATGTTTAGGCTAGGATGACAAGTCAAGAGGATATATAATGACACTAATGAGTATAAAAAATCACTCAACCCTAAAACTTTAGTTAAACATGTCATATGACCTGTAAAAGAATCTTTCAAACTACATATAGGTGTTATAAAAGGATAACATGTCAAGAAGACTATATAAATCACTTGACAAGATCAACTATTCATGGACACACACTAAGTATAATCAAAGGAAGAGGTAAAAATAGTAGTCTTTAATTGATAAAAGGGATAAAAATGGGTAGGTATTCACCATACCCAAGTGGAGGATGCATACAAATCCAAACAAGGATGCATTTATAGAGAATGAGAAGAGATAGAAGAGTGTAGAAAAGAGCAATGACAAGTGTCAAGTAGGATTTAAAATCAAGAAGTAGGTTAAATATAATTTTCATAATACCTTAAATGAAAATTTTTACTTTATTTAATATGCAATCTTGAAAATGGCATAGGAGTTTCTCCCTTTGTTTGACACCTCTTGCTTCTTATTCAAATTACCTTCTTTTTAGCTTGGAAAGTGACAAGTGGAACTCCTTGGTAATTGAGTCATATTAATTTATTTTTCCCTTGTTATTTACACCTTAAATATATTTAGGATATTCTATATTGATGTTACATTAATGATCACATCTTCTTAGGTGTCTTAAAACCTAATTGGTCCTATTATGCCTCTCCTTGCTTGGAAGCCTCAAATCTTTATTTCATATTTATGAATGAAACCTATCTTCATGAAAGGCATATATATATATATATATATATATATATATATATATATATATATATATATATATATATTATAAAACCTAAATCAACTCTTTTGTAATCATCAATCACTCTCCAATATTTCATCTTACACCTAAAGCCCGTACTTGTCATCAATTCCTTAAAGCCCTCAAAACATGCAAAGCTCCTTGTATAGAATAATATACAGAAGATTTTACAAAATTAGGCATATTTTTGAGTACCTAGTATACCTTTTCATCTTTATGACAAATTCCATGATCAACTATTAAGTAAAAGTATATTTACTTTGCTTGTTTCTCTCTCTAATTAGGCCTCAATTAGGTCTCTAGGCCTAGAAATTGAGTTTTGGATCCACACTTATCCCACACATTTGAAACTATAAATAAGTTTTTTTCTCTTAAAATACATCCTAAACAAGTTAAATGTCCAATTTAAAGGTTTGATGTAACTTTTCATGTTTTTAAATAGCTTAAAATAACCACTTTTAGCCTTTTTTTAAACACTTACACCCTACACATGCCAAATAATAGATTGATAAGGTGATCATGGGAGTTTTTAAGGTTATTAAATATAATTAAAGGGTTATAAAATTCATATTTAGTTTTTATAAACACTATCTATCTTAGTAGGTCATTTTTGGCCTTCTTGGCAGCCTCTGACATGCTTATCATCTTAATGATGATTCATAAAGCCTAGGGCCTTATCAATGAATAAATGACAAAAATAATAGGTATAAAAGTATATATAAAATTTCTAATGAGATTTGTTTCCCATATAAATCCTTCATACATTAATGACCTTGAGAAGATGCCTTTCAGGTTGGTAAGCTTGCAATTGTGAGGTCTAGGAAGGAAGGAGTTCATAAAAAGGAACAATAGTGTTTTTTTTGAGATTTAGACACCGCATATAGGTTTATAATGCATATATATTTAAATATTATAATTTTATTATTTACAATTTATCTTCATATACCTATTATAACCTTCATTTATTAGCGTTTAGGGTTTGTGACTAAATTTGAACCAAAGACCCTAGTGTTTGTGTTTAAGCTTTTCATCATTTTTGAATGGGTTAAACACCTCAGGAAATTTTATTTTAAGTAATAATAAAATTTTATATCTTTCATATTCTAATATCACCCTCAATAAGCCATTCTCTTCACAATTTTACACACAGGCATGTGTGTGTGGGTTTAGGCTTACTAGACCCAAATAAACATATCAAAGCTTTACATTGTCTTCCTCATATTTGAAGATCATATGGAGTTAATTATATCATTATAGATTCATTTTCATATTATTTTATCCTTCCCACAAACCTTTTCCCTTCAAACCAAGTAGGCATCTCTCTCATTTGACTAGACATGCCTGACTATGTTAATTTTGATTGTGTGACTACAGGTTTAGGGTGTATTCTATTTAGAGAAATTTATAAAGTTATTAAAGATAATTATTAGGTTTAAATTTTTTCCATAAACCTTTTTATCCATATAAACCTAACATCTATTAAACTATTGCATCTTATCTTGCTCAATACTTGAAAACTAACCTGAATTTCTCAAGCAGGCTTCTCTATAGGTTATGGTCTGAATGTATCAAACATTGACCTTGAAATTAATGTATCTTAGTGATATTTTTAGTTTTATACATTTTATCCATACCTTAAACCATTAAAACATTCTTAACATTCATTTAGACTCATATAACTAGTGTTCTTTTCACTTAGGCTTTGGGCTAACCTGTAGGTGGCAATTGGTCTAGCTCTTTTTAGGGGTCCATCAACTGTTGTTTAAAGAAAGTGAATAGATGGAACATTAATTTCGAGACATTTAATACACTTTATTTTGATTTATGTCTCATCAAATAAATTTTATCATTCATTCCCTTTTTTAAAAACTCTCTTGAAACTCACATAGTCATCTCTAAGTATATAGTCCATTGAGAGGATGGAGTGAACAGGGTATAGACATTCAAGTCACAAATGCATTAGTTTTATAAGGAAAATAAGCATTGAAATATACATTTCAATCATTTTCCTACACTCTCAACTTCATTTAGTCTTTGAAACATCAATTATGATGTAAGAGTTATTGTATTTTATGTGAGAAGGAGACCTATAGGTCTATAGACTTATAGGTTTGCATTTTATCATTTTAGGCTCCTTGAACATATATATTGGATCATGTTAGTATTTAAAACAACCTTGCATTGTATTTTAACCTCTTTATAACCTTTATACAACACTTAGTAATGGAAGATTGTCACCCTTTATGGTTCACCTCTGTGTTGGCCGACCCATAACACATTGCTTAGGCTTGAAACTTGAATAATACTTAGAGAGGCCAGTATGGAGTAATTATTAATGTTATATACATATAAAAAAAGTGAGAGGATGATGAAAAAACATTATACAATCATTTTAATGCATTGAACCTTGCATAAAATCTTCAAGTCTTAAGTGCAAAATTACAACTTATCTTATGGAAATATTTTACTCACTTTCCAATGCCACACATGCCAAAAGGATGTAATATGAAAGTGTGATAAGGTTTATTTTTTCCTAAGGAGTCTTTTAAAGTACTCAATTTACATTAACTATGTCATTCATGCATTAACAATGCTCAAAATTAAGACCTTAGGGTTTTGCAAGGGTTTAAGACCACCTTATGGTCTAAATAATTATTCATAAATATGAGGGTACCAATATAAGAAAAAATACCACAAAACTAAATTCCATTATACCTCCTACCTCTACCCACAATATTAGGCCATGATTTTCTCTCACTTGTTCATAAGAGCACATGAAATTATCCATTGCTAGTCTACCACGAAGCCAATAGAGGTTCTAATACAAATTTGAGATTTTTAAGACTTATAAAAGCTTTTTATTCATGGATATGACTTCGAGAAGGATAAAATAAACTTTAAATATTTTTTCACATAAATATGGATCCTCCAAGTCTATACAAGTGCCTATAATAGCTTTCAAAAGAGTGATTTTCTCTCATTTATACATTGAACCTAAAAAAATAATATAATCTAACATCCCTAACATATATGCAAGTTATATAACTGATTCATAATATTTTAAAGGTGTATTTTATATATGTTTCATCTTTTTTGGCTTTAACATATGTTATATTCGGTTATATGCACTTTTCTCCTCAACTTCCTTTACCTTAAACTTACAGATCAACTTTAACTTATCCAAACATGTATGAAATGTTCATGAAAGGTTATGAATGGATAAGATGTGTTGAAGATAAACATTTGACATCATTTTACCAACCTTTTCATGTTCACTTTATGACTAGACTAACATAAGACAAATATAAGATATTACCTTAATTTTATCAAAATAACCTTAAATTTTACTAATAAGACCTCAACAAGACCATTCTAAGACCTCATAAAGCATGGAATGGGCTATGAACAAGGTTAGAAGACATGATAAGTCAAGTTTTTTTTAACCTAATCTATTCTATCCAAAATTTGGCTAACATATTTGGTGGTCTCTTGGGGATCTTTGTTTGCTATGCATATTAGATTTTTTGCCTAGTCTATCTATTGGGCATGGAGTCACTTCTACTCAAACTCAGGCTTGAAATTACTTTGAAACGAGACAAGACAACTAAATTGACCTAAAAACACACATAAATCAAATAAAACTAGACTAAACAACACATAATTGTGCCAAGGCACTTAGGGAGAACAAGACATAACAAATCTAATATACACAACTAACCTAAATATTTCTTCTTCCTATAGGATCAAATGGGAATCTATTGGTATCACCATTTCACCATCAAATCATACTTATACATGAATAATGAGTTATATTCAATTCTTTATCTTGGCATGAGAGTTTCTACCTACAATCTGAGATTCTTGCATGATCATGGTCTCTTAGACTAGAAACTAGACACTCTTACTTCATTATTTTGTACATAATTTGACTATGTGAGTCAAGTACTAAATCATACTCATTAAAAACTTGTTTTCTTGGCACAAATAATCTCATTTATGCCTCATCCATAGGCTAATCCTGATTGTCTATGAATTCTTCATGCCTATCAGTCACTACATTCTTGATATCTTGTTCTTGTTTGCTTGAATTCTCATGAACCAATGTCTCACTAAGAAGAGGAAAAAATGCAAAATCATATTCATTATATTAAATATAATATGTAGACCCTTTTATAGTTTCAAACTCATTGCATATATCCAAAAAATACTACCACAAATCATCCTAAAAACCTTGATGTTGATTTGAGAAGGTATGATGCATGTGATTATTTTCAAGAGGACCTATCTCCATCACCTTATTATTTGTTGTCATGTGATTATTAACATCATGGTGATTACTTTAAAATTCACCAACCATTATTATAACTATACTTTTATCCTAAAAGATGATTGGTTCATGTTCACTAGAGACCATTTCAAGCCTACCCAAGTCCTCATCCTATTGGCTTAAGGAATTTTCAACATCAAGATCAGATAAAAATTCAATAAGACTAGATGAAATTGTAAATACCTATTGAATCATAATATCAAGTTCATATTTTAAAAATTAATCCAATACTGCAATCTCATGTTCAAGTTTTATTTTATGTTCTAGCATTTCTTCACTTGGAAGCACTATGATTATAGCAACATGAAAATCCTTTAGAGTACCTATAATAAACTAATATTGGTCCTTATTTTAAAAAATTTAAATTCCACTAGGGATCGATACATCTCCTTACTCTCTATTTCAACATGAAGATAATAATCTTGCTTACTTTGAGGAATATCATTTTCTTTTTCACCTTTGAAGATTAATTCTTGTTTTTATTCACCAAAAGGTGTCCCAATTGTGATTTCTTCATCAAGTTTAATTGAATCCTCCTCATAACATTCTTGGAAGTGGTATATAATTTTAATTTTAATTTATTTCTTAAGGAGGGGTTATTCAACCTCACAAACCAGTTTTGAGCTCTCATGATCAATGAGATTGTAGTTTTATTCCCTTTATTCACAAATGAATCCTTCCATCCTTATAATGTTTTGTCCTTCAAATGTTTCCACAAGGGATTAGTTATTCATTTGAATTCTTTATTTAATTTATTTATAATATGGGGAGGATTTAGGTTCCTAAGGAGAAATGGTAGGGTTTTAAATAGGTTTATATTCTTACTTGATCTCAACTCCCCAATCTATGTTTGTTCCACTTTATTTATCCCATGATTTCATCACTTGATTCCAACTTGAAATCTTACATACTTCTCACGGAGTTCTTGATGAAGACAAGTGGATTTTTATTCCAAGATAGCTTCATTATATTCTCTCTAATTAGAAATAAAGTTCTCCAATTCTATTTTTTTTTAAATTTTCAATAATAGGATACTCAACAAAAACCTCTTTCTACTTTTGGATATTCCCTTGGATTTATTTCCATGATGGGAAAGCTTGAGGGGTATGTGAAGGACTTGGGAAAATTTTAATCTCACTTGAATTTATCTTATTAGGAATAATGGGTGACAAATAAGAGGGATAGGGTGGTATAGATGAATGCACACTGGGTTGGTAGCATTAAACCTGATATCTTTCATGAACTATTAGCTTATCCTCTATGCATTGAATTAGACCACATATGTCCATCATGTCACTTTTGAGTCTTTGCCAATTTTATCTCTCAATAGGTGCCCACTCTCTCTTTATCAATTAAAATTATTCTCTCTCATTTTCAATGAAATGACTATGAACATTTTGACCATACTCTTTTTGTGTGTTAATCCCTAACATATACCTATCATAACCCAAAAGGGTTTGCTTGAAACTTAAGATAGACTGATCTAAAATGTGGCTAACTTGAATAGGTGTAGCATGGTTTTGAGAAGGTTTATTAGAGGGTGTAGACACCCAAATTTCATTTAGTGTTGAAATACACCTAAAATCTATTTAATAATTCTTCTTAAAAAAATTCATAACATCTCCCTCCACATTTAAATAATTGAATAAGTCAAATTAGTCAATTATGCACACTTTAAATCCTTCTTTTAAATATAAAATCCAAATTTTACACCTCATATAACATCTTCCCACCTTTTTCTCCCTCATTCCAACCAAAACCCACAACTTTCTCAACCTCCTATGACTCATCCCCTAAGTTGTCAAAAAGTTTGACTTAGTCATGCTAACTCAGCTAACCAATCCCATGCTTCTCTTAACCATTTGAAATGATATTCATCCTCATGGGTGAAGAATCATTATCCACCATTTATTATTTTGATAATTTAATAAATCTAAATAAACCTCCATCATTGGACTCTCCTCCAAAAATCTATAAATAAACTTGGAAACCTTCATTTTCAAGAATCCTGAGTCTTGAAATCAAATCTTGGATAATTTAGACTTATGCTAACAAAGTTATACTAATAAGAGAATACAAGTAAATAAAATTGAATCAAATACTTCTTTTTTCACCAAAACATTTTTCATCCTCCTTTGCATCGGAAGAGTGAGCACCACATTTTCAAAGAGCAAATTGATTTTAAATCACAATGGAGAAAGCTTGCACATTTGAAGCATAAAGTTTGTGTTATCTAGTTTTATTTGTTTTTTGATATATTTTAGATTGAATTTAACTTAGATTAATATTATTTAATATTATTATCTCTTCTAAATTTATCTCACACATTTCTCGCATGCCCAGTGGGACCTTACCTCATCTTTTTTATATTCTGATCATCATTATTGCATTTATATAGTATTTCTCATTTGAGTTTTGTTGTTTATATTTGCATATGTAATTAATTTTATTTTTTTGAGTGACGGTATGAGTTATATATTGATATTAAGTGTTTTTTGTTTGGCTATGTGTACTCCACTATGTAACAGTGAATTCAAAAGCATAAATAGCAAAATTATAGACCTTAACAATAATTTTGTTCAACTGCATAGTGAAATTATTCTATTATTCATTTTTTATGATTTATATTATATCTGTATTTTTAATATCAAATTTATTATAAAATGGTGAATTCATCATTTATAACAATAAAATCATCATTTTCAAGAGTGAATTTGTCAATCCTAGCAGTGAAATCATTCTTTTCATCAGTGAAATCATCCTTTTCAACAATGAATTCATCATTTATAATAGAAAACTCATCTTTTTTGGTAGTGAAATCATTATTTTTATTAGATAAATCATTCTTTAAAGACAACTCAACTTATTTTTTTGTTTTTCACATTTTGTCTTGTCCCTGTGTTGATTTTATTACAATTTTGCTTTTCTTATCTATCTGCATAATGGCAATTTCATAACAAAGATTTTTTTTCACTTATTTCATGGTTTTTATTCATTATATTTAAATTTAATTTACTCCGATCTAAATCAAATATTTTAACAACTTGTTTTCATAATGCTTGTCAAAGAGAATAGGTAAAAAGAATCAACAAAAAACCAATTTTCTTTGACTAACAATTTCAATATTGCTTTCAAAGTTTTGTTTTTATTAGTTACGTCACATTTCATTTTAGAATTATATATGTGATTGTGTAAAATTTGTATGCTCTTTCCTTCATGTCACATTGGTGATGATACTCAGAAATTATAAACTTTTCCATAATTATCTGTGTTACCTAAGTAGTGACCGTGCATGCTCTTTTCTTGGTGTTACATTGGTGATGATACTCAAAAATAGAAATGGATACTTACTTTTTAATTTATTTTTTTAATGTCTCTATTGATCATGGATTTCACCACCACACAATATACCAAACCCCATTTATTGGTGAGGTATATAAATCAAGATCTAGCTATTTCAATTACCTAAATAGTTTTGTGTTTAAGCACACCATGATGTAAGTAGATTTCATGATCCAATATCCAAGTTTTCAATAGTTACCTAAAAATATAATATTATTTATTATCAATACACTGAGACCTTTATAACTATGTTGGGCACTTTGAGACAAGATCCAATAGTGTGTATCCACTTATCTATTTCATCCATAGTTTTTCCCCCTATATAAGTTTGTTTAAACCTTAATCTTAGGATAACCTATTTTATTATTTGATTTTGATGCATCAGTTAGCAGTTAGCACTAAGAAACTACCTTCCACACACCCTTGAAATCAGACTTAGTGGGCCATGGGAATGGAAGGATCCTCAATGGTTGGTGCCTTAAAATATTAGGATGAAGTTAAGAGTATGGATGTGTTAATGACATTGAAAGGCCTAATAGTTGTTCATGACCCTCATCCTAGTTTTACACCTTTTGTGTACAATTTCTTGACTATTTAGAATATAAATGTGTCTATTGTTTCCTTGTATTTACCATATAATTCAAAATCCTTATTTTCAAACAAATTCTTTTGAGTTTAAGTGTTATCCTAAAAATCATAACCTTCTCTCTAAAATCACAAAATCATTTAGTTATAAATTAAACTTTTACTCACTTTGGTATTTTGCTTTACTAGAGTCTAATTTCAAGTCTTTTTCATCTATTGAGTCAAGTATTTACTTTAGCAAACATCACTCATTAAAAGGCACATGGCTATGTGTAACAATCCCTTTATTAATTAGATCACAAATCCAAATCCAAATAATCCTTGTTTTAACCTAGGGTTCTATCCAACCAATTTTGATTCAAACACATATCTGAATCAACATCAAATCAATCATCCTACAAATCTAAATAAAAGTTTCAATGTCATTGAAAACTCACCAATCAATCATCTAAGAAATTAAAATATGAGTTTGAATATGTATTCATCCTCATTCATCAATCAATCAATCTCAAACTTGAATGGTTATTTAATTTTACCAATCCAACCCAAACATCAATCAATCAATTTCAAACTTGAATACTCATTCAATTTTACCCACAAATCAAATGCCACCAATCACAAATCAAAATACATTCATAGATCCATCTTTTTCTAACCTTAGAATCAATCAAACCTTTGATTCACCTTCATCATCACTTTCAAATATTTACTTGAACCAAACCCCATCTACAAATCAAATCCCAATTCAATCAAATCTAAATATCTTACATCCAAATCAATATTTCAACTCCTACACCTATCAAAACCAACCTTTCCAAATTCATCAAAATCAACCATTTGATTTTACATTCAATCGATTCCCAAACTTGAAACAAACTACATCAAATCTATATTTATTCACAAATCCAGCAAATTAAAATCTATTAACTTCACAAATCCAAATCACCCCTTTAACATGAATCCATCAACATCAATTCTATCAACATTCCCAAATCCCTAAAATCTAAACTTTTTCAAAAATCCCTAAACCTTAACAAATCCACAAAATCCAAACACTTTCACCTTCAACATAAAACCAATGAATCCATCCTTCTAATATCAAGCTACCTTTCTAGCCCACTTCATTACTAGGGAATCCAAAAACATTCCACATCAACATCATCCTATCTCTAGTGACCCTATTTTATAAAATAAATCAAGTCTCATATCCACAAGTTATATTTTTAATTCCAACATCCCTCATTATACTAGCAAATAGAATCCAACTCTAACACTTCTACCATCTAGTATCATTCCACCCCTAGAGTTAAAACAAATCAAAAACTTCCAACCTATCAATAACATTACCATGCCTATTAAGAAAAAATCACTTCTTTAGGGGAACCTTATGATGTATTCTATTGATGGTTTAAAATTGTGCTTGATCTTAATCAATCAACAATGGGAAGTTTCAAGCTGTGGGACAATGTGGCTTGAAATAACCCCCAGATTTTAGAGAAGCTGGTCTCTTCTTTTGTATCAAGTGTTGGGGGAAAAGGGATAGGAGATTAAATAAAAACACAAATGCAAGAACTAAAACCTAACTATGGTGATGCACCTGAGTGTAATCCTAATCCTAACCTGAGCATAGTAAGACTATTATAGGATTCAATTACATTTAAGAGCAGACAAGTGCATGATCAATGTAAGAGATTGGAATAACAAAAACAGAGGCTCACAACAGGGAATTCTTTTGCTAAGATATATAAAATGTCAACAAAGGCATAGTGTTCAATCTTCTTAACATAATCTTCCAATCACATAAGAGGCACAGAAGTCACGTACAGTTATGTAGAAATTTTGATTCAAGAAAATGAGACAAAAGCAAATGACATTCACAATCACAACTCCAGAGAATCTACAGCATAGACTACTTTTGCAAATGACACAGATAACACCAACCAAGGCATGGAGTTCAATCTTCTTAATTCATTTAGCCACATAAAAGGCACAAAAACATGAATAGTTATATTAAATTTATGACTCAAGAAAATTGAGATAAGAGCAAATGATATTATTGGTCAAAATTCTAGAGAGTCTAAAACTATGAGAAATTCCCCCCCTTCATTTGATTTTACAATTCTTCTTATATAGCCTAGGATGTCTCCTTATATCACTCTCTTTCTCGCACAATTCTACTCTATCCTTCACCCATAGGGGACAAATAAATGGCACTTTTAATGCTTTGGATGCATCCTGGTCTTATCAAGAATTGCCTTGACTGTGGCATGGCGATTCATGTCTAGTACCTATCTTCACACCTAAATTTCTCGTTCCATCACCTATTTGGCCACTCAACTATCTACTCTACCTCCACCATATAGGGGACAAATAAACAGCCCTTTAATGCTTGTAAGCCCCAAAAATCTACCTGGTGCACTGTTTTATCTACCAGGAATATCTCTCACTAAGTTTCCCTCCATCTTTGTTGTAACAGATAGACAGACATGAGGACACTTAGTTAATCCATGAAAATTCTCTTTTTTTTTCTAAAGGGCACCAGAGAATGACACTTGGCTACTTCTTCTTTCTCTTCATTTTGGTCAAGAATGCTCTACCTTCGGCACTTGTCGCAATCTGCTTCCTTAATACTTTGCAATTTTATCAAAACAAAACTCACCACACTCCTTGCTCTAGTAAATCTTAAGAAAGGGATGGATGCATGTGGCAGTCTTTGTATGTTGACGCTTAGTGCTCCCATAGTTCTTTGAAATAATGTCTGGGACCTACAACAATCTTTATTCAACAATTAGGCTTGAGGATGGTCCCTCAGAAGTTGACACGTTGTGATTTCCACCGCTACTGAGAAGATACGTGGCATCTTCTGCTTTTCCTACTAGGGGGATGTGGTGCCTTCCACTTTTTCTAGAGATGGAGTAGAAAAGGGCTTAGATAGTGACACTTGCCAGCTTCTACTACTTTATGATGCTTTAAGAAAAATAAAATGATGCCTTTATGTGTTGAACCAAAGCATGGACCTAGGCATTGAACCAAAATTTCTCAGATGCCGACACGTGGTGACTTTCACTGCTTCTTTAAAAAGGGAGTTTGGGACCTTTCGTGATTGCCACCTGGCACTTTTTGATCTGATACTAAGCTCATTGAAAGTCTTTGCCAAAAAAATAGAATGAAATGTGGTGCCTCAATGGGATGCAGATGTTGACACATGGTGCATTTTGCTTAGCTACTATTAGACATGTGGCATGCTCTATGGTCTTCTTGAAAGTTGAAAAAAGGCCTCAGAGGATGCCAGCTAGTTGGCTCTGTGTTTTAAAAGCTAACACTTGGCATCTTTCACCTAAATTCAATACTTAGGCCAAAAATGAAACAAAAGAAACAAAAGGGGAAAGAAAGACTAGTGCTCAGAGGGTGACACTTGGCAGTATCCACTGCACTTCGACATTTAGGCAAAAATGAACCCACCCTTTGCTTCAAAACTCTACCGCTACATCTAAGGTGTGCAGGAACCAAAATTGTAGTGCTCAACCAAAATAAATAAAGAATGATGTAGAGTAAAAATTACTCTATAGTTATTAGCAACCCCCAGGATTTTTGAGCCTGCTAAAAAAGAATCTGACTCCTACCCTGTCAAAATTTCAAAATTTTATAGCTTCAAAAGTGTTGTCTGGTAGATAGACCACTCATGGTTAGATAACCCTTGCTTGCTCTATAATTTAATGAAATCCACGTCAAGGCTAATGATATCCTTGTATGAAAAGGTTTATAGGATCTGGACCATAGCTTTTAGTTTGAATTCTAGCTCAGAAATAGGAACCAGAATAGCTTCAACTTCCAAGACTGAGGAATCATCTCGCAAGCTCTGGAAAACTATTTGATCCCTCTATTTAGCCAGTAGCAATGGTTCAATTTGGTCCACCATCAGCACCATCTTTGCATCCAAAAATGGAGAAGGAAGGCCTAGTTTCACTAGATCTTTAATATATTGTCTCATCTCATCGATGCCTTCTTTCATGACTTTGAGACATTCTTTGTAACTGTTGGCCACGACATTGTAACTGAGTACCTCATTGACCCATTTTGTAATAGCCATTCTGTCATGGATCCCCATGGCTACCACTATTGCATCTATTTTGTCATAGATATTCTACAGTAATAAATGGGAGTTTATGACTCTTCTAGAGACCGTGGCTAGAGTGCTCTGTACTAAATCTTTCACCCTCTTGCACAATTGCTATGCGTTGAGCAAGAAGGTGAGAAATGGCCTGAGCTAGATAATCTCTAAAGAGATTCTCTCCCATGCTAACTCATAGAGCTCCTTCACCAGTTGCATTACTCTGACACCTCTTAGCCTATTCGCTAGCTCAATTATCAGTTGCACCATCCTTTGTTGCTCTACTTGGAACTGGGCTTGAAAAGTTGTAGCCTTATTTTTCTCCTCCAACAACCTTTGTTATGATTGGGTAACTTGTAGCTGAAGTCCTTTGACTCTTCCCTACAATGTTGCATTCTCCCACCTTAGGGATGTTGCTGCATCTTTTGCAAGTGTGAGCTCTATTTTCAATGAATCATTCTAGGCCTGGACTGCCCGTTGAGTCTAGAGGGAAATAGCATCTTGCAACTATTTATGCAGACTAGCTATTTCATTGTCTTTCTTGTTTATTTCTTCAACCAAACTACTATAGTTTGCCTTTTCTTTGGCCAAATCGGCCTTCACCTTCTGCAGTCTTTTTGATTTCTTTAGATAATCTTCTATGACCATAGAAGTGGATTCATTCAGTTGCTCAACTCTATCCTAGGGCCTGAATAAGGACATGTCAATGGCCACTGTGTTCATCGTATAGTCCTCTAGCTCCATTTGCTCACTCAGCTTGTTGACATTGGGTGATAAATGGGTCACCGCCAGTTGCTATTGGATGGGGTCAAATTGTGACCTCAAATGTGGGACAGCTGGTGCTTTATTCTCTTTAATTTTCTTCTTCTCTAACTGGGCTTCTCTTGCCTTCCTAGCAGCATCGGCCTACGTCTGGAAGGTGGAAGGGGATGTAATATGCCCTTCTAAAAAAGGAAATCCTTGTGGCAGGCCATATTGGATAGCCATTGGTTGGCTATGGGTGAGCTAAAGGGGCATTTTTCTAGGAATAGAGGGGGAGAAATGGGGTAATGTTAGGGCCTAAGGCACCACTGATGGGGTGAATTATGAAATGGGAATGGCAACAGTGGCAGGAGGTGTCATTTGGCTAGGTGGAGGCACCACACCGATAGGGAAAGGGGTAGACTGAGAGGGAGGAGGAGGAGTAATACTTACCTGAGGGGAAGTTGCAGTGCCCTGCACTGGGTGCTATGAAGGCTCCTCTTCCTCCTCATAATCCATTTGGAACTGCACCCTCTTTCTCTTCCTAGGTGTCTCTACCTCTAGCTGCATTTGTTTCCCTTTTACCTCTGCTATTATTGGTGGCACATGTGGAGAACTAGGGACATCAATCACTCCCTATGATGGGGAGGCTTTTGGTGGTGAAGACACCACACTCCTTTTTTGTTCTATGACAGCTGCAGCTTGCTCAAAAGTCTATGGTTGCTGGCTTGGTCCTGCTCCAGCTTCCTGCTCTATCCTGAGTGTTGGCAATTGGCTTATTTCTAGGCTAGATGCAGGGGAGGGATGCCACTCATCCCAGAGTTCTTCCCATCTTTCATCTAAATCTATGCCTCTGAAAGCATGGGTGGTTTTGGAAATTTCTTACCTATATTTCCAGTAGGCCTCAAACTTCTCTGCATCCCAACCTTTATTTCCAAACATCCTTCTCAAACCAAAAGTCATCCTGACTTTGGGATCATAATCCCTCTATTTATCAGAGAAGGTTTTCCATGGCCTATTTTGTGGCAAGGGCAAATCTGTCAGTTCAACATAGAGACCAGGGGCATCTTCTACAGGGTTTTTCTTGGTCTCCCAAAAGGGGTAGCCTTCATGCATAATCCTAGCTCCAATCCTATTTGTCCTTACCATGGAAGCTATGTAATCAGTTGGGTCTTAAACCCATTTGTTCTCAACTAACAAGAACCCCAGGAAGGCCAGCTTCCTTAGTAGCACTGTCTCAGCCTCTCTGGCTTCCAGGCTTACATTGCCTGCCATCCACGGGAGAGTGTACATTTTCCTCTTCTTCTTCTTAGAGCCATACTCATTATCAACTACCGATACCTACCTGGCGAGTTAAGGTCTTTGGTAGCAACATTGGTTCTCCACAAAATCCATGAACCCTTATGATCGTGTGACAGGACCCAAAATAAAAGTCACACGAGATTGGGCAACTAACCAGGAGGTTCATAACACTTGGGAATAACCTGTTTATGGCATGCTCAAGGCTAAGGCAATGAAGAACAAGGGTAATGAACAGTTCCCAAAAATTGTATGGGTCACTCTTTTTTGATAAAACATGTGTCCATGCAGACACAAGAATGGTCCTTTGGGGGTCGAAAGCTAGGTCATACAGATTCAGATTCATATAGTGGGTGACAAGGTCAAGATTTTGATGTAGTATGAGATAGAAAAAAAAAGAGGAATACCTGAATACCCCTTTTAATATGAATTGGGTTAGCTACTCCACGATCGAAAAGGCGATGTGCTCAGAGAAGTTGAGTTGATATTCCTGCATCCTATCAACTGTCTTCAGCCTAAAAAGGATGGCCATTTTCTCTACATATACCATTGTGTCATCCTTCATTCCAAAGATGAGAGCCATCATTGACAATGCATCTTGGATAGCAGGCATAAACTGAGCTCTTGATGTAGGGAGCATGGGTACCATTGTATCACCATCGGCCATTTGCAATTTAGACCTCAAAAACCTTGCCTGAGTGTTGATGTTTGCCCACATCCTTTACATCCTATCAATAATGAGGAAGGTGGCAGTACCATCATATTGCAGGGTAAGCATGTCCTTGATAGCTTGTGGGGTGACTTGCAGCATGAAGGGGCCTTGTTGGATGGTGCAAGATTATGCATGGAGCAAGTTCGCACATAAATTGATCACATCAGGGCATGGATGCATGGCTGGTACAATGAAATGAGCCATTTGTGAGGTCCATATCCTCATTTCAAATGTCTCATATTGCCTTGCTCTGGCTCCTTGAAGACACCTTTGGTGTGTCCCTTCTCTAAGGTTCTTTTTACTAGCCCTTTGTAAGATCATATCCACGATTCCATCTGCATAGTCGCTTATCTTTGAAGGGTCACTAGTTCATCCAACTCCCAGGACTCTGGTTCTTAGATAGCTTCTTGGTGGTTGTGCAAGAGTTGTAGCATATGATTTAATAGTTAGTAACCTATCAAGATATCTAGGTGTCCCTATTCCTTGTTGTGAAGATGATGTTCCCACCATCTCTTTGTCTCTTGTATAACACCTGGTATGAGCCTTGTGCAAGATAGAAACATGCTTGTTGAAGCAAACTTTTACTAGGTGCTAATAATCACAATGAGCAAGATATTTTTTGTAGGTGTAGGAATGTTTGAGAGTTTGTAAACTTTAAAACTTGCTAAGGGATATTTATGGGCCTATTAAGTCCCAAATAGCATGAAATTTAGGTGACCGTTAGCAAATCCTACTCAATCTTTGGGAAATAGCGAGGTGGACATGCTATGCAAGTTACGGAGCAATTTACCTTAGATATTTTGAAAGATTTAGGGAAGCATTTAATGTGGCAAAATTAAAGAATTAAAACTTCCAAGATGCCAATTCTGTGTTTAAAACACTTATTTTAAAAGAAAAGCAAGAAAACAACAACAAAACAATGCGAGAATGGGAAACTACTTAACTACATTAATTGATCATCCTTATTTCTATCTAGGATCAAAAACAAACTTTCCAACATCTTATTTATGACAAGCTAACTTATGTTTCCATACCAGTGATTGTAATGGGTATATCTTTGATGAAATGTCCTCTACACTGGCCACACGAATTTGTCTGCACTCGAGTGAGTCTGAGTCGAACATGCTTTTGGCACCCATAAACTCTTCTTGTCCTTGAAATCCCATCAAATATTGGTTCTTCATGCCATTGTGTGTCATCAATAAATCATTGGTTTTTGGTTCTTCACTCTGTGCCTTTTGATATCCATTATCTTTCAGTTTATCTTCTTCAGATTCCAGCTTTATTTCATCATCATGCTTCTTGATGACTTCATCTTTTTAAAAGGATAAATCTGAAAGCTGGCATCCCTTCTACATACTCAGTTGAGTCTCAAATTTATCTTCTCCATATCTGACCAGTTCATATCCTTCTTGAAGGATAGTGTCACCTATCTCAATAATTAGATCAAGGGAGTGTCCATGCTCCTCCATATCCTCTTGCAAAGTGAGAAAAAATTTAGAAATGATCTCTTCCTCATCACAGGTTAAGACAAAAACTTGTGACTTGTCCTCTTGTTCATCGAAGGGGGTACCTATGATGATTTCCTCCTTATATGTACTTATGCAATCCTCTTGACTAGCCATGAATTGAGCACACTCCTCTGCATACTCATTTGCTTCTTCTAAAATATATTCTTCTTTGCTAAGTGATAAAGAAGAAGATTGTGATGAAAAACAAGAAGCTTCTTGAGGAAGGATGGAAGGGACTTGAGGGGGAAGTGAGAGTTTGGGGTCCTCTTCCCTTGTTGCTATCATAGACTCTGCATAATTGAGGAAATGACCTTGACAGGTTTGACCTTGCTCATGAACAGGGGTGGTGTATGCCTGATCTAGAATTTGTGGTGGTGGATAGGCATTTTGATAGATTTGGTAAGGCCATCTCTCATGAATTCTTAGCTTCTCTTCTAGAAATGCAATCAATCCACACACATCCAGCATCTCATATGTAAGCTCTTGCCAATTTGCTCTTTCAATGGGATCCCATTCACTTTTAATCAAGTCTATTGTGTCCTTTACTTGATGGATGACATGACAAAGAATTTCTTGGCCATATCCCATTCTAATGTCAAGCTCTAACACATATTTTTTAAATCTCAGTAATGCTTTTTTGAAGGTGAAAATAAGGTTAGGTTGAGCATGGGATGTGACATATTGGGGAGACTAGTCATAAGATTGGTATAGCTCATGACCATCTGCATCCTTGTTACTTGACATGAATCCAAAGAAGCTTGTTCTTAATTGAAAATATATGAAGGAGAATAAGACCCATAGCTATGAGTAATAGAATTATACATCCCAAAAGGTGATTTCTTGATGATACCAAGACTGCTTGATCGGCTGATTTGACTCAGAGTCGTTGTTGGTGTTGCTAAAAACATCCAAAGTCTAATTGGTTAAAGAACACACCAGAATTATTCAACTCCTTGAAATATCATGTCCCATCAGGCATGCCAGAAACTGTTGATGGTTTAAAATTGTTCTTGATCTTAATCAATCAACAATGGGAAGTTTCAAGCTGTGGGACAATGTGGCTTGAAATAACCTCTAGATTTTAGAGAAGTTGGTCTCTTCTTTTGTATCAAGTGTTGGGGGAAAAGGGATAAGAGATTAAACAAAAATTCAAATGCAAGAACTAAAACCTAACTATGGTGATGCACCTAAGTGTAATCCTAATCCTAACCTGAGCATAGTGAGACTATTATAGGATTCAATTACATTTAAGAGCAGATAAGTGCATGATCAATGTAAGAGATTAGAATAATAGAAATAGAGGCTCAAAATAGGGAATTATTTTGCTGAGATACATAAAATTTCAACAAAGGCATAGTGTTTAATCTTCTTAATAGAATCTTCCAATCACATAAGAGGTGTAGAAGTCACGTACAGTTATGTAGAAATTCCGATTCAAGAAAATGAGACAAAGGCAAATGACATTCCCAATCACAACTCCAGAGAATCTATATCATAGACTAATTTTGCAAATGACACAGATAACACTAACCAAGGCATGGAGTTCAATCTTCTTAATTCATTTAGACACATAAAAGGCACAGAAACATGCACAGTTATATTAACTTTACAACTCAAGAAAATTGAGACAAGAGCAAATGATATTACTGGTCAAAATTCTAGAGAGTCTAAAACTATGAGAAATTACCCCCCCTTCATTTGATTTTACAATTATTCTTATATAGCCTCAGATGTCTCCTTACATCTCTCTCTTTCCCACACAATTATACTCCATCCTTCACCCATAGGGGATAAACAAATGGCACTTTTAATGCTTTGGATGCATCCTGGTCTTATCAAGAACTGCCCTGACTGTGGCATGGCGATTCATGTCTAGTACCTCTCTTCACACCTAAATTTCTCATTCCATCACCTATTTGGCTGCTCAATTGTCTACTCTACCTCCACCATATAGGGGACAAATAGATGGCCCTTTAATGCTTACAAGCCCCAAAAATTTACCCAGTGCACTGTTCTATCTACTAGGAATAACTCTCACTGAGTTTCCCTCCATCTTTGCTATAACAGATAGATAGACACGAGGACACTTAGTTAATCCATGAAAATTCTCTTTTTTTGTCTAGAGGGAACCAAAAAATGACACCAAGCTACTTTTGCTTTCTCTTTATTCTGGTTAGGAATGCTCCACCTTTGACACCTATCGCAATCTGCTTCCTCGATACTTTGTAGTTTTATCAAAAAAAAACTCACTGTGCTCCTTGCTCTAGCAACTCTTAAGAAAGGGATGGATGCACATGGCAGTCTTTGCATGTTGATACTTAGCACTCCCATAGTCCTTTGAAATAATGTTTGGGACCTACCACAATCTTTATTTATCAATTAGGCTCTAGGATGGTCCCTCAGAAGTTGACACATGGAGACTTATGTCGCTATTGAGAAGATGCATGGCATCTTTCACTTTTCCTACTAGGGGGATGTGGTGCCTTCCACTTTTTCTAGAGATGGAGTAGAAAGGGGCTCAAAGAGTGACACTTATCAGCTTTCGCTACTTTATGACACTTTAAGTAAAATAAAACAATGCCTTTATGTGTTGAACCAAAGCATGGACCCAGGCATTGAACCAAAGTTTCTCAGATGCTGACACGTGGTGACTTCCACTGCTTCTTTAAAAAGGGATTTTGGGACCTTTCATGACTACCACCTGGCACTTTCTTCTCTACTACTAAGCTCATTAAAAGTTTTTGCCAAAAAAATATAATGAAATGTGGTGCCTCTATGGGACGCAGATACTGACACGTGGTGCGTTCTGCTTAGCTTCTACTAGACACATGGCACACTCTGCAGTCTTCTTGAAAGTTGAAAAAAGGCCTTAGAGGATGCTAACTGGTTAGCTCTGTGTTTCAGAAGCTGACACTTGGTAGCTTCTACCTAAATTCAATACTTAGGCCAAAAATGAAATGAAAGAAACAAAAGGGGAAAGAAAGACCCATGCTCAGAGGGCAACACTTGGTAGTATCTGCTACACTTCGACACTTAGGCAAAAATGAACCTACCCTCTGCTTCAAAACTCTGCCGATATGTCCAAGGTGTGTAGGAACCAAAATCGTAGTGCTCAACTGAAAGAAATAAAGAATGATGTAGAGTAAAAATTACTCTACATATTCTTTTTAAAATCGATCACTAAAAACTTAGTCATATTTCAAAATACCAAATACTTTGAGCCAAATGTCCCAAAACCTAAGTTGTATAGACCTAACATATATTTTGATTATCACAAAATTGAAAGTCATTCTACAAATTATTATATGAGACTAAATCATTATATCCAAGATATTTTTAACAAAGGTTACATCAACATAGATCCAATTGTATCCACATTTGAAAATAATAGCTTGGGGATATGCCAAGATATCTTTCTTGAGCCTAATCAAGCCACACCACTTCCAAGTCAAGGTCATAACCTTCCATCCATTTATCAAGATCCCATTTTTGACACATCCATTTTCAGCCAATCTATAGTCATTCAACCTACCTTTGACAACCATGGTTTACAATCCATTTTTGATGAAGAACCCATTTTTATTGAAGAGTCAATCTTTGACCAAAAACCTATCTTTGATTAATATCCATTTTTTTAATCAAGATCCCATTATTGACCAAAATCCTATCTTGGACAATACCTCCTTCAACTAACATAGCCTATCACCCATTGGCCAAACACCCAAACCCTTATCACCTATTGAATCTCCCATCATCCCACAATATGTACCCCAAGTGATATAGGTAATTATAGACAAAATAATCCATGAGTAAGGAATTATCAAACCCATCCATTTAAAAATAAATGCTAGACCCCATAGCATCAACTAAAAACTAGTTGAAATTCAATGTAAATATGTTAGTGATACTTTTGTGGTTTTTAAGGGAAATTCATAGATAGTAAAAATAATATCCATTCATAGTGTCTATGAGGACTGTGTTACCACCACTCCTTTATTCAACATCACTAATCTTTCCTTCCATCTTGCAATCCATTATCCTATACCTTTTGATTGGGACCACTGATCTTACTAACAATTAACTTCCTTTTATGATAATAAAATAATTATAGACTTCCTAGTTGTTCTCCTGCTAGAAGAGGATCAAGAAACATCTATATATTCTGGAGAACAAGTGTACCTAAATCAAAATAATCCTACAGTCTAAATATAAAACTAACATCTCATAGTAAAAATATTTTTAAGGCACTATCAGATAATAAAAATACAAATTGTAGTCAAAATCCAAATGAAAATATATAAAATCAAAAATATGAGTCCTTTAGTGAAAACCTCTTAGACACATTAGTGGACAATCCAAATCTAAATCCCAGTCAAAATAATCAAGAATAATCCTTTGGTAAAAACCTTTATATGGCACCAATGGAAGAAAAAATTAATATATCCTCTGTATTAGCATAGTTATAGGATGGATCCTCATCACAAATTGAAGATATAATTGATACAACATTAAATTTTCAAATCATCTAACTTGCAGATACTCCCCATCTTGTTGAATGTAATATTATTGTTCTCATTCACTGTTTACATCATGACACATATACTTATCCCCATTATAATTCCATCCCTCCAAATCCATCATGTACCCAACACACATCCTTTATCCAACATACTTTCTAATTCACCCTATATGGCATCACCCTCTATTATAGGGGCTAGGACTATATCCTGGTAAATTTGGAATAAGCCAACTTAATAATCAATGAATTTACTAAAGATATATCTGGAGAGCATACCTAAAAGATCAATAGTAGTAAACATCATGCATCTCAAACCTTTTTATAATTGAGATGTCAAAAAAATCAAATAAATAAAAATAATAAAAAATAAAAAGTGAAATAAATTCATCCATAGGTGGAAACCATTCATATGGCTCCTTGAGCTGATGAAAAACTATTTCTGAAATCATGCATAAAATAATCAATTTTCTACAAGTACCCTAAACTAGGGGGCAAGATCATTCCATTTTAATCCTATACAATCTAAATCATCCCTCCATCCTTACCCATCTTACAAATTTTTTAATCCCATCCTTTACCATCATACGCTTACCCTAAACAATCCTTTCTTATCCTAATTTATATTAAATCATGCTTACCCATCCTATGCCTATTTAAATACATCTTACAATCATTATTAACCACCATAATACATCCTTAAACACCCTTACCTATCCAAACCCATCCTTATACATTTAATCCTAAACACATTAAAACCCATACTTATTAATCTAGTCTTTACCACCATACAATTATCTCTATTCCCATTTCAACCTTGGTAAGGAAGTGGAAACATCTTGAGATATGTTCTTAGAAACATCTTGGTGTATACTTGCAATGATATTTTGGTGAATTTACACTTATTTATTACATCATGTGTTCCCTAGAGTTATAATATTAATTCCAATCCATTCCTATTCATCCATATTCCATATATAATGTATTCCTTCCATCCCCCACCATTCACTCTTCAGTGCTAGAATATGGTTTTCCCTTTTACTAGTATTCCTTATATATACACCTATAAATCCAAAAAAATTAAAAAAAATTACAAATTCCAAAAAAATCCAAAATATTATAAAACCCAACAAAATATAAAAACAAAATCTAAGAAATAATAAAAAAATCACTTGACCTTAGTTACATATGCTAGTCATCCCCTATATGGATTACATTAGATAGTTCAACATTGTCAAAAATTACACATGAGAAAGGGGTCTAATCTATCCAAGGCTATCCAAAAAATTCATTTGATTACTTTTTTGTATGGTCATTTACTTTATTTTACATCATGGGTGTTTACTTACTTCCACGGTGTTTGTTTACTTCCATGTATGTTTTACTTACATCAATTTCATTATTGAAAACATCTCCTTTTATCTTATTTTTATTGTTTTTTCTTGTGTCTAAATCACTATGTGCATTACTAATGGTGTTATTAACATGGTTTACTAAGTTTTGTCTTTGTAAATATATTAATCCTTATGTATATCATATGATAGTCATCATGGTTTTTCAATACCATTGTTGCATATTGTCATGTGCAATATCAAAACTCAGGTTGCTCAACTCTTACTCAGTTGGAATTATTGTTGGAAATATAATGAAAGAATAAAATAAACACCAAGTAGATATCAAACCATCTCATGATATTATATGAATCATCTATGTGTCATCTCAGACAAAGTCATTATAGTTATGAAATCATTTCTCAATGAATTTAACACTTTATTTAATGCATTCATCATTTTTCATACCAATTTCATCATTATGAGAATTGTCAAATAATTTTATTCTCTTTTTCTAAACATTTAAATACACAAAACCAAATTTATTGTCTTGTAATAATCTCTCTCTTCCATCCATACTTATCCCATCCATGTTGAATAATTTGATCCATCATCATTAATCCATGTAGTCATTTTATTTCATTGTTAATGTTTTCATATCAATCATCCACAATCATTTCCTAATATTTCCATTCAATCTCTCATAATTATTTATTGGGACCAAAAAAATAATAATATCCATCCTTTCTCTATCAACCCATCACTTTCTCAATCAATCAATCAATTATTTAGACAACCAATCTAATCTCATAGTTCTGCAATGGGATATATCATTCCCACATTTGTTCCTATGAACTCTAATTCATAGGCCACCTCAAAGAGTGTAGCTTCTCTTGGGATATATCAATTATCAATCCACTCTAAGCATATATCATTACTTATGATAAAATCAATCCATTATCCAATCACAATGTGTATTCATTAACTTAAGTATGTTAATAACATCCATGGGTCAATCTTACATTACATCATCACTTCTCTTTTTGACTCATTATCCACCATTTATTATTTGGATCATTTAATAAATTTAAATAATCTTCCACCATTGGATCCTCCTCCAAAATTCTATAAATAAACTTGAAAACCTTCATTTTCAAGAATCTTGAATCTTGAAATCAAATCTTGAAGAATCTAGACTTGTGATAATAAAGTTATACTCACAAGAAAATCTAAGTGAATAAAATTGAATAAAATAATTATTTTTTCACCAAAATATTTCATTTCCTACTTTTCATTGGAAGATTTAGTACCAAATTTTCAAAGATCAAATTGAGTTTAAAATGAAATGGAGAAAAAGCTTACACATTTGAAGCATAAAGTTTGTGTTTTATGGTTTTCTTTATTTATTGCTCTATCTTGGTTTGAATTTAGTTTAGATTAAGATTAGTTCATTTTTTTATCACTTCTGAATTTATTTCACATAGAGGGATGAAAGGGATGCCAAAGGGGTGAACTATCTTGGTATGATTATTGAGGTAAAGAAGGGTAGTATTCTTGGTAATAAGATTGATCATGTGGATAACTAAAATCATGTGAAGGAAAATTAGGATCATTTTAGGATGGATATGGGTCATTATAGGTCTGATATGACTCATTAGGATATTTTTAAAGGTTAATATACTACTGATCAGTGTTATCATGAGTTTGATATACCTCAACAACTTGTGTAAAATAGAAATCAACATCAAACTCATCCACAAAACCTCATGGGAAATTCAAAAATGAAAGAACACTTGATTTAAATGGTACCTAGGATAGTATAACCAGTTGAATACATTTGGATTCATCATTAATATTTGTTTAAATTCCTCCAAAGGTTGGTGCATTGAAGAGTAACACCAAAAACTCTTTAATTAATTGCAATCTAGTCCCACTGGGAATGCCAAAACTGTTATAGCTCAAATTTACACCCTTGATAAGGTGATTCAATCCCTCTCAACTTGATCTATGAAATTGGAATGGTATTAGGATTTTAATGACCTTTATATGGATTAAACCTCTATATTATAGGGTTAACTCCCCTTGATGTATCAATTAGGCTCTACTCTTTACTAACTTGAAAGGAAAAGGGAAAAGTATAACATTAAATCAAACTAACTAAGTGGGTGATAAACCAAATAATTTGATCACTACCAACCAAATTCATGTGTACATTTAAATGAAGAGAATAAATTTAATGTACACTACTATTAATCTAAATCTTTCACATACACACTTCAATGTGGAGGTTGTGATAGGTGTTTATGCTAGGAGGACTAGTCAATAGGTCATAGAATGACACTAGTGACTAGAAAAGATCACTCAACCCTCAAACTTAACTTAAACACTTTAAATTACCTAAAAAATAAACTTTCAAATTGCATATAGGTGTTAGAAAAGGACAACATGCCAAGGAATACTATGCAAATCACTTGACAAGATCAATTATTCATGCATGCACACTAAGTGCAATCAAAAGAGGATGTAAAACCAATTATTTTTCATTGATAAAAGGAATAAAAATGGTCATGGATTCACCATACCTAGGTTTAATATGCATACAAAGCTAAATAAGGTTGCATTTATAGAGAATGAGAGGAGAGAGAGAAGGGCATACAAGAGAGAAATGACAAGTGTCAAGTAGGAGTTACAATCAAGGAGGTTAAAAAATAGTTTCATAATACCTTCAAGGAAATGTGTTAGATTATTTAAAATGCATCATCTTGGAAATGGCATAGGATTTTCTCCTTTTATTTGACACTTCTTGCTTCTTCTTTAAACTACCCTCTTCTTGGCTTGTAACAGGACAAGTGGCACTCTTTGGTCATCAAGTTATATTGATTTACCTTTCAAATTTGTTCTTGACACCTTACATCTACTTTTTAATCTTCTATACTAATGTTATAATTATGATCACACCTTCTTAGGTGTCTTGAAACCTAATTGATCTTACTATGCCTCTCCTTGCTTGCAATCTTGATTTCATATTTATTAATTCAACCTATCTTCATGAAATCATATCTATATATTAAAAAACCTAAATCAAATCCTTTAGAATCCTCAATCACTCTCCAATACTTCATCTTTCACCTAAAGCCCATACTTGTCCTCAATTCCTTATATCCCTCAAAACATGCAAAGTTCCTTGTGTAGAATAATCTACAAATTATCTTAGAAAAATAGGTATAGTTTTGAGTACTTGGTATGCCCTTATAACTATGTGACAAATTTCATGACCAGCCATTAAGCGTAAGTACATTTAATCTGCTTGTCTTTTTCTCTAATTAGGTCTTTAGGCCTAAAAACTAAGTTTTGGATACATAATTATCCAACACATGTAAAACTCCAAATAAGTGTCTGATTCACTTAAAATACCTCCTAAAAATTCTCCATGTCTAATTTGAAGGTCTAATGTAACTTTTCACATTTTCAAATAGCTTAAAATAACCATTTTTATCCCTTTTCCATACACTTGTACCCTACACGTTCCAACCCATAGCTTGATAAGTTTCTTAGTGGAGTTTTTAAGGATATTTAGGTCATTTCAAGGGTCATCCAATTCATCTTGAGTGTTTGAAAACAATATCTCTATCATTAGGTCATTTTTGGCCTTCTTGGCATCTTGTGACAAGATTATCATCTTAACAATGATTCATAAATCATGAGGCCTTAATCAATGAAAAAAATCCACAAATCAAAAGTATAAAATTGAATCTAACATTTAAAATGAGCTTGGGATCCCATGAAAATCCTCTGTATAGTTTTGATGTTGAGAAGATGCCTCTCAGGTTGGTAAGCCTACAATTGTGAAGTCTAGGAAGGAAGGTGTTTTCAAAAATGAAAATTTATTTTGATATTTTGACACCTCAAAGAGGTATATAAAACATATATTGACCTCTTTAAATGGTCTTATTTACTATTTATTTTCACAGACCTATTGTAACCTTTATTTGTTGATGCTTAGGGTTTGTGACTAGATTTCAAGTAAAGACCCTAGTGTTTATGTTTGACCTATTTATCACTATTGAATGGGTTATATATGCATCTAAATTTTCTCACCTATATTATTATCACTAATAATTCTATTATTCAACACTAATTCTGATTATCTCATTTATCCTAATTTATTCTGCTAATTTATCCCCTTTATCACCCTTTTCTAATTATTTATCTAATATACCCTTCTATTATTCTTCATTCACTAACATTTTATTCATCCCCACCAACAAATTAATCTATTATAAATCCCCATTATCCTTTATTAATCATATCCTAATCTTAATTACCTACTGTTTGAGAATTTTAAATTCCCATGACCCCACTTACCCACATACTAGCCTACACCCTAGCCTTTTCTACATCCCTATGAGTCCTAAACATCATTAACTCCCATATAATCCACTCATTATCTCCTAAACTAATTGAGAATACTCTATAACTATAGAAGCTCCTATAATACTCTAGAAGTCTCTAAACTAGAGACTTCTAAATAATTTTAAATTCCCCTAAAATTCCCTCCATTATTCTATAAAAGATCATTTTTGGGCCATGGCCAAACCAACTAGACTCTTCATGCCAAATCTATATCCAAACATCCTTGAATCTACCAACCTCAACTATAAATTCATAAACAATCCATGTTAAATCTATAATCAAGCATTCATCATCAAAATCCAATATCATGCCATCATAATATCAATTTGAGTCAAGGTAATTATAATCCCAATCTTATTTCAAATTTGTTTGATCATGGTTCAAATCATTTATAATTTAGGATTTAAATTTTGTTTTTATTTTTATATTCACCCATTTTATTTAGTTCTAATGGATTTAGACTTTAATTGTGGTTTAAGATTTGAGTTATTGAATTGTATAATTTAATCTTTTGTGCTCAAATTTTAGGCTACATTTTGGTGACCGTGGGACAACTAGCTTCCAATTAATAATTTTTTCTTGTTATTTATGTTTATTCTAACCTACAAGGTCAATTGTATCAATAAAATCTTTTAAATTTTTGAAATTTTACATGTATGAGTTACAGTTGTGACATTGCACTATTAATTGTGACATTGTCCTACATAGTTACAATATTACCCCCATAAGTCATGATTTTTCCTTAACCACTCACAATAACCACTAACTATTTATATTAACCATGTACATTTTTTCCCTTTAACAATAGCATTACTTTATATTCATTATTTTATTAGTCTAGTCATAGTCTTGTTAATCCTAATAGCAATTTTGTTAGCCGTTAATAGTTAGTTTTGGCAGGTTTCCATCATTTGACAAAATTGCAACTTACCCAACCATGACTTTGTCCTATAATAAGTGATATTTATAATGATAGTTATAATATTTTAGGTTCTAAATGAAGGTGTATGGTTAATGGTGGTTTTTGTTGATTATCATCCTATATGAACCCCTGTGTGTGTATTTTGTAGGTTCCTAAGTATTGTGTCAAATCCTTAACCCTCTATGTGTAGGAACTAAGGTCAAAAAGGATGTCAAGAAGGACATTTATCAAAAAACATTGAGGCCATAATATCATTACTCCCTCATTATCTATATAACCTTGTTAATTATGATATTATATCTAAGATTCATAGTATCATAGTCTTAAATAAAACCATTGATTTTTTACATCTGTCAGTCAATCTGTGAGGTCCATTTTGACATTCTATGTCTTTGCAAGATTTTTGTATCCATATAAGTCTTCCACCTAATATTTTTGAGGTTTTATTAAATCCATATCTATTGAATAACCCCTAATTTTTTCACCTTGGATCTCTCTTTACATGGTTTTTTTATATGGTCTATGTGTTGTACTGGGTCAACTAGAAAAACCAAGGCATAGGAAAACATAGGCCTTTATCCCTTTTTCTTATCTTTGACAAAACTATAAGTATTGAAATTTTTAGAGTTGAAATATTATTTTGGTAAATAGAGGTATTGAGTTGATAGTCATGATTTTATCATTTGGTCCAGTTTTGTCAAATTTTTATCATTTTAAGCTAATTCAGTTTGCCAAATTATCATCTCTACTATTGTAGAGAATATTTAAACTAAAATAGATCCTTTTAAAGTTATAAATTATACTCAATTTTGGTTAATATATCATCTTAATAACTTTTTGTCAAATTTTTAAAAATATCATGAACAATTATCTCATAGTCCATTTGTAAATAAATCAAACTATTACTTGTGTAATTATGTTATTAATAAATCTAAAAAAATTTCATTTCTTACAATATCACAACTCTTAACCTATTGAAAGTAGTAATTTTGTCATCACAAGTCATGGTTTTGTGGTTTATGATAAAACCATAACTATCGATCCATAGTCAGTAACGATATTATCAAATTGAGTCACGATTTTGTATAGCTAACCATGGTTTTATAGGTGACCATCACGATCATCTCCTAGATAAAAAATTACAACTCATGACTTGCAATTTTTTACCCCTAGTTGTGACTTTGTAGTCTCTAATTATGGGTTTACCCTATGTATCTATGCATTTATAAAGTGCAGCAATATTGTAGAAAGTGATTGAAAACTATTAATCTTTATGTTGTAGGATTCCTCTTTTTAAGTGCCACCAATCAAATTACTAAATCATGGTCAGGTCACCAGTAAAACACTCCATTAGGCACTTTGAAAATCAATTTTGATTGTCAATTTTTATTATTATGAAAAATAATTCTTTGTATATAATTACTTACGTGTGTGTGTGTGTGTTAACTTGTAAATAATCATTGTATCATTCCCCTCAAACATAGGTAATTAATTGTAGCATGTTTTGATTTTTTGTCACCCCCTTTTAGGATAGCATGTGACATGGAATTTATCCCCACATATGGGATTAATAGATAGGGGTTAATGTCATGTATTTCATCATCACATACTAACCAAACTTCATGTTTTGGCAGAGTATAAAATCAGGGATAGATATCATTAGGCTAAGTATTTGAACCCATGCAGGTCATATGTGAAGGAGAAGAGTTAATTCTCTAAACTAGGCATTATAAAGCACCTTTCATGGACTTGGGGCCCAATGTACCTTCATGTATATTGAGGATATACCTAGAGATCCTTATGAAAACCTAGTATAGGATCTTTCAGTTGTAAAAGGTATATCACTATAGAAGTCAATATCAGCTTTGAAGTAGCCATCAAGTGCAAGAAGGCTTGACAGGGTTTGATCAATTCTATAATGGGTCACCAACCTACATACTCATCCATGAATATGTTAGATGGTGTAGACATTGGGTTACACACCCTTGAGTTTAATAATCATAGGTTGTGTAATTCTTACTTAGGTGTGTGTTGTGCTAAACATGTGTTATTTCTAAGCCAAATCAATGTCTTACCCCAAACCTATACACCTATCTAGGTATTTGCATAATCTATCTTGTATATTCTTACCTCATCATCATCCTTTTGTATGTATCATCTTTTTCATCATATAATTATACATATTATATTTGTATATCCTTGACATTATCCTATCATATCTTATCTTGTTTAGTCATACCCACTTATTATAAGTCATACCCCCATCTTACCTTGTACATATTTGTCATCATCTATTTTTCCTACCCTGCCCCACCTTATTTTTATCCCATTATTCTAACCCCATAATCCACATATCCTAATATCAACCATCTCTTGACCTACATCCATAATCAAACCTTTATCTTGTATATCTTTACCACATCATTCTATTGTTTGGTCATCCACCATCATCATAATCCACATCCTCATCACCTACATATTGTCTTATACATCCTTGCATAGTCATCATCTTGTATATCCTTGTCTTATCCTCTTGTACATCCTTTTATCCCCTCTTATCATTATAATCACTCATAATTAGTCACACCCCCATTACCAATATCTTATCTTGTATATCCTATTCATCATCCCATTGTTTATATTATCTTAATCTCCTCCTAGTCCAACCATATCCACCCATCATTAGTCATCACCCCATCACTCACATATCCTAATAATTATCTTGTCTTGTATTTTTGTACATAATCTATTTTTATTAGTCACATCCTATCTTAGACTAATCCATCATTATTCATACTCCATCACTCACATATCCTAATCACCTCAGGTCCTCCACACCCTGTCTAAAGACCACCTTGTAGATCCTTGCATTTTACACATATCATATCATCATCTTATTACCTTTAGTGTATCTTATCTCCCATCTTGTCCTCATCCCATCCATCATTAGTCATATCCACTCATCACTGATCGTTACTCGCATATCCTAATCATTATCTTGTATATTCTTATCTTACCCTCTTGTACATATATTTGTTCTCTTATATATCCTCCTAGTCACATCCTATCCTAGACCCATATATCATTAATCACACCCCCATTACCTACATATCCTAAACACACCTTATTTCATTCTCAACATCTCCTAATTTCGTCATCAATCCTTTATCTTGACCTTGTCCTCATCACCCATCTATTATAACCTCATATTATCTTATCCTAGTTGGATTTTTAGGTCACATACAAGTCTAAGTGATCCCCACCTCATTCATTACCCCTTCATCATTTTGTCATCACCTATCATTTTACTTATTTTACATTTACCCTATCACTTTCATCACATAAATCAAATCCCATCCTATCTTGAGAAAATTAGTTTTTAAGGCTTGAGTTAGTCCTTTTGTCTATATCCACATCGTCCTCTCATCTTAATCCACTATCACTGATTATTCAGTCAAATCACACACCTAGTCAATATTATACTAGCATCTTATCACTTTGTCAATCTCAATCTAGAAAACCCATCATCATCAATTTAGTCTAATTATTTTTTCCTACTCCTAAATAGCACCCATCTAATCATCATCTTTCTAGTCTTAAAATCTAGGCACCCATCAAATCCTCAATCCTTTTACTACTTTGACAATTAGGCATTGTTGATAGGTTGTTAGCACCTATTACACTATCCATTTAAAATCTAACCTTAGTCCTATATCATACTAATCATATTTAGTCCACCTCATCATCATCATCACCTATCATACTAGCTCAATCATTAGACCTACTTTGTTCAAGAAACCATCCTTAATCCTTAACCTCCCTCCCATCATCCATTACCATCTATCATCCATAGAGCTAGACCCCACCTTCATAGACCAATATATAGTTACCCATAACGATGAGACCCTCTTAAAGTTTATTATGATGGGTGTACCACTTCCTAAAGGTATTTATCCCCTCTAACTCATTATGCCTCCCATATAAACCTCTTCATCTGAGTCCCATACCAATCCTCCATCTCTTAGTCATAACCAATCATCCACTACCCATCCCCATACCAGCAAAGGGAATTCAATTTTATACACTAATAGTCTATCCACCTAGCCACGTCAATAGCCATTTAATCATAAGTCCAATAGTTATGCATCTAAGTCATAACATAAAGTGGGTCCTTATACTCCCATCCCTATGTCATTGGAATCCCTTTTTAAAAAGTTAGTCACCACCAACATGATGGTTTATCCACCTATCCAAAATCTTAATCCAAACCAAGCCCAAGCCATCTTGGTATAAAAATAACCAATATTGTTTTTATCACCAAACTTGGGGTCATACCATTAATCAATGCCATCATTTTCAAGACTATGTCCAAAACCTCATTAAACATGGTGATATAGTAATTAAGGATGAACCAGATGAATCTCCATCCCTGGGTACATAAGAAGAGGAATGCAAATATTCCCTTCCCAGTCATGATAAAGCCCTTCCCTTTCTAATCCAAGGTCGAGACTCCATACCCATCCTATATGATCCCCCCATCCTAGACAAATCCTCCAATGAAGATGAGTCTAATCCCAATGAGCTTAGTCCTCCAATCTCTCATGAACCCTCTCACCCATCACATCATACACCCCATGTTGAGAGGTTAATTATGGAAATGAATCTTACACTATTAGAATTACATCTTATACATTGGAGTCTACATCAAAGTTATCATCATAAGTCTTATCTTTAGTAGGATCATGTTCAACACCAAGATCCAAATTATATTCCATACTAGCAACGTCATCCCTTATTAATGTTGATAATGCATGTCTTTTAAAAGGTACCTATAATTTGAATTTCTCCACTCCATCACTAGGCATATCTTTTGATCCCAATTAAGATGATGACATCATAAATGAGTTCTTTTAAGCTTTATTTGTTGAAGATTATCAGAGTGAATCTAATCCTCCTTTGGATCCATCTACTATAGACAGTCCTCATGATCCTTTCAGTAATCTTGAGGAAATTTTATTTGATGTCAAAACTAGGTCTCTTAGGAACCCTATGAAGACCATCCTTCCCTATCACTAATCATTGACCTCATCATACCATCTCCACCACCTTCATCCATCATAGATCATTTTCTCCCTATTAATGACCATTTAATCACTTCCCTCCATAAGGATGAATAATAACATATATCATTGGAGCCTTCCTCAAGTAATATAATGTGTGCCACAAGTACATAGGTCCAAGATCATATTAAAAATTTTAATCATAATCATCTTAAGAAAATTCCAATCATTAACCTCATCCAAACATATCTTCCCCTAGTGAAGCCCAATATCATGCACTAGGGGACTATCGAAGTCCAAATAATCATTATATATTAATTAAAAAATCAATATCCCCTAGTGAAGCCCAACATCAGGCACCAATGGGTAATGGCAGTCAAAATCCAAATAATGTCAAAAGAATTTTTGATATGATTGATTTTACTTCAAATAATCAAATTAGAGATGAACCACAAAGTAAAAGTGTATTGGATCTCATGTAGTCTTTTATTAATTAGCACCAATCAAATGAAAAATGTCCAACATTTCCAATTATATATTTAATTGTTAGTCTTAATCCTCCATCACCCATGACCCCATCCTATCATGATCTTATCATTCATTTTAGTCTTAATCCTCCATCACCCATCATACCATCTTAACCTAATCTTATCATCCATCAACATCAAGATCTGATTGAATCCATACCTCACATCACCTCCTTGGGAAACATTATCTCTCCCAGAGGCAATAAAGATACCTCATCTAGATATATGGAGGGGTCTCCATAAAGCATCAATGAAGGTCACAAGGACCCTAATACATATAGTATCATGATCACAACATCACACATCCCCAAAATAGGTGTTGGCTAAATATCACCATAATTATTTCACTCCTACATCTCATCCCCATATCCAATAAATTGAGATGCCAATCTAAAAATTCAAAAACAAATCATTCATCTAATGGTGAAAACTAGTTTCTTGGCACCTTGGGTGAGTACTATGATGAAACTAGGTTTCCAAAATCATGGTAAAATCATCTATTATTTGCATTATCTCTCCACATTTAGGGAAAAATACATCTATTTCATATCCCTTATCAAACCACCCTTTATCCATTCCTTCCATCTATTGTTATTACCCCTCATCCATCATCATATCATGTCCCTCTTGTCTCTACCTTCATAAGGAAGTGTAAGGTGTCTTGAGACATGTTCTCAAACCATCTTAGCATATCCTAAACACTCAGGTAACTAAACATATGGTTCCTTCATGATGTGGTCATTGTCAATCCCTAATCCCTTCTCCCTTGGTCCCCATCCACTTTTCCACATAGTCTTCATATTCTTGTCACTCATCCATCATCCATCCATCCTTATCCTAGTTTCTAGGCTTGGTATTCCATTTTATAGTAACCCCATTTGTATAGTGTACATACATATCCCAAAAAGCCCTAAATAATGAAATATCCCAAAAACCCTAAAAATCATAAAAATTAAAAAACCAAAATTATCCCATGGTGTCTTTTATTATGCCCAATCCCCTAGCTGCATCCATCTCCATACCATTCATCCTTTATCACATCTAATATTTATCTCATGTCTTCCCATCCATCATCTTTAGATACACCATTTGGTATTGAAACCAAATTTGAATGGTCACCCATCACTCCATATTTTTTATCATCCTTAACCTAGGTATTTTTGGCATACATCACCTTGTCAATAATTTAATCTAACACCCATCACTTCTTATCAGTTTATTTTTCATACCTAGCACCCATCACATCACTATTTGCTAATATGGAAGGTACTTGATCCCATCATTGTTCTTAGCAATGCCTCTTCATACCTATCACCCATCCAATAAATAGTTTCTAGTATGAAAGGTATTTTATCCCATCATATCATAGTTTAATTACTATATTGAACTCTTTTAGGGTCTTATATGTCATTAATCCTTGGTTATCACTTTTGTAAATCACCTTCCCTAGCCACTTTTTGAGTCAATCTCAAGACTAAATCAATATTCAAAGACATTATCACATCATCCATCCTTATATCCAAAATTAAGGGAAATAACTCATCCTAATCCTAATCATTATCATCCTATCTAAATACAAGTCCCCAATTATCATCATAACCAATAGTCTAATCACTCATCCCATCATTAGATAAGACACAATAACACTACATGTATATATGTTTTTGTGTTGTTTGTCTATTGCTTATCCTATTTGTATTATTTACATCATGTATATATCTTATTTGTCTTATGTTTTGTTTGAATTGTTTTTCTTTTTTTGGAATGAATTATTATGTTATGAGGACACCAAAATCACCCTCAAGGATATAGAGTTCACCATTTACCCATGTACTTTGGCACAATGTCCTCTTGGTCATCCTTATATCATGGGGCATACTACCAAGTGCCATATATATTAGATTGATTTGACTATGATGATATTTATGGAATTTATGATGGCTTGATCACCTCTACCCTCATCATTCATCTAATCATCCTTATTTCCATAACTAAGCTCATCCTCTCAATTCCTCCAACTAACATCCAACCTTTCATCTTTATTTCATCATCTGAATCATATCCTTCAATCACTAACAAGTCTAATAATACTCATCATCATCCTTTAATAACACATCATAGTCATAACCATCATCTTTTAATCCATAAATTATCATTTATCCTTGAGTTATAACTACATTATCTTGAGGTCTTTTTAGACTATGTAGGTAACACTTGGTCACATTTTAGTGCCCAAGGATAGCTTGGTCACTATCTCTTCTTTCCTCACCATCCTCCAGTATTGTATCATTCCAACCATTGAGATATAATATAAATAATTCATCAATAACTCTATTTATCAATCACCATCCTCAAAATCATCTCCTTAATATTTTTTTCAATCACTCGCACCTATCAATTGTGCCTAATAAATCATAACTTTCATTTTTTATTCCATTAATTATCAATTGGTAAATCAATTATCACTCCCTTGCATGTGTCCTTTCTATGAGAATAATAATTATGGATCATTAATTTGATAAAATTTAATCTTTAGTTCACTCAATCATATTTATTCTTCTCTATCATCATGTACATCATATTGATCGATTCAGCTTTGACCTACACCCATCAATGATCTTGTCAAATCATAATATTATCCTAGCCTATATCTCTCCCTTATATGCATCCTTTATTTTAATACATCTAAATCTTATTTCATTTTAATATTATCATCATCATGTTATGGTTTATTACCCCTTGGGATGTGTCGACAACTGTAACAAAGTCATCTCTACTCCCCGTGCATGTGTCTTTACTAGGGGCATTATCAGTCTGTAGATCATTTCTAAAGATGAATTTATCTTCCTCATCATCTATCTCCATAATTAAAATACCATAACCTCATATATCCATCACATTCCACTCATTATTTATTATTTTTATTGGCCATTTGTCACATTCTTCCTTGCATGTCACCTCGAGTGGGCATCATATCCACTAGCATCATCTACTAACATTCATCTATGACATGGTTTTTATTTGAAATACCATTACTCCTTCCACTTTTATTCACTCATAATTACATTTCAAAGAGGGGTAAAATGCATGAACTTAAATTTTCTCACCTACATTATTGTCACTAATACTCCTATTAGTCAACACTAATTTCATTTATCTCATTTATGCTAATTTATTCTATTAATTTATCCCCTTTATCACCCATTTCCTAATTATTTATCTAATATACCCTTCTATTATTATTAATTAAATACCATTTTATTAATCCCCACCAATCAATTAATCTATTCTAAATCCCCATTATCCTTTCTTAATTTTATCCTAATCCTACTTACCTACTATTTGGGAATTTTAAATTCCCATGACCCTACCTACCCACATACTAGCCTACACCCTATCCTTTTATACATCCCTATGATTATTAAACCTCATTAAATCCCATATAATACCCCTATTATCTCCTAAACTAATTTATAATCCTTTATAACTAGAGAAGCTCCTCTCAGACTCTAGAAATCTCTAAACTAGAGACTTCTAAATAATTTTAAATTCCCCTAAAATTCTCTCCATTATTCTATAAAAGGCTATGTTTATACCATGGCCAAAAAAACTAGACTCTTCATGATAAATATATTTCCAATCATCCTTGAACATACAAATTTCAACTAGAAATCCATAACCAATCCATGCCAAATCTATAATCAAACATTCATCATCAAAATCCAATATCATGCCATCATAATGTCAATCTGAGTCAAGGTAATTATAATCCCAATATTATTATTTTTAATATATTTGATCATGGTTTAAATAATTTAGGATTTAGGATTTAAATTCTATTTTGATTTTTATATGCACCCATTGTATTTAGTCATAATGGCTTTAGACTTTAACTAGTGGTTCAAGATTTGAGTGATTGAATTGTATAGTTTAATCCTTTGTGCTCAAATTTTAGGTTACATGTTCAAAACATATTCAAATTTTTATTTTAATTACACAACAGCTTTTAAATATTTTATATTCTCATCTCACCATCAATAAACCATTCTCTTCGTAATATTACACACAAGCCTATGTGTGTGTGTGTGTGTTTAGGCTTACCAGGCCATAACAGACTTATCAAAGCTTGACATTGTCTTCATTATATATGAAGATAATATGGAGGTCATGATATAATTATAGAGTAATTTTAATATTATTTTATCCTTCCCATATACCTTTATCCTACAAACCAATTAGGCATCTCTCTCATTTGACTAGATAGGCCCAACTGTCTTAATTTTGACTATGCGATTATAGGCTTAGGGTTTATTCTCTTTAGATCATCATATTATGTTCTTAAATATAATTATTAGGTTTAAATTGGTTTCATAAACTTTTTTATCCATATAAACCCAACTCTCATGAAACTATTACATCTTCTCTTTGTCAACGCTCGAAACCTAACTTGAATTTCTCAAATAGGCTTGACTATAGGTTAAGGGCTTAATGTCTTGAACATTGATCCTTAAAATTAAGGTATATTAGTTATATTTTCATTTATATACCTATTATCCATATCTTAAACATTTAAAACATTCTTAAAATTCATTCAGACTCATATAACTAGTGTTCTTATCACTTAGGCTTGGGTTGACCTATAGGTGGCAATTAGACTGAGCTCTTTTTAGGGGTCCATCAAATGCTATTGAAATAAAGTGAAGAAATAGAAAATTATTTTATATACATTAAATGAAATTTAGTTTTATTTAGTTATTTTTTTTAAAAATGATCATTCATTCCCTTTTTTTATTAAAACTCTCTTGAAACTCACACAGTCATCTCTAAGTATACAGTCCATTGAGGGGATGGAGTGAACAAGGTATAGAAATTCAAGTCCAAAATACATCAGTTTTATAAGGAAAATAAACATTGAAACATTCATTTAAAAAAAAATCACTCTCAACTTCATTATCCCCTAAAATATCAATTATAATGCAAGATTTATTGCATTTTATGTGAAAAGGAGACCTATATGTCTACAGACCTATAGGCCTACCTTTTGTCATTTTAGGCTCCTTGAACATGTGTATTGGATAATTTTGGTAATATATACATAATAACATTATCTCCTAACCTATTTCATGAGGTTATAACCTTTATACAACACCTAGTAATGGAATATTGTCACCATTTATGGTTCACCTCTATTGGGGCAAAATCATAACATAGTCCTTAGGCTATAAACTTGAATACTACTTAGAGAGGCTACTATGGAGTGATTATTCATGTTATAAATCTATAAAAAAAATTGATATGATGATGAAAAAACATTAGACAATCATTTATATGCATTTAACCCTATATAAAAGCTTCAAGACTTAAGTGTAAACCTTCAACCTATCTTATGAAGATCTTTTTCTCACTTTATAATGCCACACATGATAAAGGGATGGAATATGAAAGTGTGATAAGGTTTATTTGGGCCTTAATATTCATTCAAAGTACTCACTTTACATTCAATAGATTATTCATGTACCAACCATGCTCAAAATTGAGACCTTAGGGTTTTACAAGGGTTTAAGACTACCTAATGCTATTAAAATTATTCATAAAGATGAGGGGGAAAATATAGGAAAAAATGAAACAAAACTAAAGTAAATTATACCCCATTCATCTACCCAAAATATTAGGACATGACTCTCTCTTCTCTATATGTGTCAAGCACATGAAATTGGATAATACTAGTGTGCCAAGAAGTTGATGGAGGTTCTGGTGCAAATTTGAGATTATTAAGACATGAAAAATCTTTTTATTCATGGATATTACTTTTATAATGTAAAGATCCACTTTTAATATTTTTTCACCTAAACATGGATCCTCTAATTTTGTACAAGTGCCTATAACTGCTTGCAAAAGAGTGATTTTCTCTTATTTATATGTTGAACATACAAAACTGATATAATCTAACATCCCTTACATATATGAAAATTATATAATTACTTAAAAATATTTTACAAGTGTATTTTATGTATATTTCATCTTTGTTGGATTTGACATACATTGAATTTGGTTATATGCACCTCTCTCCTCAACTTCATTTACCTTAAACTTTGAAACTCAACCTTAACTTCTCCAAACATGTATGAAATGTTAATGAAAAGTGACAAAGGGGTAAGATGGATTAAGGGGAAATATATGAACCTTTGACATTATTTAACCAATTGTTTCATGTTCACTTTATGACTAGACTAGCACAAGACAAATATATGACATTACCTAATTTTTTTCAAAATAACCTTAACTTTTACTATTAAGACCTCAATAATACCAATTTAAAACCTCATAAAGCATGAAATTCGCTATGAACAAGGTCATAAGACATGACAAGTCAAGATTTTTTTCAACCTGGTCTATGGTAGCCAAAATTTGGCTAATAGTGACATGTGGATGTCTATCGCTTCTTCAGGTAATTTTCATGACATGAAAATGTACAATTACTAAAGGATATGTGGATGAATGAGATCATGACATATGGATGGACCACACTACTCTAGATGGTATTCAAGTTTTGACTATGTACCTTGGTCTGACTAGCCACAAGTCTCTAAGATTATGACACATAAGAAATATTATATATCTAGAGGGTAACAAAGATTTGAAAACTATGTAAGGACCTGTAGACACTAGAAAACTATACCAATGGTTCTAGATGTCGCAATACACCCATTTCAACCCCTTGGTCCCCCTTTGGTTAAAAACATTTCTTAACCCATTTAAATACCCATTTAACCCTACCTATATTTAGATAAATTATTTATTTAATTAAGCTAATAAGCTTTTATTTACACCTTACCTTGAGACTAATTCCATGGCTAACTTACCACTACCTTGCCCTAAGACCATTTCTTACCTTAAAATTTAATTCCTAACCTCCTAAGACCATTTATTACCCTAACATTTACTCCTTAACCTCCCTAGACTATTTATACCAGCATGACCATACTCTTTTAAACTAACTCAGAACATTTCTAATCATCTTAACTGCCAAAAGTAAGTGAAAAAAACTATTTTTAGCAAGTTTTACCTATTCTGCCATGACCAACATTGGTCATCTTTTGACTAAAGTTGATTTACTAGGACTAGCATCAATTACTTAAGACTGCCCCCTTTGCTTGTGAGGTAGAACAACATAATTTTGAGTATGATTAATCATTTTTTGTGGAGTTGTGCATGAACTAGAGAGATGAACTAGAAAACTAGAGACTTTCCATCAACAAACTAAAGGTTTTAGCGTTGTTATGTTTCTTGTATTCTTCCAAGTCTCCATATAGGTTATTTTAAACCTATCATCTACTTCTAGGCCAACACTGCTACATTAGATAAGTAATTTTTGGTTATTTAATCAATTTCAAGGTTTTTTATCTTAACATTTATTGCTTTCAGTATCTTCATACCTTACCCATAGCGTCAACTACATGTGTTGAGGTTATGCACTTCAACACCCCTTTGCCATCCAACACCCATAAACCTTCCACACTCTTTTGACCCAAAAAACTTTGTCTAGACATTATTGAGCTTAATTCCCACCATCACAATCCTATCCCAACCTTTTACCACCCAAAAAAGTCTTTAAAACTCTCCAAAAATTCAACCTTTCCACTAAAGTTAAAAAATGTATTTTCACATAGTGATCGACGTTAGTTCTAACTAACTAACATTGATCCATATAATACTGACATCAATCTCTATGTAAACTTTTTTCCATAAAATATCAAGCTAAATATCACCATTTCAACTAGTCAAAACTTATGTTTCTCAATCCCTATCATAATGCAGTATCAGAATATAATAACCAGACCTGACCATTATCACCTTAATATTTATTTTATGTAAATTACCATAGTTTGTTTCAAAATGAATCAGGAATTTTTAAAGTATTTTCATTTGTTTAAATTAATTTCTTATTTATTTGTTTAATCATTTCTTATCAACATCATTTGGACTTAACTTGTTTTAACAAGTGGGTTGACAACCATCCTAGGAAGTTTCATACTTCTAGGAGCTAGCATTTGCTAGGCAACCAACTTACTAACCATACTAATCCAAATTTTGTTTAAGTCTTATTGATTTTCAAGTCATTCTTTCCCAACCAAAGAGGATTACTCATGATGTCTAGATCAACAGAGTGCACAACCACATCCAAGTTCACCTACACCTTCACCCTTTATTTAGTTTTACTTTATTTTCATAAGAAAAAGAAAAAATGATCTAAAAATTAGTGAAACATTTTGGCATACTCAGTGGGATGTCTGATTTCTCTTGGGTTCATAGTTATTTTAGGACATTTATAATTGCATTATTTAAGAAATCATCTAATTTCTTTTGGAAGGTGAAATTATTTTCATTGCATTTCTTCATTTCTAAAATCACAATTACTTATTTTCCTTACTTTTAAATCGAAAAGGAAAAATCTCTTGTCTTATCTTTGTTTTCAAAATTAAAAAAGCATTTTTTGTTTTCTTTCTTTCCAAAATATGAAAGACAATCATCCTAGGATTAGGAATTGCACTATCATTTTGTACTTAGGTTGCATTTAGATTTTGTGTATTCATTAAAATAAATTGAAACCTTATTTTGGGATTAAAATAAACCTTGCATACATTTATTTCTTGTTTACTTAAGTCACATAACATAATTAATTGGGTAAATCAATCATGTAGCAATCACTTATTTTCACACACATACCAAATAACTTACACAATAAACTCATCAAAAAATTGACATAAGGGAACTGACTGGGATTTCATCACCTAGTGGTAACCTTCATCTCAACTATCCTACTTGGATTTCACCACCAAGGGAAGAACCAACTCATTATGCTAACTGAGTATAAAATCTTGTATATATTGGCAAAGCACATGTTACCCTTATGCTACGATGTGTAAAGTGAGGGGGTAGGCCCTAATACCAAGTCATGTACCAATTCCAATACAAATTTTTTTGAGCTTAATCAAACCTATAACTATCCATAGACTACTTCTTCTAGTACCCATTTTAAAAGCCAAACAAAGTCTCATAATTCTCAACTTAAGGCATAAGCCCAAAGTGAGATAAAAATAACTCTTAGGATATAACATAATTTTTAGTGTTTGTGATCTTGTTGACTTTTTATTCTTTGCTCTCTTTTTGAGTTAGTTTATTTCCATAATTTTAAATTTCCACCACTTTATTGCATGGTCTTGACATGATAACAAGCTAAAGACCAAGCCAACCAAAACTAACCTCACCACTAACCTTATTCTTCTTCTTCATATATGGAACATGCTCCAAATGTGGAGAGCTCTCTCAACCATTTTAGGAGTCCTGATGTTCCCTGGTATTTTTCCCAAGGGGATATGGACTTTAAAAACCTCTTTGAAAATAACCCAATTGCCCTCCGACATTACCTTTCCATAATTTTCAATTGTGCTCCTACTTTGGTTCCTTATATTGAACCCCCTTATGGCATGCCTACTTACCTTATGGTTGAGACTTTTGTTTCCACCATTTTCACTACCCAATCCATGATAACTAAAGCCTCATATTATACAAGTAACCCATATACTAATATTTCCCAAAACCAAGCTTCTCTTACACCAACAACAAATACCTAATCACCTTCAACTTCCACCAACCCCATAACCAACCCTTTGAATGTGAGGTTAACCCAACCAATGACAACTCAAACACCACTTATCATTGGGATTCCATACATTAGTGTGGTTTCCTTACCTCTTACCACCCAAAACCAAGCATCATCTATACCATTTCAAAATTTAATAGTTTCTATACCATCCATTCTTCTGCTTATAAGTATAAGGGTAACCACACACCTTCAAAAACTTAACCGAACCATGCCCATGTCTCAAAATATATCCACTACACCTAATCAATGTTATGTCCCAAACTAACAAAGATATATGCCTCCGATGTCATCCAAACCTTTCATAACAAATATCAATATGTGGCATCCACACAAACTTTGAACATGCAATACATTACATCATCACAACCACAATAATAAATAACCTAAAACTATGTGGGTGCACTACAAACTGACATCATCAAGATGTTAATGGATAAAATCAAAACTTTAGAGACATCCATTTCTTGAGCTCACAACATTTTATCCTATAACCAAATTTGTAATGAATCTATTCATCCTTCTGTATTGATTCATCCTTACCCCACTCAATTGGAACTTCTTAAATTCAAAAAATTCCAAAGCAAGGAGGATCCCCAACAAAATTTAAGAGCATTTAGGCATGTGTGTTACATCATTGCCTATGATGATGTTATTTTACTTTGGACCTTCCCAATTTTTTTAATAGGACCCACATTGTATTGGTATAGTTCCATCCACATCTTCAAGTCAAAACCAATCCAAAACCCCAAAACTTCTTTATTAAAAATCAATATACTCCACTAAGGGAATCTTACACTTCAGTTTTGGAGAAATTTTTAAAATCATCCATAATCTAACTTCTACCAATTAAACCCCCTAAAAAATTTGACTCGTTTCATCCTATACCAAGTTGGTATAAGTAAAATGAGTTCTTCAACTAACATTTCATCATTAGATATAATGTTGATAGATGCAATCCCTTTAAGAACATAGTTCAAGACTTGATTGATAAAGGTAAACTTGTATGGATAATCCAAATGCACCTCCAAATCAAGCTCTTGACATTTTCTATCAACCCTTTCCAAGCCACCCACCTTATTCAAATAATGAGTGTATAAATGAAAAAAATTCCCATAACCATGAGATTTATACCATAAACATTATCTTTAATGGAATTATAATTGAATAACCCATGACCCAAATCACACCTATTCCACTTTCCTATTTGGTAGAACCAACACAAAAGACCTCACCTACTCCACTTACTTCCATAGTGGAACAACTCATCCTTCCTTTTTAAATCACTCAAAAGGATGATGACATCATACCTACTCCACTTCCCTCCACAATGAAACCACCATCCTACCTTTGGAAATCACTCACAAGGAAGATGACATCATACCTACTCTACTTCCCTCAATATTGGAACCACCCATCCTTCCTTTGAAAATCTCAAATAAGGAAGATGATATCATACCTACTCTACTTCAATTAATATTGGAACCACCCATCCTTCCTTTGAAAATATCAACTAAGAAATATGATATCACACCTATTCCACTTCCCTCCATAAAGGAACCACCCATCATTCCCTTAGAACTACTTTTCAAAGAAGAGGAAACCATAACCATCCCACTTCCTCAACCACTTAGTATCCCCATGAAAACCCTACTAAGGAGATCAATTCCACATATAAACCCTTTTCAAGACTTGTTCAAAATGTTGAATTCTTATCACAACCAAACCTTAACCAAGACACATTTTGGCACCATCTTGGACTTCCCTACCCTACAAAGAAGGAGCCAACAAGCCTATCAACCACCCAACCTTTAACCTCAATAAACTTAACCACACTCACCTCAACCAAACCAATAAAATCATCCACATCTCAACCTTTAATTGAATCAACCAACCCAACACCCTTAAAAACAAACAAAATAAACCTAACTACCCCACTCAAAACCTATCAATAACTTGGGTGTTCTTCCAACCCAAAACTTAACTCATATACCCTTAAAATTGGACTTAACATCACAAACCCAACCTAAATACCAACAACCTAAATCAAGGAGGAAGATCAAAACACTTAGGACTCAAAATCCTAAAACCATTTCACCTCCCATCTCAACTTCACCCTCCATCCTAGGGCCATATCCCTTACCTATTTTAGGACCTCACCCTTCTACTTTGTTGAAGATTCCAAAACCTCTAAAAAAGAGACCATAAACTCAACCTCCTATTCTTACCATGCCTTCACCTATCAACACCAAACCTTAAGCCCCCAAACCATTAACCAAAAACATTTCACAAACATCAACCAAAACTTCACTCATAGTACCTACCCATAAAAAGGTGCCAACCCTAACAACCAAAATAAAGACTTCAACCTTTCTAATACCATTTTTATAATCTTATTATACTATCTTTAAAATGTTGTTACAAAACTTTGACATAACCCTACCTCCCATTAAACCATTCAACCCTTTCATCCAAAAACTAGTTTGTTTTAACAATAACCTAATCTACACATATGATAAAATACCTAGGCATGACACTGAGAACTACAATGATTTTAAAGACATAATCCATAAATTATATGATGTATATGACATTTTGATAGATGAGCCTCCTCATAGACCACCTCCAAACCAAAAAACAAAAACTACCACCTTACATAAACCTACCTCCAATCTCTCATCAAAGAGCAAGGATGAACCAAAACAACCTACCAACCCACTTACATTTCAAATTGACACCATCCATGTGGTCACTCAATCACAAAGTATAAAGGATAATGGAAAAGCTAAAGTATACATCCCTTAGACATATATTTCTTCTATATAAAAACCTAAATCACCTTCTCCAAAACCCAAGATTTATATCTTGGGTACATCTCAATCCAACCCATCAGTACTGATACATAGGTTGATTCTTAAACAATGTCACCAGAACTTAGGGAAGATGACCTTTTGTGAATTGATTCAAACCTCACCTCAACACCATCAATATATGATGGGGGTTTAGCAAGTACTTGTAGTCTAACCCAAATATCCTTGACCACTAGCATCCCTTGTTGGAGCCTTCCAAGTATCAACCCTTATCACATTCCAATATTTTGAGATACCTCATATCCACCCAGATGATCCAGATCTTCCCCTATTCATCACAACCCACATCAATAAAACCTAAATCAAAAGGGTCATGATTGATGGGGGAGCTAGTATTAATATCATCCCATCCCATGCCTATGATCAACTCAAGATTCTTGAAAATACCATGTCCCAAACCACTACCATGTTATGATCTTTCAATGACACAATGAAAACCACCTTGGTAAAAATTATCCTTCACTTATGCTTAGGCACTCAAACTCTCCCCAAGATCTTCTACATTGTAGAAGGGGAATTTCAATACAATATACTACTTAGATGCCCTTGGATCTAAACCATGTGTTTTTTACCTTTAACCTTGCACATATGGCTCAAATTTGAAGATGAGGATCAATTTCACATCATCCCCACTAACCCTATTCGATTTAAGTCATGCAACATGACATATTACCCAAATGACATACTCATTCCATTAAAGGATGAAACCCCTCCAACTTCTACCAACAAATATTCTACAAGATCAACCATACCCTCTTCCTAAATCCCTATGAAAGACCCCTTGTAATCCATGTTCCAACATCTTTCACTTAGAGAATAACACCTATTGACTCTCGATACACTTCCTACTCCTCAATAGTATGAAAACCTTGATCAACATCCTCACTATGAGTATAACATTATAACCATCATCCATTTCAATCCTCCCAACCACCAAACCAACTTTATCTATGGGGGACTTGATCAACCACCTTTGGATTCTAATAACTTACCTTCTATCAAATCATTCACCTCTAATTTTTCCTTTTTAGATAAACTAGATTGTGACCAAACATAATTCATTGGTGTGCTTTGAAAGGATTCAATTTAGGCCATTATGAGTATGGACCACATGAGCTTATCCCATGTAAAACTCAAAATCCTTATGAGAAACATGGCCTTTGGATGTATCCAACAAGAGGAACCAATTGACACACTTTCCATCTCAATAATTGAGGAAGAAACCCCATCCTGACCTACCTATTCTTATTCAGACTCTGATGACCCTGATTCCATCCCACCTAAAAATTTTCATCAACATGGTTATTTTGGGACCCCTAACCTATAAAATTAATGGGGAAACCAAAACCATTCCTCTGACTCATCTTGAGATGGTAGAATATGATTCTCCCACCATTAATACCATCTAGTCTCAGGATGATGACTCCCTTCTCATCCTCCCTTCAAAAATCCCTTCCACCTGAGACATTAACCATGTTTAATGAATCTATCATTGATATCAACTTTGGTATTTAGTAAAATCTTCACATAATCAAAATTGGCCAATATTTAGACTCCTTAGAATATCAGGCCTTTTCATCTTTTTTATGTGACTATAACATAGCATTTTCTTGTTCTTATAGTGATATGCCTAGAATTAACCCTTCCATTGTCATCCATAATATTGTCACCATCCTCAATGCCAAGCCTATTAGTCAAAAGCTTTAAAGGATTCACACTTACATTTCCCTTATTTTTAAGGAGGATATACAACATCTCTTGTCTATCAACTTCATCCAGCCCATTGACTATCCATAATAGGTCTCAAATGTCATTCCCATCACTAAATTATAGAGTTAATTCATATTTGTATAGACTTCCATGACTCAACCTTACCTTTACAAATGATAACTTTCCTTTACCAAGCATTAACCAACTTGTTTACCTAACTATCATCCATGAGATGCTATCTCTTATGGATGAATTCTCAAGCTATAACCAAATTTTAATCACCCTATATAAGATCAACACAAAACCACCTTCATCACCCCATGAGGAATTTTTTTCTATATGGTCATGCCTTTCAACTTGAAAAATGTTGGTACGACCTATCAGCATTCCATGACCTACATCTTTCATGATCTCATACACAAAACCATGGAAGACTATGTAGATTACCTTCTTGGTAAGTCCAAACATCACCAATATCATTTAGTAATCCTTAAAGTCATCTTTAACTACCTTATCCAATTATATGTTTAGATCAACCCAAATAAATGTGTCTTTGGGGATTTATTAGGAAAACTCCTCAGATTTATCATTTCCCTTCATAGAATAGAATTTGATCCCACAAAATTCAAAGTAATCCTATTCATGAATCCTCAAACTAACCTAAAATAAATCCATAGTTTATAGAGTAATCTTCAATCCATTCATTGATTCATATCTCAATTATCTGATAGGTGTTAGCCCTTTCACCACCTTGTTAAGAAGGATATATCCTTTAAGTGGAATGAATACTTATAAAATGATTTTGAATAACTCAAAGGATAACTTCTCTCTCTGCCTATCTTTATCCCTCCAAAAGAGGATCAACCATTATACCTTTACAGCTCCACCATAGACCATTCCTTAGGTGCCATGCTCGCACATCATGATGATCAACATAAGGAATAGGTAGTATACTATATAAGTCAAACATTTTTAGAGTATGAAATTATTTATACCCATACTAAGAATTTATGCCACTCCTTGCTCTTCTTAGATTTCAAGCTTTGTCATTACCACCTCAACCACAAAACCTTTGTCATCATAAACATCAACCCCCTCAAGTACATGCATTATAAACCATATCAAAATCTATGTATTTCTAAATGGATCATGATTTTAGTTGATTTTATCCTTGATTTCCTTTAGTAAAAATTAGTTAAAAGGAAAATCATTGTTTATCAATTAGTTGAGGCCCCTTTAACTAGAAACCAACCTTCCAACCTTGAATTTCCTGATGAATCCATTATAACTCTCTCCCAAGAAGACATTTCTTACCAAATGACCATGTTCTTTAATGGATCAAAATGTCAATGTGATGGGGTTAAAAAAATCATATTTATACCCCTTGAAGGTGAGTCTTTTCCCTTGTACTTCAAACTTAACTTTGATTTCACTAACAAGGTGGGTGAATACGAAGCCCTAGATTTAGGTCTCTAAACAACTTTATCCCTAAGAGTAAAATCAATCAACATTTTTTATGATTACCACATTATAGTAAACCATATCAATGGTTCCTACTAGTGTAAAAATGATATTCTCCATAAATAAAAATAATGTGTAGATGTAATATTAACATCATTTGACCATTACCTTATCCAAACCACTCTATATTTGGCACACAAATTCATTGATGTCATGTCTTCTATTGCCTCTCAAATACCATCTATGGATTTAGACTCTAAAATATTTATCACCATTCATATACTTAACCAACCCTCTTACACTAAAATAGATCTCCTTTCCATCTACAATGTAGAGGAAATCCAACCAAATATTTGGTATAAGTAATTTTTTCACTACCTTACCCTAGTCATTATCCCTTCTAACCTCTCTAGGAATGGTATATGATCCTTCATATAGAGTATCACTCACTATAACATTTTAGGGGGAATATTCTACAAACAAGGCTTTGATCATCTCCTTTTTAGATGCCTTCTTAGCCAATAAATCCCTTTCATAATTAAATAAACTCATGATGGGATTTGTGGAGGGAACTTTAGTTATTTAGCTATCACTAAGCACATCCTTCACCTTAGCTACTACTATCCTACCCTCAACCAAGACTATTTTGATTATGTCAAATGGTGTGTCAAGTGTCTAAAACACACTAACTTGCATCACATTCCCAATCATGCCCTTCAAGTTTTTAAGGAATTTTGGCCATTATCTCAATGGGGATTGGATCTCATTAGTGATATTAACCCTCAATATTCATCGAGACATCATTATATCATCATGGGTAGAGGTTATTCCTCTCATCTTAACCAAATCCAACAAAATTGTCAACTTCATCAATCATCATATCATATGTCACTTCAGTATTCCTTACAAAATCATCATTGATAGTGGTAAATAATTTAAAAACAAGTGTGCAAGATTTGTGATACTTTTGAAATTAAATTAAGATTCTCATATCCATATCACCCATAATCTAATGGATAGGATGAAGCCTCTAATAAGACCCTTAATAAAATGCTCACCAAAGTGGTCAACGAATCTGGTAAGGATTAACACATGCACATTCCTTTTGCCTTATGGGCATATCGAACCATCATTTGAACCCCTATAGGTGTCAACCCTTTCTCACTTGTCTATGATGTAGAATTTGTCTTACCTCTTGAAGATAAAATTACATCCCTTCACATATCCCTAAAGTATATCATCTCAGAAGAGGAATATCATCAAGAACATCTATCCCAACTTGAGCTACTTCATGAATGTCATTTGGCTGATCTTAATCATCTTCATATATATCAAGAGTGAATCAAACATTCTTATAAAAACACATAAAAGAACAAGAATTCAATATTGGTGACCTCATCTTAAAGGAAAATCAACATGTAACTAACATAGAAAGAAACAAACAGTGTAAGTTTACTCCTAATTGGCTTGGACCATATATTGTCATGCATAAATATGGGTTTGGAACTTACCAGTTATCATCCTTTGAAGGAAATATAAAACTTAAACCCCTCAATTCTTTGTATCTACATCCATTCTTTTTTGAAACAATTTCTAAAGCACCTTGTGTCTATCTTAAGCTCATCCCTTATTTTATAAACTTATCACCTTCATTTCTTTACTTTAAGGAAAACTGATTAAAGTAAAGAATCATGTGATTATCCATCACAATTTTAGCCTAATCCTAAACATGGGTACCATATATCCAACCATGTCATGATTCTCATGGATACTTTTCAGCCCTTATAAGATGGTTATACATGGTCATTGTCTCTTAAACCTCTATCACCCATTATTTAACCTTCTTATGTTATGATGTTACCTTCATAAATTAAAACCTTAGACCTATATAAGTAAGTCCATGTCTAAAATTTTATATATATATATATATATATATATATATATATATATATTATCAGTCATATGTAAACTTGAATACTAATCCTTTGAAGGATAGCTACCAAAATAATTTAGAACTAATAAAAAAGATAGATTGTACCCTTAAAGGACAACTATCAAAATCAAAAAAATCCAAAACCTAGACTACTCCCTTAAAAGATGGCTAAGTCAAAAATTTGTCAGAAATCAATCACATGAAAGCTTCTCATATTGATAAGCTTCCCAACCTATCAACCAAAAAAGCATCAAAAGACCCTAAGTCAAAATTCAAAATATATATATATATATATATATATATATATATATATTTGATCAATTTTTAAAAGGCATTAGTGGACTTTTTGCATTGATCAATCATCACCAAAATAAAATATTATAATGGTTCTTAGGTCACCTACATAAGGGGAAAATCATCCCCATAAGAAGGTTACATTACCCTCCATTCACCTATCTGCATCATGTCACCCTTTTTCACCCTCTCAATAAAGGGATTTCGAGCTTACGTGACATAACATGATTAAGTCACTTATTTAATAAATGAAATAATGATAAAAAAAATCAAGGGGATTATGTACATAAGCCTTCCTATTGTGGTTATGGTCTTTGCTAATGAGAGCATTTAACCTCCTTATTCTACTTTCATGATTACTTATTGATACAATAATTACTTCATATGTCTTACATTTTTTAGTCATCATATCATCATTCACCTTCACCCTTGATACATATAATTTCAAAAAAAACAATCTATTTTTGGTGATTTGTCAATGATGTCTCCAAAGTAGCCAAGGATGTTTATGAGGTGCCATGTGTGTTAGAATGATAATGATAAAGTATGATTCAATATGCTTCATTGTTCTTGCATAGTTATTCAATGTTTGAATTTTTAAGGTAGTTTATGGGTTTTATTGTTGGTATGGTCTTGTTTTATATACATTATTAGGTGTTATGAGTGCTTAGAGTGCTTGTGGAAGTGAAAGGAATTAATCAGAGCAGTTACATGAATGTCTAGGTTCTCTTAGTCATCTTGGTAAATCCAGCTAAGTGAGAAAATTGATTAAATTAGCATTCAAATGTGTGAAGGTGTCAAAATAAATAGGTAAAATACATTTTTTCATATTTATTCCTAGATGATGTGGTTCAAATTTAAGTTCTTGATATGGTGTCTAACAAAAGATATCAAGGTACAAAGTTGGCCATCCAAGCAGATTGCAGTGTTTTCCATACTTAGTCAAAGTTGCTCTTATATATTATGACATGAAAAAGGATATAAAGTTCAAGCCTTAGGAAAAATATATTTTGAGGTCAAACACAACGCTACCAAGTTTCAAAATTTAGATCATTTAGATCAAGGATTTAACAATGCACATTTAATCCTAGATGGAAATCTAATGACAAGCATGAGGTCAATAAGTCAAATAATCCTAAGATTACATGTGGAAATACCAAGTGTCATAATAACATTTTAATACTAACAAGTAGGTTATATATAAGGCACATGGGAATTCTGAGTGGTATAAGTTCATATAGTCTAATAGAAGGGTCTACAAAAGGCACGTGGGACTACCAAGTGTCTCAATCTTGGTAGCACAGATCAAAGATCAATGGTCAATGACTGAAGGTAAAGACCAAGTGACTCATGAGGAGATTAAAAAAAATAATATTTTATCAAGTTTATATAATGCATGAGATGGAGACATGTGTCTAAAGATTTTTCTTTACACAGTGATCATTGGAATTTAAATTAACAAAGGAAAAATTAGTCTATATTGTTTGAGCTATAAATTTTGTTATATGACAAATTTGATAGTGGTATAAAAAAAATTATAAATGAATCCAAGATGAATATATAAAAAATAATTATAATTTTTGACTATTTTTATATTTGTATATATTGATCTCCAAAGTTTATTATGTGTTTGACCATATTCTGCAAGTGACCCGAGAAGAATGTTTGAATTTGTTTTGTGGTGTTTTGATGTTTCATGATTAGTTATATATTGAAACGTTTTTTAGAATTCATGAGTATAATATGTATGGATTTTTTAGGTTTGAAAAATCCATCTTCAATATGAACAAATGCTTAGAACTTGACTATTTGTTTATTCATGGTGTTCTTATGTACAAGACTATTAATTGAGCAAGTTTGGCATATACAAAAGAGTGTAGTGATGAATGTAATCACTTTAAGATTTTTTAGGGGTAATTTATAGTGGACCTATGTATTTTAAATAATTTTTGTGTTTCTAATTTTCTTGATGAAGTGATAAAAGAGTGAATAGGTCTCAATCACACCTATAAAGGCTACTAAGGTCTAATTTAAAGGTGTAGCTTCTTAAGGGTGACCCATGGATGCTATGTTCAATGTTTTAGTGTGATAATAAGAATTAATGTTTAAGGAAAGTCCAATATCCAACCAATACTATGAAATTCATGTAGGCTCTATAAAGAGTGAAATCAAAGGAGATGGTTTCTATAGTTTTTGAGGGTCAAGAGAGAGGAGCACAAAAAGAGAGAGTTGAGTAACAAAGGAAGGAGGAGAGAGTCTTATAATTGGATGTATTTAAGGGTATTTTAGGTTTATTACTATTTTTATGACTTATAGGTCATAATTATAATGTTATAAAAATGTACTTGCTAGATTTAAGATTGAAGATGAGTGAAGAGGTGTAGAGAGATCCAAAACAGTGTTTTGAATGCATTGCTTATGTGTGAAAGTTTGAGAGAGTGTTAAGGGTTGAAAGAGAGGTGTTATAAATTATTTATCCATAAAATTGAAAGGAAATCATATTTATAGAGATGTTTATTTCATATGTGTTGTGTGGGTGCTCAACATCTAGAACAAGTTGGTGTTTGTTCATGCTTAGGGGTGGGTTCTCTTTTTGAAGTAGGTGCTTCACTAAAAGGAGTCATGTCTATGATAATTTTATAGAAAAAATATTTCATGTATTTACATGCTTGAGAGTGTATTTTATTCCCCATGAGGTTTTTCCATGTAATTCATGTGTTGCGTGTCTAACCTTGCATCATCTTTTTGATTCACTATTATGAATGATTATGATGATTGATTAAAGATTAAAAGGATTAGAATTGAAGTTCATATTATTTTTCATCATTGATTCATGCCCCCTCTCAATTATTTTACCTCTAAAAATTTGTATTAGATCCAGACCTTGTTTGTAAGTTTAACAACTTGAAGGTGATCTAAGGTACAATATGGATAGTCATCAAATACAATGAGGATTTTCCACTAATCAAGCACTAATGTTCAATGGGTCCAATTATGTTTTTGGAGTGTGAGGATTAACACCTACCACATGTCACTATGGTTTGACATTTGGTAATATGTTTTGGATGGATATTCTACCCCCCTACTCATCTAACTAGTGTAGCTAATAAGAAGTTGTGTGAGAGAAATTATAAGTCAATGAATGTCATCACATGTGGTCTTTCATAAACTAAGTAAACCAAGGTAATACATTGTAAATATTAAAAAAAAAAAGTGGGAAAAACTATATATCATTTATGAAGGGGATTCAAAGGTCAAACTGGCCAAGTTGTAGACTCACATAAGACAATTTGAGAGTCCCAAGATGAAGGAAGAAGATTATGTGGCATCCTTTCTATAGAGAGTTGATGAGATTGTGAACATTATCAAAGGTTTTAAAGATAATCTTAAATAATTTATTTTAGTATAAAAGGTATTAATGTCTCTTTCCATTAATTTTGATTCAATATTATCTATTGTAAAATCAAGTCATGATCTTACTTAGATGAAGATGGATGAATTGTGTTGCATTCTTACTACCTATGAGATGAGACTCAATGAGGACAAACTACCAAAGAAGGAAGTAGAATTCAAGACATAAATGAATCCAAAGAATAATATAACTCAAATTAAGGAACTCAAGGAGGATGAAATATCTCATATTGATGATGATGAACTAATTACTTTATTTACAAGGAAATTGAAAATAGGTTCAAGCAAGTATGAGGGTAAAATACCCTTCAAATGCTTCAATTGTGGAGAGGTATGATACTTTGCCAATAATTTCCTTCATAATAATAATAAAAATGATGAGGAAGAGCATGGTTAAATCCAAGATGAAGACAAAAATACATTTAGGTCTGATAAGGGAAAGAAATGATTCAGAAAGTATGACAACAAGAATAAGTCCTTTAAAGACAAGAAGAGTTTCTATACCAATGAAGATTATAGATCATCAAATGATAGTGAAGACAATGATTCTAAGATTAATAATGAATATGATGGTCATATTGAATATGAATTCCTCTTCATGATAGAAGAAGGAAGTTGCTCATATCAAGAAAAGTCTACTTGGAGTGATACAAATGATGAAGAAGACAAGAAGGATTGTGAGACTAAATTGAGGAATGCCCTTGAAGATCTAAAGATTGAGAAGAATAAGACCAAGAAATTGAAGTCATAAATGAAGGAATATGAGGATAAATTTAGTATGTATAATTCTATAATGGATGAATACTCCAAGGAGCATGAAGGTATAGTCCAGAATCTTAATAGTCAATTGGAAACTATGTCTACAAGCCAGAAATCTAAATAAGATGAGTGATTAAAATTGAGTAATTGAAAGTTCAGTTAGACAAGACATATAATAAGGTGAAATTATTTATGAGGTTTAAAAATATCTCAAATGATCTTGATAAAATTCTAAGTAGCCAAAAACATGTGAGTGATAGAATTGGTCTTGGATATAAGGAAGAATAAAAGCATGTAACTCAAGACAATGTGAAGGCTAATGTGAACAAGAAGAATTACACCTTAAAGGCCAATCATAAATAAAGGAATGAAGATACTAGTAGAATGAATACAAATTAGATTAGATAACCAAATACAATAGGGTATGCTAATTTCAATGGTTATTGTTATACTTAAAATCAACTTGGTCATAAGGCTAGAGAGTGTAGAAGACTTACTAAGAATGAGTGGAATCATTATTCAAATAGCATGAGAAAGGTTTAGTGTTTCATTTGTTATGAGATAGGACACATTCCAAGATTTTATCCAAATCAGGAAAAGCAAGTTGAATTTCCATCAAGAGTTGTTTCTTGATACAACTGTGAGAATATTTGTCACATTGCTCAATTATGCAAGCAAAGGATATCAAGTCAAAATAAGTTTAATCAGACTCCTAGAGTGAAAGGAAGAAGACAAGTTAACTCATGGAAACCAAAGATGAAAATTTTGAGTCATAATGAGTCTACAGGTTCAAGTGGTCTATTTGTTGTGGTGGGGAATGTTACAAAGGTTAAAGAATACCAAGATATTTCATTATCTATTCATGTTGTGAATAAAAAAGCCAAGCTCAAAGAGAATACCAAGTTGATAGTTAAGGATAATTATGGGGTGTGTATGGATCTAAGTGAATGGCATGTTGTTTTTTAGCATGTTTCATATAAATAACATTAGTTTTCAATGCCTAGTGATGAGGTTTTGAACTAAAAGATGAATACTTCAAGTTAAAAGGTATGTCATGAATCTATGTCATCTCTATGTGTTGTCAAAATAATATTAGAAGAGAATAAGATTGTTGTATTGAATGAGCAAGTTATTTCTCTTAAGTATAATAATAAGAAGAATAAATATAAATTTTAGATGTCCAATAAGGAGAAAGAATATGAGGAGATATGGGCAACTTCTAGTTTCACATTGTTTTAGGATATTGAGTGTTAAGGTGTCTCTACCTATGCTTCTTAGGAGATATATTTATTATGGATAAGAAATTATGTGTTTTTAAGGTGTGTTTAGGGATTTTGGTCATGAAGGTATACAGGCAAGGTATGGATGTTTTCATGTGTCAAAATAGAATTGGTTAAGAAGACCTATTGAAGATGTCATGATCTAGATAAAGCATGGAGTTAGGGGAGATAACTCAGATAGTTTGAAAGGCTTGAAGAGTTGTGTATGATGTGAGGGGGATCATATGTGAGACGTTTAGTCATGGTTGGATATGGTCTAAATGTGCTCAAAGAGTTCCTAATATTAGGTGACCTAGGGGGAGTCCTTAATGTTTTCAAGGTGAGTTTAAGCAATTTATTATTTTCATGTGTGTTTTGCTTCATAAGATCTATGTATGGTCAAGAAGAGTGTTGATTTTAGAGTGTATTTGATAAGCTCAAGGTAATAAGTGGTATTCCTAGTATTAATGGAAGTTTGTATCATCTCTCATTGGTGGTGTTTTCCTATTATTTATTCTTGAAATCATTTTAGGTCTTCAGGATCAGTTAGTACCCACTTTGTCATTGTGTCAAAGGGGGAGAAAGTGCTTGAAGAGAGGAAAAGAGTTTGAGTATAAGGTTTGTAATTAGTGTTGACATCAATTAAAAAGGGGGAGATTATTATATAATTATATTTATGTCTCCAAAGTGGCCAAGGATGTTGATGAGGTGTCATGTGTGTTAGAATGACAATGACAAAGTGTAGTTCAATGTGCTTCAATGTTCTTGCATGGTTCTTCAATTTTTGAATTAGTAAGGTAGTTAATGGGTGTTATTAATGGTGTGTTTATATTTTATAGGCCCTATGGGGTGTCATTAGTGCTTATATTGCTTGTGGAAGTGAAATTAATTCATTAGAGTAGTTATATGAATGTCTAGGTTCTCCTAGTCATCTTGGCAAATTAGGTTGAGTGAGTCGATTGATGACATTATAATTAACACATGTGAAGGTTTCATAAGAAATAAATCACATGGGTTTTTTTATATTTGTGCCTAAATCATCTGGTTGAAATTTTAGGTCTTGATATGGTGTCTAACAAAATATATCAAGGTTTAAAATTGGCCTTCTAGGTAGATTGCAATGTTTCCCATACTTAACCAAAGTTGCTATTGCAAACTGTGACATGCCAATGACCATTAAGTTTAAGCCTAAATAAAAATATTTTATTAATGCTTCTAAGTTTTGAAATCTAGATCATTTGGATCAAGTATCTAATTTTGTGTGTTTAATTATTGAAGGAGATCCAATGGCAAGCACAAGGTCAATAAGTCAAAGAATATTGAGATTGTATGTGGGAATCATAAGCATGTTTAAAGACTAAAAATAAGGGTAAATATATGTCATGTAGTAATACCAAGTGGTATAAGCATATACAATCTAATATAAAGGTCCACAAAAGGCATGCAGGGCTCCTAAGTGTCTCAATATTGGTAGGATGGATCAAAGATCAAAGTCAGTGATTGAAGGTAAACACTAGTTGATTCATGAGGAGATAAATGAAGTTTACTTGATCAATTTTAAATAAGGTAAAATATGGATACATGTATCTGAAGCTTTTTCTTTACACAGTGACTGTTGGAATTTAAATTAACAAAGGAAAAAAGCAGTCTATATTGTTTGAGATATAACTTTTGTTATATGATGAATTTGATAGTGGTATAAAAAAAGTTATAAAAGACTCCAAGGTTCATCTAAAAAAAAATTATTAGAAGATTTTAATATCTATAAAATATCATATATTAAGCTCCAAATTTGATTGTGTGTTTGACCATCTTAAGCAAGTGACTCGAGAAGAATGTTTGAATTTGTTTTGATGGTGTTTTGATGTTTCATGATGAATTATCTATTGGAGAGTGTTTTAGAATCCATGAGTATTATATTTATGGATATTTTAGGTTTGAAAAATCCATATTTATTGTGAAAAAATACTTATAATTTTACTATTTATTTCTTCATGGTGTTCTTGTGTACAAGACTATTGTTTGAGTAGGTTCTGCATATACAGAAGAGTGTAGTGATGAATGTAATCAATTTAAGGTGTTTTAAGGGTCATCTAGAGTGGACCTATGTATTTTTAAGAGGTATTTTGTTTCTAATTTTATTTATTAATTAATAAAAGAGTGAATAGGTCTCAATGAGACCTATAAGGTCTACTAAGGCCTTTTTGAAATGTGTAACTACTTAAGGGTGACCCATGGATGTTATGGTCTATGTTTTAGTGTCATAATAATCCTTAAGGGTTAAGGCAAGTCAAATGGCCAACCAATAATAAGATATTCATGAAATCTCTATAAATATTTAAATCAAATGAGATGGTTTTTAGAGTTTTTGAGGGTTAAGAGAGAGGATCACAAAAAGAGAGTGTTGAGTAGCGAAGGAAGGAGGAGAGAGTGTGTTAAATGGATGGATTAAAGAGTAGAGTAGGTTGAGGACTATGTGTATGACCTATAGGTAATAATTATAATTTTATAATAGTGTACTTACAAGATTGAAGATGAGTGAAGACGTTTAGAGTGATCTAAAAGGATGTTTTGGATGCATTATTTGTGTGTGCAAATTTGAGAGAGTGTGAAGGGTTTAAAGACAGGTGTTAGACATTATTTCTCCATCATATTTAAATTCAATCAAAGTTATAGAGTTATTGATTTTATATGTGTTTTGTGACTGCTCAACATATAGAACAAGTTGGTACTTGTTCATGCTTAGGGGTGAGTATTTCTTGTGAAGTGGGTGCTTCATGAAAAGGTATCATGTTTGTGATAATTTTATAGGAAAAGTAGTACATGTTTTTTTAGGCTTGATAATGGGTTTTATTCCCCATGAGTGTTTCCCACATAATTCATGTGTTGTGTGTTTGATCTTGCATCATATTTTTAATTAACTGTTATGATTGACTTGTATGCTTTATGAATGCTTATAATGATTGATTAAGGATTGCAAGGATTGGAATTGAAGTTTGGATTATTTTGCATCATTTATTCACCCCTCATCTAATTTGTTGTACCTTTAACATCTATATGTCAAGGTAGTATCTCTTAAAATCATATAAGATTATTATAAATAGAAAATCACATCATAAATTATTTTACTTGTTTTGTTATGAACACTCTATTTTTAAATCCATTTCGCTCATTACTTAGGTGTTTTTATTATGATAACATTTTATTTAACCATTTAACCACATGATTTATTATAATTCACTTAGGTTTTTTATAATCTCTTGTATCAAATCATCAAATAAATCCCATCATAATCATTATATCACCATCAATATACATCAACCATCTAATCAACAACTATAAAATCAAGAGATTTCATCACATAAAAATCATAACAAAATTTTATTGTGTATGAACCAAACTACAATCTCATTTAGTTTCTAATCAATCTATAAATGAGATAATAATCAACTATTTATTTATCATCATCAAAAGCACATCAAACCATACTTAGTCATTTTTTTGAATAATTAGATAATGATTTTTATCTAAACCATTCATGTTCCAAATCACATGGATACAGTCAACTATATCATAGACATCAAAATATGATCAAGCATACACCTGCTATAAGAAAGAATGAAAAAAAATCATATAAACATATCATCATCACATAAAAATAACCAAAATAACATCATAAGTAATAAACTACCTTAAACCATCATCATCAATAATCATCATAAATAAACCATGTGCTGAATATATATATATATATATATATATATATATATATATATATATATATATATATATATATGTCCATGTCAATATCTCAAAATGATATATATGTCATGATACAATGGCTCACAATCCATAATCAAAATCATAATACAACATACTAACTAGTAATATATGTTATGGGGCCACTACTATCCCCCAAACCCTCTCTATCTCTATGACCTATCTGTACACCTATGGATGTTACGTGGCATCTACCACCATTGAGTGCAGCACTACCTACACTCCTTAAAGTAACATAATCTACAAGGTAATCTATGTAATGAGGCACATCTGAAATCCTCCTAATAGCATGCCCCTCGTAATACCTTAGCTCCTACACTATAATGGTGTACCTAGTCAATAAAATAGTCTGAGGTAGTTTTATGACAATTCCAATCTTGCTCAGAGATGGCTCACTCTATGATGGTTCCCCTTTTGTCTACCTTAGGGCATCTCTCTTAGTTGTAACCAAGGTCAAATTCACCTACATACCATCTCTCTCATGTATAATAGTGGTTAGCTATCCCTACATAATATCTCTCTACTATGTCATGGTGGTCAATTATACCTACAGGCTATCTCTCTCTTGTGCACCCAATAGCCCCAAAGCTCTATTAGCAACCTAGATAGTGTATACACATAATATTATCAATTTTTTATCAAATATTGATGCTTTACATATTACAGGAACCTTACAAGACTCAATCTCTCTGAGTGTATGCCCTAAGGGGTACACCATGAAAAGGGTGGCCAGACCTTTGGTGCTTTACATAATTATTGTCCCTTATTTACACATTATTACCAATTTAACTAGATCTTAAAACCATTCCCTAATCTATTACTCCTCCATTGCACACTCCTCCAATCTTTTTCCTTTTTCTATCCCTCTTTTCTTCACCTTGATCCCCTTTTTCTAGTTGATTGTACTAGGCTAAATGGGTCAACCCTGTGCAATTTTTAGCCTCTAATTACTATACAAGGTTGACTGGGTTGACACTATACTATTTTTGGGTATTTTCACTTGAGAATTTTGTTAACCCTTCGACCAACCTAGCTTGAGACCTAGTGATTTATCTCCCAAAAACATACAAGGTCAACTAGGTCAACCCCATACAATCAACATATTCAAAAGGATTTAGGGTGAAATCCACTTATAAATACAAGATCATTTCATCATTATGTAAATATGCAATCAAAAGAGTTATTATTTGTTCATGATTTTTTACAATATGCTCTTCCACCATTATACTTGAGGAGTCTTAGCTTAGGGTTTTTACTTGGAGAGTCTAGTCTTGTGGATAAGTCTTAGATGCTTTGGCCTTTATTAGTTATCCTTACAAACCAAAAAAACCTCTTGTAAAATCTCTTTGGCCAAAGGAGATATTGAGTCTCGATGGGTTCACATTTAGGTAGGTAAGTATATTCTAACTTTTTTCTCCTCTCTTTAGTAGATATAAGTAGCATAAGTATTGGCTCGAATAATATTACTCTTCATATTCCAGGTATTAGGGTCTTACTCATATTTAGCTTAATTGAGATTCTATTATACATGTTTTGATTTCTTTGATAACCCCTCATGTTGTGCCACAATCTTTGGCGTGCACTATATTAGATTTACTTTCTTGTTTATTAGAATAGAGTGAATATCAAAACCTATGACTCTTTTAGGGTTGCTACATGATTATGTTAATCTATAGGATTTGGAACCCTTCCTAGCATGATGTATTATGACAAGTGATCCCCTAGTCAGGTATATTGGATTCCCATATTGGTCATTGTCGTACTTATAAAATGTATTTATAATCAGAAGTATAGGTATGCTTTATCTTCTCTGAGCTAGGATTTATTTATATACATGATGCATTTATGATTGCATATATTTTAGTGAACCTGACATGAATTTTTTCACCTTATTTCATTTTGTTTATCATTATTTTTATCATATATTTTCTATACTAGTTAGATTGCATCAACTCAGATCTGACTTCCATGCAAAGGTTTCCAAGTATAGGCTATTGGATCAACTCAGATGACCTAGTATAGGTTTTTTAGATTTTTAGACATCCAGTTCAAACTAATAAGCCAACATAGTCAATCTTGTACATTTTAAAACATTAGGTTCAACATAATAAATTAACCCAGTCAACCATTTATATTTTTAGGCACTCAACAATAAGTTTTTACAAATCTTGATTTACCTAGTCGACCCAATTAGTAGAATTTACAAGCATATATCAAGGTTATTAAATAAAAATCTTCATTATCTACATCTTTGATCCACCAAGGTTCCTTTATATTTATCTATCTCTTTCTTTACAATCTTTCTTTTTACATTTTATAGTCTTTAAAAATGTCCCTACACAATCAACTAGATCGACCCTGTCAACCCAGTTCTATGTTTTATGTGCTATTTAGATAAATGGGATGACTCTACCAACCTTGTTCATTTTTATACCTTACTTCCATAGTATAGGATGAACCTTGTTAACCCTATTCTATATTTTATGCATACATTATTGACTATATCAACATTGTACCTTATTTCAAAGTTAGAATTAACCTTATGTGCTAGTAATTAATTCACACTTTCATTTTTTATTATTTGCATGCTTAAAATAGATCACATAGTTTAATTAGGTGGATTTTCAATTAATAAATTATTTTCACTATTTTTCTATTTTTTGCACACATGACCAAATCACAAATTCTAAACAAGCATTTTAACATTTGACTACCTAAGGCCAACCTAATTGGATTTCATCACCAAAGGGAAAGCCAACTTGATGTTCTAGTCAAGTATAAAGCATGGTGAATGGTATATTCTAGCTAAGCACATGACACTCTTATCTCTATGGTGTGTTAATCGAGGCGGTATTCCCCAATACCAAGCCTATATCATTACCACTATGGATCCCTTTCAGCCCAAACTACCTAAAACTATCCTTAGATTGCTTTTTAGTTCCTTACTTATAGCCAACTTCCCATCACATTTAAAATCATATTATAGTAATCTAATAAACATTTAGTTTAACCAATGAGTTAGCTATTTACTTTCCAATTTTATTACTTGCTCTTTGCTCAATTATATTTTTTATTGCAAAAACTTGCATTAGCTAGCATTGGTGTAAGGATTTTTGGTGTTTACATTAGACAATGTTAATCCAATTAACTATTCATTTCCCTTTAGTTATTTATATTCAAATTAATTTAAAATTTTATCTTGTTTAAGTTCACAATCTATTATAGGTTTCTTAATTTTCCATACCTACTGTACTGGGTTGACCCAGTCAACTTTGTACCTTTTTCTAGCCTCTGTTCACTGTACTAGATTGACCCAATTGACCTTGTATTATTCACAAACCTTATTTACTCTTTTTATAGCCTTTATTCACTATAATCGATTGACCCAATTGACCTTATACTATTTATAGACCTTGTTTTATGTGCTTGGTTGACCTAATTGACCATGTACTACTTTTTGCCTTCCCTATTTATCAATCTAGTTCTCTATTTCTCTTTATTTGCATTTTATTCACCTCTCTTCATTCATAATAAAATATCCTATCAAAATATTTTTGGATAGCTTGAATCCATTTAGATACTATATGGGATGTTAATTTTTTCCTCTCTTTTCCTCCTAAGAGAACCATTAATCTTGGAGTACCTCTTCTCATCCTTCATCCATGAATTGTAATATGGTAAAAATAACACCTCAAAATGAAGTTGATGGATCTAATCATTTTCTTACTTACCAATAATAAAACTAATGTGGGAGTAATTGATACAATTTTAATTAACAATCCCACTAATAATCCTTCTTCTAGTAATCCTCCCCTAACACCAATTTAGGGAGTGATCCTACCAACACCAACCCACCTCCTGATACAACTCAACTTTTATCCCAATTTATCCAATAAATGAACATAATTTAAAATTTTCACACCAACCAAATGATGCAACTTCAACAACATTTAATTAATTTGGCTAATCAACCTCCAACTATTCATCCTCAAACTAATCCCAATAACATTCCTCCACCTCTTTGGGATGCCTCAGGCAATGTTATTCCTCAACCCATAATGAATAATAAGATGTTGAAAACCATTAAAAATGAGCCTTTTTTCCCCTTTATTGTATCTATTTATATTGGTAACATATCTCCAACTATTAAGTATGATGGGACTAAAGACCCTGCCTCATTTCTCAAAGCCTTCGAAAACCTTTACAAAGAGTGAATCCAAACTAATACTTTCACCACTACTAAACTGTTAGTGAAAACCTTCATTGGTGATGTATTAGAATGGTATAATTAACTTCCACAAAATTCTATTTAGAAACTTGAATATTTGGTTAATCTTTTAGTTAAAGAGTTTTAACACAATAATCTTCCTAAAAATTGTCTTAGCCACTTCATCAATGCTAAGCAATATCCTAATGAATCAACTCATGACTTTATCCAAATATGGAAATCTTTAAATCATAAATATGACCATAACATGACTGATGATAACTTATTCAAACTCTTTATCATGGCTTTAACTCCCACTCTTCAATATAAGGTTCAAACCTTTGCTCCACAAACACTTAATAAATCTCTTAACCAAGCTAAACATCAAGACTTTATTATGAATCAATTTCAAACCTAATCCTAAACTTATTAAAGGATATTTATAAACATCTAATTTTATCACTAGTAATACTTCAAAAACCAAACTAGGAGTTTCTAAAACTGATATTCCTTCACCTTCTCATACACCTCTTTCGGTTCAACAAATGAAAGAATTTTTACTGCCCTCTAAACCTTCCATCTATCCCAATGACCCTCTTAAGTGGTATGACCCCAATCTATTTTTTTGGTTCCATGCTGACATTGGGAATTTTCATGAATCTTATAGAGGGATCACTAAATATGTTATCTCCTATATTCTTGGTGCTTCATTCAATAATGAAACTATGACCAATATTCATCATCAAGAATACACCATTGTTTCTCAAAAACAACAAGATTTTAAAGATTATACCTCTAATAAAAATAAATATTCTTCAAATAATCAATCAAATACAAAGTATGTTTATGTCATTGATGTCAATTATAACCAATATTTCAACAATTATCAATATGTCAATACTGTTAAGATCAACTACCACCATAAACTAGCTCATAAAGATCTCATTACCAAGCCTAAGAAGCCATCCTTGGAGGAAAAAATTCTTAAAGATACTACCACCACTAATATTGCTTTGGAAGCCTAAGAGGAACCATCTCCTCCAACTACAACTATTCTTCCAAAAACTAATTTACCTCCTAAACCTCATGTTGGTTCTTCTACGTCTCATTGGAAATTTCTTGAATAACTCAACTCTATGCCTTGTAAGATTCCACTTATGGAGTTGGTTCTCACTTCACCCTATCATCATAATTTGTTTATGTAACAACTCCAATAAATTAATGATCTATCCTCCTTAGATTAATAACTACCTTTTATTGAATCTCAACCTACCAACGTAAATACCATTAAAACTGTGTTCTTCTTCTAAGCCTTCGATTGAATTCCTTGAAGAGAACATGATCAATGATGAAATTATCTTTCTTGTTGATGATCCACCACTTTTCATCAAATTAGTCATTAATACCACTCTTATATATAAATTTCTAGTTGATTAAGGTTATGGTATTAATGTAATATCTTTATGGCTCATCGAACTCGATTATATCAAGGATTATCTCAAACAAACCCATTTTAATTGTCATGATTTTAATAAGACTAATCAAAAGCCACTTGGTTACATTTGGATTCCATTAACCATTAAACCTAAGATAGTTAAAACCAAGCTTATCATCCTTGACTTACCCTTATCTTACAACATACTCCTTAGTCATCCATGGACTCATCGAATGAGGGCCATTACTTCTTCCGATAGCTAATGTATTAAATTATTACATAATGGAAAATGATATAAGAATGAAGTTTATCCCAACCCATGGAGCATTCAACTTCATAATCCTAAATCATAATATCATATTCCTACCATTCCTAAGATTAATAGTACTCCTTTCCCTAAATTCATCAACATGAATCATGATTTACAAGTTACTCTTGCATATTTTGATGATGATGAGCCCAATTATTTGTAACATACTTTAAATACTACCAAGTTACCTCCCTATATTTTACAATGACTTCCTCTTCTATTACTCAGGGATCATATTATTCCTCTTATTGATGAGATTACTAATTTCCCCCTCCATATAATGTCTAAGAGCCTTCTTTACCTGAAGATGCCTTCACTTGTAATCATTTTAGAGTGTCTAAATTATTTCAAGATCCTCTCATCATGTCTCCTCATAGATTCAGTAATATTGGGATTTTACCCTCTGAAACTCCCTTTGATTCTCAATAATATATAATTTATCCAACATACAATGATAACTATACAATGGCCCAAGATCAATATAAAGACTTGGAAGTCCAACATTATAAAAAAACCTTAGCCTAAATTCATGATTTTAATCAAGATATGCATACCATTTTTGTGGATCATACCTTGCATCCTAAGGGTTATATTCCTCTTGTCAATTCTCCTCTTATTGATACTCCTTGGGTGGTAGAGAAAATTATACTTTCCAAACCTCTAGAAATTTTTACATCTCCTTTACCACCTATCGATCCAATAATTACCTCTGATCCTTCTCCCATCACTAAACCCACTAATATTCCAACCCCTTATGCTCCATCTACCTCTTCTACTCATTAAATTACACTAGATGCTAAGGCTACTAATATTCATCAGATACATTCTAAGTATGATCACCATGGAAATCAAATTCTAGATCTTGAAATAGATGTTGAGTATTATGGTCCTCTTCTTACCTTACATAATGATGAATCTATCCTTGATTTACTTTATGCCTGAGAACCTTAACTTTCTTGGTAACATCATAAACTTAGGAATTTCAAAACTAAAACTCCTTTCTTTAACAATTTTTTTACTAGCATTGACCCTAAAACAAATTCAATTTCTACCTTACCCAAAATACCATACCACTTTTAAGACAACAATGCCATGCTTCTTGAATAAACAACTCACATCAAATATGGTACTACATCCTATCCTTGACCAATTATTGTCTCCCATGAACTCTCACCTACCAAACATGATAATTTTAGCTTATTCTTTGACAAATATCATAAGTTTTTTACTTGGTCTTATGAGGACATGCCTCACTTTGACTCTAGAATTATGGTGCATAACATCATAACATACATTTATGCCAAGTTTGTGCATCAAAAATAAAGAAAAAATCCACCCAAAGTTTCCACTTTATGTCATAAGGAAATAATCAAATTACTTGATGTTAAATTTATCAAAGTAGTGGATTATTCTAAATGGGTCTCCAATATTATTCCTATTTGAAATAAGGTCACTATGGTCATTTGAATTTGTATTCATTTTTATAATATTAATCTTCCTTGTCTTGAGGAAAAATTTCCTTTACCTTCAATAGATGCCATTGTTGATTCCATGATTGGTTATGAAATGTTATCTCTTATGGATAGCTTCTTAGGATACAATTAGATTCATATTACCCATGAAGACCAACATAAAATAAATTTCACCATAGAATGAGGCACCTATTGCTATGTTAAAATGCCTTTTGGTATTAATAATTTTGGATCCACTTACCAATGAGTAATGACACATATTTCATGATCTCATTTATAAAATTGTTGAAATCTATGTGGATGATCTCATTACTAAATCCAAAAATCATAAGAATCATCTTTTTGATATTGATATCATGTTTGACCATCTCCTTAAATATAAATTTAGACTTAATCCTTAAAAATGTGTCTTTTGATTCACATCAAGAAAAAATTTAGGATTCTTAGTCTCTCTCCATGGCATCGATGTTGACCCTACCAAAATTAGTGCTATCATCAACATGCCCATTCCTCATTCTATTCTTGACATTCATACTTATTTAGGCAAACTTGGGGAAATTAAGCAATTCATCCCTAAAATGTCATATCAAATTCACTCCATAAATTCACTTCTCAATAAAGGTACTACTTTAGAATGGACGGATCCATGTCAAAAATTCTTTGATAATATAAAAGAGTCATTACTTCATCCACCTACACTTCATCCTCCTTCTAATAATAGATCTTTGATTATATATACTTTTTCCACACCTACTTTAGTTGGGTAAATTCTTTACTAATAAGATGATACAAGAAGAGAGTATGTTACCTACTACATTAGCCAAGGCCTCATTGATTATGAAATATGTTATACCAAAATTGGGCATTATTGCCTTAACATCTATTTTGTAACTAAAAATCTTTGCCACTATATTCTTTACCAAATACTTATATAATTGTTCATTCCAACCCCTTCATCATTTCTTCCTCAAGATAATTGGTAAGTGGATGGTCCTCCTTATGGAATTTGATCTCCACATCATCACTCAAAAATCTATCAAAGGGCAAATCATAGCTGATCAACTTACTGTAGCTCCCATACCAGCCACTTCTTCTCTTCAATATAATATTTTAGATGATAATATCCTTTACATCAAAGGTATTAATCATTCTATTTCTCTCAAAGATTATGTTCATAGCTTTACCACAGATCTTGAAGACAATAAACTTGATGAATTTGCTACTCCCTCTAGTACTACTAAACCAAAAGTAGTTATCGAGGAGCTTCCTAAAATCAATATTGACTTACATGAGGATACTTGGACCCTTCAATTTGATGGTGCTAAATGCCTTCAAAGAGTGAGGGTAGGTTGCATTATCACAAGTCCCCTTGGTAAGATCATTCCTTTAGGTTTTTGCTTCACCTTTGATGTCACCAATAATATGGCCAAATATGAAGCTCTCATTTTAAGCATGTGAGATGATCTTGACTTATATATTCAATACCTTCATATTTTAGGTGAATATTATCTTACTTTCCATCAATTTAGTGGTTATTATCAATGTAAAAGTGAGAGCCTCATCACATATCATCAGATTATAACCACTCTTACTAAGGATTTCATCTCTTTCACTATTGATCCTATTCCCAGAGATCAAAATTCTAATGTTGATTCTCTTGCCTCTTCAACATCTCTCTTTCATCCCCACCAATTCATTTCTAATCCTACTTTTCTTATACAAATAATAAAATATCCATCTTCTAATCAACCACCATATTTACTTATATGTCATATCAAGGTTTTTACCATTTGATAAAGCCCATGATACCAATACATTATTTAATTATTAGAACATCAAACTTATCCTCCCAATTTAGACTCTCATGAAAAGACACATATTCATAAACAAGATTTCAAGTATGTATTTAGACACAACATCCTTTATTATTATAATACTAAAGGTACCTTTCTCCATTATGTTATGCATATGAGGTCCATCCTCTTCTTAAAAAAGTAAATGTGGGTATTTGCAGTGGCCACTATAGAAAAAATGCTATAGGCCATAAATGCTTATGTATGGGTTCATTTTGGCCTACTATTGTAAAGGATACAATCAAATATGCTAATAAATACACTCCTTGTTAGCTTCACATTATCTAATTCATTCACCTCTAGCCAAACTTCAAACTATCAAATCTCCTTGGCCATTTTCCATATGAGGATTCGACCTCATTAACAAACTACCTTGCTTCCAAGATAGGCATGTCTTTATCATCACCACTACTAAATATTTTACCAAGTGGGTAGAAATTATGCCCCTTTCTATGCCCCTTTTTAATGTCACTGATCTTACTATTTCCAAATTTATTCTTAATCAAATCATTTACCAATTTGGTGTTTCCCATACCATCATTTTAGATAATGGTGGTAATTTAAAAAATAAACATGTTAAACAACTTTACAATAAATTCAAGATCAATAATATATTTTCTATGCCTTATCATCCACAATGCAATGGCCAAGTTGAGGTCACTAATAAAATTCTCAACAAAAATCTTCAAAAGATAATTCATGAAACCTGCACATATCAGCATCTTCATATGTACCCTACACTTTGGGCCTATTGGACTAACATAAATACTACCACTAGGGTAACTCCATTCTCACTAGTTTAGGGTTCTAAGTTAGTTCTTCCTTTATAATTTGAGCTTCCTTCTCTTTGTATATCTCTTCATGGTATTATTCTACATTAAGTTCATCTTCATACCCTAGATGTCCTTGATGAACATCATCTTTTTGCTTTATAACATAACCACTAATACAAGGTTCGCATAGTCAGATAACATAATAAACATGTTAAAGTTTGCACATTTAATGCTAGTGATCGTGTTCTTAAATTAGACTACACCCATGATAAATAAGGGAAATATGCCCAAAAATGGTGGGGCCCATATTTAGTCAAAAATATTCTTAGTCCAAGCACCTACCACCTTCAAACCAATGAAGTCCATGTTTTCAAAGAGCCCACTAATGCACAATTCCTCAAAAAGTAATTTTCATAAATATTTCCTTATTTTCATGCTTTTTATCTACATCTATCTAACACTTTTTATAGGTTACTTACAAGGGTCTTTCCCTCTGTAGAAAGTTTCTTCCTTTCACAAACTTTTAGTCCTCTCTTTTGGTCTTTTGGTTTCTTGATGTACCATAGTCTTCTTTATCTTCTTACATTTTCTCTTTTTGACACCCCTTGGGTTTTTATTTTATGATTTGTTTTTTAATACTGTGGATAGGACCTGACACTCCTCACAAAATTACCATCTTTTACTTATTTTTATCCATAATGTTTTTGAGTTTTTTTTTGACACCCCTTGGGTTTTTCTTTAGTGAGTTTCTTTGTAAGACCGTAGATAGGACTCAACACTCCTCACAAAACTACCATATTTTTTTTTACCTCACTTTATCTTCACTTGTTTGTTGGCACCCTTGTGGGTTTCTCTTTTATGAATTTGTAGTGTAATACCATGGATAGGACCTGACCCTCATAAAATTACTATCTTTTCATATTTTTATATCCTTGTTCTCAAAATTTAGCTTTTGCTTCTTTTGTTAGATGAAATTTGTACAACAATATATGTTAACATGTTTTCCTCTATTTCCCTCATTCTTATGATAAGGAGTCACACTTTGCTATCATTGTATGCCTTTTTTCTCTTTATAACATTTTTTGTGATTTGAAGTAATTTAAATTGTTCCATATGTCATTCCTCTTGATTTCCATTTTCCTTTCACACCACATTAGATAAAAAAAAGTTCAAAGTTCACTTTTATTTCACATATATTTACAAGACTCTTAAACCCCATGCTCTTTGAATTTCTTTCCCTTAGAAACCTTGTCCCAAATATTCAAATGAAAGTCATCATTAGCACCCATGTTTGGTTTTCCAAATCTATATGGAGGAGGAATAGAAAAATCCATCAAGAAGGTTAAAATTGAAATCATTTGAAAAAAAAGGCAATGATATATAAAAGGCAACATACAAATCTCAAAATTCAACATCATACCAAAATATATGATTACAAGTACATCTCCTATCTCTAATTGATACTAACTCCACAGTTGGCCTCACATAGAGTCAAGGTTCATTAGGGTGTAGTAGGCTAGTCGATTAGAATAAGGAAATTCAAAAAACACTTTGGTGCTACCTAATTTATCACACAAGTACCCAATCTTTGTAGTATAATGATAGATTTGTAATGGGTCCTAAGGAATGGGGAACATTATAAGGGAAGATAGGTCCATTTTAATTTTCATGTATTTATTCTTCATGGGATGATCTATATACTTTATTTTTTGACCTAAGACTTGTGTGGCTAAGATAATTTCTTCATATTCCTTAAGTTTTAAAGTCCTCTTATTTTTACAAACCTAATTTAAGTTTCTTGACTTTGATAAAGAGTTCCTCTACCTTGATTTTTCCTTCAGTCTCCCCTCCACCCATTTCATTTCCCCCCTTGATAGACAAATTGTGATTCCAAATCTATTTTCTTTTCTTCCTTAATTTTTTCTTCTTCATATCTTAAAAACATGCTATCACTAATTTATTTTAGTTTTATCTATCCTTAGAGTGAAACAACATGTTTGAGAAACTATGGATACTTCTTTATTTTTCACCATGATTTTATATTTCTAGACTTGTCTTACTTTCCTTTTACCATTTATCATTTTATTTACTATCCTATTGTTATGGACACTTGAGTTCATACCCTTTTTCCATTTTTGAGTGAAGTGGGATTGTTACTTCTCACTCATCAATTTTATTTTCCCTTTTATGCACCTTTTTTCCATGTTGAGTGAGGTGGGCTAGTTACTTCTTATTCATCAATGTTTTCTTCCCTTTTATATTTTATTTTTCTATTATTGAGTGAGATAAGGATTTTTACTACTCACTCATCAATGTTGTTTTACCATTTTATTTCTTATTTTAAACTTAATGTTTGATTACCATCCTTTTTGACATGTATCCTTACTTTGACTTGGTGAGTTTTCCTTTTTTACTTAAGGATAGCTTGTTTGAGTTTTTTGGTCTTTACTAGCCTTAGATTTTTGGTTACCTAATTTACTCTTGTTGTTGGACTTGGTAATTTGGTCTAATATAGCACTTGTCACCCTAGATTTCCAAATTACCAAGTACATCCCATCCTTATAGCACCAACTATCTTGGATTTTTTCATGTTTGTTTATTTTTGCTCTTTAGTTTTGTATTTTTGGGTTTGTCAAAAGTAGTCTTTATGCCCTCCACAATCAAAACTAACAACAAAATAGACAAGCATATAGTGATAAAGGTAATTTAAGGTACACATTACATTTTCTTTTCATTTATTTCCCCTTTTCAATCATTTACTTTCAATTATTTTTTCTTTAAAATACTATAATTTATTTTAGCATTAGCATTATGTGTTACAATGTTCTTTTTCAAAGCACCATCCCCTATTGCACTTTAGTGAAAAATGATGAAATTAGAGTTTTAATATGTATACAAATAATATTTTCAACCTTTTATCAAATACTAATGCTTTATATCTTTCAGGAACCTGTCGAGACTTAATTTCTCTAAATGCATGCCCTAAAGGGTGTACTGGGAAAGGGGTGGGTAGACCTTTGGTGCTTCATAGGATTTGTGTCCCTTATTTACACATTATTAAAAATATAACCATATCTTAAAACCATTCCCTAAGCTATTACTCCTCTCTTACACACTCTTCTAGTCTTTTCCCTCTTTTTATCCCTCGTTTCCTCACCTTGATCCCCTTTTGCCAGTTGATTGTACTAAGTTGACTATGTCAAACTTGTATAGTTTTCAGAATTTTATTATTATATAGGTTAAAATTGGTTGACCCTATACTATTTTTGGGTGTTTTTACTTGATAACTTTATTATCCCTTTGATCAACGTAGCTCGGGACCTAGTGATTTATATTTTGAAAACATATAAGGTTGACTGGGTCGACCCCATATAGCTGACATATTCAAAAGGATTTAGGGTAAGATCCACGTATAAATACAATATCATTTCATCATTATTTAAATATTCAATCAAGAGATTTATTATTCACTTTCACTTCTTTACAATTTGCTCTTCCACCATTCTACATGAGGAGTCTTAACTTAGGGTTTATAATTGGAGAATCTAATCTTATGGATAAGTCTTGGATGATTTGATATTTCTTAGTTGTCATTATAAACCAAAATAACCTCTTAAAAATCCCCTTTAACCAAGGGAGAGATTGATTCTTGATGGGTTCACATTCAGGTAAGTATATTCTAACTTTATTCTCCTCTTTTTAGTAGATAGAATTAGCATAAGTATTGGCTTAAATAATATTACTCTTCATATTCCATGTATTATGGTCTTACTCATACTTAGATTAATTTATGTTCTCTTATACATGTTTTTATTTCTTTACTAAACCCTCATGTTGTGCTAAAAGCTTTAGTGTACACTAGATTAGATTTACTTTCTTGTTTATTAGAATAGAGTGAATATCAAAACCTAGAACTCTTTTAGGGTTGTTGTGTGATTGTGTTAGACTGTCGGATTTTAAAATCTTATTATAATGGTGTATTATGACAAGTTATCCCCTAATATGGTCTATCATATCCCCATATTGGTCATGCTCTTGCTTAACAAATGTATCCCCAATCGAAAGTGTAGGCATACTTTATCTTCTCTAAGCTAGGATTGATTTATAGACATGATGCATTTTTTATTGCATACATATCAATCCTATTGAAGGTATATTTCTATATTATCCTTCACACCTGGACTAACATTGGAATGGTCTAAGGTGTAGGACACATGTATCTTAGACCAGATATCTAGATTTTTGAGGATAGCTCCTTTGGTATATCACTTATGCTCATTTTACTAAAAAATTCTATTATTTTTGTGATGAAAAGGGTTGGGAGGATTACTAAAAGGGAAATCTAATTCTATTATTAGTGATACACCTATATTTTTGGTTCATCCACTCTATTTAAGCTCATACAACACTAGAAATCAATGTAATGATTGAATCTACAACTCTAAGGGATTCTTATGTAACAAGATTTCACATAGAGGTTTCATCAAGGATCAAAGCATAACGAGAATGATGGAAGTCTTGATTCAATTAAATAACAAGTCAATATATCCACTATTATCTTAATAAATCAACATCAAATAATGTATATGACCTACATAAGATGGCATACTAGTAACTACGTGAGATTAGGACCTACCAAGGGAGAAGATACTACCACATGTGAAAATAAAACCAACATAACACACTAAACTTGTATATAAGAATATGAAAATAGACATTTTATTATCTTAATAGGTTTACAAATATCAATCTTGGTAAATTTTCATCATCCCCAAGAGAGGGATCTTGAAAATAGGCTTCAAAGCTTGAATATATATAAGTGAGAAGAGAATTAGTCAAGTTGAGATTCCATCTTTGCAAATATCCCTATAAAACATTATTGATGAAGAATATTTCGACACTTCACACTTTAGTGAACTCGATATTCTAGATGATAAATGACTCACTACCTTAAACCATTTGCAAGTATACCAAAACTACCTCTATTGTAGCTATAATAAAGGAATAAAAGCTATGGAGTTATAAATTAGAGATCTTGTTATAAAGGAAAACCAACCAAATACTAATGTTGATAGGGATAAGAAGGGAAAATTTGAACCCACTTGGTTGGGATCATATGTCATCATTGCTAAATATGGATTAGGAGATTACAGGTTGGACACAAAAGATGGAGAGGAGCTTGATGAACCTATGAACATCATGCACCTTAAGATATTCTATGCCTAAATTATTCTAAATGTTATTTATATCTTAGGTGTCAAAAAATAAAAAAACCCAAAAAAAATTTAAAAAAAAAAATCAAAATCAACAAAAAATAAACAAAAGATAAAAATAATTCATCCACAAGTGAAAACTAGTTTACTAGTGCTTTGGGCAAGTACCATGGTGAAAACCAAATTTTTGGCACCATGTATAATCCATTATTTATATTCATCCTAGATACTTAGGGTCATTCCATTCTAGTTGTTACTTATATATTCCCATAATATCATTCGTCTCTTCATCCATTTCATAACTTCTTAGCTTAGTTTTTGATACTTGTATTTATATAACTAAATCCTTGTTCACATTAGAGGAACATCTTATATATAATCAATCTTATCACATTCATTTCCACACAATTTTAACCTATCATTCCAACCCCATAAAACACTTCAACTATTTTTGTCTACAAATCTAACTACCTTTCAAATCAATCATCATTGTACATTCACTCACATTTATTGGGAGGGGAAAATGCACATCTATTCATCACACATAACACACTTCATCACTCAACCTATTTTCTCATCACTTCCCATATTAGGATAACTACATTGGCCTGATATCCCCACATAGAATTTATCCAAGGTGGATTATATAGGTAGCACTTAGAGACATGGGGTCTCTAGGGTTAACTCAGCCACTGTCATCCCCATTATCCCATTCCCCCAAGCATGGTTTCATTATTATTACATCCAACATGAGAATTCACTTTTTCATATCCACATCCATGTGGTTGTCATCAAAATTTCCTCATTGATAATTCCATATTGTCATAGATATTGGAAACCACAAGTTTCAAACCTACTCTAGGATGTTAAGTCAAATATTTTGCTTCCTTTCTAGGTATTGATTACTTTAGTTTTTGTTTTTTCCTATGATTTATCCTCATTGTGCTTAAACTTATATTTTTAATCTTTTAGTACGTTATCATTTACGTAGTTATTTTTGGTTATCTTTTTTAATCTTGTTGTCTTGGCATCATTGGTTATTTTACTTAATCTTGATTGTCTTTTCATGTGTCTTGTTATTATCATCATTTACTTATTTTATCTTATCTTGTCATTTTTATGTGAAATTTTTATTTTAGTTTGCATTTGTCTTATTTCTAATTGTTTATTTTTACTTTTATTTTTTTATCAAAGTCATTTTATGTATTAATATATAGTGTTATCATGATGCACTTAGTACTATACAACTTACATCTTTTTATTATTTTTTAAGTCAAGATTTATTATGTATTACATTATAGTGTGGTTATGATTTTTCCATATCATGATGTACTTCATTTTTCACAAATTAATCTTTCAAATCCTTATGCATAAAATACAAATATTCATCATGGTTATTTCATATCATCAATGATTTTTTTTGGTGCTATATTAAAAATTAGGTTGCTCAAATCTTAATCAGTTATTCATGTTGGAATTCCAATGCAAGGTAAAAAAATAAAACACAAGGTAGCAAAAATCCATACATTTTTCCATTTCATTTTTATAGCACAATAAAAACTAAAAAGGATTAATATGTGCTATTATAAATCAAAAAGTAGGAAAATAATTACCATCCATACCATATCTATCCATGTAAATCATAATCCATACATAAAAAATAATAATAGTCCATAATGTCCATATAATAATCATAGCACAAGTCTCACATCCAAAATGAATCATGTATATCTATATAAAAAGTGTGTTTGTATAATGATACATACCAAAGATACATATACATTAATATATCATGATCACATCCATATCAAGTCTCTCCTTGACCCTTGGATGGGGAATTTATCATCAAACTAGGCTCACACCATTGTGGTATACTCTTCAGAGGACCCATGACTCACTATGATGCCTTCCTAGTAGATCATTTTGACTCCATAGGTTACACTGACCTCCTTAATAAATACCTTAGGGCTGAGTACTCTCTATAAAAAGGTACTCATCATGATATTAGAATGGCCTCCTCATATAAAATCCTATAGTATGTATCCTAATCAATCACATGCATGACCTTATCCAAGGTCTCCACATGTCTTTGTGTTTCCAATAGTACCCTAGCCTCTACTAACTCAACCTATGATATCTCTTTATTTGGTACCTCTATGATGCAGGGGCATCCAAAAATGATGTAAATTTGGTAATGAGTGAGTGTCTTAGGTATTATAACATGTCGTATAAGGCATTTGAGTATTTATAAGAGTAATTAGGTTTTTTTATTGGTTGTTATTTTCCTTGGGAGATTTTCTCACCAAAACCCCATTTCAAATATTTGAATTGTGCTTAGTGAGTTTAGAGGTCTTTTGAGTAGTTTTCAAGAGTGTTATGTTAGGAAAATTTTGGTATAGGGTCATGTAGTAGTCTATGTGGGGTTTAGAAAGGTACCTCACGTACATTTCATAAATAAGGTGACATAAACCAAGGAATTTGAATGTAATGTCTAACATATGAAAGTAGTTGCCAAGTAATTTCTAAGAAGGTAGTTATTCCTATATGTAAGATGTAATGTAATGAGTTTTGGATTGATTTAAAGGTTATAATAATATAATAGGGGTCATTAGGAAGTTATAAATTTAGTTTTGAAGTTTTAAATAGGTATAGGTACGGAGGAGTTTGACAATGGAATGAAATCCATGAGAATCTTGTACCCTATCCATGGTGACAGTTATATGCAAAGAAAATGAATTAATGGAAGAAAACATGTTTTAATGTGTATGTGTATATATATATATATATATATATATGAATATGAATGGTTAATGTGTTTGAATTAAATTTTATTATTTTAGGGACTTAAAACCTTTCAAAAAAATTATCCTTACAAAGAACCAAGATTTAGATGATAGTCTATATAATACTTTGTTTACAAGGCATAACCAAGGTAAGGAAAATGAAGTTTATATGTTTTGAATTTTTATTGAAGAATAAATTTATTTTAAGAATTTATATTATGTTTGAACCTTATATATGTATTTACAAGGGTATTTAAGTTTACAAACTCAAAATAATCCATTGGAATCACTCTTAACCTGCGAGAGCTTTGTTCTGAGAAACACGGTGAATGAAATCTTGTTTAAATGATTGAGTAGAAAAAGAAGTATATTTTGGTATGATGTTAAGAAAAATAATATGGTCCAAATGATGTATATTTACCTTGTATGAGTCTTTTATAACACCAAATAAGTAAAATATATTCAAAACCTATTCTAATTTGCATATAGGTAGATTGTACTCACAGAACACTATAGAATAAATGAGTCAATGGTGTTTAGGAGGTGATCTAGTAGAAATAAAGATTGGAAAGGGTATATATTGGTAAATAAGACATTTATTAGGTATTTCATAGTTTTTAAATCCATTAAAAATCCATTGAAATAATTTATAAGTCTCTAATGTTTGTGTAGGCCATAAAACCCCTAGTTTATGGTAAAAGATAAAATGTTGAATATCTAATTCTTGAATTGGTGGAATTAAATGAAACTTTGTAGTATACTATTTTTAAATTTTATCTAAGTGAATATGATGGTTTTATACATGTACATTCTTATTAGGTATATATTTGAGTGATTGAGTTGCAAACAGGGGTTAAAGGCCTAATTAGGCCTAGATAATAAGAAGAAAAGACTTAGAAAAGGGGTACAATAGATGAATTAGTCAATAAAAATTCATGGATATTTATAAAATTATATAGGGTACTCATAAATTACACCATATTTGTAAGGTAAGGTTTTACTTGTTCGTATCATGTAGAATTCTAAGAAAAAAGGTTACTAGATTGGAAGTGTGATTGAAGGCTTAACAATTAAAGAGGCAGATAGATTTTGAGATAGGGGTTAAAGTGAGTTGATTTAAGTTTTTTAAACTTAAAATAGTCTATCTATGATAAAAAAAAATTCTACATAAGACCCTATTCAAGGATTGGAGGTGATTTGGTCAAAAAAAACTCAAAGACTAGTGAGAACCATTGAGAACTTGAAGGAAAGGGAGTTAGAGAATGAAATGAATGAAGTGTAAGTTTGAATTTGAGTGGTTTGAGAGACTAAATTTAGAAAAAATAAGTATTTAAATATTCTTAGTTCATAAGACTATGTTTGAGAACCATATCATGGAGTTGATAGAAGAAGTTATTTTGTAGGTTGAATGCAAGAATTTGTAATTTTAGGTGTCAAAGTTGGGTTAGCAAAGAATGAAAGAGTTTCTCTGCATCACTCCATATCAACCTTGTATCATCTAAAATATATGTGTCCACATCCTATGTAAATAATCCAACTAATAATGTGAAATATCTCTTTAGTCTCTCTACCTCCACCTAGATCCTATCCACCTCACCTAATAACCGTTTGATCTTTATAGCTCTCAAGCCTAGTTGAGCATTCTTATCATCCACATCCCCCTAAAATCTGGTAACCTATCTATGTAAACTAATAATATATACATATCAATCCCTAATATCTTCATGTAATATATCAATCATTATTTGATCCTCAAGATATCTCACCATCCCTAATGGCCTAGCTCCCTCTCCTCTCTCTACATGTGTCTCTGGTATAGATATCATCTTTATATCATCACCATCACTATCAATAATGACTAAGCTATCAACTTTTTGTCCTCACCCACATCCACCTATGTCTCTTCTCTTACTTTCACATCTTATAAATGTGTCTCATCTATCCTCAGTCTCTTATGATTATCACCTCATCCTTATCTCCCTCCCCTCTAACCAGTAACAACTCTCTAAACCCTCACCTAAAAAAAATACCTTGTGGGTGTCTACCCAAGTTAGTAACTAATATTTATCTCCATGTATGAGGAGACACAAATGTAATTGTAAGTCTCATTATCTTCTACTTGGTCTACCACTCCACATATCCATATACTTTACCTACATCAATAACATCACTCCTATCAATCCAAGTCATTGTCTAAACATGCATCCATTTTTGCTCTACAACCCTAGGATCAATGGGATTTCCCTACTATGATCTCTCCCTAACAAATCATACAAACATGTATGTCCTAATTAGAATGTGTTTCCTCAATCCAAACTATCATAATACTTTGTCCAGCTGGTATCTCTTAATAATATAATCATTTATACTTATAATATAACACTAGGTCATCATATAATCCATATATAGTACATCATGTGCCCATTCTAAATATATCTCCTTGTATTTCCTCCATGTAATATGGTCCTTTGTAAGCTCATCTAATCTTCTCCTAGAAAACTCTAGATCTCATAAATGTGGTCTCTATGTCCCTATAATCAAATGCCACCCATATGTAATTGGCTCCTCCTATTAGCTAAGGATCATATGTCCAATGGGATTCTCTACAAAAATATGCTTTGAATACCATACCTATAATAGAGTTGAATGACCTATCTCCTTCCCATCTAAATAAACTATGTGATGCAACTCTCTATACAAATGAGCTAAAGCACAAGGCCCTCACGTAAACCACTCCCCCATATACATAATGTCATTGATAACATTAATAAACTAATAAGTCACAATCTACCTCTTTTTTTAGTAGTATTATGCCACTAACAATAGCCATGATCACAATCATCAATGCATTTTTACTAAGGCCATGCATGTATCAATATCCACACCCCCTCTCACAATTAGAATCAACTCCTCACCAAATATCCTATGGAGTGTAGTCAATTATGGTCAATATCTCTAGGACACTCATATACCTCGAATTAGGATCCTCAAGATCCACCATACATCCTTTAGTGTGACTATTATCTCACATATCAACATATGAATTATATTCATTTCATTAATGATATCTATAATAAAGATGAAGGACCTATCTCCTTCCCATCTGAATAAACTATGTGATGCAAATATCTATACACATGAGCCAATATACAAGGCCCCCACACAAACCACTCCCCCATATCCATAATGTAATTGATAACACATAATAAACTAATAAGGTCATAATCTACCTCTCTTTTTAGGTAGCATTATGCCACTGACAATAGCTATGAGCACAATCGTCAATGTATTTCTACCTGAGGCTATGCATGTATCAATATTCAGACCCCCTCTCACAATTGGAATCAACTCCTCACGAAATATCCTATAAAGTGTAGTCACCTATGGCTATTTCTAGTACACTCATATACCCTAAATCAGGATCCTTGAGATCCACCATACATCCTATAGTGTGATTGTCATCTCATATGTCAACAAATGAATTGTACTCATTTCATTGTGCCATATCTCAATCAATGTAGTAAGTAATGCCCTATCAACTTGGATCTATAGCATCTAGGAAATTTAGGATAGTATTGTCACCTCTATAACTCTAAACTCATAATTAGTGAACCTCATAATCCATGGCAATGATCTATCCCTCCACTCTTGTGTCACCAACACTAGAATTACCTCATACAAACAACACACAGTAATGCATTGTTAATTTCATTTAATCAACTAAATCTATCATAACCAACCTCAATCACATATTAATTTCATTTTCATTTATCCATATATCTAAAATACATGACTATTTCTAGGATCATTATTTAACCTAGCAATTTTTCCACTCATTTTAATGATTTCAATATGTCCTTCATTGATTTTTTTTTTGTGTTTGGAAAATTTGCTACCCAAATCAGCAATTTTTCTACACATCCAATTTCAAAAATATCCCTTAATTATTTTTCCCAACAAAATTTTATACTCAATTAAATGATTTCAAATACTCCCTACAAATTCACAACTCCCCTAACCTATTTCCATTTAATTATTTCACTACATAGTTTTAAAATTTTGCTACATGGAACAATGATTTCACAGTTTCCCTTAATGATTTCGTAACTTTTGATGATAAAATCATTACTGGGTTAATTATAAAATCATTAAAATCAAATTTAAGATATAATAAATGACTAAAAACTCAAAAACCAATGTTTTAAATTGTATTCATTTGTGACCTACCCCTCTCCATTCTTTGATATATCCTCATGCACTTGTTATGGTGCTAGTGAATAGGGGTACAGTCTATTTTTCTCCATGAACCCAGAACAAATCCACTCAATCATAATATAATAACCAATCACTATGAATAAGTTTTCCATAAATTAATTTCCAATTCATCCTCACTTTATTTATAGTCTATCCCCCCATTCAAATACTTCTCCCTCAAAACCCATCAATTTCAAATTTCAGGCCACAATCAATCAAAATACTATAAATCCTTGTGAGCTGCTTACAACTATCACTTTTTTAAATATTTATCTCAAATTTGAAAATCCATATTTTTTATTTTTCAATGAAAATTACAATGATCAATATATATTATTCTCACATCCACTCACATGACCCCTGAGTCCAAGTACCATCCAATCATGTAGTCTATAAATGAGAAATATTCTTTTTCCAATATATTCTCTAGCAATTTTATGCTAGGGGCAAATCATTTACACGTATTTTAACCTTGAAAGTATGATATTGGTTTTTAATACTTTGATTTATTGAAAATTTAAATTATTCCCACTTCTTCATAATTTTCCTCTTAATCATTCTGAGTGTTCTTCTTTCTCACACAAACACCCAAGTGGGAATCATCACATTCATTTTCATTCATCTAGGGCAATGTTTTCTTCTCAAATCATCAATGCTCTAATTTTTATATTATTATTAAAAATGGTATTAATTCATAAAACCATTTCAAAGAGGGGAAAATGTACACGCCTAAATTTAATTTGGTGTCAAAATTCACTATGATGTGCTCACTCTTCTTCTTCCCAAATTTAAATTCAAATAATTAAATAATTCAAAATTAATCAATTATGAAAACTTTTTATCCAAATTTATTTAATAAATACTAATTTTACACCTAACCCAAACATCCTCCATGATTATCTCCCTCATAAGTTGACTCATCTAACTACTTCCTCAACCACCTAGTGAGTCACATTGGAATATATCAACCAATTTAACACCTTCTTGATGACTCACTCAACCAACTCCCATTTTCTCTTAACCTATGGAATTTTTCATCATCCTCATGGATGATAACTAATTATCCACTATCAATTATTTGAATAATTATAAATTTTAAACTAATCCTCCACCATATAATCTACCTCCCAAAAACCTATAAATAGTGTAATCCATCACTTTCATATATCTTGAATTATGATAGTGAAGTGTTATCAAATTCATGATAAAATCCAAAGTAAATAAAAGACATCCAAAGATGATTTACATACCAAAACACTTCCCATTTTCCCTTGCATTGGATAAGAGTGATCAACCACATTTTAGAGAGTAAATCAAATTGAATCACAATGGAAGAAGCTCGTGGTACTAAGGTATAAGCTTGTGTTACTATTTTTTGCATTTGTAACTCTATCCTAAGTTTATTTAGTTTAGATTATATTTCAATTATTAGTTGATTTATTAACTTATTTTTCATCTAGATTCCTTTCACACATTTTTCTTCATGCTTTAACCTTAATCAACTTGTATTATCTCTCAAACTAGTCTTAAATATATAAATGGGTAATTAATCTTTTATAATGAGAATTATTTATAAAATTTTCATGAAAACATCATAACAACTTCTAATGGTATAATAAACTTATTCAATTTAGATAAAACATTATGTTCAAATATTATACATAACTTGATTCGAGGACCTCAAATGCATTGATAATAATCTACATGAAAACCATTTGAATGTGATTTTGCCCACCCCTTGTTAGGATATTTTTGATGAAATTCATGTAATAAATTACTTTGAGTATGATGTTTTTGAGATAAATATTCTATAAATCCAGACAACTAAACTATGAAAGCAAATGCGAAAGGTATAAAATTTAATCTAATGAAGCAATAAATTTACTCTAGGAATCAAGGAATCTAATATAATAAAACTAAAAATATAATATAATCCTATCATTAAGGTAAAATTCATAATCATTCTGAGATGGCTATAGTTAGATTACCAAGAAATAATGTTTCAAAAGTTACCCATTGACTAGAAGATTTAAATTGTTGCCTTTGAGATATTTCAGGTGAAAAACATTATTACCTAGAATTTTAGAAACCTAATATGGTTCAATCCACAATGGAGTGAATTTATTATGTTGTCCTTTATTTTCATGTGTTTTATCCCATAGGATCACTAGGTTTGAAATTTATAAAACCTTTCATTTAGATCTTTTATCAAACCATCTCTTGATAATATTTTTTGTAGATTTGCAAAGCATCAATTTATGGTCCTTCATCTAGATAATGTCTTATATCCTTGACTAAATTATTTCATCTCCTTCCATAAACCCTTGTATGAATTTATATATTGGTAGTTTAAGAGTAATAGGAAATTTAGGTCGATGTACATAAACTAGCAGAAAAGGGGATGCTTTGAGGACCTAGTTATGTCTCGATATGACTACCCATAGTGCATACTTTACAAAAAATTCCACTCTTTTAGTTTATCTTTTGTTGACTTATTGATGGTATCCATTAATTTTTTATTAGTAGGTTATGCAATTTCATTTAGTTATGGATAGTAATTTCAAGAGAACTTGATGATAATTTTATTATTATAGACCCATTTAGTGAATCTATATATTGGAAGGCTGGATTGTTGTCACATACCAAATAAAATGGTGTCCCAAATTTGGTTGAGATATTATCTTCAAGGAATTTGATCACATTTTGACCTCTAGAATTATTTGTCATTACATCCTCTATCCACTTGTTATATTAATATGTAGATGTCAATAAAAATTTGTGTCCTACTAAATAATTGGGATTAATCACTCCCACAAATTCCAAACCCCATTATGCAAAAGGGTGTCCTTATATTATAGACTACAAAGTCTTTATTGTGTGTACTTATATTTTTCCAAATACCTAACATTTTTAGCATGATCTAACTTGGCTATGAGCATCCTTGAAGATGGTAAGCTAATGGTATCACATCCTTAGAATTTTTTGAGGTACAACATTTCTAAAATGATGTCCACTTGAAATATTCTAATGGAGATTGTCCAGGATGTCTACAACTTCTTATTTTGATATAAACATTAAATAGATGCATTCAAAAAAATTTAAATACAATAATCATTTATTTATCATGTATTTAGTTGATTTGAGTCTGAGTGCTCATATTTTTTCTCTATTTAATTTAGGAGGGCATGTACTTATAAGTGGGTAGTGAATGATCTAAGTATACCAGTTACCTCTAGTTATTTGAGCTTCATTGATTTTTAATAGAGATGCACAGATTTATCTTGGTCATCAATTGAATAATATAATGTCCTTTGACCATTTTAGTAGGTCTCATTTCTAGATAAAACTCCTAAAATTTAACCATCCATTTGCATCTTATTTCACGTAGCTTATTTGTCAAGTGTCAATTTGAAAGTTGGATTTGGGAAAATGTTGTAGATCTTATTGTGTATAATGTAGTGTCTAAATTGATCCGCCACCTTAATAATAACACAAATTTTCTTACCTATCATGGAATACTTTAATTATGCATCTTTCAAATTAATTCTCATAAAGGCAATTAGATGTTTATTGTTATTTACCTTCTATAGGAGTATTATTGATATAGTATGCTCAGATGAAAATGAATATAAGAAATAATTCTTAGTGAAGTTAGAGATAATAAAGTTGGAGCTTGAGCAATGTCAATCTTGATATCTTAAAATTATCTTTTGGCTTCACCTTTCCACTTGATCTCGGTATCTTGTTTCAGCATCGCATTCAATGGCTGAATAATTTTTACAAATCCTAAAATGGATTCATGTACAGAGTTTATTTAGCCTAAATAAATATTTAATCTCTTTTATATAGTTAGGATATGGTATTTTTGAGATATCCTAAACTCACTTTGGGTCATTATAAATTACATTTTGGGTAATGATGTGACCCAAAAAAATTACTTTATGTGACTCCAAAGACACTCTTCTTTATATTTAGTGATACTTCACACCTTCTACACCTACCAAACACTCTCTATAAGTGAGAGAAATGATTTGCCTTATTTTTTGAAAACATGGTCAGATCATCCATGTAAATGATGATACATTTTACAATGATTTATTTAAATGAAAAATACATAATGTGCTAAAAATTTGTACCTATATTAATTAGTCTAAAATTCATTCTTTTATATGAAAAAAATCCCCATTTGTTAGTAAAAGTAGTTTTTAATTGGTCTTCAACTTCTACCAATACTTGATTGTAACCTAAGAATGTGTCCAAAAGGACATAATATATGATACATTAACCATCTAAATTAATTCATCAAGGGAAGGTAGAGGATAATTATTCTTTTTTGAAGCTCTATTTAGGTTTATGAAGTCTATACACAACATGATATCACTATTTTTTTCCTGACATGTAATAGATTAGAAACCCAAGTATAATTCTTGATGGGGAACATGGTCTTGGCATCTAACAACATTTTTACTTCTTTTTGAAAGAGAGGATCTAAAATTCAACTCAAGAGTATTTAAAATTACCTAAATGGTTTAGACCCTTCGTAGAGGGGTATAATATGAGTTATGACTTTCGGGTCAAAAACCTTTAGATATTCATATGTCTAGGTAATTAAATATTTATATTTAGTCATAAAAACCTTCAATTTATACCTTTGAGATTCAAATAAACTCAATCCAATATTGACATGATGTGTATGGTCATTAGTTCCCAAGCTAACTTTAGTAAAATTAGACTCATATGTTTTGAAATGCTTCTATCTTTTAAGCTTGAGTGTCTGTATCAAAAACACACTTTAGTGATACCATCCCCATGGGTATTTGATTTCATTTCAGCTATATTATTCCATTATATCCTAATTCCTCTATTTTCATGGAATTGAAACATTTTCATCAATTATCTGGGATTTAAAAATATCAAAATTGTTTAAAAACTATATAATCTATTGTTCATCATCAAACACCTAAAAATTATCCATGTTATTAGGGACTGAGGTATAGGACACTAAATCCACAAAATAATTATGCATCTTGGACTCTTGAAGTTATCTTAAATTTGCATTTGAATATATTATTAAATTTATTGTCTTATTTTCCTCCCTTTAGATATTTTTGATGTTGAATGCTTCAAATGACTCAAGCAGGTCCCAAGATCTATGTTTATACTTTTTAAAGTGTGAAATATTTCACTAGTATTTACTCCTAATATGATTGATAACCAACTTTGACTCTCCAATTATTAGTAACTATTTGACATTGTGCTTTAGTGTGAATTACAAAATTAAAGATCCATATTCAATGTGATTATTGGTGCATAGGAAATTTAACCTATATGTAGTAAGGTATTGATTCTCATATAAATATATCAATGTCATTCCCCTACCTGAGCCTTTTTTTGAATGGTCACTATCAAAATATAATCTCCAAAATTATTAAGGACCTAAAAATTCATGTTCATGAGATTCATGTTTAGTATTAAATGTGTAAACACCTGCATGAGATGAAGCAAAGTTAACCTTTTCATTCATGGAATTGTATTCCATGATAAGGTAATTCATCTTGGGCTCTCTATCCACTTGGATATAATTTTATACTCCTTTCCATGGTAGCCACATATGTGAAAAATTAGTAACCAACTAACTATTTATTGTCTTGGGGCAATCATGACTAAGAAGTAAGTTATAATCCTCATGAATGTCAATGAAGATAATAGTCATATATTGTTAGACATGTGGTTCAGAATAAAGCTACATGTTAATATTTAATAGTTTCCTAATAATTGGGACTATAGTCATATCTAGTTTTAAGACCACTCTCTTGGATTTATCTAGGGTCAAGCCTAGTTTCTTTCATACAACTGTAGGCACTACAAGGGCTGAGGCACCTGAGTCTATCAAATAATTATGCAATTCTTACCAAATATTCTTATATTCAATAGAAAAGGTGGCATTTTAGGTTTGTCTTTATGAACAACCAAATTGGAATGTGTAGCTTTGGATTTATCAAAAGATGGATTGTTAGTCAGTGTTTTTAATAATAGTTCTCTTTATATAGTAATCTTAGCCAGTTCATGAACAGTATTATTTTCCTTAATTTTATTCATATCCTCAACTATATTATATCCAATTTTGTTTAATGAATTAATAACCTATTATTGATCATTTTATATTGGGAAGGTGGATTGTTATTGTTTTTTAGATCTGGAGGAATAAATACATTATTGTTTGGAGGTATAGAAGTTGTGAGAGTTGTTGGAATTTATTTCTCAAGTTACAATCATTTATTTACAACTAGTGGAAAACATGGATCTCATACATACTATATTATGGCTCATTTTCATCCTTTATCAGGAATGGGAATTCACATGCCTCAAACATCATTATAGTGCTAGATTAACTAAAGGAAAAAGTATAGATGAATTAGTCTATACATAAACATATACATTCTAGATCACCATGTTATGTAGTATTTTGGACTCTACACTAATTGGGTAAGGCTATCTCCCATATATTTATCTTAGGGATCTTATTGGGATATGGCTAAAATTTATTACCTATCCTATTAAATGACTTATTATATATCTAAAATGTGAAATTACTATTGGTTATCTTTCTTATAGTATTCCCAAAAAAATGTTGCATGTTCAGAAACTCATTGATAAGTTCATGTCCCATACATTGAATGGCATCTAGTTCTAATTTTTTAAAATGAAAAGCAATACCCTAGGTGGTAGAATCATTAACTTATACCAAGGCTTGGTTTTGAATTCTATGAGTAGGTGTTGACATAGGATTACACATAAAACTTAGGTTATAGTTAAGTAGAACATGGGCCAAAGGTAATTATGTATATACTTAGTTCTGATCACAAGCTATAACATTTTTATTATCATTTCAAATAGTATTAAGGGCTAAAAAATTTTGAATGACATTGGGCATAGCCAAATCTTATAATTTGGGACTCAAATGCCTATAAATTTTGATATCTTTATCATAACTTAGTGGTTGTGTGGTGATTTCCAGTGCTCTATGTTGTAATATTGCATTTATAGAGTCTAAGACATTTTTATACATCTCAAGGGATAACACATCATTAAACTTATATGCAACATCTACACAGTTATACATATTTTGAAATCTTGTGTTAAAGGATCTAATTAGCTCATTGGGTTCTTTCCTCATGATTGAATAATGTTGATATATGAACTTGGGCTATTTACATGTCCAAATTGTGCCAAAAAGTTATTTTGACATTAGTTCCAAGAAGTGATTGAATCCTAAGGGATATTGAGGAATTAGTCATAAGCAACATCCTACAATGTAAAATGTAAAATTATACATGCCACATGTTCATGTACTAGGATCTGATTAGCTCATTTGATTCTCTCTTCATGATTGAAAAATGTTGATATATGAAACTTGGGATAGTTACCTATATAAATTGTGATAAAAAGGTATTTTGACATTGGTTCTAGGAAGTTATTGAATCCTTAGAGATACTGTGGAACCAAATATAAGCAACATCCTACAATGTAAAAAGGAAAAATCTACATGCCAAATCTTCATGGATTATGTTTAATAACCCTAAGGTATTTTTGAATGCCTTTATGTGTTCTTTTAAAGTCCTTCCCCCTAAGGGAGAAAAGGAAGGAAGATAAATTTTTGGATTTTTAAGCATGTCATGGATAACTTTGGGTACAATAATATCATACTAAGCTAACCAAAATAGGGTCATATTAATTGGTGAAATTTGACCACTTCTAGTTGGAGAATATGACTGAGTTTAGGGTCTTCTTGAGGTGCCTCTATCTAACCTAGGTCTTTTATGGATCTATAAGGGTGAGGGTAGTAGACTAGTCTTATAATTTGACCTTGTTAACCTCTTTGGTATATCTAACACAATTCAAGTGATTTTCCTTAATAAATGGGTCTCATTCTAGTGCCAAAATTAATTTTTGTAGATGTGGGTTTTATGCACACTAAATAATCATATGAGGTAGCCTCTAATGTTTTAGGATCAGTGAAGAATTTCACTCCAAAGCATGAGTTTTAGGTTATTAAATTTTGTAAATAACACATGGTGGAACAATGGTAAGAAATAGATTTTTTAACTTGGATGGTTTGGATGTGATAAAATTTAAAATAAACTAAAATTCTACTAAAAGTGGATGTGTGGAAGTAATCAAAGTTGAATTGGATAAAAATGTAAAAATATGGAAAGGTAGGGTAGTGAACAAGGTTTATGACTCAAAGACAAATGAAACCCTTCCAAAATGGTCTTTCTACTATGGGTTGGACAAGTGATTAAAAACTAATGCCTATTATAACTTAATATCAATACACAAGACACAAAAACATAATTAGGAATCAAAATAAATGAATACAATATATTCAATGTTCATAATTGAAGGTTGCTTCCAATATTGCATTGATATCCACATCCTCTGTAAATGGGATATTATGATTTTTAAAAAAAGAGAATTCAAACTATATAATAGCACATTATGAATAATTTTATTAAAATCAAATATACACAACCCAAATAATTGAAATAAGAGTAAGATGGAACTTCCTTAATGATACACAATGTTTAGAAGAGAAATACACATCAAGATAAACTTGTCGAAAAATCTTCATAATTTCTTATTTTCCTTAATTTTAAAAATACCCTCTTTTTGGAATGAGGAGGGTACAAGTATAAATAGGATTTAGATGGGTATGCCTCATCTTCCAAGTAAAATCCAAATTTACATATTATAAATCAAGATTGTGTCAAAATTCATGCATACAATGCATGTTTACAATACATGCATATAAGTCCATGCATAAAATGTATATTAATTATAACTCTCATATACAAATATTTATAAACTAACTAAATAAATTGAGTCACAACTCAGGCATGCAATCATATAAAAGGAACGTCTATGGTGATGATGTGACACTGCCTAAATATAGATCCTACATTCTTGGTATAGCAACTAAAGTGATTTGAGGTTTTTCATGAGTTGATGTGGAAAAAGAACCAACTAAATTAGATAGAGTGTGGTGATGTAAATGAAAATGGGAAGTGTTACATAGGTTATCCTTGTTAGAGATTACACCATCATGAAATTTAGAACTCGAGTATGAGTGTTAGTTAGTTGGGTAGGAATAGATGGTATATTTAATGAAATATTTTCATGCTTTAGTGCTTCTAATTTTTTATATAAAGCATTATTGGCCTCAAAAATAGTTTTAATTATATCATAATTGATAAAATATCTTTTGAATAATTATAGAACGTTATCCATAAATGTTTTATGTATAACCATTGAAGCTATAAGTTACACATGCAAAGTGTATACACATAATATTTTCAAAATTTTACCAATTACTGATTCTCTTTACCCTGAAAGAAACTATCGAGTTCCAATCTCTCTAAGTGCACACCTTAGGGGATGCACTGAGAAAGCAGTGGGTAGACCATTGGTGTTTTGTAGAATTGTTATCCCTTTTACCACTTATTCTCTACACACTTGTCTCCTAAAAACCATTTCCTTAAGCTTATTATTCTCTATTGTATACTCCTACAATCATTTCCCATCTTACATACCCCTTTAAATAGTTTACAATACTAGGTCGACTAGGTCGACCCTATCAGTTGAAACTTTTAGAAGGTCTTAGGGTTAAATCCACCTATATATACAATTTCATTTCTCCATTGTTTAGAGAAGATAAGAAGAAGTAAGAGCTATTATGCATCTGCTTATCCACCATTCTACTTGAGGAACAATCTTAAGCTTGCATACTTTATTTGGATATATAGATCTTATCTTATGGAGAAGTCTTTTGGATGCATTGATAGGTTGTGTAACCTAGAGCTGATTTATCCTTATCATCCTTACATACCATAACAACATCTTGCGAAGCACCTTGGCTAAGGGAGAGATTGAGGTTCGGTGGGTTTGTCTTCAAAGGTAAGTATTCCTAACTTTTTTATTCCTTTATAGATAGACATGCATTTGTACTTATCTTCCATGCATTAATATTTCATATACATTGACTTGAGTATATGTGTTATATGCATGTTTACTTTTATTATTTATTACCCCCACTTTATGTCATAAGCTTTAGTGAGGACTAGATTAGACTTTGATTTACTTGTTATTAATTTAATTAATATGAAAACATAGGACATAGTTTGGGTTATTGCATGGTTTTACTTGATTGAAGGATTTGGAACCCTCTCTAGTGATATTGTTGTGATAAAATATCCCCTAATTAGGTCTAATGGATCTTCATATTGGTCATGTTCTCAATTATCTAATGTATCCCCAATCATAAGTGTAATTAGGATCTATCTTCTACAATATAAGATTGATTTATGGATTTGATGTATTTTTGATTGCATACATTCTGGTGAACTTGATGTGAATCTAACCCTTATAGGTTTTCTTTCACATTTTTCATTTCTATCATTTTATTTATTGTTTTTCTATATTTATAATACTAAGTTGATATGGCTAGTATAGTTTCTAAATTTTGTGTGTAGGTTTAACACATAGTCACATCAAAATGACTATATTCTTTCTATGTAGGTCTTCATCAAATATATGTTACTAGGTCAAATATATTAACATAGTACTCTTATTCATCTCTAGAAAACTTACTAGGTTAAACAAGCTGCTATAGTATTCTAAACAACTTCCAAAAAATATACTAGGTCGATTAGGTTGGTATAGTAATCTAGATAGCTTCCATAAAACATACTAGGTTTACCAAGTCGATATAGTCTTCCTAACAAGCTTTAATAAATAAGGAATTATAGAACTAGGTTGATCTAGTTGACATAATTTGTAGAATTTACAAGTAACATTCAAGGCACTTCAATAAGAATTTCACATTCTTCAACATATTCCAACCCATCAAGGTTCCTTTATTTATCTCTTTTCCATTTCAATTCCTCCTTATAGTTCTATTTTTCAAGGTTTACAATCTTTAAAACTTCTATCATATAGAAAATTAGGTCAACTTGGTCGACCTAGTTCAATATTCTATCTTCTATCTGAGAGACGACATCGACCCTATCAACATAGTTTTTAAAGACTCTTGATTTTTTAGTATAGTAGTGACACTATCAAATTTTTTCTATAATTTTTTCATACAATATCATCTAAACCAACTCTATATTGTGTTACAAATTGGGAATTAACAACTATATACTAGTAATTAATTCACACTTTCATTTTCAGTTATTTGCATGCTTAGAATAGATCACATAGTCTAATTAGGTGATTTTTCAATCTACCATTTAGTTTCACTATTTTTTTTTCTTACACACACTATCAAATCACATAACTTCAAAATGCATTTAAACATTTGTCTTCCCAAGGCCTACCTACTTAGATTTCATCACCAAGGGGGAAGTTGACTTGTTTTCTGGCCAAATATAAACATGTGGATAATGGTATATATTGGAAAAGCACCCATTACCCTTATCAATATGAGATTGTGAAGGGAGGGGGTAGGCCCTAATACCAAGTCAATACCATTTCCAACACATATCCCTTTCAACCTAAATTTCCTAAAACCATCCATAGATTGCTTTCTAGTTCCATACCTTCATCCAAATTACTTATCACACTTAAATTAACACTTTATAATAATTTAACAACATTTATGATGACCATTTAGTTATCATTTACTTTTAATTTGATTGTTTTCTCTTTGCTCATTATATGTTGTATTGCAAAAACTTGCATTGGCCAGTGCTAGTGCAAGGTTTTGTGCCATGTGCCTTAATTGGATCATTCTAATTAACCCAATTGATTATGTGTTTAATTATATTTATTGATTTCAAATTACATTGTAAAATATTTCCATATTTTTAGTACACTATAATTCTATTCGACATAATCTCTTATAGACAATCTATTTTCCCTATCTACAAAATTAAGTCAACCTAGTCGACTCAATATTCATTCCTACCTCTCATGATATAGTACTAAGTCAACCTTATAAACTCCATATACTTCTTATGCTATTTTCTATCTTAGGTTATAGTACTAGGTTGACTATCAATTCTATATCCTTATTAACTCAATTTTTAAACCCTATTTCCAGAACACAATTGACCCAATTGACTCCATAATCTTATTTATTCATTCCTATTTCCTTAATTTTGCATCACCTTTGCCTTCACTAATACCTCTCCTTCTTCATGAAATTCTTATTTGAAGATAAAACTAATTTGAACTTAATGGATATGATGAGTTTTATCAACCCTAATAAGTACTCCCATAAGCAGCTTGTGGCTTTTATCCTAAATGAAAGTAATGTTCATATAGCCACTCACACTACAAACTATGGGACCCATATTAATTCATATTTTATTTGTAACCCTCTCTTCTCACTTGAATATCAACCCAAATTAGATTATACCCCCAAAATGCTCTTCTTCATCTTTGAGTTTTCTCAACATCAAGGAAAGGATCCTTCTACTATTTACCAACTCATAATAAGTGGTCAAGTTGAGGAGCCTCATTCACCTTCTCCCACATTATCACATGGATTTGGGGATACTAAATTATTTGCTTCCCATCCTCTTCCCTCTATTTTGACCCCTTCTCATACCATGACTTCTTCTTGTTGGAGGTACAATCATTGATAAGGGTGAATCAGTGATGTAAGATATTTCAAACTTTAATGTAAATCCTTTCAAACTCTTAGTCAATGATCACAAGCATTCATAAAGAATAAAATATGTTCATAATAATAAATAATCAAGATGATTCAAGATCATAGATATAACACAAGATCTATGCAGGAAACCCTCTTGGGGAATAAAACCTACGCTCAATCCTATAAACACATGGACTACTTGTCCTATAATATGATCACAAATATGAGACCTTTTAGTGAAGTACCCACTTCATAAGGAATACCCACCCATAAGTATGAACAATTTCCCACTTGTTCTATATGTTGAGCACTTGCACAACACCTATGAAATCAATATCTCTAGAACTTTGATTACAGATCAATCTAATTGGAGAAATAATGTACAACACCTCTCTCTCTCAATTCAACACACAATCAAAATTGATCATAAAATAAATTCATCTAAAACACCTTTTTTTTATCTATTTAAGATTCTTCATTCATCTTCTATCTACTCTAGACTTCAATCCATCCATTGAGTATACTCCCTCTGATCTCTTTCCTTCATTTTTATATTCTACTCTCCCAATTCTTCCACACTCAAGTCTAGAAACCATTGCCTTGGTCTCCACTATTTATAGAGTCTTCATGAATATTAACTTCTTGGTCTACCATAATACTTGCCTTCACCATTAAGACATATGCAAAGCTCAATACCATCTTCATAGGTCATCCATTGCATCTATGGATCACACTTAGGTAGCTATACTTTTTAATTAGGCCTTAGTAGCTCTTATAGGTCTCATGGAGACATATTCACCTATTTATCACTCTATAAATAAAATCAAGAACATACAATAAATATCAAACCCCTAAGTCTACTCCATATGACCCCTAAGACATCTTTCGATGACTGTTCTTACCAAAACATCCTTCCACTAAAACACAATTACTTGAACAATATTATATACATAGTAACACCATGAATGAATAAATAGATAACTTTTAATCTCCATAACTTTGATTTTATAAACATTCAAACCTTTTAAATGGTTTTCTAGATGCACCTTAAATTCCTCTACAACTTTTCTTTTTACACTATGATCAAATTCTACATATATCATTAGTTATAGCTCAAAAATTGTAGACTAGTTTTCCCTCAGAATTCAAATATTTAAATTCCAATGGTCACTATATAGACACTAAACATTGAGCACTTTACTTTTATCTCATGATTCTTGGCAAATATGGATAAATACACACCATCGATTTCCTCTTAGTAACTCTATCTTTATCATGCAATGCTTATCATTGATCTTAAATCAAAGTTATTAAAATTGTGCCACTTGGCAACTCTACATGACTTTTACACCTTTTACTCTTAACTCAACCCACACCATTGATCTGTATTAGCATGAACACCTACGAACCATTGATCTTATGTCAACTCAATGAGATAGTGACACTTGTCACTAGTACATGCATTCTTATATTCTTTGACATTTTGATTGAATACGAACCATTAAATCAAGTCTAACAAGATCACATGCATTGTTAGATCATTATCTAGTTTGATGTAATGCTCACCATTATATCTTTATTTTATTAATGCTCACTTTTGGATCTGACTAGACAAGTTAACCTTAGACTTCAATGTAGTTAAACTTGATGATCTCTGGCCCAGCATAGTCTGCTAGAGTAACTTTGAATATTTATATCTTGAGTAATTAAACACTATAGGACTCCAAATTTTCAAGGTACTTTTTTGGTACTATAGAAAACATCACCATGAAAACATTTGACCAAAGTTGACTTTATGAGTTCCTAAAATAAATTCAAAAACTTATTGGTTCATACATATCTATATGACGTGTAGTGATGGTCTAGCTTCTCTTAAGCTATAAGATGCATAATTATCATTACAAATGATCAAGTAACATAGTATAACTTCACCAAGATATCTATGGATGCCTCACAACTTCTTCTTTATCCTTAAAAACCTATAAATGTGTCATATCTCTCCAAAACATCAAATTAATCACTTTTCCATTAATGCATTAGTATTGCATGCTCTCTTTGACATCAATGACAACCTAACATAAATTACCATGATCAATAATATACCCCTTTGTCATTTATGGGAAAATTCCCTCAAAACAACTTCATACTCATTTGAACTGAACTCCTTCATTTTGATCTTTCTCCCCCTTTGACTTTAATGAAAAAGGGTCTCTTCCTCAACATGCAAACAAAAAATCCTCAATAATATGTTTGCATTAAATTAATTTTAAATATGCTAAAGATACATACTTACAATCATATGAAATAATTGCTCCTCCTTTGACATGCACCAATCTAAACTTGTACTTCTCTGATCATTAGAACTGAAAAACTATTCACAAAGCTTAGAAATCTCCCCCTAACCTTATGCACATCTTTTTAAGTCTCTCAAACTATCTAATTTTGATCCCCCTAACTCCATGCTCTATCTAAAAAATATCATCTTAAATAAATCCTCTCAATGATCAAGGTCTACCAGTATTACGTCAAACAATATAGATCTCATAGAAATAAAACAATTGCCCTTTATCCTCTATAAGCCACCATAGTTTAGAACCTTTTCAAAAACATTCTCATGGAACCATGACATACACAATTTGTCACAATATGATAACACATTTTCCTCCTACTCAAAATGACCTTTTAATGATTCATAGACAAGAAGATGACTCCCAAGCTTTATCTTAGATACTCAAATGTGGCCTTTGTCAATGGTTTAGTCATAATGTCTACAATTTGTTCTTTTATAGACACATATTCCAATTTAAAATTTTGATTACTTACTTTTTATCTTAATAAATGACATATAATAGGAATGTGCTTGGTTTTTTAGTGGATAACAGAATTCTTGAAAATACTAATTTCACTATTATTATCACAATAGATAGGATAAGGTCCATTTTATCTTACCTTATAATCTTCCAATGTTTTTTTCATCCACATGGCTTGAGAAAAACATGAGGCAGTATCTATATACTTAGATTATGCATTAGATAGGAATATTGGGGCTTGTTTCTTGCTTAGCCAAGATACCAAGCATTCACCCAAGAAGAAAACATAACCACTAGTACTTTTCCTATCATCCACACAACCAGCCTAATCTGCATTAGTGTGTGTCTTTAGAGTTAATTATTTTCTCTTGGTATACCATAACTCATATTCTATGGTGCCCTTAAGATACCTTAATATTCTTTTGACTTTTTTTAAGTGAGATTCTTGAGGATCAACTTGAAACCTACCAACAAGTCCTACTGCTTACATGATCTCAGATCTAGATGTAGTGGAGTAAAAAGACTTCCAATCATGGATCTATACAAAGTTTGATCAACCTTTGGTGATTCATATTGATTTTTAGCTTACAACATGTAATCATTAGTGTACTCATTGACTTGCACTCCATCATATAAAATTTCCTTAGCATATTATTGATGTATTTATATTGTGAAATGAATATCCCTACATCCAATAGGTTAATTTTCAATCCTAAAAAGAATGAAAGTTTTCCCAACATAGACATTTTAAACTTAGTCTTCATAGCATCTGCAAACTCTCTACTCATGTTATCATTGTCAAAACCAAATATTATGTCATCAACATAAACTACTACTAGTAATTGATGAGTGCCATCTATCTTGATATATAAATTACTATCAATTATCCCTCTTTTGAAGCCTTGTCTCAATAGATACTTATCTAATCTATCATACCAAGCTCTAGGAGCTTGTTTAAGACCATATAAAGCTTTAGTTTTTAAACATAGTCTTGATTACTTGTCATTAAAAAACCTTCAAGTGGCTCAATATAAAATTGCTTATCTAAGTTACCATTTAAAAATGTAGATTTCACATCTATTTGGTAAACTTTGAAACCTTGGAAGCTTGCATATGATATAAAAAGTCTAATTAATTTCATTCTTAATAAAGAAGAAAATGTCTCTTCAAAGTCTATCCCTTCAACTTGAACATATCCTTTACACACCAATCTAGCCTTATTTCCTATGACCTCTACTTTCTCATTCATCTTATTTTTGAAAACCAACTTAGTTCCTATCACATTTTTGTCTTTTGGCCTAGGAACCAAATCCCATGTTTCATTTTTTACTATTTGATCAAGTTCTTCCTATATGGAACATGTCCAATTTTCATCTTTGTTAGTTTTTAAGAAATTTTTGGGTTCAATATTGGATAACAAAGCTATGTCTTATTGATTATGATTGAGCAACCTTCTCCTCCTAGTCTTCAAACTACCATTCACATCTCCAATAACTTGGGAAACTAGATGGTCCTTTTGTATTCTCCTAAAAAGGGCTTTAGTATCCTGTCTCACTTCTTCATCTTTATCATCTAATTAATCAGGTATGCTTTCATTATTTTAAATAACATCCTCATTAGTGTTAATTATCTTCAAGATGGGCTTCTTAATGTTACCTACCTCTTCAACTCTCACATTATAGCTTTCAATAACTTTGTGGAGTCTCTTATTAAAACACCTATAATAATAACTTATGAAGGAATAACCCAAGAATAAGCCCTCATCAGATCTTGAGTCAAATTTTCCAAGATTTTCTTCATTCCTCTTGATAAAACACTTGCTCCCAAACACTCTAAACTGTTTTACATTAGCTTCCCTATTTTTACATATATCATATGGATTCTTATTAGCATTTTATCTAACTTGAAATATATTTAGTATAAAAATAGAAGTATTGGTAGCCTCTTCCCAAAAACCATATGAAATTTTGGAATCTTGAAGCATGGTTCTAGTCATCTCTTGGATAGTTCTATTTTTCCTCTCAACTACCCCATTCTGTTGAGATTTCCTAACAATAGAGTATTGTATTCTAATTCTTTGTTCCTCACAAAATTCATAAAACTCATAAGACCAAAATTCACCTCCTTTGTTTTATGTTACACACTTGATTTTTGATCCTTTTTCATTTTAAACAAGAGTTTTGAATGCTTTAAATTTTCCAAAAGCTTATGATTTTTCTTTAACAAAAAATATCCAAGTCATTTTAATGAATTCATCAATTAATAACATAATTTAGATACTCTAATACCCACTCTCCTTTATTCCTTTACTATTGCATCATTTTCTACCCATGGTAATCATGCATGCACTGCTTCCTCTTCTCATCCCTTTACTAATCCATATTTTACCACATAAGAAAATTTTGACACTAGTGCCTCACATTCCAAAACCTCATCTCAAGCTCCTACTAATTTCCATAGTGGTACCCAAGCCAATACTACCAATTCTAATCCTTTAAACAATGTCAACAATGCAACTCAAACCTATCAAATCCTATTAAAAACTCTTAATCAAATGAATTCTTTTCAAGTTAACAATGTAAATCAAATGATTTAAATTTAAAACCACCTTATTCATCTTCAAACCCACCCTCAACAAATGTCATGGGGCATGCATAATCAAAATGTTCCCCCACATCCTCTTAATGATTCCCATGGTAATATTATCCCTCAACCTCCTCTCATCAATAAGAAAATCAAGCATCTTCAAAATGAGCCTCTTGTTGTCCCCCAAAAATATCAGCTATTTTTGGGACAACATTTGAACTATTTTGGTCCTATAGACCAAAATCATCGCTTCCCTTTCCAAAATTTGTCTTGGGTATTCAAATTCCTCATTTTTCAAGCTTTTTAGAAATCTACAGACTCTTTCAAGGTTAGAGAAAACTATGGACTTGGTTTCTACGGACTCTACAAATAGGCTCATTTCTACAAGTTTAACAGGATTCACGGCTTCTGTAGGTGGGTTCAATCAAAAGAATTAGTTTCTAACAATTGGTCATTTTTGGAATTGGTTCATCACCTTGGTTCAAACAAAATCCTCCATCATCAAGCATCAGCAGTAGGTTCAACGTTTGGTTGATCCTTTGGTTCAACATCAAATGGTTCAAAGGCAGGTTCAATCAAGTGGTCAGGTTCAATCAAGATGCTTTGTTTTAATGCTTTGATTCATTCTTTGGTTCAATGGAATGGTTCAACAGTTGGTTCATCACCAAAGTTTAAAGGGGCAGTGCAATGCAAAAGGAAAAAGTCTCTCGAAGGACAAGTGTCCTTGCGGAGGACACTTGATCAATGAAAGTACCCTTCAAAAGGGTCATTTGAAAAGGTAATTCTTTCAGAATTCAAAAAGACTAAGAATTGTCTATAGGGAAAAGCCTAAGGAAAAGCCCAAGGGAATTTATGAAGGGCCACTGAAGGACCCCGAAGGGTAGGTGCCCTTACGGGGGACTCTCGACTGCCAACTTAAATGGCACTTCCTAAAGCTGAAGGGTCACCTTCCCTTTGAGAAGGATGTAAAACAAGAAGCCCAAAGGCCATTCAGGGATCTTTTCAAAGCCATGGCTCGAAAGCGCAAGTTTAATCTGAAAAAGTGCCAAACAAAAATGTTGAAAGAGGACAAAGGAATGACGCACCTAAAAATGTCAAATTCAACACAGTGAATTAGTCATTGATCCTTTGAACATACAGACCATAATACATTCATAGATTTCAAGGCCAAGACTAGTAGAAAGTGGGGAAGGAATAGAATAGTAAACTAAACCTAGGACCCGATTCAATTAACCAAAAAAGGAGGAATGATGAAGATAAGATCAGATCGCCAGGTGGACATTGAAAGTTGCAAACTTTCAATAAGTGTGACTTGTTTCCCTGCATTGATAAAATCAAATGGGTAAAATGCCCCTAAGTTCCAGCATGTCTTCTTAACAGATTCCAACACAAAATGATGTATTATTGTTCCTAAGTCCTTCTTGAAGAGGCTATATAAGGGACTCTCTTCTATTGTAATATGGATCTCTTTTTTGACAATTAGAATGAAACTCTGCCTAAATTTTAAGGCATTACTGAGACTTTGAGCTTAGATTGCCAATCATATTTTGTTACTGGAATAAGAAAGAAAGTGGATTTTTAGACTTTGTGTTGTAATATTTTTGTTGTTTAGGAAATTGTTCTTATGTCTTTTTCTTCAATATATCTTATGTTCCTTTAATTCAATAAGTAGAATTAGTGACAGCAATCAAGAAGGTGTCCTAAAGAGTCAACTATGGAGAGACTTTATGCCCCCATAATTTCCTTTAGTGTGTTTTCTTTTCATTTCTGTGTAAAGGACCTTGGGGTGACTTTGTGCCCTCATTGTCCTTCATATCTTACTCTTGATCAATCTAGGTGAAGACTTTGTGTTGTATCTCGAATTGTTGGTTATTACATCCTTTGTTACATTTTTTTGTTACTACTAGGAGTATTCTTATGGTTTGATAAATAGTACTTATAAAAGAAGAGGAGTCATGTCTGTCATTTCCCTTGAGTTTTTCCTTTTATCTGCATGCATCATCTCTGAAAAAAGAGAGATGGATGGTTTTTCCTACCCCTGAGTATTATTTTCTATTTAAATATATATAGCTTATCTATAGAGAACCTCCCCTTGATGAGAGGAGAGATCAGTCCACTTATGATGTGGTAAACCTACACATTTGGATGACTAATCTTCCTACTTTAACTGATCAAACCTATTTTGTTTATCAGTATGCTAATCAACAAAATATTCAACCAACAGTTTTTGGTGACTCTACTGGGGAATATAACCCATTATCATTATAACCCTTATCCATTATAGACTTTGACGACTCCATTTCATGTCTTACCCATTATCCATTTATATCCTTACCATTTTTATCCATCTCCATTTTCATCCATCTCCATTATATTATCTAGTCTGTAAAACTAGAGCTGCTAGGAAAGAAAGTGTAGTTTGAAGCCTCAAATTTTAAGCTGAAGCAGGGCCAATTTTTTTTCCATTTTTGTCCTATAATTTGGAAACTCCACTCAGATGTGTTATTCCTATTTTTCATAATCTGATCATGGAAGTTTGAGTCCTCTGGGGTAACTCATTTGGCCCACTTAATCTAACTCCACCCCTGCATGAGCTACCACTCAGTTTAAGGAAGAATTTCCCCAAATTATTTGGTGATGGAAGAGTCCACTTTTATGAACACATTGCAGCCTTCACCATAGCCTGTGGTGTGATAGGGGTAAAATTTGAAGACATAGCAGTTAGGATTTTTGTGGAGACACTACAAGGTGTTGTTGCAGACTAGTTTTACCATCTGCAAGCTAGATCAGTGACTGACTGGAATACACTTAAAGCTAAGTTCAAAGCAAGATTCAAGCTTGTAGAAGATGCACATTCCTTGTTGACCCAACTCACTCAGATGAAGAAAGAGCCTCATGAGCCTATGAGGGATTTCATAGCCAAATTTGACAAATTGAGAAATAGAATCCCTATAATAGCTCGACCTACAACTGAGAATCTCAAATGCTTTTTCATTAATTCTCAGTTACCTGAAGTCAATTTTCTTTTGAGACGTGCAGTCAAATAGATCTTGATGTAGCTCAACTTTTGGCCACTAAGGTAGAAGATGATCTCATCTTAGCAGGGAAGATAAGAAGAGATCCAAAAAAAAATAGATCCTCATCTTTTTCTAAATATACATCTATAGGCACCACTGATCCAATGGTACAAAAGCTAGCAAATGAATTTCTAGCCTTGAAAAGGCAAATGGCACAAAGTATGTCTTCTGCTCCTCTATATAAAGATATACCAAGGAGGACATTCCCTAATTAGCCATATCAAGGCAATGCTACCAGAAGTCAAGGGTAACAAAATCGTCTTCTTCCTCCATAGAGGAATCCTACCTTTGAAGAACCTCTAACAAACTCGATAGTTGGATATCTAGAAATAGAGCATGTTTCCTATTTACAACCTGAGTTAGAGCAAGAAAATGGCACTGATCTCTTCAGGGAGGATCTAGAAGAATCAGCTGGCGAATCCCACATTGGTTTCTTGAATTACTAGGATGAATCTAGAAGTGAAGGTGAAACAATCAAAGGATCATACATAGTATTCACCCAATCCCAAAATCAGTCAGCCCAATAGGCTAACAAAGAGAAGATAGAGAAGTGACCCCAACCAACAATTTCAATTACTGAGTAGAGAACCCCTCTTCCTTTTCAATCAAAGGACCCAGTGATTACCAAAGAAGTAAGCACATCAAACATCTTTGTACCTTCTACTTTAGATTCACAAACTAGTCCTTCCCCTCCTAAAAATCAAAGGGATGAACTCCCATCCTCTCTTCCAAATCCATTCCAATCATTTGACATGATTGATCATGTCAAGGAGTCCAAAATTCAAATGACTAGGTTTGAATCCCTGCAATTCAATCCTGAGCAATTGGACATTGATGGAGAACTAGATGTGGACCTGTCTGAGACAAAATATGTGGTCACCCAAACATCAGCCCCTATAGCACAAATTCTATCTAAGTCTTTAGGTAGGGGTAATTATTTCTTTACCATAGAAGATGTTCATGTTTCTACAGATGAAATTCCTATAGCTGACAATCCAGGAATTGATCCAAACAAGACTTCAGGAGAATTGGTAGGATATAGTATAAAAAAGGAAGGATCTTCAATCTCTAATGAAGAGAAATTTTATAGGATATTAGCTTCTGATGATGACAGTAATTCTTCCACCAATGATGAAGTTGGAACTGTGTTGATATCTCCTCAAGGAGATATTCTTCCTTTATGCAATTTACAAATCAGCAACACCAACAACACAACTAGATGTGAATCTCTATTGCTTAAATTAAAGATTGCTCAAGATGAAGAAGTCAAACTCCTTCACATCCAAGGAGATATTAATATGATAGTTTGTGAGGAGTTTGATATGGACAATCCAATCATATGCTGGATTGAACCAGAAGAACAACCAATTATGGTAATGGACCATGCTGCTACAAATCAAAATCAGGCAAAGGATCCCTTCATAAGGAGAGCAAGGAGTTATGGTTTTCATTTTGAAGACCACATCCTACCACAGAGCAAAAAGAAGGAAAGACCAAGAGGAAGATGCAGAAAATTGGTTTCCTAGTGGAGAGCTCTATTTGCCCATCACTGTTTCTGGGGACAAAATGTCTTCTTGTTGGTTTACCAAGATGGTGTACTATTTTCACTATCTCTCAAGAAGCAGCATCTAAAATACTTTAATTCTTGAAGTATCAGATCATTGCATATTTATATATGTATATTTGTACAATTTTTAATTCTGTTTTGTTTTGTTTGTTTCCATTTTTGATGTCTTTCATTTCTGGGTAGCATGACTCCATAACCCAATGACATACTTGAAGACCCTGGAGATTTTGGATTCTACTCCTTTCAATTCTTTTTGCAATTGATAGAAGTTCCCCAACTGGAGCCAGTTGTTGTCCCCCAAAAATATCAGCTATTTTTGGGACAACATTTGAACTATTTTGGTCCTACAGACCAAAATTATCTATTCCCTTTCCAAAATTTGTCTTGGGCATTCAAATTCCTCATTTTTCAAGCTTTTTAGAAATCTACGGACTCTTTCAAGGTTAGAGAAAACTACGGACTTGGTTTCTATGGACTCTACAAACAAGCTCATGTCTACAAGTTCAATGGGCTTCACAGCTTCTGTAGGTGGGTTCAATCAAAAGAATCAATTTCTAACAATTGGTCATTTTCAGAATTGGTTCATCACCTTATTTCAAATAGAAATCTCCATCAGCAAGCATCAGCAGTAGGTTCAATGTTTGGTTCATCCTTTGGTTCAACATCAAATGGTTCAAAGGCGGGTTCAATCAAGCAGTTCAATGCTTTGTTTCAACATTTGGTTCATCTAGTTTGTTTCAATGCTTTGATTCATTCTTTGGTTTAATAGAACAGTTCAACAGTTGGTTCATCACCAAATTTCAAAGGGGTGGTTCAATGCAAAAGGAAAAAGTCTCCTGAAGGATAAGTGTCCTTGTAAAGGACACTTGATCAATGAAAGTACCATTTGAAAGGGTCATTTGCAAAGGTATTTTTTTTGGAATTCAAAAAGACTAAGAATTTTCCATAGAAAAAACCCTGAGGAAAAGCCCAGGGGAATTTACAAAGGGCCACTGAAGGACCCCAAAGGGCAGGTGCCCTTGCAGGGGACTCTCAGCTGCCAACTTAAAGGGCACTTCCTAAAGCCAAAGGGTCACCTTCCCTTTGAGAAGGATGTAAAACAAGAAGCCCGAAGGCCATTCAGGGATCTTTTCAAAGCCGTGGCTCGAAAGGGAAAGTTAAATCTAAAAAAGTGCCAAATAGAAAAGTTGAAAGAGGACAAAGGAATGACGCACCTAAAAACATCAAATTCAACACAGTGAATTAGTTATTGATCCTTTGAACATACAGACTAGAATACATTCACAGATTTCAAGGCCAAGACTAGTAGAAAGTGGGGAAGGAACAGAATAGTAAACTAAATCCAGGACCTGATTCAATTAACTAGAAAAGGAGGAATGATAAAGATAAGATCATATCGCCAGGTGGACATTGAAAGTTGCAAACTTTCAATAAGTGTGACTTGTTTCCCCGCATTGATAAAATCAAATGGGTAAAACACCCCTAAGTTCCAGCATGTCTTCTTAACAGATTCCAACACAAAATGATGTATTATTGTTCCTAAGTTCTTATTGAAGAGGTTATATAAGGGACTCTCTTCTATTGTAATATGGATCTCTTTTTTGACAATTAGAATGAAACTCTGCCTAAATTTCAAGGCATTACTGAGACTTTGAGCTCAGATTGCCGATCATATTTTGTTACTGGAATAAGAAAGCAAGTGGTTTTTCAGACTTTGTGCTGTAATATTTTTGCTGTTGAGGAAACTGTTCTTATGTCTTTTTCTTCAATATATCTTATGTTCCTTTAATTCAATAAGTAGAATTAGTGACAGCAGTCAAGAAGGTGTCCTAAAGAGTCAACCGTGGAGAGACTTTGTGCCCCCATAATTGCCTTTAGTGTGTTTTCGTTTCATTTCTGTGTAAAGGACCTTGGGGCAACTTTGTGCCCTCATTGTCCTTCGTATCTTACTCTTGAGAAATCTAGGTGAAGACTTTGTGTTGCATCTCGATTTGCTAGTTATTACATACTTTGTTACATTTTGTTGTTACTACCAACAGTATTCTTGTGGTTTTCTAAATAGTACTTCTAAAAGAAGAGGAGTCCTGTCTATCATTTCCCTTGATTTTTTCCTTTGATTTGCATGCATCATCTCTAAAAAAAGAGAGATGGATGGTTTATCCTACCCCTGAGTATTATTTTTTGTTTATATATATATATATATATATATATATATATATATATAGCTTATCTATAGGGAACCTCCCCTTGATGAGAGGAGAGTCAGTCCCCTTCTGATGTGGTAAACCTACACGTTTGGATGACAAATCTTCCTACTTTGGCTGATCAGACCTATTTTGTTTATCAGTACGCTGATTGATAAAATATTCAACCAACACCTCTTACATCTCAAATTGATAATATTGATATAGGAGGTATCACCCCTATCATTTTTTATGATGGATCGATTGATCCTACTCTTCATTTAAAAATGTTTGGAAATCTACATAAAGATTGGATCAAATTAAATACCTTTGCCACTACCAAGCTATTAGTAAAAACTCTCATGGGTGATGCTTTAGATTGGTACAACCATCTTAAATATCATTTCATTACTAGTTTGGAAGATTTAGTTAATGTCTATTCCAAGAGTTCTAAACTAGTGATCTCCCTAAGAATACCTTGGCTCATTTTATCAAATGTAAGCAACTTGAGACCAAAATTGCCCAATATTTCATTAAATGATGGAAGACATTGTATAACAAATATGAAAATAATATGGCCAATGATAACCTTTTCCAGCTATTTACAAATGATATTTTCCCAATTTACAATATCGAATATGGACTCTCTCTCTCCATATATATTGGAAGAGGTTATTGATCAAGCTAAGCATCAATTAGAGCCATCCCAACCTTCCATGATTACTCACATGTTACTTAAGAACAAGAATCATCATGCTACTAATGATGGTGTCACAAACTCTTATGATACCATTCACACTATTCAAGTTGTTCCCAACCAAACTTTGAAACAAACTTCCCTTTCTACCCACATCACCAATCCTGATTTCTTTTCAACCAATAACATCAATGTTCACAAACATTTATCCTTATTAGAATTAATAAAATGCCTACTGAGGCCTCTCCCCTAAGAACTTGATCCCACTCATCCTATGAAATCTTGGTATGATCCTAATAATTTTTTTTGGTTTCATGCTAGTTGGGATTATTCTCATGAGGCCTATAGGTAGCTTCATAATTTGGATATGGATTTCCTTTTTGGTCCCAATTTTGACCATAATTATATCATTCATCAATGCCAAAAAGCCTATGACATTGATTTCAAATCCCATGAAACACAAACTAAATCTCAAGCTTTGAACCAATATAATGCTCATTTGGCCATCTATAAAGATCTTCTTCCCAATCACCAAGATACCCAAGATAAACCTACCCCTTATACCAATAATTTTGATAGTCTTATTGACCCAACTACTAAACAAAATGTGTTTAATATGACTAACATGCAAAGGGTGGTTTATTTTATTGATCCTCAACCCATCTACACACCTCCATTGTCTCATACATTTTGTGTTATCCAAGATTTTTCTCCAACTCACTTAACTGAGATGGGGAAAAAAGACCTTATAAATTTTCATGAACCAATTACAACATCTCCCTTGGATAACACTTTTCATACTATTTATACCATCCCTCCAGCTTATTTACCTAACACCAATGATACTCAAACTTCTATAAACACTTATTCTAATCTATCTCAAACCACAGATACATCTACTAATACATATTATCAACATAATATACAATTTTTTCCTCCTATTAAACCTTTTTCCTCTTATCAACATAAATTCACATACACTTTGGCTCCTCTCTTTAAGACCTCCTTCAATACTATGCACTTATTTCTAACAATCTCCTTGTGAATTATGATGAGTGGGATCCTATAATGAAACTCACTGATCTCCCATCCTAAATACCATTTATTGAACTTATGAGGACCTCTACATGTCATCATAATCATCTTATGCAACTTTTATTTGAAATGAACATCCCTCATCCTCCCTTAATAGGACATGAAGCCACCTTATCCAAATCAACAAATAGTATTTTACAACAATGTGAAGAGATGTCCATACATGTTGATGAAACAATGGACACTTCTTTTTCCCTCAAATTTCCCATTGCTTCTATGATCCTCGATGAGATTATACTTCATGCAGATGATCCTCCTATATTTATATGTTTTCAAATTGGTGATATCCAAGTCAAGTGTGCCTTGATTAATGAGGGTTATAAAACTTATGTTTCCTCTCTTAATTTTATCAAAGCACTTGGATGTTATGAATGTAATCTTAAAACCACATCTAGAACATGTCAAGGCTATGACCAAAGGCAAATTCCTCCTTTAGGTTGTGTGTATCTCCCCATTATCATATCACCTATCACCATTCATGTGAAGTTTATTATATTCAACTTTCTATATCTTATAACATTTTACTTGGTAGGTCATGGACTCATTATATGCGAACAGTTTCCTCTTCTTCCTACCAATGCATCAAATTTCCTCACAATGAAACCATCTATAGGATTTAGGGTGACACCAACCCTTGGAATTTTGAAAAATTCCAAGACAAGGGTGCATTCAAGATTCATACCCTTGAACCCTTACCAAGCATTCCATTTCATGAATCCTAATGGTTCAAATTTACTATAAATTTTACTTGAGGTTAAAATGGTCATCTTAAACTCATTAGGAATATTCCCCCTAACCTCCTAGATTCCAATGATGATGAGCTTAATGAGATCAATATTAAGATTAAAACTTCTAATCTCTCACCTCATCTCATCTTTTAGCTTCTTGTTTTTTTACAACCTTGTTCTTGTCAACCACCTTATGATGGCATCCCCATTATCTTAACTAAGACTCGACATTCCATTTACCACACCACATTAGATGCCAAGGTCATCCCTACTTACACTATTGATCTTCATCCACCTCATTACATGATGTTTATACCTTAGATGATCCATTCTTAGGAGGTCTTGTTAAGCTCTATAATGATGAGATTATTTGTTATTATTCCTCTTTTATTTAATATTTTAGTATATCTTCCCATATTCCATCTTATATCATTCCTAATTTTTTCATTTTTCCTTTTTATCATAGGGTAGAGATAGTGCGAACACCTTTAATTTATGAAAAAAATCATAGGAGTATGCTTATGGATCATGCTATGATTGATCGCTATTTATTTTCTAAATATCATGACCCATATAGCCTACTTATCCTTGACATGTGTGTGATTATCCTTTAGCCTTATATGGACCCCACCCCTCCCTCAGTAGATCCTTTTTGGATCCCATCCCTACTCCCTTTATAGCTGAGTATTTTCCTATTTTTGATCCTATTACTCCTTTAGTTGAGCATTATCCAATCTCTCCACCATCCCCTCCTTATATTGGTGATGGTTTTCTCCCTTTACTGTAGTTGTCTCTTTCACCCACCAAATGGGTCAATTAACCTTATTATGACATTCATAAAGTTATCAGTTATTAGACTAGAGATTGTTCCCTATACCAAACTTTTTTAGCTTATATCACACTTTCTCTTATGATTACACATAACAATCCTACTCATAAGCATATTTGTTGCTTCCATGGAATAAATAACCATTCATCTGTGCATTGTCACAAGCTATGAAATTATATTGACACTTTGCCTCCCACTACTCCTCAACCCTTAGACAAGACTATATCTCCCCCAAAAGAATTACTTGAGTATATTCCTAAGTATGGAGAGGTATATTGTCTCTAGCACCAATGTGGCACACATCACATTAATCATTGTCACATCCTTCAATATCATCTTAAGGATCACCTCTTAACTATTCCTTCACCTTTTACCATTTCTCTTATAGGTCATTCTCACAAGAAGGCTCCCCCTTCTTCCCCCATGGTTTTACCTCCTTTGGATCCATTTCCTCCTATGGTCCCTTATCCACCCATGAGTCCCTCACCCATGGACCTCCCCTTACCCATGGATTCTTCTCCACCTATGAGTCCCTTCCTCATGGTTCCTTCCCCATTGATGACCCTTCATCTCCTATATAAACCAATCCCATGCATTCTCTTGAGCATCCCTTTTATGATAACCCTCATCAGCATGATCCTTCAAGATTTCATACATTTTTTATTAAGGAGACTCGATGTGAAGTATTTTCTCAACTTTTCTTGAAGATCAATGAGACATTAGTTATAATTCACATTAAAATTCATAGAGACTTATCAGATGTTATGGATAATGTGTGTGGATAAATATATCAATAATTATGAACACATGCATGGTGTTCTTAAATTTTCATTTTGATTGGATGTGTGATCAAAATTTACATTTATCTATTTTATATCATTTGACATTGTGTCAAATTATTATCTATCTTACATGGTGACTTTGGTTTTTGTACTTTATATTTATTATGATGTCATTATGTTCTCTTATGGATTTATTTTTCCTAATTACATTCTCTTTTCTTCGTTAATTCATTTTCTTATGATTCCCTTTTTATTTTTCATAATTATTTTCTATCTTATCTCTATGTACACAAATAATTTTTATTGTGACTTTATTATACAAACCTTACTCCCTCTAGTTATTCATTCTTTACCATGTGATTAATTAGAAAATAATTAATCTCATTATAATATATTTTTATTGTTCCACTTTTGATATCATTTTATTACCCTTTATTCCTTTTCACAAACTATGTATATACATGGTTGAGACTTGAGATAACATGTTAGTTCATTGTTAAGCCTAAGTGTTCTATTCAGTCTTATCTTTGGATACTTAGCTTCTTTTATCCAAAGCCTAAATCTCATTCGTGTGTATCACTCTATCTCTCATTATTGGTCATTCCAAGTCCATATGGAGGAGGAATATTAAAATCCTTAAAAACATTCAAAATCCAAATCATTTGATAAAAGGCAATATTCAAAATTCTCAAAAGTCAAATCATACTAACAAACATGATTCTAAGAACATATCCTTCTTCTAATCAAAGATCAAACTTCATAGTTGTCCTCACATTAGATATGAGGTCCACCAGGGTATGGTAAGCTAGTAGATTAGAAAAGGAGAATAAAAATATTTCTTAGTGCTACTTACTTTCTCATGTAAGTACCCAATCTTCATAATAGACTGACGGCTCTATAAGGGGTCCTAAGAAATGAGGAACACATTGTGAGAAGGTAGGTAAATTTTAATTTACTTGTACAAAATATCCAACATGATTTGATCTTAGTAGCACACTTATTTTCCTACATAGCTTTGTGTCTGTAGCAAACAAGTATCCTCTGTATATTGATGGTCACTAGTCACTTAGTGTACCTCATGTATCATAAGGTCTACTCATTAGATGCCTACATTATGCTTCTTAAATTACCTTATTCACTCCCTAAAATCCTCATATTTCCCCTTGATAAATATTTATTTCTTCATTGATCACTCCCCTAGGGATTCCATTTGTGAGTTACATTGTAAGACCATGGATAGGACCTGGCCTTCCTCACAAATTACCAAATTTTCACATTACCATTCCAAATATCCTCTTTTACCATATTTTCACATCCCTTTGACCTCATTGGTGTTCCCTTTGTGAGTTTAAGTGTAAGACCATGCATAGGACCTGGCCTTCCTCAAAAAACTTTCCAATATCCAAGTCATAATAAAATTACATGTGTAAAATATGAGATAAGATGTGATTGACTATGAGTTACATATCATTGACATGCTTCCCATCTTGATTATGTTTTATGATTACTCCATTAATATTCCATATTTTATCTTCTTATTTTTTGAATGCATGTAATAATCCAACCATTTTTCTTAAGTTTTTCATACCTCCCAACTTGAATTAGTGTAATTAATTTAAGACTAATTTTGCCAATTTTGTTTCTCTTTTATACTTCCCAACGTGATTTAGTATGATTTATTGCCTTAATTAATTTTTTTATCCCATTTGGTCTTTCCTATGCTTTCCACTTTATTACATTATTTTCATATTTCCCAATGTCATTTGGTGTGATTTTACTTGTTTTAATTTGGTGCCAAATCCTTTTCATGGTTTTAAAACAACTTTTGCCCTCTTGTTTACCACTCTTGGTTTTTTATACTTAGTCATATTTTTTTACACATTTCCCAATGTGAAATTTGTTAATACATTTATTTTTGATTAATTATACTTTTCCAAGTCCTTTTTACCTATTTCTTTTTAACCATGCATGTGTCCTACATAATGTTAGAAAAGAAAACACAACCCATATATTTCCTATAGCATATAAAACAAAAGTAAAATACATGTGCTAGAAATAAATATATCCATGCATCCACAACCACAACTATAATACAAACACATAATTTCAACATCCAACTATCAACATAAGATATATATATATATATATATATATATATATATATATATATATATATATATATATATATATATATATATATATATATATATATATCTTTACTTTTGCTAGAAATAAATATATCCATGCATCCACAACCACAACTATAATACAAACACATAATTTCAACATCCAACTATCAACATAAGATATATATATATATCATGTAATTTTGATACAAAGTATAAAAATACATCGCTCTATCTCTAAGGTTAGGCTCTATCCAATCTATCTTGTAGCCTATCCATACTACCCATCGATGCCATGAATAGTCCCCTCTGAATAGTACATTAAAAAGAGGATGTTTGAGATATTTAGCCTACTACTTGTCCCTATAGATTGGACACCTAGGCTTGTACCTATCCTAGTTGATTCATGGTATCAAAATGCATGGTTCACTCCTAATCCAAGGCTTACCATGCTTGTGCCTCTCCCACTCCTACCCCTACTAGTGGATGTATCCCATCTCTGCATGCCTATAATCACCTTATATCCTCTCCTGCTAGTGTAAACTAGCTCACCTAAGTTGGGTAGATAATATCATAGGATCATCTAATATGGTAAGGGCGTATGGCATTATCACCCCATCCAAGATATCATGGAATGATCCCATCACTAGGGATCCCCATATAGTCTCCTCATCATCTTTAGGATCTAAAAAATTCAAACTAGATAGATGTTAACATCATAGATATATCACAAAATCTATCTATCTATAGTTTATCAATCAAGTCTTATATAACTAGTATTCTATTTTTAAAGCTTAAACAAATTTATTACCACTCCAAGTATCACCAAGAACCATCTCCCCATTTTCTTGATCAATGAGCATGATCTCTCCATCATCTCATCCTCTGAGTACCTCATCCATGGGACATCGAATCAATGCAAACCCTAGGGTTACCACCTATGCCTATATCAAGCCTCACTTCAATGGTGCCTTTATAGATCAACTCTATCATGGGTTGATTGATGGGTCATCCTAGATGACCATCCTTTGTGCTCTCTCTCATTAATGGTGTCTCCATCAATAGTGTGACCAAGGTGGTCACCATTCCTCCTAATATGGTGTTAGTTGTAGTACATTTAACACTCCTACATACACATTCATGTCCTCTCTAGCTACCAAATTTTGTGCTCGACCTATCCATGATCTCTCACATTATGGTCTAATCTCCAATCTTATGATTGGTGGTATTCTTCCTCCTCTCCTCATCATATCTCTCACATGCCTATCCTAAAATGTGGGCACCACTATAATATCCACTAGGTGAGGGAGGTTAAAATATCTAGGCAAATATGTCACTATACTTGTCTCTATCTACCAAATATAGTGCCCTGTGATCCATAATCATGCTAATTATAGTGTCACCATCTTCCAACTCAGCCAAACTATTATAATATGTGCATATATTTACCACATGATGTCTCCTTGTGTGACCATATTTTATCAATATCATTTGGGGCATGACTTACACTTCTTGATCATGTTTTTATCTCAATACCCAAAGAAATTGATCATCAACTACATATGGTAACCCAACTAGTTTGTACATCAAGAACCTCTCATATATGTAGGCACTCAATAATACCTCTATCCCCATATTCTTCTACCCTCTAGACAACATACCATATATATCATGCATGATCTAAACCTATATTATAGAACCCAAGTCATATAGTGCCCCTACTTCAATATTGATTAACAAAAGGCTATCACATATAACGGTACCTTGCCATTCAACTTGTGACATAATACTTGTGTAGTCATAAGCCCTATCACAACCTTCTAGACATTTAGAATCTATGTAATATAAACATCAAATAGAATAACCTTTATTCCTTTTTATATTCTATCTAATAAAGTTTCCCATCGAGCTCATGCTCACCTCTCTTCATGACCATCTGGTATCCTTATGATCATTGGTCTCCCTCATGTAGGAAGTCTAAGAAATATATGGACATCTTATAATATGATACCAATCTCTATTTTATCCCCATCCACTACCCATTTAAAGGTGTTGGTTAAGCATTGCTAGGTTCCTAAGAACATGACCACTAAATCAACATTCAATGGAACTCATCACATCTCCATGACGCCTCCCAAACCTAGCATGACCAATCTCACTTGGTCTACCTCTGTCAAGCACTACAATAGATCTGGTAGCCAAGACACATCCACTAATCACCAAAATCTATGGTGCCTTTGAAACCATCAAACAACAAAAGATGTATTAGACCTCCATGTCATTTATAATCAGATACATTCTTCTAAATTTTAACAAAATTAATCAATTCTTGTCTTAATCTATTCAATTTTTTTACCAATTTCACCTATTATTAGCCTAATTAGTCATTTTAGTACTCACTCAATCAACTTAGGCCTTAACTTTACTATTTTGACCAATTTTGTGTATTTTAGTATTATATCATCCATTTAATAACATACTAAGTCAACCTAATAATACTAGGTCAACCATGTGGACTTAACAAACTAAGTCAACTCTATCATTTTCCCCCCTTAGTACTAAGTTGATAATCTAGAATAATCAACTAAGTTAGCACTAGGGTATTGTTGGCCAAAATAAGCCTACATACAAAAATTTTTCCTAAATGGATTAGGCCACTCTCTTGAACCCTTCAACAACCTTCTACCCCCATGACTAATCCCTTTTTCATCCTGAATTGATGATGCATTGCAGTATTCTGGGAGGTCCTATTGTGGTGTGAGAAGCTAAGGAGAGTTTTGGTTGAGTGAGTGATTCGATGGCAAAAAGAGAAGATAGACCTCATGACCCTACCACATGTCACAAGATTTTGAAACACTTTAAGAAAGCTTTAAGGTGAATTTGTAGATTTTAAAGAAAAGGCCTAGAAATAGGTCTAAAACTATAAGTGAAGGTCATCCCCTATACGTTATTAAGGTAATAAAGATGGTTTCAAAGCTCAGATGTGTCTTGGTAAAGTTCCAATGCCTCCTAGTGTCCTTTTGAAGAGAGAAATATGACTAGCACAAGCTTAGGGGAACCTAACTATATTAACATGTCATGAAGGAATGAATAGATCAATTTGGTTGTGCATTTGATAAGTGTACTTAGGAAGTAAATCAAAGTTAAAGGATTACAAGATAATGAGTGCTATGAATATCCCCTACAAGTTTGGTGTCTATAATAAAATTATTGAGATGTTTACATAGAATGATTTTATATCGCACAGAATAAGCAAATATGAAAGATCACATAACAATAATTGATAGCAAAGCAAAATACTAGATAATATAGCAAATACACTTTAAGGGTAAAACCTCCATAATAATGCACTAATAGCATAATACTTAACATAATAAAGACTAAAAACTACCTCCTATATATAGTCTACTTATCCAAGGTTATTCCATAGGCTAACCTATCTAATAACATAGAGAATGTAAAAAGTATATAAAAGGGGTATGTAAGCCACAAGTCGACCACACATATCCCTAGACACACCAATCATTAAGGGCATAGTAGTGTCTTGGTATGTTTCCTATCTCAAGATATAAGCCTTCAAAGATGATTGAGTAGTGTGGGATTTGCTAGGGGACATTAAATTAAAGCCATAATAAATATCTATTTGGATTTAAAATATGTTTAACAAGGTACAAATTGATCACAGGGTTATTAAGTGTCAAAACTTCACTCGATCGGATCAAGGATCAATAGATCACAGGTGATCAATGAAATAAATAAGTCAAGATAGATCTACGATTTGCATTCAATCATGTAGATGTAGATCAATGATCAGTATGAAGTCAATAGGTTAGAGGATCCTGAGAATGAATGTGTTGGTGTTATTTGTCACAATCTTGGTGAATTGGTAGTAGATTGATAGCCCACATTTGATGATATATTCAGATAAAGATCAATAGTATGCATTTGATCATGCAGATCAAAGATTGATGACACATGTTCAACCATATAGATGGATATCAACCATCAAAATTAAGTATATACGTCAATGAGCCTAGATTACACACAAGTATTCCATGTGGCATAAGAGAGTTAACTAGATGGAAACTAACAACAGGGTCTATAAATGGCATGAGGGGATGTCAATTGTCACAATATCATAAACTAGAATCAAAGATCAATATAGGGATGCCAAGTGTCACAATCTAAGATACAGATCAAAGCCCAATGTTAAAATTCAAGGCTAAGAGACTCCTGAGATCAATAGAACAAATTTAATCAAGTTTTTAGGGGGAAAGAGATAAAGACACATGTCCAAAGTGATAATGGTCATATTTTAAAATGAAATAAATAACTTGGTAGGGAGATGCCACATAGTCAAACATGCTATATTGAAATATTTTATGGACACAAGTTTGTGAATGACATGTTGAGATCAGAATATGATTTGGGTTACCAAAGTAGGCACTATAGATTTGTATGCCTCCATTAAAGCTGAGTCACATGTAAAGGTTTGCTCAGTTAGGTTATGAACTCTTTCTTGGGTTTTAAATATATGTCTCAACCATAATTAAGAGACTAAGCATCATGTGGATCTTCATTGAGATTATGACTATATAAAAACTAATAAAATGATTGGTTTTCATCTACAGTAGACCTATGTTCAAGTTTTGGAGTAAGGGCAGATTTGTGATTATGAAAGGAGTGTCAAAAGGGACATCAGATGAATGAGTTCAAGTGATTGTCTAATAATGTAAAGAAAATATCAATATGAAGTATGTAAAATAATTTTATAGGTTGAGAAAGGCAAGTAGAGAATTTAATGAAATATCAAAAGTCTGTGGAGACTTTTCCTTCTTAATGGATCATGACTCATCATCCTCAACAAGTTCTTATCTTCTAGTGTGTTTTTAAGCTAATGAGAGGGATTTAAGACTATTTGGAGCTGATGAGGGTTATTTTGTTGAGGAATTTTTAGTGTTAATTGATCAAAGGGTGGTTAAGACTCTATGGAAGTGGTTGTGTCTCATTTATTAATTTATGATTGAGTGATTCTCCTCTCTCTTCTCCTTTTCTCCTATATCTCCCATTTCTCCCCCATTTTAAAAAAATAAGAGAATCTCATTTGACATGGTAAAATCCCTATCAAAATTTGTATGAAAGACCTCTTGAAGCAATAAAGATAATTTTTACCTATCTCTTGCCTCTAAATTGTGTTTATCAAGCTTGTGTGTGATGGCCTTGTGAAGAAGCGTTCTTCCATGCCCATTGTCTTTATTTATTACCTATGTTTAGGTGTTTTCAAGTTATTTTCAAATCTGAACTTGAGCTCTTTCCACCATTAATTGGTGCTTGGTTTGAATCTTATAATTCCTCTTTTCTTCATGTATTATTAAGTGAGCCTAGCTTATGAAACACTTATGCAAACTAGCTAGTTTTTGAGGTTGTGTGAGCAAGTATTATCTTATGCTACATCAATGTTTATTTCATGCTAATGTGAGTCTCATTTAAATTTGGTGCATCACCCCTTTAGCTCCTTTAGTTACCCTATACCCTATCTCTATCCCTTTTCCAAGTAGAATCATTATTTTAGGTGATCTTCCAAGAGGAAGCTGACCTTATCTGGAGGTTCAACCTCATTACAAGATACCCATAGCTTAAGGTTATTCTGATATTGTGGCTGGGAGTGGGAGACCCTAAATAACTCTCCCACAAGGGTGAAATTCCATGCCAAAATATTTGTTGGCATGCCCGATAGGACCACTTTAGAAGAAGATTGGTCAAGTTTTATGTTGGTTTGATCAATTTGTAGTGGTTATAGCTTTCATTTTTTAGTATCTAGAAACTCCAAAGAGCACTCAATCTTATGGTAGCATAATAGTAGTTATCTTTCATTCCAAAGGTATTATTTTTGAATTTGTTGAATTACCTTTAAACTCAGTAAGAAGGTTAAGATTTTCTAACACCCATCCATACAAAGGAAACTTTCCTCCTAAACCAATTTCTAAATCTACCCCTTCAATAAGATCTTTGTTGAGTCTTTTCACTACCATGGTAACCCCTAGAGCTTTTCCTTTTGTGGATTTCAATGGTCATAATCCTTTGGACCTCTAGCAGTATGATCTTATTCTAGTGGAAGCTCTTAAAACTGTTCCTTACTTCATAGGATATAATTATATAACCCCTTCTGATCACCTGAAATATATAGCCAACTTCTATAATATTCATGATATCAATGAGGAAAATGTGGCCATCAGGTTGTTGGCCATCTCTTTCAAGGGTAAAGCCTTGGATTGGTATAAAAAACTTACTACTAACTCCATCACATCATGGGATCCGTTAAGAGATGCTTTGTGCAAAAGGTTTGAAGACAAGAGTGATCACTTGTCACTTGCAAAATAAGTAACCATAATCAAGAAGGATCCTCATGAGGTTATGCAAGAATTTAATACCAATTTTTAGAAGACATGGGATAAGATTCCAATCTCTATTAGGCCTACTATAAATTATGATTTAATTTATTATCTAAAATCTTGTTAGGATGTGGAGCTAAAAGCTTCAACTTGATGTAGATGAAAAAAAGGTGGTTATCAAAGATCCAAAAGAATCGGCATCGGTAATATGACTGATGTGGGTCATGATCAGTGCAGAAGGCAACCGACGTCGATAGCACCTGGCAAGCAAGGACCAACATCGATCGCCTGTGTGTTCCAGAACTACTCGTTGCACGAATAGTTAGTTAAGTGAATGGAGTGTTTGCATGTAAAGGCTAATTATAGTCTTGAGTTGTGTGTCTAATTATTGTAATTAAGATAGTCTAATTATTGTAAGCATAAGATCTATATAATAGACTCATTGGCATGTATTGTAAACTTGTGCTAGAGAGTAAGAGAGCTAAATAAGCTCCTTCAGAGAGAAGAGAGCAATGGGGTGTTCCTCCTAGTTCCATAGTACCAAGTTTGGGTGTTGGTTTGGAGAATCAGAAGGGTTCTTCGTATATGTATGATCTTGGTCAGCAAGTATGCATGGCTTCTATTGGAGATCTACAATGGTGAGTAAGGTCTAGTGATTTGTAGGTAGTAGCAGAGAGCAGGGGATCTACTTGGAGTATGGTTGTGTGCTTGGTTGTACTGGCAGTATAATGAGGTGAACAACAACTCTATATTTGAGTTGTGTGTTGGGACTGAGACAGAGAGGGAAGAAGGTCTTGAGGTGTGGCAAGCCTTTGAGGTGGAAGAAGAAGTGGCATCTTCTTTATTGTATATTCTTCTGAGTGATTATTAATACAATTGTGTATTGTCTCTCATATTCCTGTGTTGTTTCATATTTTTAGTTACTTATTGATTCTGGGTAAATTATGTGTTCAATTGCTAATACAAGTAGTAATCATATGTGCTCTTTTGGTGGAGCAAGATCCTGACAGTTGGTATCAGAGCAAGTGTTTGTTTATTCTAAGATTACCTGACATGTGGTATCAGAGCTTTTGGTTGGGTTGACTAACAGGTGGTTCATATCTAGTAGTGTTTTTGATTACAGGTCACTCATAGGGGTTTTAGATTGAGTGGGAGTATAGCAATGGCAGAAGATAGTAAGCTACGAATGGAGAAACTGAATAGCACAAATGGTCTGATTGATGGAAAGAAAGAGCAGGTAAAAGGAGATTATTGGTTGGTAGAAGATCAACGCATAGAAGCATATGTTGCAAGGGTTCTTGCACAGGATGTTCTGGATAAAGTAGAATCTTGGTTTACAGATTCTTTTGCCTCTTTCCATGCAGCTCGAAATAGAGCATCTTTTCATGGGTATGTCTTTGAAGACTTTGGAGAGATTTATTTAGGGGTTGGAGAGCCTTGTCAGATGATTGACGAAGGGGAAGTGACGCTGAAATTGCAGATGGATAACACACAGGTGTTGAAGGAAGTCATGCAGGTACCAGTCTTGGAGATGAGTCTAATTTATTTAGGAAATTTGGGTCATGGGAGATGCACAGTAACTCTCACAGTGGATGCACTTGAATTAGATGGTGGTAAGAAAGTAGGTATCCTTTATCTATCTACTTATATTATTGATTCACCTTTTGTTACAGAGATGTGGCTTTGTAGGCTTGGTCACATATGTAGGAGGGGAATGCATGTTCTTAAGTGGAAGACAGATATTTTTGACAAGCTAAAGAATTGGAAAGCCTTGGTGTTCATGGAAGAGATGACAGACAGAGATCAGTGGAGTGGACTGAATTATTTTGAGCAGGGCTGTGTTGATTTGAATAGGATTTTGATCCATGGAGAGCTCGCAGGTAAAAAGTCATCACTCACAGGTCAACACAGGTACCAGTGTCAGTCACAAAGTAATTGACATTGGCAACATGAAGACCGACATCGATCATAAAGGAACCGACGTCGGCAGTAGGGATACCGGTGTCGGTAAGGAAACTGATGTTGACAGTCAAGGTCAGTGCAGGGAACTGACATCGATCAGGAGTAGACTGGGAGATGGTCGAGATCGGTCACTAGAATGGATAGTGGGCAGACAGCATGCTATCAACAAGTCTCAAACGCTCATATGGAGGTCAGAAAGGGTAAGTGAACCTCATATTCATTGTTCACCTTCTTTATATTTCTTACTGATGGTCAAGAACTAGGAAGATGTGAAGAAGCAATGCACGTAGAATCTAGAAATAGTGGGAGATTGTCATGGATAAGGAGTGAGTCCTTGGAGAAGAACCAAATAGGTATTTTTTGGTAGAGTTGTTAGCTGGAAGAAAGCACTAGATGACGGATGGATTCCCAAGTTAAAGAAGAGAGTGGATGGATACGTGAGATAGAAGGCTATGGTATATGGTCTTGAAGAAGCTGCAGGACAATGGTACAGGTTTTGACAGGTGGATGACTAAGCATGGCTTCAGTCAATGTCAGTGTAACTATTGTGGTTTTGTCTTACCAGGTGGATGATGAGTCGTGACATTATCCAATTACTGTATGTGTGTGATTTGCTAGCAGGTTTATACATATAGGGATTTGTTGAGCTAAGGGTAAGGTTAGTTTAGAGGTATGTCAGGAAGAATTTGGAGCAGTGAAATTCTTTGGCATAAGAGACATGGAAGATCATAGGATGATCTCAAGTGGGAGCTAATGTGAAGACGGTGTTGGCGGGGTTCAATATGCAGGATGCAAAATTAGAAAGCACACCAAAGGGCTGGACAGTTCAAGCTGAGCTTAGAACAAGTGTTCGAAATCACATGAGGTCTAGTGTAGGCCTGAGTTTTCCCAAGCAGTGGGAGTTGTCAAAAAAGTTTGGAGCCAATTCGGGAAAGAAGTACTAGAGGGAAGTTTAGTGGATTCTTACAGGGACCAGCAGCAGGTGCACATGTTATGCAGGGTCAATTTCTTTTCTACAGGTGTTTGTAGATGCAGATGTGGCAAGAGATTTAGATGATAGGTAGAGCATCATAGAGTGTGTGGTGGTTGGTCTTCAGGTTTGAGCTTGAAGAGGGATAAAAGCCAAGAAACAAATTAGATAGAGTACAGGTACAGGTACAGTTGTAGCTATTTATCTCCAAGTGAGAGATTGTTAGGATGTGGAGCTAAAAGCTTCAACTTGATGCAGATGAAGAAAAAGGTGGTTGCTAAAGATCTAGAAGAACCAGCATCGGTAGTATGACTGACGTCGGTCATGATCAGTGCAAAAGGCAACTGACGTTGGTAGGTAGTCAGCCGACGTCGGCAGCACCAGGCAAGTAGGGACTGGCATCGGTTGCCTGTGTGTTTCAAAACTGCTCGTTGCATGAATAGTTAGTTAAGTGAATGGAGTGTTTGCATGTAAAGGCTAATTATAGTCTTGAGTTGCGTGTCTAATTATTGTAATTAAGATAGTCTAATTATTGTAAGCATGAGATCTATATAATAGACTCATTGGCATGTATTGTAAAATTGTGCTAGAGAGTAAGAGAGCTAAATAAGCTCCTTTAGAGAGAAGAGAGCAATGGGGTGTTCCTCCTAGTTCCATAGTACCAAGTTTGGGTGCTAGTTTGGAGAATCAGAAGGGTTCTTCGTATATGTATGATATTGGTCAGTAAGTGTGCATGGCTTCTATTGGAGATCTACAATGGTGAGTAAGGTCTAGTGATTTGTAGGTAGCAGTAAAGAGTAGGGGATCTACTTGGAGTATGGTTATGTGCTTGATTGTACTGGCAGTACAATGAGGTGAACAACAACTCTATATTTGAGTTGTGTGTTGGGACCGAGAGAGAGAGGGAAGAAGTTCTTGAGGTGTGGCAAGCCTTTAAGGTGGAAGAAGAAGTGGCATCTTCTTTATTGTATATTCTTCTGAGTGATTATTAATACAATTGTGTATTGTCTCTCATATTCCTATGTTGTTTCATATTTCTAGTTACTTATTGATTCTGGTTAAATTTCGTGTTCATTTGCTAATACAAGTAGTAATCATATGTGCTCTTTTGGTGGAGCAAGATCCTAACAGTTGGTATCAGAGCAAGTGTTTGTTTGTTCTAGGATTACCTGACAAATCCCTCAATAATGATATTATAGAAATGATTCAGTCTATGGGAGGAAACACACTACCAGATGCTTATGAGGTGGTAATCAGAGTAGACAATAGTCTAGTACAAGCTAGCAAGCTTAGACCTAGACCACCAATGTATTTATTTCCTAAGATCCAACCACCTCTTATTTCCATTCATCCCATTACTACCATTCCTCCTATGCCAACACTTGTTTTCATACCTAAACTAAAGTAGGAAAATGTTTTAACTAGTCAATCTAGTGATTCCCAAGAGCAAAATAACTTCAAAGATCTTAAAAACATGTTTCAATCCTTGGGAAATGAATTGGCGAATGTGAAGAGGTATCAAACCCAATTAAATAGACCTTATCAAGCTCCATATTAGCCTTAGTAATAGTCTTATCAAGCTAATAGGCCACCCTATAAAGTAAATTTCCCAGGACAAGGGCAACCTAACTATGTTAGGAAAAAAAATTATAATCTTAATACTGCAATCACTTCCAACACTTGTTTCCCTGCTAAGAACAACATTTCTCAATAAAATAAGGGTATTATGCTTAGAAATCAGTCATTTAATTAATCCATTTTCCTAAACACTAAGTTTAATTAGGTTTTTAATTATTAATGGCATTAGGATACCAGCTATGGATTCAATCAAGATCTTATGGGTTAGAACAAAAATGTACCTATGATGACAAAACTGGAAGAACCTCAATAAGGCCAAGGACCTAATGAAGGACTAGACCAATGGATGATAAAATGGTTAACTATGAGCATGAAGATTGTTATGCACTCAATCAATAGGCTAGTTCTATCCAAGCATACATTCTAGTGGTAGCTAATATAAGGTTCAAAATAAGAAACATGGATGGTAACCAAAAAGTGTTGGGGATCAACCAACAATTGATTACACTTATGAAAGCAATAAACATGGAAATAAATCAGATAGACAAGTAACTAGAATCAAATAATAGCAAGAACAAGAGATACAAGAAACCACCTTGAAAACTTGTATTAAACTCTTTACAGAGGGAATACAATTGAAGAAACACCTTTCTTCCACACCTCTCTCAGATGTACAGATCTCACACTAGATCTCTTTCCCTCAAGAGTTATCTCTCTCAAGTACAATCAACTCCAACAAACCTGGATTGATTCAACACTATGTACTATTCTTCAACATTACAATTGTCTGCTTAGCTAAGAAGATCTAATCCTACATATAGAATTAGTAAACATGAGCATGCACTTACAACCAACAGTTATGCCTCTTAAACAAGGGCTCTAAATATAAACTTGCTAATAATAGAGATACAGATTTAAGACTAAGACTTAAACTCATCATGCAAACACTCAGTTCTGTCTTTGAAAATAGATTCTGGACGCACAGGTAACTGACGTCAGTTCCTGCTTATTTGCCTATGACCAACATCGACCGATACCTGTCGATGTCAGCATCTCCTGCACTGCTCCTAACCAACGTCAGTCACTCCTAACCGATGCTGGTGAATGTGTAGACCCAAAACTATTAAATGCACTCATAGGTAAAGCTTTTAGGCTCCACACCCTAACAATCTCCCACTTGGAGATAAACAGCTGCACCAGTACCTGTACAGCAACATCTTCTAGCTCCTCCATCTTCAACTCAATCATGAAGACCAACAGAAGTTGAATGAAGATTCAACTTCTCCTTAGTAACCAGCTTGGTTAACATATCTACAGGATTCTTATCTATATGGATCTTCTCCAGCTTCAACTCACCATCTTCCAATACCTACTATATGAAATGGTACCTTAGCTGTATGTGCTTTGTTCTTGAATGAAAGGCTGAATTCTTAGCCAAATGGATTGCACTCTGACTGTCACTATACAATCTGCAACTCTCATGCTCCCTTCCAAGCTCATCCATGAACCGTGTCATCCATATCATCTCTTTCCTAGCCTTTGTGACTGCAATATACTCTACTTCTGTAGTTGACAAGGCAACAACCTTCTTCAACTTAGATATCTAGCTAACTGCCATTCCACCTACAGTGAAAACATATCCTGTAGTGCTCCTCCTGCCATCCAAATCACCTGCCATATCTGAATCTACATAACCATGTAGAGAAGTATCTGAACCTCCATAGCACAAATTCTTACTGCTGGTTCCTCTCAGATATCTAAGGATCCACTGAACTGCTTTCCAATGTTCCTTACCTGGATTGGCCATATACTTACTTACAACTCCCACTACTTGGGCAATATCCAGTCTAGTACAAACCATTGCATACATTAAACTCCCTACTACAGAAGAATATGGAACTTTACTCATGTACTCTACCTCATCATGTGAATTAGGACATTGTTCTTTACTCAACTTAAAATGTCCAGCCAAAGGTGTGCTTACCAGTTTAGCATCTTGCATATTGAACCATTTCAACACCTTGTCCACATAATCCTCTTGAGACAATATCAACCTGTGATTTTTCCTATCTCTCTTGATGCTCATGCCAAGGATTTTCTTTGCTGCTCCCAAATCCTTCATAGCAAACGTTTGAGCTAATTTCACCTTAAGCTCAGAGATATCTTGCATGTGTGATCCTGCAACCAGCATGTCATCTACATACAACAATAGAATAATATATCTACCATTATCCAATCTCTTGAAATACACACAATGGTTAGATTGACACCTACTGTAGCCATGCTCAGTCATAAACCTGTCAAATTTTAAATACCATTGCCTAGGAGCTTGCTTGAGGCCATACAAGCTTTTCTTCAATCTGCACACTAACTTCTCCTTACCTTTGACCTCGAATCCTTACAGCTGTTCCATGTATATTTCTTTATCCAAATCTCCATGAAGAAAAATTGTCTTAACATCTAGCTGCTCAAGATGCAAATCCTCAATAGCAACCAAAGACAGTACAGTCTGTATAGAATTCATTTTAACAACAAGAGAAAAAATCTCACCAAAGTCAATACCTGGTTTCTATGCAAATCCTTTCACTACTAACCTGGCCTTATATCTCATCTTTCCATTCTCACCTTCTTTCAATCTATAGGTCCATCTGTTCTTCAGTGTCCTCTTTCCTGCTGGCAACTCAACCAAATCCCATGTCTGGTTCTCTCTTAAGGACTCCATTTCCTCTTTCATGTCTAGCTCCCACTGATCCTTAGACTCCACCTGTATTGCTTCTTCAAAACTCTCTAGTTCTCCACCATCAGTTAGAAATAAATAAAATAATGAAGGGGAATATCGAATTGGAGGCTTACTTACTCTTTCTGACCTCTTGATGGGTGTCTGAGACTCATCCACAACACGCTATCCACCCAAATTCTCTGATAGTGACCGACCTCGGTCACTTCCAGGTCTGTTACTGGCTGACATCAGTTCTTCCTGACCAATGTCGGTTCCTGACCTACCGATGTCGATCTTTGTATGACCGACATCAGTTCCTATTTTGTCGACGTCGGTTCCTACCCTGCCGACATCAATCTCTGTGTTTTCCTGCAAGTGATTATTTCTTTTTCCCACGAGCTCATTTTAGACCGTCACCTCGTCCAATTCTCCATTGCTCTACCTAGATTGATTCAACTTCTTCATCTGATCACTATACATCACTCTTTCATTGAAAACAACATCACAGCTCCTAATTACTTTATTTGTTTCTAGATTCCATAATTTGAAACCAAAATCATCTGAGCCATAGCCAATAAATGTGCACCTCATAGACTTAGCATCCAGCTTTTTTCTATTTTCCTTATCAATATGCACAAAGGCTTCATAACCAAAAACTTTGAGATATGAGAGATCTACCTTTTTACCTATCCATGCCTCTTCTAGAATTCCACCATCTAGAGCTGTAGAGGGTCCTCTGTTAATCAGGTACACTGCAGTGTCAACAGCTTGTGCCCAAAACTATAAGGGCAAACCAGTGTGCAATCTCATACACCTTGCACGCTCCATTATTGTTCTGTTCATCCTTTTAGCAATTCCATTCTACTGAGGTGTCCTTGGAACCATCCTTTGCCTACGAATTCCATGCATATAACAATAATCTCTAAACTTGTGGTTGCAATACTCACCACCATTATCAGATCTCAGGCACTTCAATCTTTTACATGTTTCATTCTCGACCATAGCTTTCCAAATCTTAAAAGTCTCAAATACATCAGATTTCTTTCTAATACAATAGATCCATACCTTCCTTGTAGCATCATCTATGAATGAAACATAGTATTGTGATCCTACAATGGAAGCAACTTGAGTCGGTCCCCACACATCTGTGTGAACAAGCTGCAACTTATGCCTCTTCCTAGTAGACCCAGTCTTGAGAAAACTAACCTTTTTCTATTTTCCAAATACACAGTGCTCATAAAACTCTAGATATATGCCTTTTAAATCTAAAAGCATAACTTTGGACTTAAGAATTGACATCCCCTTCTCACTCATGTGGCCAAGCCTTGAGTGCCACAATTTTGTATCCACATCTGAAGTAGATAATACAGAAGGAAAAATGTTAGTAACACAATTACACAAATAGAGAGTACCTACTCTCTTACCTCTGGCCATTACAAGTGCACCCTTGGTCACCTTCCAAGATTCTGCTGTGAGAGTTACAGTACAACCCTCATCCCCTAACTTTCATGCAGAAATCAAATTCCTCTTCAAGCTAGGAACATGCATCACATCTCTCAACACCCATGTGTTGCCATTCTGCATTTTCAACTGCACTTTACCTTTGCCAATTATTTTACAAGGCTCATCATCCCCTAAATACACTATTCCAAAATCTCCTTAGACATAGTCACTAAAGTATTCTCTATTAGGGGTAGCATGAAAAGATGCACCAGAATCTAAAACCCAAGATTCTATATTATTATGCAAAGAGAATATTAAAGCATCTTGTGTAATACCTGCAACCTTTACTTATTTATTTCTTTCATTTTGATTGTCCTCCTTAGGCTTTGACCAACAATCTCTGCTTATGTGCCCCATCTTTCCACAATTCCAGCATTGTGGCTTCCTGCCATTCCTAGATTTGGATCTTCCTCTCACCTTGGACTTAGATCGTGATCTCATTTTGCTCTTGTCTTTCTACCTTCCCCTACTCTAAAAACTCAAAGCATTCCCAGATGTCTCTTCTATGCTTTTCCTGTGAATCTCCTCATTCAAAATAACACTAACAACATCCTCTACTTTCAAAATATGTGATGCAGATGCAGTATTACTAACTGCCATTACTAAGCTATGCTAGCTTTCAGGCAAAGAACATAATATTAAAAGAGCTTTTATTTCATCATCAAACACTATACTGACTGACTTAATTGATTTACAATTCCATTGAAATCATTCAGATGAGTAGACACAGATCCACCTTCATTCATATGCAAATTAAATAACTGCTTCATAAGATATACCTTATTAGAAGCAGAGGGTTTTTCATACAAATTTGCTAAAGTAGTCATCAACTCTACCATTATTTTTGCCTGTGATAAATTAGATATCACAGTAGATGCTAGACTCAGTCTTATAGACCCCAGAGCCTTTCTATCAAGAACTTCCCAATCTTCATCATCCATGTCTTTGGGCTTCTTTACAATCCCACTTAACGGTAAGTATAAATCTTTCTGATATAGATAATCCTCTATCTACATTCTCCAATGTTGATAATTTTTTCCATTAAACTTTTCCATTCTCAGTTTACTTTCTTCTGCCATTGCTTCTCCCACTCAAATAGAAATCCCTGCAAAAACTCCTGTGAGTACCCTGTAATCAATACACACTACACAGATCTGAACCACCTGTTAGTGAACCTGTGCTCTGATACCAATTGTTGGGGATCAACCAACAATTGATTACACTTATGAAAGCAATAAACACAGAAATAAATCGGATAGACAAGTAACTATAATCAAATAATAGTAAGAACAAGAGATACAAGAAACCACCCTAAAAACTTGTATTAAACTCTTTACAGAAGGAATACAATTGAAGAAACACCTTTCTTCCACACCTCTCTCAGATGTACAGATCTCACACTAGATCTCTTTCCCTCAAGAGCTATCTCTCTCAAGTACAATCAACTCCAACAAACCTAGATTGATTCAACACTCTGTACTGTTCTTCAACATTACAATTGTCTGCTTAGCTAAGAAGATCTAATCCTACATATAGAATTAGTAAACATAAGCATGCACTTACAACCAATAGTTATGCCTCTTGAACAAGGGCTCTAAATACAATCTTTCTAATAATAGAGACACAAATTTAATATTAAGACTTAAACTCATCATGCAAACACTCAGTTCTATCCTCAAAAATAGATTTTGGATGCACAGGTAACCGACGTCGGTTCCTGCCTGTTTGCCTATGACTGACGTCAGCTGATACCTACCGATGTCGGCATCTCCTGCACTGCTCCTGACCAATGCCGGTGACTGTGTAGACCCAAAACTGTTAATGCACTCATAGGTGAAGCTTTTAGGCTCCACACCCTAACAAGAAGTAGTCAAAGAACCTCCTACTATTACTACATTGCTATCAAATCCAAAGGAACCTACTACTACTCCAAAGGTTTCAATAACTCAAAAGAATTAGAACCAAGGGAATGTCTTTATCCCCTAAAACTCATAATTTCAAAATATGGTTGTGGTTTCCAAAGCATAAGTGGTGGTTTACCCATCAATATTATTTAAAAAATGAATAAATCCAATGTGAGTGTGCTAATGTGGGATGTGCTTTCCATGTTTGGTTAGGTGGATATCCTCAAGAAGGTTTGTCAAAGATCAAATTTTTTGAGAAGCCACCAAGCAAGGAAAATATAGTTCTCACCAATACAACCAAAGGACATAATGAAAGGCAATCAAATAAGGTATTCAAGCCTTCTCCCTTCTACATTTTTATAATCATTGGTGATTCATTGGTACATAACTTCCTAGTAGACAGTGAAATAAGTACTTTAGTGACGCCAAAATCAATAGCAGATCATCTTGGTTTGAAGTATGAAACCTAATATAAGGGAGTTTTACATCTTTATGGATCTTATACCAAACCAACTAGTATTATTAGAGGTCTCAACTTAACCCTATAGGCTTGTTCTAGTGTTTCAGTGGTTTAGTATGTGTTGATTCTAGATGTGCCTTCTCATTTTGCTATATGCTTATCTAAAAACTTCATAGAAAAAATTGGGGGTTATCTAGTATTATATTGGTCATACATGGATTTAAAGATGAGGTATGGGACCAAGGTAGCCATAAAAGTTGATCCTATTACACAATTTCATGTTTAGCCTTATGGGTCTGATATCCCAAACATCAATTGTACCATCCTAGATGAAGATGACCACCTAGTTGGTCAAGAACTAAAAATTCATCCTAAAGGCATACTTTATGTGTTCTTGGATAAGTTATGGAGTGAAAATTATCTAATTGACCCTTTGGAAGGTGTTGAAGAAAGAGACATGGAGTCTATTACTTGCATGAGGAAAATGAGTCCATACCATCCCTCACTAGGCCATAAGAAGATATTAGTGGTTTGTGGAAATTGTTTTTTGATGGCTCAAGGAGAAAAAATGGGGTAGGTGTAAGTGCAATTCTAGTATATCCCTCAAATGATAATTACTTATCTTCTTGCAAGTTCCAATTCAATTTCTCTTATAATGTATATGAGTATGAGGGCTTTATCCATGGCATTTAGTGGCCTAGTAAGATGGGGATCAAGTAGTTAAAAGTATATGGGGGTAGTGAGTTGATAGTGCATCAGGTCAAAGGCTAAAAGACCACAAATAATCCCTTCATGAAATCTTGCAAACATAGAGTGTGATACATACTTGAGGACTTTGAGGCCTTCAACATCTAAGTAGTACCAAGGAACCAAAATCACCATATTGATAGGTTGGAAGTTGTGGGATCTTAGTTTTACAACCCAAATGAGTTGAAAAATCCAAGTTATAAACACATGTCAAAGTGGTAGTAAGACCATTAGGGCCAGATAATGAGTCTCATTTGCATCTCTTTGATAGTGACAAACAGATTGCTTGTTTCTTGTAGCAGGAGGTAGAGTATTCCTTAATGAGTCAAAGTAAATTTCAACATCATTATGAGGATCAAATTGTTCAACTCAGGTCTAACAAACTTCCTAAAGGTCTAGTCACCCTTGAGGATTTTTTCCAAGAGGGATACCATATGAGGAAATACAAGGTAATGATCTCAATTGATGAGGAGAACTATGAAAGAGTTTTTATCATCAAAGAAAAGCTCCTTACGATTGGAAAGATAAGCACTAAGGCTAAAAGGCATTCTTTCATTGAACTTTGTAAAGAATATTTAGACATATTTACTTGAGAATAAGTGATTTGAAAGGCTTTGATCCCAAGCTATCCCAACACACTATATAATTGGAGGCTAATGTTAATCTTGTGAGGTAGAAGAAAAGGCCTATCAACACAAAAATTGAAGAGTTAATGAAGAAAGAATTGACTAAATTGATTGAGTCCAATATCATCTTTCCCATCAAGCACTCCTCATGGGTAACAAACCTAGTACCTGTGAGGAAGAATAATGGTGAGATCTGGTTGTGTATTGACTTTAAAGACTTGAATAGTGTCTCTTTGAAAGATCATTACCCCTTACCATCCATGGATAAACTTCTTCAACTAGTTGCTGGTTCAGAATGTTTATCTTTTGTGGATGGGTACTTAGGATACAACCAGGTGCTGGTAAGAGAAGAAGACCAATACAAAACTACATTCACCACAAAGTGGGGCACATATACTTATCAAAATATGTCTTTTTCTTTTCAAAATGTGGGGCAAGTTTTCAAAGATCCATGGATATGGCTTTATAAGTCTTGCTAAATTAGATGGTCTTTGTCTACTTGGATGACATAATAGTTTTCTCCAAGAAGGCTAGTGAGCACTTATATCACCTAAGATTTATCTTTGAAAGATGAAGATAATATGGGATCTCATTGAATCCCAAGAAATGTGTGTTTTTTTCCCATGAGGGTAAACTATTGGGACATATTATCTCAAAATAGGGATTAGTTATAGATCCTGATAGAATAAGTGTCATCTTGGTATTATCTTTACCCAATCATAAGAAGGGAATTTAGAGTTTCATTAGGAAAATAAACTTCATGAGAAGGTTTATACTTGGTTTTACAAACTTGGTCAAACCCATCACTATCATGTTGAAGAAGAACCAAGTATTCACTTAGTTAAATGAAGGTAAAGTAGCATTTGAGGCTATTAAACAATTCATTTCCCAAACACCCATACTCATGAATCCTAATTTCTCAAGTGATTTCATATTGTATACCTTTTCCAATATTGACAATATGTCATCTATGTTGATGCAAAATAATGGTGAAAGACTTGAGTAGCTAATTGATTTTTTTAATTGAGAGCTATGAGGTAAGGTATACTTTTATATAAAATCAAGTCCTTGTGGCAATAATAAGCCTCAAAAAGTTTAGACCAATGCTCCCAAATATCAAAATCTATCTTATGATGTTTCATCCTAGAATGAGGGACTTCCTTATTAATAAAGACTTGAATGAGAACAGGATTGGTTGGATTAACAAGGTCATGGACTATGATGTAGAGATGAAAGTCACTAAGCTAGTAAGAGGTAAATCCTTATGTGAACATATGCTTTATTACCTTTAGGAAGATAAATAAGTTGTTTTGGTGACACAAAATAACCCATAAATAGATGCACCTCTACCTTACACTAATTGGATCCAGGATATGACACATTTCTTGATAACAGGTGAGTACCCACAAGGAATGGATAGAACAAAGAGAAGGTAATTTAAGCATAACTCCATACATTATGCATTATCTGATGGGGTTCTATTTATAAATACCTCAAAAGACTGATTATAAGGTGCATTGACGATGACCAAGTGACTAGGCTTTTGAAATAATTCCATGATAGGCCTATAGGAGGCCATTTTTCCCTAAGGACTATAGTAGTAAAAATGATGAGAGGTGGTTATTATTGACCTAGCCTCTTCAAGGATGCCTATGTATGGGTTAAAAAGTTCCAAAAGTGTGTTCCCTTTGTAAGCAAGAAAATATCAATAGCCCTTCCTCTCAACATAATTCAAGTGGAACAACCCTTCATGTAGTGGGGTTTGGAATTCATAGGAATGATCAATCCACATTCCAGTGAGGACGCAAATGGGTACTCACTACTACTAACTACTTCACTAGGTGGGTGGAAGCAATTTCCCTGAAAGAATCTAATGAAATAGTAGCTTTGGAATTTTATGATAGCATAATAACTATTGTCATTTATATTTTCACCCTTTGAGGAGATAAAAATCTCTCCTCATCCAAGTGGAATAATAGAATCAACTCTAGGACTTTGGTCAGCCTAAGGAATGAGGTGAGTCTCTATATAGGGATAGCTCCCTTGATGTACCACTTAGGATTGAACCTACAACTAAACTTGGGGGTGAAAAGGGAGAGAAATAACTGAAAGAAAATGTAAACTAAGGAGGTGATACCTAAAATCAATTTGATGACTTACAACTAATTTAATTCTACACTTGAGACCAAGAAACAAACTAAAACATACACTCCTTCAATCTTCCTCTTTTCACATCAATGCTATATTATAAGGTCATAGATGAATGTGCAAAGCTAGGAGGACTAGACAAGAGGCCTTGAATGGAACCAATGAAAATACTAACTCACTCAACATTTCACATCTCCTAAAGCACTTCACATGTCCTTCAATAATAATTTTTCCAACTGCAAACAAGGTGAAAGAATAAGACCACATGCTAAGAATCCATAGTCTTCACTAAACAAGATTCATCATTCAAGTGGAAAAACTTATGAACAATCACAAAGAGGTAAAAATTAGTCATTTTATTGATAAAAATGTGTAAAAATTAGTAGGGATTCACCATACTTAGATGGATCATAGAATATAATGGCCAAAATGGATAACTCTTATAGAGTTTGAGAGAGGGAGAGAGAAACAGAGAAGTCCAAGGGTCACAAGGACACTTATAAAGTTGAGAATATAATTTATCAATGCATGGGAAGATGATATGGTGTGATAATTTCAATATAATTAACTAAAAGTGTCATCTCAAATCATCAAACTCTTTCAAAGTGGCCTAAAACTCTTTTTCTTGCATAGAAAACTACCTTCATGATTAGGCTTATTTGAGTTACTTGTAACTAATAAATATAAGGTCAAATTATTATAATGGAATTTTATTTTCTCATACATTCCTTTCCATGCATTGGTTTCATTCTTGGTCTTATGGAATCAACTAGAAGAGAGCCATCATCACCTGCACTTTAGGAAACCTCCTTCTCATGCACCTTACACATTTGTCTTCAAATTTGGTTTCAGTTATTCAATAAAGTCTATAAAAGGTATTATTTGAAATGTTTCAAGACAATACATTAAATTTTAATCATCATGTTCACCTTAAAATAACTTTACTTGAATATTTCCTCCCTTCTCTCTAGCTTGCCCAATATGTTAGATTTGACTAGTTGAGTTGAATCACCTAGTTGGTGAACTTATACATTGTTTTATGGAATTAAATTAATATTATGAGTTATTAAAATTCTCAATATCATATCCAAAAAAAAATTATTCTCTTGACTCCTCTTGTAGCCTACACAACACATTAAATAGTTAGAAAAACCATGTTTTGTACCTTATCCATATAATTCCGTATAACCAAAAAGGTGTGGAACATCATAGGGAATTATTATACAAGTTACAACAATTTTCATGTGATAACCATTCCCATAGAACATCTTTCTAACTCAATTTTCTCAAACTTGTCACTAACAAGGGTTTGTAAGGGTTTTAGGCTAGTTTGACCTCTTAACGATTGTTCATAAATTTGGGATGTCTGACTTGTGAAAAAATTACACAAATATGGCCTATAATACCCCTTATAACACCCCCTAACTCCTATGGCTCCCATGTATAGCTTCATGAAAGATATGAGCATTGGAATATAGCCTCTCAAGCCTGTCTCTCCCTTCTTACAAGCCAAATTTTGCTTCAAGGTCCAAAAATGGTTAGATTATAGTTTTATCTACTCTCCAATGTTTTTAACACATCTAAATACATCCTAATAACATGTTTCAAGTCATTTTAGTGGTCCTCATAATCTATTCTTACAAGTGACTTCTTATTTGGGCATTAGGCCTACTTGTGCCTAGTAGGCATGTTTTGCCTTTGAAGCCTAAAATGAATTATTAGTGGTTTTCCTTGGATCCAAATAGCTTTAACATACCTTTTATCATCATAAAAATGTGTCCAAACAATCAATAAGTTATACTAGGAGATAAAGTATAAGTATCCCTCTTTTTGACCTTTAGACCTACCTATAATCCTTGACACCTAGGCTATTATACCAAGTTTCTTGATCTTTTGAGGTGACTCTTAGGTTTCCCTAGGTATCTCCAATATTTATATATCTTCTTTATAGCTTCAAATAAAATCAACCTTCCTTGACTACTCCATCTTCTCAAGAATGCTTGTTCATGCACAAGGGAGGGTACCCCCTATTCTGAGATAGAACAGGGGGTGTCTACCTTATTTTCTTGGGAAAAATGAATGCTTTTTAAGATTAAACATACCATATATAACATCCTCAAAAAAATTAGGCTCTTGGTTATCTGATATGACCCTCCAAACACATGAAAATATGAGATAGACTATTAGAGGTGGGACTACGTATAGGGGTTTAAGGAATGGACTGATCCTTGCTCACTTAGAACTCTTTCTTAGTTTAATACCCACTATGATAGGTATATATATATATTTTTTATAATCACAAAATATCTGAATCATTCAATATTATCATACTCTGACCCCTTTATACTCCTACATACTTTTCAGTTCACAAGATGATGATACCCCTTTTGAGTGTGTTGCTCCTTTTTTTCCCAGTCCAATGGTGGTCCATGCATGATATTGACTTATATATAATTTTCCAAAGATTATTTAGGATCTCCTAGGATAATTTTATGTTTTATTGAAATCCTTGTCTCCCCTACTTAACCTAGACTAGTACTTAAACACCTTATCTCAGTTTTAGTGTCACTTTCAGTCATAACTAACTATGTTGGGGAAAAATAGTGGTCCATTTATTAATGAAGCCTATATCTTGGTATTTAATATATTCCCTACCACTTATTCTTTTTCCTTGAGTTAATTTCACATTATTTTTAACACATATGTTTAACCTTCATGCTTTCCAACCCCTAGACACATTTTTTTCACTCACTACCTATCTTAGTCATTTAAGGCTAGTTGTAGGTGTCATTTGCTTCCGTTTAGCTTGTTTATGATGTTATAAGAATATTATTGAATTTTTATGATCATTTTATATTTTTTTAAACTATAATTATCCATTTTAAACCTTCAAACAACCTTCTATCATAAATCTAGGGTCACTGTCTTGGCTAAGACACCCTTCCTTTAAGACCCTACCTGTGTTTGTATTTTTGATCATTTAGACATAGTTATGATATGTGAAATATTTTTATTGGAACATGAGAAAAATTTATAGATTCATAATCACTTTATTCACCATATATTCCTTAAAACACAAATGTTAGCTCACTGCCTACCTGTGTTGTTGTAGGTGCATGCTTCAAGCAACCTGTATAGATTGGGGATGAATAAGGGGTCAAAGTTAAGCATCTCACCATCTTATAATGATCCATCATGACATATTATGTGCCATTAAACCCATGAAACCAATTTAATTATTAATATAAATTTTTAATTCATTTTTTCCCACTAAAGGTGTCAAAGACCATCTACATCTTTGCAAGCCTGTAGATGTTACTATAGGTTTTCAGTGTGTTTATAGGCCACCTTGATACCTATAACAACACTTCTCCCCTTATCATATGACCATATAAATTCTATATTTCATTGTATATTTTATTTAAAACAAACCAAAACCATAATAATTCATCAAAGTTTTCTATCACCATGTCAAATGACATTCACAAAATCAAAGGGTTCTCTATTTTGTATATTTAGGGACAGGAGAGACCAAAATACAATCATGTGAGCTCTTAAAATGATCTCAACCCAATTTGAAAATATATTTCATTTAGAATAAATAAATCATGGTCCTTTAACCTATAAGGATCTAAGTAAGGTATCATTACATGCTTTAACACTCCATTGAACATCTCAGCCCCCCGTTCAGGCCACCTATAAGTGGGCAATCTAAGGTGTAGACAGTGAGTAGCCTATGAGAAATATGAATTAATTTTAGACATCCTATGAGTTTATCTCCAAATAAAAACCTAAAATTCATTCTTCACACCTTAAAACATATTAATAAATTGACAACACCATACTTGCAATATGGATTTGATCTTCTAGCACCTGTAGGTGCAGTTCCATGGTATAGGCTTGGCAAAGGTTAAAATATTCATATTGCCAATGAAATGTATTCCAATTGATTTATTATACCATAAATATGTGATAAAAAACTTTAATACCTGTATGACAACTCCATGCATGCTTCAAGACTCTGAACACTCCACTTGGATGACTATGTATGGCAGTCATAAGGTAGATTGACTATTTGTATGGTAAATGATTAAAAAACATGAAGATGGATTGGAAAATTAACTTGAGATATCATGATTTAATTTTTTCACATTTTAAACATTATAAATAACCTATCACAACTCTGTGGAACCATGGAGAAATACAAAACTTCTAAAAATGGTGAAAACTACCCATTACACTCAAAAGAGACCAGTCTAAAAAATTGAGGTTATTATCTCATCAAAACACCTTGAAACTTGAAACCAAGCATGGTAAGTGTAAGGAGATATTTATAACATATTTTTTATAAAATATTAGCAACTGGTTTGTATGAAGCTATTCAAACTAAGAGAAAACTAATAGGGTGCACAGATTAGTAGGCAGTTTTGGAAGTTGAACTTCAAACAGATGGTTCATAAAACATGGTTAACCAAAATCAAGCTTCTTGTTGTTAAAATGTATATCCATAATTTTAATATCTACCCCTAAGATAATTTTACCTAAACCCCTTTTTTTTGACCATACCGAATAAAAAACATGTAAGTCACTTCAATCTACCAAGAAGAGTGAAAATGGAGAAAAATGGTTTTGAGCAAGAAATGTCAGTTTAAGATCAAAAAAACATGTATTTGAGTTTTTGGGAGATAAAGAGACACTTTTACATCTTTTACAAATGTCACACTTCCTAAAGGGGTCATACAAGTGCCAAACTCACTCTTTTCTTCAAGAAAACTACCTTTTTTTTAGTATCCAAACAATTTTCAGTTAGTGACAATTAATACAAACCTCCTAAGACACATGGAAAATGAAAAAACTCTTTTACACTTATAAATTTTCCAATAAACCTATATAAATCATTAAATTTACTATTTTTTACCCTTAAAATGACCCGAAATGATAAATGAACCTAGAAACTAATTAACCAAAGCTAGTACAACATTAATTGACATAAAATGACCTATAACTCACCTTGTGACAAAATATTATACCCCATTATAGACCTAAAGATAAATTTTTTAAATAGGAGTGCCCCAATTTGACTTAAAATTCAAATTTGGTCAATGGTAACAAGGTTTGTTATATCAATAATAATAATTTTAGAAAATGCCTTAGTATTTATTGGCATGAAGATGAGTGAGTGAGCACTTTAGCTGGGCATCTACCTTAGTACATCCTAAAATTACTACCCCAAAGGTAATGGACTTGTATATTTAATAAATAAAAATTTGATAAGGATCATCAAAAGGACTATGGAAGAGAATCAGAGAGTATGACACACAAAGTTAAGGATAGCCTTGTGGGCTAATAGAGTGGCTCCCATAGTTGCCATTAGCAACTCACCATTTATTTTTGTATATGAGAGGGAGGCAAAATTTCCCATCTCTCTAAAGTTAACTACCTTGAATTTATCCCATCATCTTGAGTTGATGGAGAGTGAACCTATGAGTGTGGGGATAATAGAGCTCATGGAGCTTGAAGAAACAAGGGACTCTACAATGAAGACACTAGAGTCGCATCAAGCTCAAGTCAAGAAATATTTTTACAAGAGAGATATAGTAAGGGACTTCAATGAAGGGGATCTATTCCTCAAGTGGGATTATAATAAGTCCAAGCCAGGCAACCATATCAAGTTTGACAGCTTTTGGAGTGGCCCTTACTTGATCCACATATGCAAATAGTATAATTCTTTTTATCTTGCCTAGATAGATGGAGAGTTATTACCCATAAAAAATAATGGGATTAACTTAAATACTTGATATTAGAAGATTTGCATCCATTGTATATGTTATATGTAATAGAGTAGTTTTTCTTGTTTTCCTTTAAGTGCCTTATGCACATATTTTCAATTGTGTGTTTTCCTTGCCTAAGTGCCTTGGGCACAGTGTGGTTTTGTTTTAAGTTTTATTTTTTCATTCAAGAGGAGGTTTTAAAAAAGGGATAGTCTTATATCAATTTCATATCGGCTAAGAAAGAAAGAATTGTGACCCCATATGCCTAATGGATCAGACAAGGCAACTAATTTATTGCATAGTAGGCATGTAATCCTAAAACATCACCATAAATGTTGGTTATAATTGGCCTACATAAAAAAATATTTCCTTGATGGATCAATCCACTCTCTTTAACCCTTTGGCAACCTTCTACCCCCATGACTAATTCCTTTCTGGTCCTAAATTGATGATGTAGTGTAGTGTTATGGGAGGTCCTAGTGTGGTGTGAGAAGCTAAGTAAAGTTCTGGTTGAGTGAGTGATCTAATGGTAAAAGTAGAAGATAGAGCTCATAACCCTACCACGTGTCACTTAAAATATTTTGAAACACTTTAAGAAAGCTTTAAGGTGAATTTGTAGGATTTTAAAGAAAAGGCCTAGAAATAAGTCTAAAACTATAAGTGAAGGTCATCCCCTACAAGTTATTAAGGTAATAAAGATGGTTTTGAAGATTAGAGGTGTCTTGGTAAATTTCCAATGCTTTATGTTGATGATTTAAAATTGTGCTTTTTAATAAACACTAACAATGGGAAGTTTTAAGATATGGGACTTGCGTCTTGAAACAACCTCTAGATTTTTGAGAAGCTGGTTCTTCTATAAATTGAGTAGATACTGGGAAAAGGGATAGGAATTTTAATCAGAAAAATAATGCGAGAAAGGAAATCTAATTTATGGTGATGTTCCTGAATGTAATTTGACCTTAATCCTGATCATAGTATGACTATATGTAGGATAGGATTCATTTACATTTAAGAGCAAACAAGTGCATGATCAATGTAAAAGATGGAAACAGTAAAAATAGAGGCTCACAATATAGACTACTTTTTGCTGTGAACAGAAAATGTCAACAAAGGCATAGGTTTCAATCTTCTTATTTGAATTTTCTAGTCATATAAGAGGCATAGAAACATGTATAATTATATAAACTTTTAATCCCAAGAAAATGAGACAAAATCAAATGACATTCCTAATCATAGCTCTAAAAAGTCTACAGCCTAGACTACTTTTGCAAATGACACAGAAAATATCAATAAAGGCATAGGGTTCAATCTTCTTATTTGAATTTTCTAGTCATATAAGAGGCACAAAAACACGTACAGTTATATAAACCTTTCAACTCAAGAAAATGAAACAAAAGCAAATGATATTACTTAGTCATAGCTCTAGAAAGTCTAGACTCTTTACAATAATTTCTCTCAAAAATTATCTCTGATAATTGATGATTTTCCTTTTGGTGATCTCTACACCCTTATTTATAGCCTTGGATTCCCTTCGAATTCTCTGCTTGTTCCCAATATAATGTCCCAAATGAAATCTAACTAAATTGGAAGTGTCTAACAGAAGATATCTTATAGATTCTGAAATGCTTTGTCTTCTAGAAGTTTATTGGTAGAAACAGACTGCAAAACACTCCCTTCTTTTAAATGCTAGGTAACACTTAGCCAATTTCTTCTTATTACTTTAGGAAACACCAGAGGATGACACTTGTCATGTTCTATAGCACCTATCAAAGACACGTGGCACTTTCTGCATAACTTATACTCTTTTGTGTCTTTACTCAAAAATGTTCCACCTTTGACACTTGTCACAATCCACTTCCTCAAAACTTCAACAGTTTAAAAGAACAAGACTCACAACATTTCTTACTCGAGCAACTTGAAAAAGGACCATAGAGACAGGTGGAAATCTTTGCTACTTCATTAAAGGACACATGACAATCTTCGCTTTACTTATCTGGGGTCACGTGGTATCCTCCACTTCTTTTATCCACCTTTTAGAAACTTGTGGAGGATGACATGTGGCAATCTCCACTTTACTCTATTTATATCATAAAAACAAATGGGTCTCATTTCTCATTTACACAGATAGCGACACCTGGCAGCTTTTGCTTGCTTCAAACACACAAATTGGGACCCACCACAGTCTTTGTTATATCAGTGAAGCAAAATTGAAGATAATTCAGATCACGACACATGGTAGCTTCTACTTTCTTTGCTGGAGTACGTGGTAGCATCTGTCACTTTTAGAAAAGCAAAACTGAGACCTTCTGTGACTGCCACTTGGCACTTTCTGCTTGATCCTGATACTTAGCTTGTTAAAACCTTTCACCAAAAAGAGATGAAATGTAGGTGCCGCTATGAAACCACAAACATTGACACTTGGCACGTTCTGTTGAGTTGCTATGAGATATGTGGCACATTCCAACCAACTCATAGAAAATATAAAAGGTGCCTCAGATGATGACACTTGGCAGTTTCTACTGAGAAGGATGCCTCAGATGATGACACTTGTTAGCTTTTACTTGCTTTCAACACTTAGACAAAAAATGAATCAAAAGGAAAATGGAGCCCATGCTTTATTTCAAAATTCTACCATTTCAGACCAAAATATGTGAAGACAAAAATTCACGACACGCGACTAAAAAATAGAATGGCACATAGAGTAAATTTTTGCTCTATAGTTATTGGTGACCCCTAGGACTTTTGAGCCTGCTCAAAAAGAATCTACAACTCCCACATGATCTAAAATTACTAAAATACATAGTTTTAACTAAAATGTTTCAAATAGATTTCATTTACAAGAATCTCTTCAAGTTCACCTTCCATCATTTCTAGCTCAAACAAATTTTGTTGTTTACATGCCTAAATTCTATAAGGGTCAGTCCATGATGCTTCAAACTTAGTGTGTTGACCTGGTTTGGCAGCTCTTGCATCCCATTTTAAAATAATTGAGCCTGTTTCAAAATGGGGATTTGAAGTTCTTTTATCAAAATAGTCTTTAACTATTTTCTAATGCTTTATCAATGAATCATGTGCTACATTTCTCTTTTCTTGAACTTTTAGAAGTTCTGCTAATCTAACCTGCATGGGGCCATTTTCTTTAATTTCAATCTGTTTGATCAGCTGAAGAGTAGGAATCTCCAAGCTTAGGATAATTGCAGTAGGTTTCCCATATACCAATTCATATGGGGACATTTTGATCACCTATTTAGGCATAATTCTATCAGCCCATAGTGCTAAATTAAGCACTTTATGCCATTCCTTGTGATGATCAACCCCTATTTTTTTGATGAGTCTAATCAGGTTCTTATTAGTTGATTCTACCAAACCATTACCCTGAAGGTAATAATTAGAAGTTTTTTAGATATATTACATGCTTTAATGCAAAGTTGGATACTTTGGACCCTAAAAATGCTTTAGCATTATCTGAAATTATGGTGCGAGGAGCCCCAAAATGAGTAGTGATATTCCCTACAAAATCTAGGATCACATTTTCTGTTGCTTCCTTGAGTGGCACTACCTCGATCCATCTAGTGAAATAATCTGTGGCTATTAAGATCCATTTTTGACCCATAATAGATATTGGATTTATCATTCCAATGAAGTCAAGACCCCATTGGGCAAAAGGTTCATCCACAATTATAGGACTAAGAGGCATTGCTGCATTCCTTCTCATTCCCACATAATATTGAAAAGATTTACAATTTTTAACTAGTTGATAACAATCTGTAAATAAAGTAGGCCAGAAATAACCTGCTTCACTTATCTTTATAGTTGTGGTCTTTGTAGAAAAATGTCCACCAAATACTTCATGATTCATTTCATGTATTATTTTCTTAGCCTCATTTTTTTCTACACATCTTAACAATTTGCCATTAGAATTTCTTCTAAAAAGAACCTGTTCAATCAAAACAAAATGAACTCCTTGCATCCTATAGTATCTTCTCTTATTTTGAGGGAGTTCTCTTGGGTAAATCCCATTTTTTATAAAATGAATCTTTCTTGTGACCCAAGATTCCTGATCAACTTCTTGTATTCTCAATATAATTTCTTCTTTTGTTCCTAAATTTATCTCTTCAGGTATCATCTTTTCAAGCTCTTGAGTCATATATTGACACAAACCCCTACCTCTGACTAATTCAGTGGGTTTGAATTCTACATCATATTCCAGGATCTTAGTTATCCATTTTGCTCTTTTTTCAATACTTTCACCCTCCATGATGTATTCTCTAACACTTGGATGTGCTACAAGTATCATAATTTTACTTCCTGATACTATATGCCTAAACTTTTTGAGAGATTTTACCATAGCATATGCTTGTTTTTCCACAAAGTTATATCTAGTTTCATATTCCCTAAGTGTCCTTGAGAAAAATGATATTGGATGTTCTCCCTCCTGCTTATCATCCTTCTGTGTTAGAATAGAAGCAATAATGAGCTCTCCTCCATATACATACATTACAAAAGGCTTAGAAAAATCTAGATTTCTAAGTACTGGAGTTATTGAGATAGCTTTCTTGACCTCTTCAAAGGCTTGCCTTCCTTCCACAGTCCACTTGAAAATTAGGTCTTTTTCCAGCAAAAGTGTCATTGGTCTTACTAAGCCTACAAAGTCGGATATGAACCGACTAATGAAATTAATCTTTCCCAAGAAATATTGAATTGCTTTCTTATTGACTGGAAGAGGTAGGTTCATTATAACTACCACTCTTTCTGGGTCTATTGAAACTCCTTCTTTAGATGCTATATGTCCCAATAATTTGCCTTGAGGGACTTCAAAGATACATTTCTTAGAATTCAAGGATATTCCAAATTCTTGACATTTTTTAAACACAGCTTCTAAATGATCAAAATGATCAGCAGCATTCTTTGAAAAAATAGTAAGATCATCAAGATAAATCAAGATGATTTTATTTATCAGATCCCCAAATGCAACATCCATAGCTCTCTGAAAAGTGGCTCCAGCATTTGACAAGCCAAATGGCATCTTAGCATATGCAAATGTTCCCCACTTGGTAGTAAAAGCAGTCTTGTATTGGTCTTCTTTAGCCAACCAAATCTGATTGTATCTAGAGAAACCATCTAGCAAATAAAATCTCTCTGATCCAACCACAGTTTGTAGAGTTTGTTCCATGGAGGGCAAGGGATAGTGATCCTTCAAAGATGCTTTGTTTAGATATCTGAAATCTACACAAAGTCTTATATCACCATTCTTTTTCCTAACTAGTCCCAGATTTGATACCTAGGTTGAGTGTTTGATTGGAAAAATTATTATATAATCTAAAAGTTTTTGCAACTCGTCTACCATTAGAGACTCAATTCTTGGATTCAATGGTCTCTATTTTTGTCTGACAGGCTTAGATCCTTCAATTAGTTCTATTGTGTGCTAAATGATGTCTCTATTATATCCATGAAGGTCTTCATAGCTCCAGGATATGACTCTATCATACTTTTTGCAAAATTCAATTAGCCTTTCCTTTTCTTCTTGAGTTTCAGAGTTTCCAACTTTTAATTTTTTCCCTTCACTCACCTCTATTTTAGAATAATCTGGTTTGTTTGCTTGGAACCTTTTCTTCTCCAAGCTTACATCTTCTGAATCAAAAAGACTTTCTAAAGTGATTAAACCTTATTGTTCTTTAATTGTATGATTTGATCCCCATATGGTTCTTCAATATTTGGTTGTAATTGATTGGAAAATTCCCCTGATTGTTGCAAGAATGAGAGTACTTGAAAATCATTCTCAAATACTTGCCAATTCTCATCATTATCGGGAATAGTTGGCCTTACTATAACCTTTAATGACTCATTGTTAATTAATAGGCCAGTTGCTGGATCAAACTATAAACCAATCTGTGCCATCCTATCAGCTTCAAAATTTTGAATCCTGGGAACTACTTCAATATTAAAAGCTTCAAAATCTTCTATTAAGTCCCAAATTCTATGCTTGTAGGGTTTCATTTTGACATTCTTTATTATTGCCTTTTCTCTAATTTGCTTTACTAGTAATTCGAAACCTCCTTTTACTATTAGATTCTTTATTCCCTTTTTCTTGGCTAATAAGAATCCATGCACTAAGGATTCATACTCAACATCATTATTGGTACAAGAAAATTGAAAATGGATAGCCCTTAAAAAAAATTCACCATTTGGATCAGTAAGACAAATTTCTGCTCTAGCACCATTCTTACTTCTGGCCCCATCAAAATTTAAAGTCCAAATCTCTGAATCCTTTTCGGATCCTTGATTAGTTGGCATTTCTTTCCTTAAAACATTTGAGATTTCATGGTCCTCATCAAAAATAACATAAGTGTCCAAACCAGTATAATTATAATTTTCATATGGGTCACTATGCATCATAGCTAACAACTGGTTATTTTCTTTTTCTTGATTATGCTTAGTCCAGTCACCTATCTTAGTTGAATAGAAAGAATCTAGTTTGGATTTGCTTACCCCTAATGCATTATTTGCTATGGCTATTATCTGTAGATGAGCTATGTCTTTGAGCTTTCTTTTATCAGTAGGTCCTTCAATATATTTGGGCATTGCTTGATTTTGAAGAGCTTCTTGTAATAATGTTCTTTGTTCAGGAATAGCTAACATGTCCCAAATTGATACTTGTGTTGGGGTCATCTTCAACTAATCTACCACATTTATTGATCCAAAATTTTGAATTCTTGGAAGATTAGGATATCTTGTCTTTCTTTGAACTTGTTTAGGAACTTCTTGATTATGCACTGGCTGAAGCATTTCTTATCTAATAGTTGTATGTTGATAATATTGAAATGAAGGATTCTCCATAGCTTCATTGTTTACAACTTCAGGCTATTCCAGCATTCTTCTCTTTGATCTAGTACAGTAGTCTGATTGCACCACTGGTTTCTTGGAAATAGAAGCTTCATTCAAAAATATTGATTCTTCATCTTCAACCCATGAGAACAAAGCGTATTTTGGGGATATTCCTTCCTCTTGTTGCAAGGACATCTCTTGCATCTGAGCCACTAGGACTGAATTTTGTATATCAAAAGAGTGGTAGGATTGATTGTCACTAGAACTTGCAAACTGGCCATCCATTCTTCTTTGCTCTGCCACCTTTTATTGTAGGTTACCCATAGGACAATCTCTAGGTGCATGAGCATTATTGCAAGGGAAACACTAGGCATTAGTATTATCCACATAGTTATGTTGCCCTGTAATAATCTCCCTATTTGAATTGGGAGGAATAGTCTGTGAAGGTGTAGGGACTGCAACTAATTGATTTGCTGGTTGATGGCTAGTTTATCTTGGAGGACCCTGGTATTGGTTTGGCTGAGATGAAAATTTGTTTCCTTGATAGCCTTGATATGGAAGCTTAGGGAAAGTATTTTGTTGTCTTTTTATATTGATCAGCTCATTAGAAAATATCCTTAGGATATTCTTAATATCATCCAGCTCAAATGACTAAGTGGGGACAATTTCTTTAGCAGATGGTTGAGGATAGGTGTACATAGACATAGGTGGGGCTATAGATTTAGGGGCTTCTTGAGGTAATGGCAAGGAAATTTTTGGGAACATGGGCATGGGAGTCCTTGGAGGTAATTTTCTAACATCTATCAAATTATTCTCAGCTCTGACCGCATAGTCATAAGCCTCAGGAAAAGTGTGTCCTCCAAGTGACTGAATCATAACAGATATATCTGAATTTAAATCCTTAAGATAAAACAACATGGCCATACCTGGTAATGGTCTAGCTGTAACAGGGATTCTATCCTAAGTCTTTTGAAATCTAGAATTGAAGTCAGTCATGGCTTCTTGTGGTCCCCTTTGAATGGTAATTAATTGTTGTAGTAAAGAAGACTTATCACCCTTCTCTACGAATCTTTCAAAGAAAAGATCCCTGAGCTGATCCCATGTAGAAATGGTATTTGGGGTCAAAGACCGATACCATTCTAAAGCTTTCCCTTTAAAAGAAGCTGCTAATAATCTTATGGCCACATTTTGTTGTGTGACAACATGTATGGCACAGACATTTGATACATCTTGAAGATGTTCCTCAAGTATTTTAAAGTCTTGCCCACTAAATTTGGGTAGAGCTTTTAAGGCATTCAATGGGATAGGGTCCCAAATGGATGGTGGTATTAGGATGACTAAAGGACTACCAGTGTTCTAGCTTGCATAATTTCTTGGGGGTATAGGGGCTCCAATATTTTCTCTTGGTATTGGTACAAACTGGTTGACTCTTCTTCTTGGACTTGTTTCCAAAGGTGACAAAATAATAACTAGATTTGTAGTAGATTATGATATGGTTACTGGTCCACAACTATGACTCCTTGTAGCTCTTTGGTTCATACGATCTTGAAAGAAACTTCAAGATTGGTCCCACTGGGTGTGCCAAAAACTATTGATGATTTAAAATTGTGCTTTGTAATAAACACCAATAATGGGAAGTTTCAAGATATGGGACTTACATCTTGAAACAACCTCCAAATTTTTGAGAAGCTACTTCTTCTTTAAATTGAGTAGATACTGGGAAAAGAGATAGGAATTTTAATCAAAAACACAATGCAAGAAAGGAAATCTAATCTATGGTGATGTACTTGAATGTAATTTGACCTTAATCCTAAGCACAGTGTGACTATATGTAGGATTCATTTACATTTAAGAGCAAACAAGTGAATGATCAATGTAAAAGATGGAAATAGTAGAAATAGAGGCTCACAGTATAGACTACTTTTTGTTGTGAATAGAAAATGTCAACAAAGGTATAGGGTTCAATATTCTTATTTGAATTTTTTAGTCATATAAGAGGTGAAAAAATATGTATAATTATATAAAATTTTCAACCCAAGAAAATGAGACAAAAGCAAATGACATTCCTAATCATAGCTCTAGAAAGTCTACAGCCTAGACTACTTTTGCAAATGACACAGAAAATATCAATAAAGGCATAGGGTTCAATCTTCTTATTTGAATTTTCCAGTCATATAAGAGGTAAAAAAACATGTACAGTTATATAAACCTTTCAACTCAAGAAAATGAGACAAAAGTAAATGATATTACTTAGTCACAGCTCTAGAAAGTCTAGACTCTTTACAATAATTTCTCTCAAAAATTCTCTCTGATAATTGATGATTCTCCTTTAGGTGATCTCTGCACCCTTATTTATAGCCTTGGATTCACTTTGGATTGTCTGCTTGTTCCCAATCTAATGGCTCAAATGAAATCTAACAAAACTAGAAGTGTCTAATAGAAGATATCTTATAGATTCTAAAATGCTTTGTCTTCTAGCAATTTATTGGTAGAAACAGATTGCAAAATGCTTCCTTCTTTTAAATTCTAGGTAACACTTAGCCAATTTCTTCTTATTACTTTAGGAAACACTGGAGGATGACACTTGTCATGTTTCGCAGCACCTATCGAAGACACGTGACACTTTCTACATAACTTATACTCTTTTGTGTCTTTGCTAAAAAATGTTTCGCCTTTGACACTTGTCACAATCCGCTTCCTCAAAACTTCAACAATTTAAAAGAACAAGACTCATAGCAATTCTTACCTAAGTAACTTGAAAAAGGAGCATAGGGACATGTGGCAATCTCCACTACTTCATTAAAGGACACATGGCAATCTCTACTTTACTTATCTGGGGTCACATGGTAGCCTCTACTTCTTTTATCCACCTTTTAAAAACCTATGGAAGATGACATGCAGCAGTCTCCACTTTACTCTATTTATATCATAGAAACAAATGGGTCTCATTTCTCATTTACACAGACAGTGACACCTGGTGACTTCTGCTTGCTTCAGACACACAACTTGGGACCCACCACAGTCTTTGTTATATTAGTGAAGCAAAATTGAAGACAATTCAGATCACCACACGTGGTGGCTTCTGCTTTATTTTGATGGAGTACATGGCAGCTTCCATTGCTTTTAGAAAAGCAAAACTAAGACCTTTCGTGACTGCCACTTGGTGCTTTCCGCTTGATCCTGATACTTATCTTGTTAAAACCTTTCACTAAAAAGAGATGAAATGTGAGTGCCGCTATGAAACCATGGATGTTGACACTTGGCACATTTCACTGAGTCACTATGAGATACGTGGCACATTCTGACCAACTCATAGAAAATATAAAAGGTGCCTCGGATGACAACACTTGGCAGTTTCTACTGAGAAGGATGCCTCAGATGATGACACTTGTCAGCTTCTGCTTGATTTCAACACTTAGACAAAAAATGATCAAAAGGAAAATAGAGCCCGTGCTCTATTTAAAAATTCCACCATTTTAGACCAAAGTATGTGAAGACAAAAATTCATGATGTGCGACTGAAAAATAGAATGTAACATATAGTAAATTTTCACTCTACACTTCCTAATGTCTTTTTTAAGATAAAAATATGACTAACACAAGCCTAGATGAACCTAACTATCTTAGCACGTCATGCAAGAATGAACATATCATTTTGGTTATGTATTTGATAAGTGTACTTGGGAAGTAAATTAAAGTTTAAGGATTACATGAAAATGATGTATTTTATGCCATAAATATCCCCTACACTTTTTATATATTTGTGTGTTTCCTATCTCAATATATAAGCCTTCAAAGATGATCTAGCAGTGTTGGACATGCCAAGGGATGTAAAATTAAAGCCACATGAAATAGTTTTTTGGATTCAAAAAATATTTAACAAGGTATGAATTGATTGTAGGGCTCCCAAGTGTCAAAACCTCACTCAATTAGATTAAGGATCAATATAAATCTATGGTGCACGTTTAATCATGTAAATGCATATCAACAATGAGCACAAAGTCAATAGGTCAGAGGATCCTAATAATAAACATGATGGTAACATGTGTCACAATCATGGTGAATTGGTATCATAATGATGGCTTGCATTTGATCATATATTCAGATGAAGATTAATGGCATGCATTTGATCATGTAGATCAAAGATCAATAGTGCATGTTCAACCATGTAGATGAAGATCAATAGTACAAATCAAGTCAAGAAGTCAACGAGCCCAGATTGCATGCAAGGCCACCACATGGTTTAAGATAATTAAATAGATGTATACTAATAGCAAGGTCCACAAAAGGCATGTGGGGCTGCCAAGTGTGACAATATCAGAGCTAGAATCAAATTTCATTGTAGGGCTACCAAGTGTCACATCTTAGATATAGATTAAAGATCAATGGCCAACATTGAAATTCAATGCTAGGAGACTCCTAAGGATATCAACAGATCAAATTTTATCAAGTTTATTGATGAAAGGGTTCCTTGACTTTAGTCTTACTCTTGATCTTTAGACCAAACTCACTAGGTTCTTCAATTATATAGTAACCCTATTGTCCCTATTTCCTTGATTGTATGAAAAAAGTATAATGGTTTTGGATAAACCAAATATATTTTTGACTACCCTCTATTTAGACCCACCTGTGCACCAAATTTTAAGACCTAAGTCCTTTTTTAGACACAATTTCCAGCTATTAGCCTTTCCCAATTAGGCCTCCTCAAGCCTAAACTTATTCAATAAAATACCGTACTATAGAGGCCATACACACTTGACGACATTTGATTCACTTCAAACATATCAAATATGTCCAAACTAAAAAAATTGAGTAATTTTTAATGGTTATAATGTGATATAAATCTAAAACCTTAAATTAGGGCTTTTAGAAGATTGTGACAACCCGAGAGCAAAAATAATTCAACTGTGGACATTTTGAAGGTTTTAAAGGGATCAAATATATTTTTTTAGAATTTTATTTACCATAGGAAACTTTTTATTCATCATAAGGTGTTGGTCTATCCATTGTCTACATTAACCAAATCAAACTATGCTTAATTGTGTTCAAAATATGATACTCTACAAGCCTATGTCTCTGTAGGTTAACTCAAACACATAACCAAGACAAAAAAAACTTCATGGAGATTTTAAATACCTTTAATGAAATTACATAAATTTTCCAATCACTTATAATTCCATTATTTATTTATTTATTAGACAGAATAAGCATATAGTCTCAATACAAACAAATATGATATAGGAAATAAGGGTCTAATTTACATATGTTGTGTACCAAGGGTTTATTTGATAGATATGAATATTCAACCTTGAGCATGGCATGTTACATTATTAGTAACATTCTTAATCCATTCATATATCCTTTTATTTAATGATCTTGTAAACTCATTCTATAGGTGGTTCAACAACTTAGTTCAAGGTCTATAATTGCATCTTTAATTAGGTTTCTCCTTTTCACATATCTGAGATAAATTATTCACTATATAAACCTTATAATATCCTTAAAACACATTCAAATAAATAATTTAAGATTATAAATAACATTATCAAATTCTATTGATCAACAATATTGAAACATACAGTTTGCAACTTAAACAAGATACTCAAAATAGGGGTTTGAACAACAATTCCTTGAACAGGGTCTTCTTCCTTATATTCCTTTGATTTTTTTCAAAAAAAAATACATTCACCAACCATATATCATTTTAATTTCTCACCTTTTTTATTGAGATAACTATTTTTAACTACATGGAGAGGTTTAACAATGGTTAAATGATAAGTTTGAAAGGTGACTGAGCAACAACATTAAGTTTCAAGGTATATACCACCTTTGGCCCTTGTCCATGATTCAAAGGGTCTATAAAGACATTTAAAAAATGTTTAAATTATTTTTCAAACCTTCCACATACCCCTACAAGTCATAAACACACAAGAAATTCAAATTTTTGAACACACTAGTTTTGGTGAGAAATCCAAATTTTGAAAATTAAAAAACCTAGATTCATTCCTAGACTACCAATTCAAAACCTAAACATGATTGGGTAATTATAAGTCCATACAAGGCATTATTCAACCTACATGAATGCAAAAAAACCAAAAATTTGACAAAAATGGTTCCCTAAGAGTGATGTTGTTGCATCATACTCCCAGGGAAAGGAAAAAGAACTTATGGATTGTTGTCCATGAGTGTTTCTAGAGTACTCCCTCACTTTTATATATCATTTTTAGTCATCCATGTAGAATTATCTATTAGATGATTCTTCCATTTGACTAGATACTTGAAATACTAATTGTTTCTAGTCTTCTTGATCACTTTCTTGTCCAATATGCACTCCATCTCTTCTATCTTGGCCTTAGGTAATTATTTTTCCCAATTTTGGAATAGTGTAGTTGCATCATCTAATTTTTTTCCTCCTTATTCTCCTTATTTTTAAGGGTACAAGTATAAAACATTGAATATAGATGAAATTCCTACTCCACTAGGCAACTCCAATTCGTATGCATTGTTTTCAAATTTCCTGAGAATCTTACAAGGACCTATATTTTTCACCTTCAACTTGTTGTATTCACCCCTTGGGTAACTTCCCTTCTTGAGATAAGATAGGAATAAGTCTATAACTTATAAATTCACTTCTCTTCTACTCAAATCTACCTATTTCTTGTATTTTTCAACTCTAGACTCCAAATGTTTCCTTACCTATTCATGCACCTCTTTCATTGCCATTGCAAACTCTTCACCTTTAGCACTTCTCTTGTCAATATGGCTAATGTATCTAAAATCAAATACATCTCTAGGTTTCATGCCATATCTCACATGGAATGGATTCATACCAATACTCATTTAGGTAGAATCATTATAGGCAAATTCTACTTGAGGCAACACAATATCCCACTATTTGTGATGGTCTTTGGATAAACACCTAAACAAGTTCCCTAAGCTTCTATTCACCACCTTAGTTTGCCCATCTATTTAAGGATGGTAAGCTAAACTAAAACTCAAATTTGTACATATCTTCTTCCATAATGTGCTCCAAAAGTGACCAAGAAAATTAGTGTCCCTATCATAAATAATATTCATTGGCAGTCCATGAAGTATCACTAACTCCTTGAAAAATAAATTAGAAACATGTGTTGCACCATTAGTGGTTCTACACAGTTTAAATGTTCCATTTTAGATAATCTATCAACAACTATAAAAATGGAATCAAAACCCCTTTGTGTCCTAGGTAATCCCATCAAAAATTCCATACTTATGGATTCACAAGGCCTATTTGTGATTGGTAGGGGCTAATACAAACTTGCATTAGTACTCTTACCCTTGTCTAATTTACAAATTTTTCATCTCTCTACATACCTCCTCACTTTTTCTTACATTCTAGGCTAATAGTAATGCCTAGTGAGAAACTCCAAGGTCTTATGATGCCCAAAATGGCCTACCATGCTTTCACTATGCTTCTCTTGGATCCAATTTCCTCTTATAGAGAATTTTGGTACACACAATTGTACTCTTTTAAATATAAATCCATATTGAAGTACATAATCCAACCATGGATCCTTATTGAATGTAATTGGGTGCTTTCATACATGGTATGCTTTCTTGAAGTCTTCATCATCCTCATACAAATCTTTGAATGCTTCAATCCCAACACTCTCTAACTAAATTTCATGTACCTATAAGACTATCATGTTCAATGCATCTACAACCTTTTTGCTTTGTCCTTGTTTATGGTTGATGGCGAAAGTGAAATTTTGCATGTACTCCACCCATTTCACATGTCTTTAGTTTAACTTAGGCTGATTAGAGATGAATTAAAGTGGATGGTTATCTATATACACCATGAACTCCTTTGGCATGAGATAGTGCCTCTATTTCATCAATGTTTGCACCATGGCATAAAACTCTAAGTCATAAGATGAATACTTCCTGAAACCCTTAAAATTATTAATGAAATAAGGTATAGGTCTGCTCTCTTGGATTAGGAAAACCCCTATGACTACACCATTTGCATCACACTCTATTTGGAACACCTTATTGAAATTTGGGAGTGTTAGTATAGTCTTCTCCATGATTTTTCGCTTCAAGTATTGGAAACTCTTCTCTTATTTATCATTCCACACAATTTTTTTCTTATCTCCCTTGATGGTGTCAATGATGGGGTCACATATTCCACTAAAATTCCTTATAAAATTCCTATAGAAACTTGCTAAACCATGAACACTTATTATTTCTCTTGATATCCTAGGTGTTGGCCACTCCATTATTTCCTTCACCTTGTTCTTATCCATTTTCAGCATGCCTTATGAAATAACAATTATAAGGTATAGCAGCTCTGATTTCATGAAATCACACTTCTTGAGGTTGATCAATAACCTCTCTTCTTGCAACCTTCTCATAACCAACTCCAAATGGTGAAGATGTTCCTTCTTACTTTGGTTGTAGATTAGTATGGCATCTAACTATACTACTATAAACTTGCCTATTAAATATTTTAGAACCTTATTTATTAATCTCATAAAAGTGATAGGTACATTGGTTAAACAAAATGTCATGACCATATATTCATACAAACCTTCATTTATCTTGAAAGCAGTCCTCCACTAATCACCTTGCCTGATTCTTATCTAGTAATATCCACTCTTGAGGTAAATATTGGAAAAGTATCTCTATCCACTCAATCAATCCATCAAATCCTCTATCTTAATAAGTAGAAATATATACCTTATGTTGATCTTATTGATGGCCTTGGAATCCTTATTTAGCACAAACACTATGGGCAATGCACAAGGACTCAAGCTATCTTTGATCAGCCCTTTTATCAATCATCTCCTACACTTGTATTTTGATCTCAGCATTCTCTTGTGGGGTCATCTTATAGGCATCCTTGTTAGGTATACTTCCTCCAAGTACAAAGTCTATATGGTGTTTTATGCTCCTCATAGGTGGAAATTTGTTGGGTAGCTCTTCAACTATGTCTACATACTTATCCAATATGTATTCAATCTCTTGGGGCAGCTCATTTATCTTAATGTCTATCATAATAGTCATATGCTTAATGACCAAATAAAATCTTGTCTCTTCTTCATGCATGGCATTCAAAAATTATTTATTACTTACTAGCATCACATGTGATCTAACTTTTTAATCACTCTCCTCATCCTTCAAGGACAGAAAAGTATGACTAACTCCATCCTTAATCAAGGTGTAAATATTTATTCTTCCATCATGATTAGTTTGCCTATCATATTTCCAAGGCCTTCCAAGAATCACATGATACACATCCATTGGGATGACATCACAAAGTACCTTGTCTTTATAGCTTCCAATTTGGAACCCTACCCAACTTTTTTCACTCACCAAGACTTCTTGTCCTTTATTCAACCATGACACATTTTATATATTGGGGTGAGGTATTTTATTCAATCCAAACTTATTAACCATTTTTATTGAAACAAGATTATCTTTACTTCCTAAATTAATGACCATTTTGTAACACTTACCTTGGCATTTTCAAGATGTGATAAAAAGAGTCTTCCTTTGTTGTGGCTCCTTCTCCTTGGGTGGCTTGATCAACACCCTCCTCATGAGTATGATTCTCCCACTTCAAAATCTTCCATGTGTAATGGAGAGAAAACACTTTCCTCCTCACCTCCTTATACAATCTAATTTCTCCCTTCATTTCTTGGGCTTCTTGCTGACTAGTCCTCTAGACATTCCCATTACTTATGGCTAGTAAACTTATTACACATAAAAAAAATTTATGCATATCCACTTGTTTCCATTTATGAATAACCACATCTATTGAAAGGTCTCCTACCTTTAAATCCACCTCTTAAACTAGTGGAGTGCTCTTGTGAATTTCTTAATTCACCTTGATGGTTTCTTTGTGAGAAACTTCTACCCCCTTGTTGTCCTCTACCTTTGACATTTATACCACTTCCTTTATCATATTGATTATGTTTCCTATTCAGCTTGTCTTCAACCTTGAGTGAAAAATTATATCACTCTTTTCTATGCCCTTAACCATTAGTGTGTCTAGGGATATGTGTAGTTGAATTGTGTCTTACATACCTCTTTTATATACTTATTACATTTATCTATGTTCTTAGATATATCAGCCTATGGAATAACCTTGGATAAGTAGAATATATATAGGAGGTATTAATTAGTAATTATTCATTATGTTAAGTATTCTTCTATTAGTGCATTATTGTGTAGGTTTCCCCCTCAAAGTGGCTTTGCTATATTATCTAGTATTCTATTGTATTGTCAATTATTGCAATGTGATATCTTATATTTGATTATTTTATGTGATATTAAATAATTTAGTGAGAACATATAATTAATTTCATTACAATTGGTATCAAATATTTGATTTGGGTAAGTTTCCTATGGTATTTTTTTTGGATCTAGCGAGGTGTGGCTTCTGAGAGTGGTGGGAATGAAAAAACATAACTTGCAATCCAGGAAGAATTAATTTTTTTTCATCAGTGTAGTATTGATTGAAATTATTTTTTTTTTAATATTTTAAAAAAAAGTATAGACAAAAAAATTTCCCTTTACACAATTGCAGTAATTGGATTTGTCTCGATGAGATGATCACAACAGTATATTTTGTCTGTACAATTTTTTGGTGCCAAAAGTTTTACCCTAGTGTGCAAAGGTAGTCATTGGATTCATCTTGGCAAGATGATAATAATGGTACCATCTCCTAGTACACCTTTTTTAGGGTAAAAAACCTCCTAAGGTTTATATATCATAGGTCTTGATACTCAGGGAAGAAAAGGGGGGCAAGAAACCCCTAGGACTCCTATTAATGATATGGAATCTGGAACTTCAAATTTAGTGATTTCTTAGCTTTAGGTAGAAATAAATAACTTGGTGAGGCATGATGAATTTATTTGATTCCAAGATGATTTTTTATGGATTAATGAAGAGATGAATGGTGTTCATAATGAATTTCATCATATCACTATGTAATTGGCTACCCTTACATCTTAGTTTCAGCCCAACAAACCTTCACTTTAGCATTCAAATCCTCCTCTCAACAACATCTCTTATGCTGATATGAAATTGATTTTTCCAAAAGTGGACATGCATAAATTTTATGGTAAGGATCTTCTCACTTGGATTACCCAAATTAAGAATTTATTTGAGCTACATCAAACCCTTAGTTCTTAGAAGGTGATAGTGACGTCTCTGTATCTGGAACCTGAGTAATTCATTTGGTATCATTGGTTATGGGATGAAAAAAAAAATAATGGTGCTCCAATTACATGGTATATTTTCACTAAGTATTTGTTGGCTCATTTTTAGAATAATGTATTTGATAATTATTTTAGCTAATTAGCAAAACTAAAATAATTAGAAACTATGAAGGATTATTTTCATCAGTTTCATAATCTCTTTTTACGAGTGGAAGATATCACTAAGGAAAATTTGATTGATCTATTTTTGGGTGGCCTCAAAGATATAATCAAATTCAAGGTTTGAATTTTTAACCCAACATTTGTATCAGAAGTTATCCCTAGGTCACTTATCGTAGAAGAAAAAGAGATGGTCAAAAGAAAAACTTTCACTACTGGTCATGATCATACCTTTTTAGTACCATCATTTCCATATCCCACTAGATTAACACAATGAAAAATTGAAGAGAAGTGAGCTAAATGTTTGTGTTATGGTTTTGATATCAAATGGAGTAAATACCATCATTATGTTGAAAAGAAGTTGTTTTACATTGAAGGTGCCAATGATGATGAAGATGATGAAGAAGTACATGGTGAGGATGTAGAAGGTCCTAAGGAGGAATTTGAAGACTCTCAGCCTACTATTTATTTTCATATCTTTTAAAGTATTATTACTCCCAAAACTCTTAAGGTGATGAGTTTCCTTAAGAAATAGAATGTCACTATCTTGATTGCTTTTGGGAGCACACACAACTTCATCAATAGTAAGTTGGTTTCTTGTTTAAACTATTTCATTTATCTAGATCCAAAATTTTAGGTTATGATTGTAGATGGTGGTACTATCAGCTATTCAAAAAAATGACATAGTATTAACATACCCATGGGAAACTACTTGTTGGATTCTCCTATGTTTGTTATTCCCATAGGTAGAGTTGATATTGTTCTAGGAGTACAGTGGCTCACCATTTTGGGCACTATTGAGATGAATTTCCAAGAATTATTCATGCATTTTAATTCTTAAGAAGGAACATTTGAGATAAGGGTATTAAGGGATAAATCTCCACAACTTGTTAGCTCCCATCAAATGATAAAGATTCTCCATAAGGGTGTTGAAGGATTTGTAGCTTGCTTGTTTTCCATGGAAGTACAGCTAACTCAGCCATCTCCACTTCTTGATCTACAATAAGTGATTGATGCCCATTCTATTATTTTTAGTGACATGCCAAAAGGACTTCCACCTAGCCGCATACATGATCATGCAATCAAACTTATTCCTATTAGTACACCACCCAACATCAAGCCATACAAGTATCCCTATGCCTAAAAAAGTGAAATTAAAAAGATGGTATAGGAGATGTTAGATGTAGGAATCATTCACCATAGCCAAAGAAAATATTATTCACCAGTTATCATGGTGAGAAATAAAGTTTACACTTGGATGATGTGCCCTAACTATAGAGAACTCAACAAGTACACTATCAAAGATAAGTTTTCTATTCCTATCATTGATGATTTGTTAGATGAATTAAACGGTACTTTTTATTTTACCAAGTTTGATCTATGTTATGGGTATCATCAAATCTGGATCCATGATGAAGACATACCCAAAATAGCTTTTAGGACTCATGAGGGCCATTATGAGTTTCTAGTTATGCCTTTTGGTCTAAAAAATGTACCATCTACTTTTTAGATTTTGATGAATACTATTATTAGGCCATTTTTTAGGGAAATTTTTCTGGTATTTTTTTGATGATATCCTCATTTATATTAAAATTTGGGAAGACCATTTACAACATATGAAACAGGTACTCTCCATTTTAGAACAACATAAATTATATAACAAACCTTCCAAATATACTTTTGGGGCTTGTAAAGTTGAATATTTGGGTCATCTAGTTTCTTATGAAGGAGTGAAAGTGGATCCTAAAAAAATCTAAGCAATGGTGGACTGGCCAATTCCTAAGACACTCAAGCAACTATAGATATTTTTGGGGCTAACTAGTTACTATCATAGGTTTATCAAAAATTATGGTAGTATTATAGCCCCACTCACCTCTTTGTTGAAGAAAGACACCTTTTAGTGGACTGATGCACCTACCAGGGCATTTGAACAATTGAAATTGGCTATGTGCACTGCTCCAGTATTGGCCACTCCTAATTTTTCCAAGAATATTATGGTTGAATGTGATGCATCTAGGTATGGTATGGGTGTTGTACTCATGTAAGAAGGTAGACCACTTTTATTTCAAAGTCATTAACTAAAAGGTAAAAATTAGAACAAGCCCATCTATGAGAAGGAAATGATGGCCATTTTGCAAGTATTCAAACAATTAATACCTTATTTGATGGGTCATCACTTTTAGGTAAAGACTGATCATGATAGTCTTAAATATTTTTTAGAATAATGGTTTTCATCTGAAGAATAAAAAAAATAGGTAACTAAGATGTTAGGATATGATTTTGAAATAGTCTACAAAAAAGGCAAGGATAATGTGGTGGAAAATGCACTATCTAGAAAGGATGAATTAGTTGAGGCATTACTATATGCCATAACCATTTTGTAGGTAGATTGGCTAGATGAAGCATGATCATAATGGAAACATGATAGTGTTACCCATCATTTAATTCAAAATCTTTAGCAAGGTTTAAGTGGATTTGGAAAATTCACATGGAAGGGTAATCCATTATGGTATAAAGATAGATTGTACCTATGTAAGGATTCTCTTCTTAAACAAAAAATCCTTCAGGAACTTCATGCAACTCCAATTGGGGGTCAATCAAGATTTTTGAAGACCTATCATAGAATCAAGTAGGAAATTTTTTTGGGAAGGACTCAAGGGGGATGTCCAAAAATATGTGGCTAAATATATGATATGTCAATAAAACAAAGGTGAAACCATAAAAACCCTAAGTCTATCACAACCTTTATCCATCCCTAGCCAGCATTGGGAAGAGGTATCTATGGATTTCATTACAAGGTTACCAAGATCTGATGGTTAAAATGTTATCATGGTTGTTGTGGATCATCTCAATAAGTATGCTCATTTTTATTCTTTATCATAGCCATTTGTTACTAGTATAGTGGCTATTTATTTTCTCAATACAGTTTAGAAACTACATGGGACCCCTAAGATCATTGTCAGTGATAGAGATCCCATTTTCACTAGTAATTTTTGGACTGAGTTATTTACATGTTTAGGCACCCAATTGGCTCATAGTTCATCCTATCATCCTAAATATAATGTACAAACTAAGGTAATTGACAAATGTCTAGAAGGATATCTCCATTATTTTGTTTTTGATAAACAAGATAAATGGGTTCATTGGTTGCCACTTATTGAATGGTGGTATAATACTTCTATTCATAGTTCTTCTAAAATGTATCCCTTTGTGGCACTATATGGATACCACCCTCCATCCATCACTCTAACCTTGAAGGTCCATTTTAAGGTTTGTGTAGCTAAAGAATATATTCACCATCAATAGGAGGTCCTTGTAAGTTTGCATGAAAATTTATTTATGGCATAGAATCACATGAAGAAATAGGTAGATCAACAAAGAAGTGAGAGGCATTTTGACATTGTTGATTGGGTCTTTATTTTCTTGCATCCATATAAGCATATGTCATTGAAGCAACAAAAAAAGGATAATAAGTTGTCCTCTAAGTATTATGGGCCTTATCAGATCTTGAAAAAATTGGTAGTGTGGCGTACAAGTTAGAGTTTCCTTCATCAACTCACATACATCTAGTATTTCATGTATCATGCTTGAATAAAGTCATTGGACATAGAGTTTCCATTCAAATAGAATTACCAAAATTAGATGAGGAAGGTAGAGTTGTTCTTAATCTTGAGGTGATCCTTCACATATGCACTAAGCAGCTACATTCTAGAGTGATTATAAAGTACTTGGTTAAATGGAAGAATCTACAATGTGAATATGCCACTTAGGAGGATGAAGCATAAGTGTAAAAACATTGAGGACAACATTGTTTTGAAGGGGAGGGGCTTACTACACCCTTAACCATTGGTGTGTCTAGGGATATGTGTGGCTGACTTGTGGCTTACATACCTCTTTTATATACTTATTACATTTCTCTATGTTCTTAGATAGGTTGGCCTATGTAATAACCTTGACTAAGTAGACTATATATAGGAGGTAGTGGTTAGTCTTTATCCATTATGTTAAGTATTCTATTTTTAGTGCATTATTGTAAAGGTTGCCCCTTGAAGTGGATTTTCTATATTATTTAGTATTATACTTTGATATCAATTATTGTTGTTTAATCTCTCATATTTGGTTATTTTTTTATATAAAATCATTATGTGAGAACATCTAAGTAATTTCATTACACTCTTCTAGTGTTCTTGGGCTAACAAGTACTAGTTCATCTTGTAAATTGTACCTTAGGCCATTCAAGTACCTTGAAATATTTTATTTATCTTCCTCAACATGTCTATACCTAATGTGTAGATTATATAACTCTTATATATATGCCTTCACTATCATTTCCATTTGCTTCAAATTCTACCATTGTCTGAATAAGTTTGTCTCATAGTCTCCTGGAAATAATTTTCCTTTGCACTTGGCAACCATTATGTCCCAATAGGTTATCTTGTTTTTCCCCTTCTTTATTCTTTCATCTTGTATAATTTCCCACAATAATGAATCATGCCCCTTCAATTTGGTTCTTACAAACTTTATTTTCTTCTCATCAGGTACCTCTTCATACTCAAAATATTTATCTAACTCATTCACCCAATCCATGAGCTCTTTTCCATCAAGACCACCTACATAGGTGGGTAATTCTACCTTTAATTTGGATCCTTGACCCATGATATCCTTCATGAATCTCTTAATACCCTACTCTTAAGGTCCTTCAACTATCTCTTCTCCCTCTACTTCCTTGGTCTTGTGGCTCATCTTCCCTATTACTCAAGTCCCCTATTAGGACTCCACTTCTTTGGTTTTATTATACAGTAGTTAGTCTAGCATCCAAGATGACTCTAAGGTCTCTTATTTCTACAAATATAGCATCTTGATTCCCTTGGTTCCTTGTAGTACCTCCTCTATTCCTCCCAAGTGGTATCTTATTCTTTTTCAGGCAATCTATCAAACAAATACCTATTGTTCTCTTTTCCAAAGGATTTTCTCTTTCCCACTTGTTATTAAGTATATAAACCTAGATCTTATACTAAAATGATGCAAAGTTTCCTTGACTTTAGTCTTACTCTTGATCTTTAGAGCAAACTTACTAGGTTCTTTAATTATCTAGTAGCCTTATTCTCCCTGTTTCCTTGATTGTATAAAAAAAGTACAGTGGTTTTGGATAAACCAAATATAGTTTTGACTACCCTTTATTTATACCCACTTGTGTGTTAGACCCCAAAATTTCATTGGAGCAATTGGTTTCTTGTTAATAAAATTCCCAAATCCAAAATAGGTGAGTATCAATGTTTTAGTCACTAGCTCCATTCATGTCTCTATATTTTCCTTTGAAATGTCAAATTCATGTTCATAATTTTTCAAGTTTTTTATCTTTCTTTTGTCAGGTGAAAGCATTCCTTCACTTCAATCTTTCAAGATTTTTTCATGAACACAATTCTTGACAAAAATAAGTCTTCAATATTTTTGTCTTAGACAAAAGCTCTGAAGACTTAATTTTATCAAACATTTTATCCATTCTAAAAGCTATGAAATAATTATATACTTTACCTTCTTGGGTCTTATGTTTTTTCAAGATATTTGTTTCAAACTTTGTTGTCTTTAGAAAAGAGTTTTAAGGGCACATTTTGAATATGAAGGATGTTTTCAAAAGTTTTGAAGGAATATCATGGTTCAATTAAAGTTTTCATGTTGGGATGATTCACAGTGAGAAGATAGAAGTATAGCCAAACATTTTTTTGTGCATGGATTTGTTGCCTTATGTTCAAAGAAGAGATTTTGGGGCACTGGATGAAATTTCCAAGTTGCACCTTTGATGTGTTTTGATGATTAAGGTAAGGAATTACTTGATGAATCAAATAAAGGAAATGTGTCTATCTCAAGGGACTCCTATATATATTTTCAAGGGTCAGGGGGATCATGCACCCTTCCCTGAATGAATAAAGATAATGTAAAGGTAAAAAATGGATGAGATTTTGAGCTTACATCTAATATTAGACATGTGGTGGGTTTTCAAGGATTTATGAGTTTTGGGCCCCTTTTGAAGATTGCCCCACTTACTTTTTAGTGCGCAATGTGCAAAAAGTCTCCATGGACCAAATGCCTAAATGTGCTAAAAAGTGATGCCACATATTATTTCATTGGGGTCTTTTAGATTTTGGTCCCTTTTTGAAATTTGCCTCACTTACCTTTCAGTGAGAAAGGTTCAAAAGGTCCCCAAAGACCTGAACACCTAGATTTTGAAGTTAAATAATGACACATGGCATTATTACATCTCGTGAGGAGCTCAAGGTATATTTTACCACTATACCAAAAGAAATAACAAGTGTAAAAGTCCTTGAAGGCTCGAAAAGGTACCATAATGTATTCTCCACTTACATGGCTTCACATATTACAAGGATAATTGTCTGACATAAAATAAATATTATCACCTTCCCTCTCTTTTTTTAAATGAAGCTTAAGTAATTAATAAGGGTAGTTGGTGAATAACCATTGTGATTCAAAGCATTAATGGCAACCCTAATTTCAAAATGTAAAGGATTATCACTAAGGCATTTGTCTTAATTTGCATTTATCCTCTGCATTTAGAGATTTCATTTTTGCCTTTAAGTTATTTGTGTGCCATAGATAAGAGTAGCATGAGAATGTGATTACGGTGATTTCTTCATGGATTTTTAGCTTACATTATGTTCCACCCTCTAGATTAATAGTAAGTGTTCTTTTAACTCCTTGTGTTACATTATTTGATAGGAGTTGAAAATTATTGCTAGGGTTGTTTGAGTGAAGGGTTTGTCAAAATTTAAAGTATTGCACTAGAAATCTAGGGAAGAAATGGTGGCATCCTCAAATTTTATGAAGGGCATCATTATCTCTATCTTGGATGGGATTAAGGATACAGATGTCATGGGGATAGATTTTGTGGCCCTATTAAATGTCTTGAAATGGCTAGACCCCTTCCTAGTAGTTGATAATGTCAGCATGAGTTACATCACCCCTATGATATCATTCCCCATGGCTGCTCCATACCTAAAATTGATTATTACATGTCCTCAGATATACCAACTAGATACTAGAACCATTGTTGATGGTATCCATTTGGTTGTATGATATTTCACCCCTATAGCCCTTAGTACCATGCTTTAAATTCCTCCCCAACTTGAAAGCATTATACTCTCCCTAGAGGAATACCAGGAGTACATAGAGAAGAATGATAAGTCAATTTGGGACATTATCAACTCTTGTTGGTTGGCCAAGAGAAGACAAAAGGTCTTTAAGATGTCCAAAATTTTGAAACTAGTGTAATTTAATGAATTTCCCCAATACATCATCGTCATGGCCACCAAGATTTATAGGATTCCCACCACAAAAAAATTTGAGCCATGGATGTTCTTAATCCTAATCTACATGTTAGAAAGGTAGAAGTTGGACTAGGCCACCATCCTTAGTGATAATCTACATAGGTAGATGATATAGCTATAGGCCGTAATTCTTTCAAAAGAGGCATTCATAGGTGAATTCTACATGTCCTCTTATTTAATGTATAACCTAGTGCATAACAGGACATTCCAGGGGCTCACCAAGAACCCCAATGGAATGAGAATTTATGAGATATACCCAAAAATCACCATGGATGGCTTCAAGAATAATTTTTTTAGGGTGTACAATTGCTTCTTCAACATTATGATGAGTATCTTATTTCCTTTGAGAATTTTTAACAAAATTTCAAAGGTAGCTAAGGAGATAACTAATAAATATGGTGCCTCTTACATTTAGTTCATGACATTTACATATATCAGGGTAAGTGGTTACTCAGGGTGCCCACATAAATTACCAAGATATCTTGATAATAAGTTAGCAGTAATGGAGCTAAGCTGATATATGGTGCCCCCACATGAAATGATAGGGCCAAAAAGATAAATAATCCTTTCAAATATCCAATTGTAATTAGATACTATTCCTGCCCTTTAGTTATTAAAGCAAAACAATTGGAATAAGAAATGGGCCAATATGCAATTAATAAGATGTCATCCAGGCTAAATTATGACATTATGTGGTTGGTAAATATGGAAATTAATGTGATTATACATCAATCACATTACAAAGACATCTAGTTCAACTGTACCATCAAAGAGGATGTCAAGAAATTAGAGTATATGAGGCTGACAGTATAGGAGGTTATTACCTAAATATGACTCTCATCCCCAAGGATATGGTGGATGATAAGATGATGTTGTCTTTAGTATATAATATAGCTAATATTAAATCCCATCCCATTGCACAAGTAGACTTCAATGTTTAGGAAAATGACTCCATCCCCTAAAGAGCATTTCCAATTATGAGAACCTTTGAATGGTTAAAGGAACATGGGGTTGATCTTGGTGCATATGACACCCATACCCTCCAAGAGATTAGGAAGCTTTGGGATCTATGCAATTTCCTCCCAAAATATAGTGGTGACCTTGTAGCTCTACCACCAATAAAGAAAGGCAAAGGGAAGCACAATCTTGGTGATGTTGATTTCAAAAATCTATTGGATGTGGAGATGATAACAATAACACAGTCTAAGGCTGGATTGTCTTTATGGAAGATAACAAGCATGGTGTAAAATTTAGATAAAATTATTATGAGGGAAGTTTCATTGGCTAGTGTCACCCCCATATCTATTTTTAGAGAGGGAGCCCCAACAATGCTAGCTATTATAACATCCATTCCCATGGCTAATCTAGTGAATGTTCTGCCTACTCCACCAATACAACATGTAGTAGCTACCCCTCCCCTAATGATATATTCAAGGAAGAAAGGATAGGATTAATAAGGAGAATAGCATAAAAAAAGAGTAAATAGGGCTCTATAACCTCCAAGTGGGTTCTTAGTGAAGACTAAAGAGGTCATCTTTAAAGACCTACCTTTTAAAGAGGTCCCTATAAAAAGGAAGGAGGACCAAGCCTCATATGCCCAAAGGGTAAGGGATATGAGTGATGATGAGGATTTAGATGAAAGCAAGCCCATCACTAAGTTTATGAAGAACTAGTATGCTTTCACTCCTCTACAAGGACTAGGAAAATAACTCTAAGGTAAAGACCTCATACCCTAGTTGAATCCCTAGTGATAGGTTTATCTATAGAAGAGGGTCCCTTGGGAGTAGAGAGCAAAGGTGATGAGGAAGATATCCTAACCTCAAATGAGCCTTTATATTTTGATGATGTTGTATAATTTTGTATTGAGGTATCTACACAAGCTTAGGCCCCTCAAGAAAAGGAAACCATATCATCAGTTACAGAGACATTCATTGATAATGTCATTACCTAGCCACCAAGCCAAGGTAATCAAGGTGGAGCTAAGGATTCAAATAAATTTGATGATAAATCCAAAGAAGATCTAGATTAAATCATTCAAAGTGCCACTATTTTTGAGGTGGTAGTTAATAAATAAGGCTTATAGGTGGCTTCATAGGTACCATAAGATGTCCCTTCCCCATTAAAGATGTCAAGTCTAGCACCAGAAGAGAAGGTGAGTGCAGAGGAAGGTGGGGGAGAAAACTTACAAATGGGTACCCCCACCCATATAAAATCAAATAAGGAATTAGATGATTCTAATAAGGATGTTAAGGAGGGTGCTTCAGGAAGTGTTACTTCAATCAGATTACCGTGAAGCCTTCTCCCTCGCATCAGGGTCCATGACCCAACCCATAATAAAGGTCCTAAGGCCATGACTGGTGAAGAGTTTCCTAAAGGTGGCAAGGATATCACCATAGCCTCAACCATGTCAGAGGTCCAAGTAAATAAATAAAGTAAATTGGTTATGTAGCCTTCGATAAAGTCAATAGAATAGGGAAGTTTGATTAAATTATTTCTCAAAGGGTCTCATCAACTCGAGTCAGAGTGTGGAGTTTTAGAGAAAATTGAGCCAAATCTAAAGAAGGAACATAGAGAAGATAAAGGTGGCAAGGATCAAAAGAGTGATGAAGACATTGAGCAATTTATATTGATCCCACAACCCACTCCTATGGTACTCCCTACATTGAGCACTCCAATGACACCACCTTATATTATCTTGAGGCCAGCATCAATGTCCACCATAGCAATGGGATTCTAGACTAAGCCCCTTCTTTTGGTTAAAGAACAAATCAAGGAGAAAAATGACAACATGAGTAAATTCAGAGAGATCTACATAATTAAGATCACTCATGCACATAAGGACAAGCCCCATAAAAATCCAAAACACATTCTAGAACCACCTTCACCACTATAGGAGAAATGAATGTAGAGATGTCCATCCCTCCACTAGATGCTCTGAAGAAGGATGCTCCTCCAAAAAATTATAATTTCTATAGCTACAATTTAGGGAGCCATTATATAATGAGATGGAACATAGCTCATAGATCTTGGCTAATATGGTGGCACATATAATGGATAAAGATAAATACACCATGAAGGAGTTGAAGGTAAAAAACTAGGTTATGATCCAATACTTGCAAAAGTTACTGAGTGAGCCTAAGGCAGTAACTCCAACTACCAGTATGGCTCCAAGTCCTCTCTATCTCTCCTTTACATCACTCAACTCCAATATAATTGATTATTTAAATACCAAAAGATGAGAAACTAAAGATTAACAACAAGACTTGGGCACTAGGGTGGAATAAATAATCCACCTGGAATTTAAATGCTTGAGTGACATAGTGAAAAGTAAAAGAGAGTGTGATGCCCAGATGTTTTCCTATGAGGTAGACACCAAGAAATGGGAGGAAGCTCAATAGAAGGTGAAAGATATCTATAAGATGAAAATAGATACTTTAATTATAAATAAGATCATTGTTCAAAATGATCATAAAAATCTTAAGAATATCAAATAAAAATCAAGCATCATCTGATGATGCTCAAATATGGCATCTTTGAACTAAAAGAAGAATAATAGTCTCTCAAGATTGTGAAAAAAGATATAGATGCATCACTGAGGAAGATGGTGGGCATTGATAGTGTAAATGATTTGGGGGAGGAGGTAGTGTGCACTCCTTTGAATAACCTCATTGATGTTCCACAATAATCCTTTGATGTCCATAAGATAAAGTAATTGGTGTCACTTAGAAATCCTATGATCAACTCAAAGAACTCATTAGATAGAAGTAAACCATGCTTCAATGGGTTGGTTCCTAGTTTGAAGAATATAGAGTCAAATTCAAATACCAAGTAGGCCTAGACTAAAGGAATTTTTCCCCCATGCTCAAGGAATATACCAAATAAAAAAATAGGTTGGCAAAGGATTTTGTTATTCAGATTGATTCTAGAACCTAATTGTATATTTTAGTTTCTTCTGTGTTGGCACCACTTATCCTTTCTCTTCATTTCCCTTTTCCCTTATCTTCCCTTTTTATTTTCTCATTTCCCATTAGGAAACTATAGTACTTTTTTTGATAGTGGCACATCCCTTTCAAGGTAGTTTTTGTAATCATGTACATAGGAAAGGGATATTTTGTTTGTTATGAAAGAAGACAAAGGTTTGTTTTCTCTCTTTCAAGATCTACCTCCATGTAGATACCTAAAAATATTATACCAAGGTGGAAGATCAATTTTTCCATCATCATAGGAGCATCTTCATAATCTAAAGAATCATGTTTGTTACAATTTCTAACAGACTCTAAGCCCTCGAAGGAATCTTCTAGCTGGAGCATCTTTATAAATATGCTAGGCTTAGCTCAATTATATAAGTAAAGCGGGTATGTCCCTTTACAATTGTCAATTAAATTTTTGAGTCAAGAGATATATCCTTAGATAGTTCTCACTGTGTAAAATTTTTGGTGCCAAATTGATTTCTTATGTAAAATCATTGGCAAGATTTGAGAGCATTACATATGTCTCCCTTATTACAGAACTTTCTTGCACTATTTTGATCTATCATTTTTATCAATACACATTATAATCATTTCAAATTAAACTAATAAATGAAATTTGCTTGTGATTTCCACTCTTTTTCTATCATTAAATTACAATGCCATGTTTTACATGCTTAGTTAATCAGTGATCTAATGTATTCATCTTTATGGTGGTCATTTATAGTGTATGTCTAAATTATAAAATCCTCTCTACTTTGAGATTTGGGAATAGGGTGTTGATAGCCTTTTTAAGGGTAGTCTTAGACTCACAAATTTGATTAGAATGGGTTTTTTAAGGATGTCACTTGTGCATGATTATAGTTTCATTTATGTTAGGTATATAGTATATTTGCTGATAAAGATGACATAAAAGTTTGTTTGAACTTCTTTATGCTCATATGTTAACCCTCCACTTTTAATCTCTATTAATTGATAGTTTTTGTCTTACCTTATTTTACCTTGCATACAACATGACCTCTACATATCTAAAGTGTCGTTTGCATGTGAGTGTATAAACATTGTGTACTTAGCATGTGACTGCATTTTGTGCATTAAAGATCAAAATTGTAATCTCTTATTCAACCTTTTATTGTTGAAGATTCTATAGAATGTAAGTTACAATCATATCCATATATATCTTTAGTATCTTCTATTTGACCTAGAATATTTTTTCATTCTGTGTGACAACCCTTGTCAAGTGGTTTGAGCAAGCTTGGTTGTGTTCTAGTCAAATTTATATTCCCTTGTGCTAACAATCCCCATGAATATTGAATCATAGAATCCCTTCATGAAAGTGAGATACCCCTTAGGTCCTCTCACCTTGGTTCAGGTAGAGCTAGAAGCTATAAGGAACTGGCCATACCCTTTATGGGTGTGTCCCAATCATTTTATACATTTCAGTCACAAACCCATCCCTAAATACAATGATATATTAAGTGGGTTCTTTGCTTTCCACTCTCTTCAAGTGTGCAAGTTTGAGTGATAGAGGTGTAAAACTAAGAACCAACATCTTTTAAGATATTAAGATTACATACAAAGAGATATAAGTGTTTTGTTTATTTTATTCTCTATTGTTATTACACTGAGTTGTTCATCTTTGGTTTATTGACATCTTTGTAGCATTTTTTGGTGACTCCATTTGGGATGTTCACCCCCATGTTGTGAAAAGTTATTTTATACTTTTGGATTTGTTTTCAATGTTTGAAAGTTAGTATTCTATTAGTTTTCGTGTGTGGTTGTGTTTATTTTGGTCTAAAAGCTTTGCTTCTAGTGGAAACTATGTTATGTTGAGGTTAAAATATTGGTGCCTACTATATATGGTCTTATTTTTATTGAAGACTTTTCTTTAGATCTATAAATTTGGAAGGTACTATGTTTTCCTTTTAGAATAATCCATATAAAGAGCTTGTCCTTGAGTTAAAATGTCCATGTAAAAGGAGATAAGTGTGGAAGCCTGTTATAGGCCAAAACTCAGGCAATCAAGTAAGACGATCCATTTGTACCCCACTATTTTTACCTCTTTTTCTCTAACATCCCTTTGGTTGAAGGATACTAGAGTGCCTCAAAGAAATATGAGCTCCCTACAAATCAAGCTCCTTCTCCCTAAAGAAGCATCTCTCTTCTTTATCGGCCATTAAGGCCTCATTCTATTTCTCCTCCTTTAATTCCTCCTCATAGTACTCATTCTGAATCATCCCTTAGTTCATCTTCATCTTCAAATTTAGAGATGGGAGACCATGATCTAAGAAATAGGATGTTTAATGTAGGAAATAGAAATGACAATGATGGAGAAGAATATCAAGGTTTAGGAAATAGACGTAGACCATTTGTGATCCCAAGGTTTAGACCTATCAAATTTAATGGTATGCTTAGTTTCCCCAATGATGTTCTTGTAAATATTAGAAATGTATTACCTAAGTTTCAAGGGAATAATGTAGTGCCTAGGGAACAACATTTGAAATATTTCTTAAACATCATTGAATATTATGAAATAAATCTAGAAGATGTGTGCATAAAGATCTTTGTGAACATGCTTAAAGATGAGGCCCAAAAGTTGTACAAATACCTCTTCAATGAATCCATAGACACATGAAAAGCTATGATTGATGCATTTAAGATGCAATATGGTGATAGCATTGATCCCAGATTCTTGCTTGTTGAATTTGAGATTCTTAAGAAGAATCCAAATGAATGTGTGAAGGACTTCAATTCTATATTTAGTAAGGTATTAAGAAAGCTACCAGAGGACATTAAACCCAGTGGTGATACTTCTTTGATTAAGTATTATGATGTATTTGACAAGGAAATAGCCTATTATTTTAGAGATAAGGCTCTTACAAATATGAGGATGGCTTTCAATTCAGATATCTAAATAGAGAACAACATCAAAGCTATGGGTAAGCCTTTAAATAAGAGGGTTGGTGTCAAGCTGTTAAATCCTTAAAAGCCTCAAGCTTCCCACAAGAGTGTGGGCCTAGAGGAAACTATGAAGACTATAGCCACTGTTGTGAAAGAAATATCCTAAAAGTTGGATACAGAAGAAAATGGGTTGTCTCAGGGTTCTTCTAACCATGATGATAGGAGGGATCACAAGAGGGAGGAAAGGAATCATCCCCAAGATCAGGTTTAAGGTAGGCTAGCTTTCCAAGCTTAGAATAATGACAAGGGAAAGGGGTTGGCAAGGGATGATAAATAAGAAAGGAAAAAAACTAAGGAGATCGAAGGGAAATACTAGATCCTTTAGATGCAAAGGTCAATACAGTCAATGTTGATATTTACTGGTGTGATAAGTGCTTCCTCCCTCATCTCTCATGTATCATATCTGGTGATGATGGCCAAGATATAGAAATATTTGAAACTACATTTGATGAAGATGATATCTATATTATTAAATTTCAAGAAATGGAAAGTTACACCTTTTAAGAGGAAGTTGTGAGCACCCCAAATGTCTTTGATTATGAAGACACCCTAGCATATGAATGTTTTAATTTCCAAACTTCTAAACCAAATTTGATGGTTGCCTCTCTATCTATAGAACTAATGGGTGCTACCACTACTCAAGCATTCTAGAGAGCATGTGAAAAGGTAAGGGTCCCAACCCCATATTTCATCTGTGAAGTAAACATGATGCATGAATATGAGCTACCTATTCATGACTTTGAGTTATTAAGGTCAATGATAAAAGAGAAGTATGGAGATTCACCTCCATCAGTAGAGGACAATAATTGATGATCAATGCACTAATTACCTAAGAGGAGTACAATTTGAGAATTAAAGATCAAGATAATCCTCTAAAATATAAAGACTCTATTTCTCCTAAGGCACAGACTAAAGAAAAAGATACCAAATGGAATAAGGAGGTTCAAAATTCAGCCAAGCTTGGTTCTACACCTTATAATTTCAAGCCAAAAGGAACCTAGACCAAGAATAGAACTCCCTTATTGAATAGCATTCCCTAGAGGGATGAACCCAAGAATCCCCCCTTAAAAAGTGAAGTTAAACATGTGAGTTCTCCTACTCCTCTCCCCCTAACTCTTGAGGGGTGTATCCCAAATGAAATTGTCACTAGTCTACCTATTAACACCCCTCTACCCAAATATAGTATTTGTGACATGGAACATGTATTGACTCAATTGAAATTCATAGTGCCTTTTGTGCAATTTCTCAAAATTCTAGAGCATAGGAGAAGAGCTTTTGAGTATTTGGGATTCACCAAGAAAATCACTACCAATGAGATTGTTGAAGCTGAGCCTTCTCTTGCTTTCCCTCTGGAAAATGAGAACACCACAAAATCCCATGAACATCATTTAGAGGTGTACTTTGGAACAACATTGGTATAAATTCATGTGGATGTAGACCCATTCTATACCACCCAGATGATTAATGATTTGATTGTCCACAACTACATGTTTGACTCTGGTGTATCTTACAAAATTATGCCATTAGCTATGCTAAATGAACTTTGTATAAGGATAACTATGGCATGTGGATGATTCCTCACCATGGGTTCTAGATAATTACCTATTATTGGCATGGTAAAAGTATTGGTGGTACATCTCGCATAATACCTTGATAAATTCTTGAGTATAGACATTGTTATTATAGATTGTCTACCAAAGTGGGGTATGTTGCTATATAAAAAAAGGGTTGTTAGTATTGGGGGTAGTGTGTAGATGGAGTTTTCATATTCCACTATACCTATGGATGAGAAGATGGTTCACCTAAACTAGGAGCCACAAATGCTTCATGTCTTGGAAGATCCCAAGTACTAGTTGAATGAAGTGTTATATGTGGATACAGACATTGGGAATTTTATAGGGAGTGTTAAGTATATGGAGATGCCTCCTAAATATGGTATTGCTAATGAAGAATCCATTTGTACCATGCACTTTGATGAAGCATGTTAAAACATTAGAAATAGAGCTAGGGTTATCTTTTATGCCTGTAATGGCCAAGTTTACAGATACTCATTCCAATTATCCTTTGAGTGCATAAACAATGTTATAGAATATGAAGCACTCCTAAAGCACTCCCTATTGGCCTATAGATCACCCGTGAATATGGATTCAAGAGGTTATTGTTTAAGGGTGATTCAGAACTAGTGGTGAAATAGGTCTAATTTGTTTACACCATGAAATAGAAAAGATTGAAGCAGTACCAAAATGTTGTATGGGACTACTTAGAATGGTTTGATGCTTTCAATATTGAGTATCATGCCCAAGACCTTAATCATGTAGAAGATATGCTTGTGAAGAGGGATTTAGAGTTTAAGGTTGAACATAGAAATCCCTCTTGTAAATATGAGGTTGAGATGTTGATAAGGCCTTCTATCCTAAACAACGTTAATCATTGGTAAGTCTTTGACAATGATGATCAAATAAGAAGGTTTATGTGCCATATAGATGAGTTTTAAGGAATCATTACAAACTTGGACTCTATGGTGCAGGTTTATGATGGAAAAGAAACTTGTATGTAAAATAAATTATCTAATTAAAGACTAATACTATCCCTAGAGAATTGGTTAGTCTTGAAGCATCCTTTGATGGATCTGATAGAGTCAAGTCTAGAAGTATGTTTATATCAGAGGATGTGATTGAGATTAACATTAGAATAGATGAAAACCCAAGGAAGTTTTGGCTCAATACTCACCTGAGCAAGAAGGAAAAGGAAATATTCATCAAGATATTGAAAAATTACCAAGACTATTTAGCATGGTCATATTCAAAGTTGAAAGCTTATCGAGAGGATTTATTTTAGCATGTTATCCCCTTCTAGCCTAATACAAAACAATTCCACCAAAATAATTGCCTATCAATCTCATCTTGGCCACCAAGATGTAGGAATAATTAAAGAAACTAAGGGATGGTGGGATCGTTCAACCCATCAAGTATTTATCATGGGTGGCAAATCTAGTCCCTGCTAGAAAGAAGAATGGAGATATTTGACTCTGTGTAGATTTTAGTAACTTAAATAAAGCTTCACTAAAGGACAATTATCCATTGCCTAACATGGACGATATGTTCCAAGATGTTACCAGGTCTAAGATGTTGTCAACTCTAGATGGCTTTTCTAATTATAACCAGGTAGTAGTGGAATCTAAAAGGTCTAAGACTACTTTCACTACCCTATGGGGCACCTATGTATATGTCTAAATGCCTTTTGGCTTAATGGATGCAAGTGCCACCTTCCAAATAGTAATGGATGTAGCTTTCATTATTGTCTACTAAGATGATTTTATAGTATACTCTAATAAAAGAGATGACCACTTGGTGCATTTAGAACAAATACTTATCATATGTAGGGATTTTGGCATCCCCCTCAATCTTAGGAATTACCACTTTGGATTACAAAAGGCAAAGCTATTAGGACACATTGTGTCTCAATAAGGTGTGATGATAGATCCTGAAAGGGTAGAGGCCATTGATAAAGTACCCATCCCATAGACTAAAAAAGGTATCCAATCTTTCTTTAGCCAGATCAATTTTGATAGGAGGTTTATTTCCAACTTTGTAGAGATTACTCTACCTATCACTTAAATGTTGAATAAGGATAAAATTATAAAGTGGGAGGAGAAAGCTACCCAATCATTTTAGGACATCAAGGTAACTTTGAAAACTACCCTAGTGCTTGCTTATATTGATTATAGAAAAGATTTACAGATCATTTCATTTGCCTCCAAACACACTATTGATGCAGTACTGCTACAAAAGAATGGTGAGGGTCACGAATAGATAATTACCTTTTTTAGTAAGGTATTATATGGATCTAAACTAAAATATACCATAATAGAGAAGCAAGCCTTTGATTTATTAAAGGTTGTCAAACAATTTAGATCCTACATTCTAAGTTCAAAGATTTTAGCATATGTTCTTCACACTATGTTGAAGGATATATTATCTCAGAATGAGACTACTAACAAAAGGTATCTATGGGTCAACAAACATAAAGAATATGACCTAGAGATACAAATTACTAATTTGGTTAGAGGCATGGGTCTCACAAAGCTAATGATTGAAACCACTTATAGGCTATAGAAGTGAATAATGTAGAAGGGGTGGTTAATATTCCTGAGTCTAAGTACAACTAATCTCTATGGTAAAAAGATAGTTTATTATTTGAAAACTCTGAATTGTCTTTCCCATTTAGATAAAAATTAAAGAACACTAAAGTTAGTATCCTAAAATTATCTTTTGTTACAAGATGATCTAGCTTGGAGGAACCCAGATGGTGTCCTCTTGAGATGTTTAGTGAAAAATGAGATTTTTTCATTGGTTACAAAGTTCCATAATGGTGTGTGTGGTGGTCACTTTGATCCTAAAGTCACTACACAAAATATTTTGAGGGTTGAGTATTAGTGTTCCACACTATTCAACTATGTTACTTCTATGCTAAGAAGATGTGAAGAGTGCCAGCAATTCTCAAAGAGAATGAAAGCATCTAGATCACTTCTTTTATAGTCAAATTCTATTGAGGGACCTTTCAGGTAGTGGGGGATGGACTTCATGGGTGAAATATTAGATGCTTCAAGTGTTGGTCATAAATAGATATTAGTGGCTATTGAATACTTCACAAAATGGATTTAAGCAATCCCTACCATAAAATCAACCCTTGGCGTAATCATTAATTTCTTTTTGAATAATGTAATTTGTCGATTTGGAGTGCCAATTAAAATTATATGTGATAATGCCATGTGATTTAGATCCAAATAGTTAGTTTCATTATGTGAATATTATGGGATTGATCTAGCATATACCTCTAATCACAATCCATAAGTAAATGAGTAGGTTTAATCTAGTAATAAGAATTTGTTGAAAATCATTAAAAGGATTTTGGATGCCAACAAAAGGAAATAAGGTGAGCAGTTGAAGTTTCTTGTCTAGGTTGACAAGTTGATGCCTAAGAGGTCTACTAGAAAATCCCCTTTGAGATTGTTTATGGATCTCAAGCTATTTTACTCCTAAATCTATAGTTACCTATGTACCAATTCATGTAGTAGATAGTTGAAGATGAAATAGAAATAAACCACTATGAAGGAAGGATCAACGAGATCATAGAGAATGATGAATATTGTATACAAGCTCATGAAAAGCATTTAAATTTCAAAGAGAGGTTAAAAATTATCTTTGATAAGAAATTCACTCCAAGAGCTTTTCAGATTGGTGATATGGTCCTACTCTGGATAGTAAACATGAGGACAAGGGAAAACATGGTAAATTTGATTCCCTATGAATGGGTCCCTACACCATTGATTATCAAATAGGGAACCATACATTTTAACTTAGAGATATTGATGGAGAAATCTTAGAACTTCCAGTTAATGGTAGATACCTCAAGCATTTTTTGGATCAAATCCATGCTAGTTTTTATAAATTTGTACATGTTGTATAGTCCCTTTTATTTTTGTAGTCCTATTATGGTTTGTGTTTGTAAATTTTATGTCTTTTCTTTTCCTTCATTTTTGTCTTTGGATGCCTCATTATAACTTTAAACACCCATGGTATGTTTTTTCTTGCTTCTATGTAAAAATTCTTTGACTCCATGTCCCAATGGATAAGCATCCAATCTAGTGTTCTCTATGTACCTACTAGGGGTACCTGTCCGTGAGCAAAAGCCAATGTTAGTGTTCAAAATTGAACTAGAGAATTGGACCCTTGTCAATAAAATGCCCAAATTTAAATTGGGTGAGCATCAATGTTTTAGTCACTAGCTCCATTTATGTTCGTAATTTGTTAAGTGTTTTATCTTGTTTCTACCAGGTGAAAGTGTTCCTTCGCTTCAACCTTTTAAGATTTTTGCATGAACACAATGCTTGATAGAAATAGGTATTCAAGATTTTTTTCTTAGATAAAATTTTCAGAGACTTAATTTTGTTGGACATTTTGTCTATTCCAAAAGCTTTGAAATAATTTTATACCTTACCTTCTTGGGTCTTAAGTGTTTTCAAGATATTTATTTTAGACTTTTTGTCTGCAGCAAAGAGTCTGAAGGGCACTTTCTAAATATGAAGGACATTTTCAATAGTTTATAAGGAATAGAATGGTTTGACTAAAGTTTTCAATGTGGGAGAATTTACAGTGAGAAGATATAAGTTTAGCCAAGACTTTTTTTATGCATGGATTTATTGCCTAAAGTTCAAAGAAGAGATTTTGGGGCACCAGATGAAATTGCCAAGTTGCACCTTCGATCTGTTTTGATGATTAAGGTGAGGAATTTCCAAATGAACTGAATGAAGGACATGTGTCTATTTTAGGGGACTCTTATGAATCTTTTTAGGGGTTGGGAGGATCTTGCACCCTTCCTCAAAGGAAGAAAGCTAGTGCAAAGGTAAAAAATGGCTGAGAGTCTAATCTTACATCTAATATTGGACACATGGTATGTTCTCAAGTATTTATGATTTTTGGGCCCCTTTTGAAGATTTCCCCACTTACCTTTTTGTAGGCAAGGTGTAGAAAGTCTTCAGGGCTTGAATGCCTAAATATGCTAATAAAGTGATGCCACATGGTAGCTCTTCAAGGTCTTTTAGATTTCAATCCCTTTTTAAAATTTACCTCAATTACCTTTCAGTGGGTGAGGTTTAAAAGGTCCCAAAAGATCTGAACACCTATACTTTGAATTTAAATAATAACACATGGTGTTCTTACATCTTGTGAGGAGCTTGGGGTATATTACACCACTATACCAAAGGAAAATAATGAGTGAAAAAATGCAAAAATCCTCAAAGGCCTAAAGAGGTACCATGACATATTCTCCACTTGTATGGCTCCACATATTGCAAGGAGGATCCCCTGACATAAAATAAATATCAACACCTTCCCTCTCTTTTTTTGAATGAAGCTTAAATAATTAATAAGGGTAGTTGGTGAATATCCATTATGCTTCAAAGCACTAATGGCAACCTTAATTTCAAAATGCAAAGGATTATAACTAAGGCATTTGTATTTATTTATTTTTAACCTTTGCATTTAGATCTTTTGTTTGTGCCTTACAGCTATTTATGTGCCCTAGCTAAGTACAATGCAAGAATGTGATTACGATAAATTCTTCATGAATTTTTAGCTTTCATTATGTGCCACCCTTTGGATTAATAGTAAGTGTTATTTTAGTTCCTTGTGTTAGGTTTTAGTAATTGAAAAGTATTTTTAGGGTTGTTTGAGTGAAGGGTTTGTCAAAATTTGAAGTATTGTACTAGAAAGCTAGGGAATAAATGGTTGTATCCTTAACTTATGTAAAGGGCATCATTGTCTCTATCTTGGATGGGATTAAGGATATAGATGTAAATGGGTTATATTTTATGTCATTTTTGAATGTCTTATAGTATCCAAACCCCCTCCTAATAGTTACTAAAGTTGACATGAGTTATATCACCCATGTGGAAGCATTTCCCTTGATTGCTCCATACCCAAAATTAATTATTATATGTGCTTAGGTGTACTAACCAGACATCAAAATAGCCATCTACGGTAGTCATTTGGTTTTATGATATTTCACCCTTGTGGTATTTAAAACCATGCTTAAAATTCCTCCCTATCTCAAAATCATTACACTCTCCCTAGAGGAATGCTAAGAGTACATAGAGAAGAATGATAAGGCAATTTGGGACATTATCAAGTCTTGTTGGCTGGATAAGAGAAGACAAAAGGTCTCTAGGATATCTAAAAGTCTAAATATATAATAATTTAATTAATTACACTAGTATATCATCTCCATGGCTGCCAAGATTTATGAGATGCCCACCATGGAAAAATTTGAGCCATAAATGTTCTTGATCCTGATCTACATGTTGGAAGGTAAAAGAAGATGGACTGAGCCACCATCCTTAGTGATAATCTACATAGACAAATGATCCATATCTAGGATATAATTCTTTCAAAAAATGCATTCATAGGTAAATTTTACATGTCCTCTTATTTAATGTATAGTCAGGTGCATAACAGGACATTCTAGGGGCTCACTAGGAACCCCAATGGAATGAGAATTTATGAGATATACCCAGAAATCACCGTGGATGGATTCAAGAAGAATTTTTATAGGGTATACAATTACTTCTTAAACATTATGATGAGTGTCTTATTTCCTTTCAAAATCCCCAACAAAATGTCTAGGGTGGTTAAGGAGATAATTGAGAAATATGGCACCTCTTACATTCAATTCAGGACATTTACATATATCAAGGTAAGTGGTTACTTAGTGTACCCACATAAATTACCAAGATATCTTGATGAGAAGTTAGTATTAATGGAGCTGAGCTGATAGATTGTGCCCCTACACAAAATGATAATGGCCAAAAAGATAAATAATCCTTTCAAATTTCCAATTGTAATTGGATACTATTCATGCCCTTTAGTTGCTAAAGTGAAAGGATTGGAATAAGAAATCAGCCAATATGTAATTGATAAGATGACACCTAGGCCCAATTATGACATCACATGGTTGGTAAACATAGAAACCAATGTGATTCTACATAAATCACATTATGAAGACATTTGGTCTAATTTTACCATCGAAGAAGATGTCAAAAATTAGATTATATGAGGTTAATAGTGTAGGAGGTTATTGCCTACAATATCACTCTCATCCCTAAGGACATAGCAGATCATAAAAAGATGTTATCTTTAGTATATAATATAGCTAATATTGAATCTTATCCCATCACATAGGTAGACTTCAATGTTCATGAAAATGACTCCATCCCCTAGAGAGCATTTCCAATTATGATGAGAAACTTTAGATGGTTAAAGGAACATGGGGTTGATCTTGGTGCATATGACACCCCTACCCTCCAAGATCTTAGTCAAGTTTAGAACCTATGAGATTTCCTCTAAGAATACAATGATGAACCTATGACTCCACCACTAGTAGTGAAAGGTAAAGGGAAGTGAAATCTTGGTGATGTTGATTTCACCAAGTCAACATTACCAAGCTAGTTGATGTTGAGATGATAAAAGAAACATAGTCTAAGGCTAGATTGTCTTTCTCAAAGCTAACAAGCTTAGAAAAAAATTGGGATAAAATTAAATGGGGGAGGTTACATTATCTAGTGACACCTCCATATAAATTTCAAGAGAGGGAGCCCCAACAATGCTAGTTATTCTAACAGCCATCCCCATGGCCAATCTAGTGAATGTTTCACCTACTCCACCAATGCAACAATCAGTAGCTTCCCCTCCCCAAAATATATATTCAAGGAAGAGAGGAGGGAAGGAAGAAGGAAAATATCCAAAATAAAATAGATTAAAGAGGGCTCTACAACTTCTAAGTGGGTTCTTAGTAGAGAAGAAGGAGGTCATCCTTAAGGACCTACCTTCTAAGGAGGTCCATGTAAAAACCAAGAAGGGCCAAGCCTCATATGACCAGAGGGTAAGGGATATGAGTGACGATGAGGATTCAAATGAAGGTAGGCCCATTATTGAGGTGATGAATAAGTAGCATGATTTCACTCCTTCATAAGTAAAGACTGAGTAAAGAACTCCAAAGGAAAGACCTCAGACCCTCATGAAATCCCTCATGATGGGTTTATCTATAAAAGAGGGTCCCTCAATAGTAGAGATTAAAGGTGATGAGGAAGATATCCTAACCTCAAATGATCCTTTGTATTTTTATTATGTTATACAAGTCAATTTTGAGGTAACTATGCAAGCTTAGGACCTTTAAGAAAAGGAAACCACAAGGTGATTAGGGTAGAGCTGAGGAGTTAAATAAATTTGATGATAAATTCAAAGAAGATCCAAAGAAGAGAACTTAAGGAACCACCATTTCTAAGGTGGTGGTTCAAAAATAAGGCTTATAAGTGACTCCAAAGGTACCACAAGACATCCCTTCACCTTCAAATATGTTAAATCCAACACTAAAGGAGAAGGTGAGTATGAAATAAGGTGGGGGAGCAAACTTGTAAATGGTACCCCCACCCATATAGAAGTATATAAGGAATTGGATGATTATAATAAGTATGATGAGGAGGGTACTTTAGGAAGTATTACTTTAATTAGAGTACCATGAAGTCTTCTCCTCACATCAAGTTCCATGAGCCAAACCACAATAAAGGTCCTGAGGCCATGACTAGTGAAGATTTGCCTAAAGGCAAAAAGGATATAACCATAGCCTTGACCATTCTAGAGGTCTAAGAAAATAAATTAGGTGAATAATACCTGTCTAGTCAATAGAAAAATGAAATCAAATTGAATTATTTCTCAAAGGTTCTCATCAACTCGAGTCAGAGTGTGGAGTTTTGGAGAAAATTGAGCTAGATCTGGAGAAGGAACATGGAGTGGATAAAGATGGTAAGGACTAAGAGAGTGATGAAAAAATTGAGCAATTTGTATTGATCCCACATCTTACTCCCATGGCACTCCTTACATCAAGAAATCCAATGACACTAAATTATACTATCTTGAGGCTAGCATCATGTCCACCACAGCAATGGGATTCTAGACTAGGCCCCTTCTCTGGGTTGAAGAATAGGTCAAGGAGAAAAAGGATATCATGAGCAAAATTAGGAAGATCAACATAATGAAGATCACTTAGGTATATAAGACCAAACCCCTTAAAAAATCTATAATATATTCTATAACCACCTTCACCACTATAAGAGTAAGGAATGTAGAGATAGCCATCCCTCCATCAAATGCTTTAAGCAAGGATGTTCCCATTAAATGTTACACTATCTATAGCTACAGTCTAAGGGAGCCATCATAAAATGAATTAAAGCATAACTCATAGGTCTTGGCTAACATGGTGGCACACATAATGGATAAATATAAAGACACCAAGGAGGATTTGAAGGTAGAAAACTAGGCTATGATTTAGTACTTACAAAATTTACTAAGTAAGCCTAAGGGAATAACTCCAACTACCAATATGGATCTAGGTCCTCTACATCTCTCTTTTGCATCACTCAAATCCAATTGAATTGATGATTTGAAGACTAGAGGATGAGCAACTAAAGATTGTCAATAATACTTGGGCACCAAAGTAGAAAAAATAATCCACTCAGCACTTAAATGCTTAAGTGACATAGTGGAAAATAAAAGAGAGTGTGATGCCTAGATGTTTTCCTATGAGGCAAACACTAAGAAATGGGAGGAAGCTCAAAGAAAGGTGAAAGAGATCTATAATATGATCATAGATACTTTGATTGTGGAGAAGATCATTGTTCCAAATGATCATAAAAATCCCAAGGAATATCAAATATCAATCAATCATCATTTGATGATGCTCAAATATGGCATCTTTGATCTGAAAGGAGAAGAATATTCTATCAAGATTATGATAAGAGATATAGATGCCACGCCAAGGAAAATGGTGAGCATTGATGTCAAAAATGATTTGAGGGAGGAGGCAATGTGTGCTACTTTGAATAATCTCATTGATTTACCACAAGAATCCTTTGATGTCCATAAGATAAAGAAATTAGTGTCACTTGAGAAATCATGTGACCAACTCAAGGAACTCATTGGATGGAAATAAGCCATGCTTCAGTGGACTTCTACCTGGATTGAATAATATAGAGTCAAATTTAAATACCAAGTAGGCTTAGACCAAGGGAGTCTCACCCTCATGCTCATGGAATATACCAAATACAAAAATAGATTAGTGAAGGACTTTGTCATTCAAATCAATTTCAGAACCTAATTTAATATTTTAGTTTCTTTCAATTTGGTACCACTTCTCCTTTCTCTTAATTTCCCTTTTTCTTTTCTCATTTCCCATAGGGAAACCATGGTACTTCTCTTGATAGTGGCATGTCCCTTTCAAGGTATTTTTTGTAATCATGTATATAGGAAAGGGATGTTTTGTTTATTATGTAAGAAGTCAAAGGTTTGTTTTGTCTCTTGTAGGTTATGCCTCCACATAGATAACTAAAAATATTCTACTGAGGTGGAGGATCAATTTTTTCATCATCACGGGAGCACGTGCATAATCCTCAAAATCATGTTTGTTACAAGGTCTAATAGACTCTAGGCCCACAAAAGAATCTTCCAACTGAAGCATCTTTAGGAATATGCTAGGATTATCTCAATTTATAATTAAAGGGGGTATGTCCCTTTAAAATGGTTGGTTAAATTTTGGATTCAAGAGATATAGCCTCGAAGAGTTCTCACTGTGTAAAATTTCTAGTGTCAAATTGATTTTTTATGTAAAATCATTAGCAAGCTTTGACAACATTACATGTCTCCCTTATTATATAACTTTATTATACTATGTTGATCTGTTATTTTTCTCAATACACATTTTAATCATTTGCAATTCAAATAATAAATGAAATTTACTTATGGTTTCCACTCTTTCTCTATCATTGAAGTACAATGTCATGTTTTACATGCTTAATTTATTGGTGATCTGATGTGTTCATCTTTATGGTGGTCATTTAGAGTGTATGTCTAGATTATAAAATTCTTTCTACTTTGAGATTCAGAAACAGGGTGTTGATAACATTTTTTAAGGGTAGTCCTAGGCTCATAGATTTGATTAGAATGGGTTCTTAAAGGATATTACTTGTGCATGATTTTAGTTTCATTTGTGTTAGGTATATGGTATCATTTACTAGTAAAGATGACATAACAATTTGTTTGAACTTTTTTGTGCTTATATGTTAACCCTCCACTTTTAATCTCTACTAACTAGTAGTTTTTGTCTTACCCTATTACATCCTACATACAACACAACCTCTACATATCCAAAGTGTTTTTTTCCTATGAGCGTATAAACATTATGTACTTAGCATGTGATTACATTTTGTGTGTTAAAGATCAGCATTACAATCTCCTATTCAGCCTTTTGTTGTTGAAGATTCCATAGAATGAAAGTTTTAATAATATCCATATCTATCTTTAGTCGCTTCTATCTAACCTAAAATATTTTCTCATTCCATGTGACAACCCTTATCGGGTGGTTTGAGCAATCTTGGTTGTGTTCCAATCAGATTTATATTCCCTTGTGCTAACAATCCCCATGAAGATTGAGTCATAGAATCCCTTCATGTGAGTGAAGCTACCCATTAGTTTCTCTCACCTTGGTTCAGGAAAAGCCAGAAGTAGCAAGGAACTAACCATACCCTTTATAGGTGGCTCCCAATCATTTTCTATGTTTTGGTCTAGTCATGATGTTAAACCCATCCCTAGCTACAATGACATATTAAGTGGGTTTTCCATATTTTCTTGATGCTCTCTAAAAATGTGCAAGGATGAGTGATAGAGGTGTACAATTAGGAACCAACATTGTGTACCAAATTTTAAGACCTATGTCCTTTTGTCGACCCACTTTTTAGTTATTATTCTATCTCAATTAGGCCTCCTCAAGCCTAAACTCAACTCAGTCAGAAAAAGACCATATTGGAGAGGCCTTACACACATAAAACTATGTGATTCACTTTAATCATGTCAAATAGGTCCAAACTATAAAATTTTAGAAATTTTGAATAGTTGGAATGTGATATAAAGCCAAAACCCTAGATTAGGGATTTTATAAGGTTATGACAACCTAAGAGCAAAAATAATTCAATAGTGGATGTTTTGAAATGTTTTAAGGGAAAAAACATTTATCACTAACTTGACCCTGGGTAACTTTTCCATTCATTAGTAGGTGTTGGTCTATCCACTATCTACATTAACCAAATCAAATTATGCTTGACTGTGTCTAAAATATGATACTTTAGAGGCATATGTCCATGTAGGTTAAATCAAACACATAACCAATCCAAATAAAAATTCATAGAGATTATAAATACCTTAAATTAACTTACCTAAATGTGTTAATCAGTTATAATTCCATTTTCTATTCATTTCTAAGATAGAATAAGCATATAGTCTCATTACACAAAATCTATTATAGGAAATAGCGGTCTAATTTGTAGATGCTTGTGTACCAAGGGTTTATTTGATAGATACGAATATTTAACCTCAAAAAATATTCATTACATGATAAATAACATTATTGATCCATTCATTAATCCTTTTTTTTAATTATCTTACAAACTCAACCTATAGGTGGTTCAACAACTCAGTTCAGGGTTTGTAATTACATCTTTAATCAAGGTTCTCCTTTTCACATATTTGAAAGAAATTATTCACTATGAAAACATTTAATATAATTAAAACACATTCAAATAAATCCTTAAAATTATAAATAGCATTTTCAAATTCTATTGATCAATAGTATTGAAACATATAGTTTGCAACTTAAACAAGATACTCAAAATAAGGGTCTGAACACCAATTCCTTGAACAAGATATTTTTTCTTGTATTCCTTCAAGTGTTATCAACAAAAAACATGAAAAAATCATCTATAATTCAAATTCCTCACCTCTTATATGTAGATAACTATTTTTAACTACTTGGAGAGGTTTAACAATAGTTAAATGACAAGTTTGAAAGGTGACCAAGCACCAATGTTAAGTTCAACAAGGTTTATACCACCTTTGGCCTTTGTCCATGATTCAACGTGTCTATAAAGACATTTAAAACATGTTTAAATTATTTTTAAAACCTTAAATATACCCCTATAGGTCCTAAACACATAATAAATTCAAATTTTTAAACACACTAATTTTGGTGGGAAATCTAAAATTTGAAAATTAAACAACCTAGAAGCATTCTTAGACTACCAAATTGAAACCTAAACATAATTGGGGCCTTATAAGGCCATCCAAGGCATTATTAAACCTAAATTAATGAAAAAAATAAAAATTTGACAAAAATGGTTCCTTAAGAGTGATGTTCCTACATCATTTCTAGGGGGCACAAGATGAAGACACATGTCAAAGCGACAATGGTCATAGTTTAAAATGAAATAAACAATATGGTAGGGATATGACACATAAGTGGACACATCAAATAAAAATATTTTGTGGACCCAAGTTTGATAATAACATGTTGAGATTAGAATATGATTTGGGATACCAAAGTAGGCACTACAGATTCGTATGCCACCATTAAAGCTCAATTTTGTGCAAAGGTCTACTCAGTCAGGTTATAAAGTCTATCTTGGGTAGTGAATTTATATCTTGACCATAATCAAGAGACTAATTATCCTATGTATATTCATTTATAATATGACTATATAAAAACCAATAAGAGGATTAGTTTTCATCTATAGTGGACCTATGTTCAGGGTTTAGAGTAAGGGCATAGTTGTGATTGTGAAAGGAATGTCAGAAAGGACACCAGATGAATGAGTTCAAGTGACTGTCTATTAATGTAAATAAAAAATAAAAATGAAGTATGGAGGTGAATTTTGGAGGTTGATAAAGGCAAGTGGATCATTTAATGAAATTTGAAAAGTCTTTGGAGACTTTTCCTCTTAATAGATCATGACTCATCATCCTCAATATGTTCTTATCTTCTAGTGTGTTTTTAATCCAATGAGAGTGATTGAAGACTATTTGGAGTTGATGAAGTTTATTTTTTTGAATAATTAATAGTGATAATTAATCAAAGGGTGGTTGAGACTCCATGGAAGTGGTTGTGTCTCATTTATTGATTTATGATTATGTGTTTCTTCTCCCTATCTTCTCCTTTTCTCCTCTATCTCCCATTTCTCTCCCATTTTTAAAAAATAAGAGACTAACATTTGACAAGGTAAAAAACCTATCAAAATTTGTATGAAATACATCTTAAATAAATAAAGATAAGTATTACCTATATTTTGCCTCTAAATTATGTTTATCAAGCTTGTGCATGATGGCCTTGTGAAAAAGTGTGTTATTCCATATCCATTATCCTTCTTTCTTGCCTATTTTTAAGTGTTTCAAAGTTAGTTACAAATATGAAATTGAGATATTTCTAACATTAATGGATGCTTGGTGTAAATATTATAATTCCTCTTTGCTTCATGTATTATTAGGTGAGCCTAGTTTATGAAACACTTATGCAAATTAGCTAGTTTATGAGGTTGTGTGAGCAAGGATTATATTATACTACATTAGTGTTTATTTCATGCTTATGTGAGTCTAATTTAAATTTGGTGCTCACCCTTTGATCTTCATTATTTCCCATGTACCCTCTCTATATCCCTTTTCCAAGTAGGAGAATTAGTTTAGGTCATCTACCAAGAGGAAGATGGCCTTCTCCAAAGGTTCAACCTCATTATAGGATACCCACAACCTGAGCTTGCTCTAATATTATGGCTAGGAGTGGGAGACCCTAAATAACTCTCCCAAAAGGGTGTAATTCCATGCCATAACATGTACTAAGTCATCCCTCTACTCAAAATAACTAAGTCAACCCATACCTATTAAGTTGGCCATGTTAAACCTTGATTTTGAACCTACTAGGTTGATTAGGTTTACCTAATTCATTCAAACTACTGACTCTTTGATCTTCTTGTAATAAATGTCTTCAACACTTATTACTCTTATTCCTTTCAACCCATTTCTCCATTTGGCCTCTAGTTACCTTAGCAACTTCTTGGGGTTCATTTCTATTTCTATAGTTGGTTTAAATTATAAATTTCTATAAAACACTTAATTTCCATTAAAATACTAAAAAAAAATGAAATTCTTAGTTGCCTACCTATGTTTCACTCATTGTGGCTTCTAGGCATCCCTCTCATCTCAATTGTCATCTCCTCACCATATTATCTCTTTTGGATTTTACTAGGTCTCTTAGAGGTCTATTTTCCTTTTAGAATAGTCAAACAATAAAAAATGACTTTATTTTTACCCTATTTAAAGTTATTATTCATAATTATTTACATTTTAAATATTTACCATTAGATTCCTTGTTTTGATCATATCTTTATTTTTAGTAACTCATTTTCCAAACCATAAAAAGTTCTAGAATCTTGACATTGTATAGAATATTTTCCACTATTATATTCTTATATTACAAAAAAAATGATTTTTCACTCTTTTTTGCACTAATATCTATAGGTTAGCCTAATGTTCCTTATAATAGATGCCTTTACATCTCTTGTATTATCCTTATATATCTATAACACTAATGTAAGTAAAGGTATGTGTTTTTAAATTATATCCTTTCATTTATCTTATTTTCTCCTTACTTCACTTTACTTAGCATCAATGTTATGTGTCATCATGTTCTATTCCTAAAGCACCATCCCATGTTATACTTACATGACACATGATGAAATTATAGTGGGGCATTTTTATACACATAATATTTTCAAACTTTTATCAGTTATTGATGCTATTTATCTTATAGGAACCCATCGAGTCTTAATCTCTCTAAGTGGATGCCTTAAGGGGTGCACAAGGAAAGGGGTAGGCAGACCATTAGCTCTTCATAGGATTATTAACCCTTTTTAAAAATTTTGTCTACAAAATTGTCTCCTAAAAACCATTTCCCTAATCTTTTTCTTCTCTCTTGTACACTCCTCTAGCCATTTCCTATCTTTTATACCCCTTTTCATAACCTAAAACCCTTTTAATAATTAATAATAATAAGTTGACTGGATCAATCCTATTAGTCAAAACTTTCATAAGGGATTAGGGTTAAATCCACATATATATATAAGTTCATTTCACCATTATTTATATAAATAAAGAATAAGTAAGAGATATTGTGGAACTACTTATCCACCATTCTACTAGAGGAACTAGCTTAGGGTTTCATACTTTCTTTAGAGATACAGATATTGTATTGTGAGGAAGTCTTTTAGATGCATTAATAGGTTGTGTATCCTAGAGATAATTTATCCTTGTCATCGTTACATACCAAAACAACCTCTTATGAAGCACCTTGGCCAAGAGAGAGATTGAGGCTCAACAGGTTCATCTTTAAAGGCAAGTAATCCTAACTTTATTCCTCTATTGTAAGATTAGATAAATATGCATTTGTTTGTATCTTCCATGCATTAGGATTTTGTATACATTGATATGAGTATGTATTATAATCATGTTTACTTTTGTTTTTAATTACCCCCACTTTGTGCCATAATATTTTGTGAGCACTAGATTAGACTTTACTTTACTTGTCATTAGTTTAGTGAATAGGAAAACATAGGAATTAGTTAGGGGTTTTGCATGGTTTTTCTTGACTAGAGGCTTTGAAACCCTCCCTAGTGATATTTTTGTGATAAGAGATCCCCTAATTGGGTCTAGTGGATCCTCATATTATTCATATTCTTGATTATCTAATGTACCCCGAATCAGAAGTATAAGTAGGATCTATCTTCTCTAAGCTAGGATTTATTATAGATTTGATGTATTTCTCATTGCATATAAAAAATATCTATCTTTGACACATTGTATATAGATAAATTTATCAATTTAATAATTTATTCATTAGTTTTATACATTTTTCTTCCAATTTCAACCCAAAAACTATCAGATACAACTTGGATTATGTCTTCAAAATGAACTTAGTAATTAACTTACCAAGAGGAGTATACACAGCAATGACTCTCATGTAATTTAAAATAAGGACTTATTCCATATCATGATTTATAAATTGATGTACTAGATCTCACAAATCTTGGTTCTAGTTAAGTAAAATGTCTTTCTTAGAAGCTACATAATTTTGAGACCATATAGCTTTCGATGTCATTATTAAATTCAAATGAGCATAAGTTATGTTCCTTGTAGCTTGGCCTTGGAGTTCAATTATACCCTCCATATCTTTCATTTTATTATATAATTTAGAAACATCCCCCTACTTAGATTGGGATTCAATATTTGCAGATCTTATTAAGCTAATAATGATATACAATTTTGTGGTCACACTTTACACATTATCCATCATTTTCCTAGAAGCCTGAATAATATTCTTTTCCTATAACCTTAATTTTTATTGGTCATATCTCCTAAACATATTCTTCAGGACTACCCCATTTGCATCAACAATTATATAAGGATATTATTTATATTCATTTGTGTCCCCTAGGTGGACATTCATTTTCTTCATTAAGGATAAAATATCTTCCCTCTACTCTAATTCCATAATTTCCTTGTCAACTGGCACAATCTTCCTTTTCACCCTTATTAATGTCTTTTTGTGTCTCTCAAAATTAAATTCCACCCTAGGATACTTAGTAATTACCAAATATTATTGTCCTACTTCCTATTCTTGTAACCTCTGGATCCAAGGAGGAATTTTTATTATAACTTGATCCTCAACCTGGCCTATAGGTGCAAAAGTGGAATGTGGGGTATTTCCTAATGGAATTATTTTTGTTGATGTAGACTAGGTAGAAGGATAAGGTGTTGAAGGCTTATGAAATGAAGGAATAGCTTTCCTCCATCCTATGACTTTCCTTTGTGTGTGTGTATCAGTGATGTATTTATCTTTTCTAGAGGATTTATACATATAATTTATGGAAGAATCTATTGAAGTAGTCTAGGAAATAGGCATGCCTAATTAGGTAGATGGCCTTTATGATGAATACTATGTAACAAAAAAAGAGGAATACACCAATTCTTCAAAATGTGTTTTTTCCCTAGTAGTTTGTGGAGAAGTACTACTAAAAAAAGAATGAGTTATTATAATTTGATTAAAATTTTAAAAATACATTATAATGGATGCATAAGTAACCTGAGTAGTAGAAAAAGGTGTGGAACCAACTAAGAGGTTAATGGGACTTGGTTTTGTTCAAATAATCATCCATTGACTCATAAGGAGTCTCATCAGTATCTTGTCCAACTATACTAGTATAAACACATATAGTGTTTGAAATAATATAAGATATTACCTTGTCCAACATTTTTATCCCTTCTTCACCAATAATATTGTCATCTCCATTAAAATATTTTATTTCTAATATTGTAGATGATTATACAATAGTAGAAATTACTATACCCATGCTAAATGTATTAGCTACCTAAGTATATCCAATAGTATCTCAAGTTTTTTTTGGGATAATTTACCTAATTAGATCATGTATAGAAACCAATCCTTCTGTACCAATTTGAATACTCTCTATGTCTTATAGTATGACTTTGGGAGGATAGCTTAGAATAGTAACTACTGATGTATGATTAAGATCATGAAATAGAACCTATTGTGGGGATCTTGTAGCTACCTCCTCTATTTCACTTTTTTATTCACCCTCTTGGTCATGTACTCCTATTTATTCCCCCTCTTGATGGATTATTTATTGTTTTCCATCTATTTTCATATAAATGGGACCTAATGGAATACTTTAGTATTCTACAAGTCTCTCTTTTTATTGTTTAAATTTATGGACCTAAGGAGAGACTAGTGGAATCTTCCCATTTATCCTATAAGTAAATATAGATGAACTGGAAGTAATAGTGTCAATTAGTGTAAATGTGGTGGATTGAGAAGTGAGTGATGGTGGGATCATAGAGTAAGTATTTGGTGACTCAATATTACCAAATATTGTCATATATGGTACTGTAGTAGACAATGATTTCAAGGAGTAGTCGCAAAAATGGTGAGGTAACCATAGTGGTCAATAGTATAAATGTAATAGGAATAATAGTGGAAAATTATGTCAATGTGGAAATAATAGGAACTTGAAAAAAATAATAATAATAACTTACTTGTTGCACTTTTGTCAATGGGGGAAAGGGTGCAAAATAAAGTGATCCCATTAGCCTGCTAAGAGCTATAGATATTCCCATGCTAGATTTAGACTTAGGGGTATCAACACTTATAGATATGTGGAGACCCATGAAGATATTAGACCATATCTAAAGGTCTATCTCACCATGTGTACTAGCTTCACTAGATGGGCCTACTTTTACTTGAGGTGGAGGAGCTTTAAATAGTGATAGGTCCACTTCTTCATTTTAAATTTATTTCACATCTTCATTACTAATGGTAGGATCATATTGAATCCTTTACACTATTTTCATTAACATTTGAGCTCAGTTTATATGAAGCTAAACCTCATTGTCATATTTCTCATTCATAAATATATCATCATGTTCAAAGTATAGATGCCTATATAAAATTTGATCTTTATATCCTAGTCTTGCAATGGTATTTCTAACGATGTTTATTGGATCTAAATATCAAAATGTTTCCCTATTCAAACCATAATGCAACATAATTTTTCCCACATACTAAATGAGTTCCCACTTTGTATATTGAATGTGGCCAAAGATAATTGGGGATATATGTATAGATCCTTCCCTAACATCCCTCAAATCAACATCCACACTTGAATAGTTGAAAGGTAATTTCTTGTTCAACTTGTTTATTTGGGCTTTATGTAGTAGATACAATCAAGGGCCTTAGTCCCTTCTATCATGATTATTATATGTTTAGGGTAGTACCAATAAGCCCCCATTTTTTTAATACTTTTCATTATTAAATCTAAGAGTCTAAGCATGTTAAGCCTATAAATGGCCATACACACTATTGAGGTAAAATTCTCTAAAATTCTCTATATTTCCTTCTTGAACGTGTAAATATGAAGAATGTTAAAATCATCATAGACCCTATTATAGTATTCCTTAGATGGCTCCCAAGGTTATTCATAAGATTGATGTAAGATGGTAATGATAACATATATTAAGTATGACATCATGTAAAAATTTCCACTTGGTTTATTTCCTTTAATATGTATTTGGATCTTTATGTTGGAATTGATGACATCTCCTAGATCTATGATTTTGTTTGAACTCAAAATTATATGCAGTAGTATCACTCATATTTTATGGACATAAGAGATGTTAATAAAACCATATAATTTATTGATTAACACCATATCCATTATTATCCTTCGTTTGAACATTACTATAGGAATGGATGAAATTGGACCTAAAATCACCAAATTACTTGCATCTTTGACCAATTTCTTTAACTTATCTCTGATTGTGTTAGTATTCAACCATGCATCCACCATGGGTTGGTTATAATTCATTTTGGGAGATGGGATCCTATAGTAATTTTATAATGCATTATCAGAAATATAAGCTACAAGAGTAGTATTAAGGTGAAAATGAAAAATATTCCTATAAATTTTACCATTGGCAAACAAATCATATAACAAGTCAATAGAATGCATTACCTCTAGTTTTTTAAAACATTATGAAAGCCCACAACTTTAATTGTCAAAATATTATTAGTATATATTATAGTATCATTGGATAATTGATCCTAAGTTGTGTATGGATTTATTTCATCAATTCCATGCTAAATATGTCAATAATTCTAAAATTGGTGCTCTAATGTTGTTGGTTAAAATATTATATCCAATTAATTTATCCTTAAAATAATGGATTGCATAGAGGAATGGGCCTAACGAGATGTGCAGGATGAATATTCCATTTCCACTCTCCAAATCTATGTGAATGTATTTCTAGCTTGCCTAAAAACTAGGGTCTTTAGTCACTTTTAAATTCAAATTTGTAATTTGCATAAGATAATTTGATAGCAATATAACTTAATTGTGTTTCAAAGAACAAATATGTCACATAGATTTTGTTTAGCTTGAGACTTGAATGCATTGGGTTATCAATTCACATGAATTTATTATAGATAATGACTTTTGATTTTTTACCCATCTATTTCTCTTTCATTTGAATTTTCATTTTTCAACATCAATTTTGATGGGTTTGATTATCACATGGAATTTTTTCATTATTTTATTATGCTTATTCATCTTAACATAACAAGTGTCTAATTTCCACACTTTTAGGGATTTATTTCATGTCTTTAAACTTGTTTTTTTTAGGAAACATGTGGCATTATGTCTCTTGTCTACTTTCCTAGATTTACATTTTTGTTTTGGTCATGAGTAAGTAGGATTGTGACACTTATCATGCTTATTCTTTTCTACTTAATTTTGGAATATGCTCTTGTACTTTGGTCTCTCAGTCCTTGGCTTCTTGAGACTATGACATGTGGAAAAAATTCACTTCTTCAAGGAGCCTTGAACTTTGATTACTATGAAAATGGTTATTTTTTTTGGATAAGTAGAATGTCGATAGTAGATGGCCCTTACTTATTCACTAAACTAGATGACTATATGATATATATTTTATGACATCATCTATGAATAAACAAGATGGTGACACATAGATACTTATTGCTTCTTTGGGTAACTACCAAGACTTATAAAATGTATAATTATTGAAGGATCTACTGATGAATCAGATTATGCCACATGGATATCCCATGATACTTTGGATGATCTCTAGGTTTTAACTATGTACTTTGGTTTGAAAAAATGTAAGTCTCCAATATTATTACACATGGATTAATCTCACTTATCCTTATGGTATCAAAGCTTTGAATACTTTGTAAGGCACTACTAGTCATGAATGAGTAGGATTGTGCCAATTAGACTATCCTCACTTCTCTGATTGATTATATGACTTTGTTAACTATGAAAATAATTTTTGGCTATGCATGAACATGACTGTGACATTTGGTGTGATATCACTTATCCAAGTGATTGATAAAAATATGTCTTCTACATTTTATTAATATAGAATTGATTAATGTGATGAGGACATGTAGAAGGCTCTCACTCACTCAGGTGCTCAAAAATAATACCTTCTTGCTAATATTCATTTTTACGATCGTTTAGGGCTATAAGAGATATGTAGCCTAAGAAAATTTGACTTGTAAACTATTTTTTCTTGAAAAAAGTGTACAAAACCTTGGACACATATTTTATTAATCTCATTAGTCCATAAATTAAAATTTAGATTTGATAATTGTCTAAAGTTCAAATATGTACAAATAATACATGGGCACATTTAGATTCTAAAACTTAAGATCATAAAATAATAATCAGATCAATAACATAATTTATAGTTTGTAATTATAAAGTATTTATACTAATTAAATGTGAACATGTATTTTTTAGCTCTATATGGGTCCTCACTTAAATGTTTTAAATGGGGGTGTGTTGGTCACAACATTATCATATCTCACATTATTAATATTCTAATGTCTCACAACAATAGTAATAACTCACAAAAATATTATAGTAGAGCACTAATATTTATTAATAGACTTATGATAATATTTAATGGCCTTTCATTCTTCCCATATTATAGACCCTTGGTTTTGGCCCATTCTTTATTTTAGTAGCTCAAACTCTATTGTGGGTGCCTCTATCTCTCTCACTATCAATAGTCTCAAATATGACCAAATTGGCCTCTATCACTCTATTAGTCAAGGTTTCCCCTTGCCTCAACCCTATATGTGTTATTTATTGAAGCTCTTGGGTATATGTTAGCTCATATATCCAAATTGGGGGTCTCATCTAGGGTATTTTTCTTATCGATTGATCCTCTCAACTCACCAATAACCACTTTTTAGATGACACCTTGTTCACTCTAGAAGAGTAAGATATGTATTTTAAGGAAGCTATGAATTATCTTGACATATTTTTTTAATCCTTTGAGGCCAATGTGTAGTACAGTGAAACCTAATGTTTTAGATATAATATAATGCCCATGTCATAGTAGTTGATCTAATATAGATGGAAATGGATTCATAGAAGGGAATAATTCAAGTTAATGGGGATCCCTTTCACCTTTGATAGTTACCCTATGTAGTTGTGGTATCTTTTCATAAAATAAAGTGATGAAAAAGGTGGAGTAATGGGTCACCAAACAACTCTCTCTTATAGGTAAGTTCCAAGTGTGCACAAAAATCCTAGCCACTACTCATTTCTATTATTCCTCCTATTGGGCCCATATTAAATACTCATATGAAAATCTAGATAAAATTCTTAGAGATTTTATTTGGTCTAATGCAAATCAAACCTGAGGTTTCCATAGAGCTTCTTGGGACATCTGTTGTTTGCCTTATGATAAAGGAGGTATGGTAATTATTGGCATCTATCGATAGAAAATTATTTTATGTGCTAAATAGGTGGTTAGATCCATTGAAGTTAATTAATCCTATAAATTTATTCTATGGCATTAAATATCATCTAGATATCCTTATGGTAAATCCAATTGGAATATCATTAGCCTTTATAGTCTCCTAATCACATTAATCTAGTCAAAATTGAAGGTTCTTTTTTGACTAAAAGCATATGGAAGGCCTATAAGTCTATTAAGCCATAGATAAAGTGGGTTGGTGATGTATTTCATCTTGGTTTTTCCTTCAATAACCACAATCTCTAGTGGCCTCCAATCATGACCAATAATAGTCTTTTGTTGACAAAATTTCTTAGTATAAAAGCCTTGAGGATTTTTTAAAATGGATTCATACCATAAATGATTTAGTTTCCATTCATGAATAGGATCCTTGGACTATAATAAAATAAAAATTTAATATAATTAATTCTAAATTACTTTTTATTCTTATCATTCAATAACTAATGCTAGATGTTATGCTACAAAACTTAGGTCTTCAACCTCCATGCTTGTGGTGGAAGGATTGGAGATGGAATTGTGATACCTACTTAAAGAATTATTTTCTATGCCTCCTTTATTAGGTTATGATCCCCTTTTATTTAGTTTTTTATAATCTCAATAAGTATTGGAACCTCAAATCCTCACCTAGAATGTGTCTTTTTTAGCTTGACAAGATTTGGAAATCCAAGATTTAAACCAAGCTAGTCCACTTATTATGGTACCTAGTCTATCAAGGCCTTCTGCTTGGGTATTGTCTTTCTCACTTGGGAATTTCTCAACCCAAATGTTCAGCCTATACTAGATCAAGTTATTTCAAGCATGCATTTTGGACATGTCCTAATCCCAATCTTCTTGGCACTAAATGTACAGTCTCTTTTAACCCTAACACCTTGATCCTTTCTCATGGAATTTGGCCCTCTTTGGGGATTCTTATAATTGTCCAACCTTTATAACTTTTCTATGGAATTTTTTCAAATCTATCATTCTATTTCAATTATGAAAATCTATAATTTTTTGTTTAATAATGATGAATCATACTATAATTTATATATTAATGGTAAAGTTTCTATATTATATTCTACTTGCATGCAGATTTAAATCCAAGTTGAGAATGTCACCATAAAAGTTAGACATCTTTAGGAGTTATTTGATCACTAAAAATTGATCCTTGTATGATGAATTGACTCCCCTCAGATAGTCCACCATAGGGCATGCCACTTCCAATTCACAAGAATCACTGAAGTTGGTCCCAAAGTCATAGGTAGAACTTTACCCTCCTTTAGTGTAAAGGATGGAGATCACTTCCACTATGTGGAAAATATGATTTTGGTCCCTCTCATTCAGGGGTGCCAACTATCCCTTTTGTCACTATGATTCAGACTCTTGATGTATGGGACATTATTTCTCTAGATCTTCCAGACCCCGTGGATGGCTAGGTGACTTTGGATTCTCCTTGGTAAAACCTTCTTGGCCCAATGTGCCACCCAAAGATGATCCTCCACCGCCTCCTTTTTGTGTCGTGGCCTACTCCCAAGTTATTTTATGTGCATGAGATATATTTAATTTTGTCTTAGTGTTATTTTATCTCTATTTTTATTATGTAATATTTGCTTTTATGCTATGTTTTGATTTGACATTTTCCTTCTATAAGGAATCTGAGTTGTGCATAGCAACTAATTAATTTATTGTGTAACCTTTTATATAATATTATTTGACTAATGATATTTATACTGAAGCATTCCAATATATAATAAGAATAAATTTAGTAAATTTTATGATATTGTTTATAAAATATATTGATAGAGAAATAATAGATCCATTTGAATGTGAAATATGACATTTCCTAATGTAAAATATGAATCAAATATATTGGCCAATTTGAGGGGTAAACCTCCAAAATGTAGAATAATAAGAAATAAAATAGATATTTTAACTTATGAGTATTAAGAAGACTATATTTATCCCTATTTTTAGATATAACTAAGGATGCATAACACCTCTATATACACATAAGCCTTTTTTTATAATAGTTTTAAGTAAATTTACATGTGTAGTTCTCAAACCACAAACCAAATAATTATTAGTGAATTTATCTTGATCTTTGACTGTCTCATTGATTCTATTTGGATGTGTGACACCTTTATCCTATCATAACCAGATTCACATGACATATTACATAGATCTATGTCCCTCTTTATCATCTTGGAGAATTTTAAGTAGTGAATTAGTTCTAAAACTTATGGTTAATATTGACTACAAATATCAAAATTGAACTAGGTCTTATTTTAATTTATTTTGGGCACATTTCACTTTATCCCATTATTTGGGTATGTTTCAACTTAATTTTTTTATCTTGTTGCACCATTCGGTTCTTAATTCAAATTTAAAGACTATATCTCTCTCTCTTTGTGTGTGTATGCGCATGTGCGTGCATGTGTGTGTGTGTGTGTGTGTGTGTGTGTGTGTGTGTGTGTGTGTGTGTGTGTGTGTGTGTGTGTGTGTGTGTGTGCTATTTTGGTCATGGATACTTAATGTTTGTTTTGGCCCACTTTCACTTTAATTAACTTGAGCACTAAATCTGAACCTATTTCACCACCTCATTCTATCTTATGCACTATATAGACATATTCCTTTCTAAGTTGCTATATTATGCCAAAATAAATTTTCTAAAGTGGTAAAACTCTTCTTTGAATTTATGCAGACATCCTATATCCCAAATTTCAAATGTTTCCTTATAGGACAGGATCAACCTGTAGGGAACCATACTAGTATTTTATTTTAACCCCTATGGGTCAATTCTATCCTTCACCAAATAAATAATCACTTTTCAAATTTAAACCCTCCCTTACATGTTGGTTCATATTTTTAGGAAGATAGCATAATGATTCTCAATTTTTATTTTATATAAAGACACATCTAAGTCACATATTCTACCACTTGGTAATCACTTGGTAATTTAAATATTGAGGCACACTTATACTATTGCACACTAATAAAAGCTTCCATATTTTTCCCAAATCTTATTCTATCATTTGAATCAATCCTAATCCAAGTTAATTGCCTATTTTATATAGGCCAATGAAAATCATTATTAATTATTTAAGCCATCTGTAGTGCATACATATATTTAATGGAATATAATTGTACAAGCACTCTAAGTGGGAGAACTACATGGGATTGATTTCAAATTTTTAGAGTATTTGGATACATAGGAAGTAATCAATCATCACAAGGGTGATTGGAGTCAACTCAACCCATTACAATCCACCCTTTTCTTACTTGAAAGTTTTTAGCTACTGTAAGATTTATTAGGGCTTCAAATTTGAAGAATTTATGTATTGGTCATTTTCATGCATCTAAGGGTAAATTGTATGTACATAAGTGTGTTCTAAGCAACCACATATAATCATGCCCTAATTTTCCTATTTTATAATAGAGTATAATAGTTCTATTCAATCTTATCCCCTTCTGGGCATTATTTTCATTCACCATTTTCAATGATAGTTTTGATTCCATTTATAGAAACAGTCTCTATTGATCAGTTTTAGTCATCTATTAGATTCACATAGTTCACAAATAGGAAAAAATTTAAATTATTTTGATTTGTTCATGGTTATTCTTCTTTCATTACATTTTAATTTTTTTATTTTACTATGTTTCTTTCATTATACTTGTTTCAAGTTAGTTAACAACATTTTATTTCTTTCAAATTAATTTATCTAAATTAGGGTTGATTAAAATATTAATTCCAGGTTTTGATAAAAAAAATATCGGTGGACCCAATTTTTATTTCAATATTATTTCAAAACTTGCGTCCTAGGGTTTAGATAAATGCTTAATGTCTAACACTAAAATAACTTTCTTTCAACCTTGGATCTAATATTTGACTCTAAAATAACTTGTTCCCGACCTTAAATCTAATCTTTGACACTAGAATAACTTGCTTTTGACCTTAGATTTAATAGTTGGTATTAAAAGAACTTTATTTTGACCTCAAATTTGATACCTAACACTAAACACTAAAAACATTTTATTTTGACCTTAGATATAATATACAACACTAAAATCACTTTCTTTCACCTTGTATCTCATGTGAATTTGCTAATCTCCATACACAAAAGATTTCCTTTTTGTAAGATCTAAATTTTAGTTTTTTTTACTTGCTTTTCAATTTGTAACAAAATCTATGGATGCATTATATAATCTTTTCTTATTTCAATCTTTCTTAGTTTCCATTACATGTTGTTTTTCCTATGCAAGGAAAATTATTAATAATGATGTAATTAATCAAATCCAATCCAATAAAGATCAAATAATTAATGAGTGTTTTCTAGATATTTCAATGTCATGTTATAATATGAAAAATGTGTATATGGTTATCACTAAATGAAGGATATGGATAATCCCTTACATTATATAAATCCTTCTTCAACCCCATCCACTTCTTGTACATCCTCTTGATGGATTTGTAAGCATGATAAATCATAAGTACCTACAGGTTATGCTCATGAATCCATTCAAGATCAAATAGTCACTATGATAAATTTTATATAATAGTTACAAAAACAAAATCAATATTTCAATTCAAGGATCACATCACTAGAAATTAAGATCACATACATAAAGAATCTAGAACATGTTAGTTTTAATCATATCTACATTTCCATCTAGCTATGTCATGCCTCAAAATTTATCATATCAAGCATGGATTCAAAATTAACATACATATGTTCATAACAATTGTATATATAGGAGGTAATATAAAATATACATTGTAAAAGTTGACAAATTTTGAAAAAGGGTAAAATTATATTATTTAATTTTGCAAATGTTGAAAGGTTTAAATAACATTTATCAAGGTGGTTGCTCTATACGACATCCCAATGAGTTAAACCACCCAAACCAAACTAACATGCTACTAACAATATTATTTACTAACCTAACCTACTAGAATAATAATAAGTTGGAGGGGGTGTCACATAAGTGATGCATTCCCCTATACAAATAAAAATTACTTAATTAAACTAACATGTGGATCAACAAACCCAACAAACCCCCTTTGATCCAAAGGGATATAGCCTATGATCTAGAGATATGACTATGAAGTCATCAAAAGTATTTGCTACACCTATAATTTTAATAGTATACATCATGGTATATATTAATTTATGTCACTCCATATAAAATAACACCCTATGAGTTGTGGCATGAATTATGAGCATGAAAGGTTTACTCATCTCATTTAACCATTATGTATTGTACTATAGTATAACATGATCGAGGCATGTTCAACCACATTGATCCATATAATGTCTCATGAAAAAACCCATCCAATTTATTATTCATTATTATGTATGTCATATCTCCTTAATGTCCAACAAACACTGATAGATCTTTTCTCAACACTATGGTGCTATCAACTCCTTTATCAACTTGTATAATCATCGATGACTAATCAAATGCAAAGTAGTATATTCCCCCTATCAAGTGAGAGGTGATAATCCCTTTTAGAAAAAAATAAAATAAAAATTACTCTATCTCCTCCTCATTAATAATATCAATGAAGTGAAGAAAACCAAAACTAAAACTAATAAAATCACACTACTACTACGAAAACTATTCAAATATTTTACCCAAACTCTGAGTGAATAACTAACTGAAGAAGGTAAATTATACTCCATCCTCAAATATATATTCCAAAATTAATTTTTACAATTATAATTTTTTAAATATAATGATCCTAATGGACCTATAATACATGGATTTTAAATCTTCAATGATAACCTGATAGCACATGTATGAGAGGACATGTTAAAGAAATACATTTATGAGATGTCAATTTCCACCAAAAATGCACCTTTATACATTATTTTCAATAAATTTGTTGAAAAAATCATATAAATAATATTCATATCATAAAATTTACCATTCCAATGTGTCCATAGCATCAACAAACCTAGAGATTGACTAGTCATTTGACCACGTTTGCACAAAATAGTAACTAGACATAAAAGTCATAAAAAGTGTCACAAATGTAAAAAAAAACTAAACTTACATCATTTTATCTCCAATTACCAAAAAATAATATTCTCTAACTAATTTGGGTCAAAAAGAGGTTAACCAAAAAATATTCAATGAGGTTTTGAACTCTTGACCTTTCCTTTTGTAAGTGACTTACAAGACAATGTTCAACAACTATTATACAACTAATTTTAAAATGTAAACAAAAAAATTATAAATAAGCATTATTTTTCTAATTTGAAAAATAAAAAATAAATATTTGCATGTAAGTTTAAGTTACTCATCTTTTCCTTTCATGTAAAAACTTGTGCATCTCTTTCTTTTTGGGACCCACAGGGACATATCATTATATAAAAATTAGATAGAAATAAATATTGGTAAACTCCTACACCATTATGTTGCTTGGAATGCAATATATACACCATGATTATTCTTCCTAAGCCACATTTCTTCTTTAATATTTCATACAAGTAGTACAATAGTTGTGTAACACTATAAATTATTACAAAAGGTCGACCAATTGGTTACATGTGCATACATAAGAGTTTTTCTAATTTTTTAGACCATTGCTTCTTCTCCAATCCATACAAATGCTATAGGAAAAAATATTAATCCATACTCCTAATTTTGATCTTCTCCAAATTTGTGCTTATGAAAATTTTATGAGGTCTAGACCATACAAAATATATCTTAAAATCAAATTGAATGCTTAAGGATTGATTTTCATTGTATTGAGTTATACAATGGCTATGGAGGATTTGAAAGCCATACAATTATAATTTTAGAGCATATAAACAACAAAACAAGGATTCAAAATAGATGTGGACCATACAAAACAAAAATCACTACATTAGCATTCCATCTAGGGCTATATAAATAAAATATGGGCCATACAAATAGAATTTAGGCAACTTTAATGCATACATATGCTTGTTTTTTCACCATATGGTCATACAATCTATTTTTTTAGGCTTTTACCAAGATTAAAAAATAATAATTTTGGATTATTGGATTCAAAAATAAATTCTCAAACATTCTAAAAATGTTCACACCTTCCAAACGAGTTTTCTTTCTTTCTCCTCCCTTCCCTACATAGTTTTCTCCTTCATTTGAGATTTGATACCATTATTCAAACTACTTGCATATACAGGAGGTAATATAAAATCTACATTTGTAAAAGTTGATAAAGTTTGAACAAGGGTAAAATTATATTGTTTATATTTTACAAAGGTTGAAATATTTTAATAATATTTCTGAAGATGGTTTCTCTATGGGACACCAAAATGGATTCAACCACCCAAACCAAACTAACAAGACTATTAACAAGATTATTTACTAACATAACCTACTAACATAAGATTAAGTTATAGGTGGTATCACATAAAATGATGCATGACCCTATACAAAGAAAAGGTAACTAAGTGAAATAACTTATGGATCAACTGACCCAACAATGTCTAAAAATAGTGACTAAAAAAGTATTCAAAAGGCTAATAAGAGTTCAAGTGATATTCTAAGAGAAATGCTTCAAAACAAGTTGATCACATTACATTTTATGCATCTTCTTAAGAGATTAAAATACTATTGTGCATATCACATAATACATGGGAATCATATAGGTATTTTCTTTGCTTTGAAGAATAAAATACAAAGTATCATTCATAGTGGTGAACCACTAATAGATAAATCAATCAAATAACTTACTCATGATATGATTGCATCTTCTAAATAACAAGTACAAGTAGAACAAAAGGAAAATTTAGAACATAAAATGTTCACAAGGAAAAATTAGGGAAATAAATGTTATAAAAGGAACAAGATGAAAAATTAAGGCTATAAATATAAAAAGAAGAAAAAGAACAAGAAGAAAAATAAAGTTTACGAAAATAACAATTATAAAAAGAATTATTTAAAAAGAAAAGGTTGCAAAGGGAAATTTTGGAAAAATAAAAGTGATTAAAAAAAAAATTGAGAAGGAATTATTGAAAAAATAAAAAACATAATAATAAAGTTAACAAAAGTTACAACAAGAGAAGTTGTAAAATCATAGTTATTAAACGAGAAGATTCAAAAGCAAGCTATACCTATAAAACATAAATATAAGAAATAAAGTATGTTTAAGCAAGAGTTACTAATAAAATAGGTTCAAAATAAATGTATACCTACAAAATCTAATGTTACAAGTGTGGTTTCAAAGGAATTAACCTAAAAGTGTTCATCATAAATAGAGAATTTCATTCTTAATCCTCGCATTGAAAATGCATTAATGTTGAGATTGCATCCTTTTGTGAATCCAATATATGTAGCATGGCACATATCCAGGATATGGGGTATGATAACCAAAACTTGGGTAATATTTTTGGGCCTTATTTATACATTTGATCCATTCATCTACTAATAACACCTAAATCAAAACCATGTTGAAAGATCCCTTTCTAGAGAATCCTAATAACTAGCTGAAATTGAACATTACTTAAATCTGATTTTTATGAATACATTGCTCAGAAATGAAGATCAGGTTTACACATGTTCAAAAATAATACATTTCCGAAGTATAACAGCCCTTTAGAATATAAGATGACTGATTTATGCAAAGAGTACTGTCAAAAAAAAACCACTTAACTGGTCTGTACTACCTTAGATAATAACTTAGTGATTGCAACAAGAGTGAAACAATAGATATATCACTAGGTTTGACCTATAATATGGTTGCAGTAGATCTATAGATTCTCCTCAAAATATTTCAAATAAATAGCAAGTCCAGATTTTACTCTTTTAATGCAATGTCCTAACAATTGACATGCTTTAAAAATTTTGGATAATCTGAAATTGAAATTTAAAGAAGAATAATTTACCAAATACAAAGACCAGCACCATCATGTAATCTAAATAATCTAAAAACTATTTGATTCAGCACCAGCGTGTAATCTTAGCACTCCCTTCCTTAACAGAAGCGTCGGCTTGCACAAATTCACCTTTTTGCCTTTGAGATGGACTTGCAGTTGTGGACTTACAACTCCTCCTCCAACGCATTCACCATTCAATTTTGTATCCAACTATTCCACCAAACTCGCCAACTGTACCGGAGAGAAATATTAGTAATGGTTTATTGGTCAGCTATTTCCACAAAATCAAGCTTGCCACCAGCGTTTGAGAATAGTCTCTAGGATCGAATGCTGCAATATTTTTGTAGAAATTTATCCCTTGCATACAGCATCTCTAACTTTATTTAGAGATATAAAAATAGATAATACTTGTCGTTGCTCCTTTGGGAAGAGATGCACATTTCAGAAGCTCAATGCAAGGCCATCAAAATTTTGAATAATTTCAGAGCCAACAATCTCCATGGCAAAGTCTAAATCTCGAACCTAAATTCCATTCTCAGGGAATAATTCTGCAAATGAATATTAAATATTGTAGCTTTTATTACTACAATGGTTTCCCTTATATCACTGCAGCTGGGTGATATTATTGCTACGGCCTCCCTTCTAAATTTTTGTCTTTATGCCAAGTCGAGATGCTTTTCTTTTTACAACCCTACGCAGCTTTTAATATCCATATATAGATCTCCAATTATGAATCTGACTTGTCCCTGCCCCTATATTTTGTCCTTTCTAGCCCCTATATTTTTTTTCCAAGATCTCTGCCTTTGTATTTTGTCCTTTCCAGCTGCGTCTTATTTGCAAGATATTAATATAAACCCTGATTTATGAAAATAGATAAATTATCAAAATATCAAATAATTCAAGGCACCTAATTTATCGAAGTGAATGACCGTTGAAGCCCCAGATCTGATCAATAAGCCCAATGTGAATTCTATCACGAATCCACTATTGAAAAGAGTTACGTTTTCATCTAACTCTTCTCCAATCTGCTGAAGGTTTTTGTCCTCAGAGATTTAGCCGAATCAGAGATTCAAGCTTTACAATAATGCATCAAAAATTTTAAGCAACAAAAGATGATAAAATGCTTTGCCCTCAACTTCTTTTAAAGGCTCCAAGCAATCTTCTAGAAGAAGGCAACTTGCAACTAACCCCAACTTCTAGAAGAAACTTATTTAATATTTTATTTTTCCATTTTAAATAAAATTAATTAATTAAAGTCATCCTTTTGAAGAAATATTAATTTTTGGACAACTTAAATTAATTAAATCACTTTATCATAATTTTGGGGACATTACAGTCCTCCCTTCCTGGAGATTGCTTGCCCTCAAGCAATTCACCCCTGATACCCAACACCAACTTCCAGGATCCCATATCATTCTTAGAAATTTGCAAACTCTACTATCTGAAACACTATGCTGCCAAATATCTGTGAATAAATTCTCCTTATTTCTCCTAGAGAGTAGTGCTATAATTCTCAATATGTAATTAACAAACTCACCATCACATACCTTAGTCTTCGCAAAAGACTGTTGTGCTACTCTGATTATCATACTCTCCAAATCCCCATAAGGATGATGACTCATAATTGGGAGTGAAAATGTCATGCAACATATAGAATCATTTACCTCATCACTCATAAAATGAGTCTCCATCTTGTGAGATGACACCTCCTTAGGTCCTCTATCTAATGTTGCCCTCAAGATAGTCTTCTTCCCCCCAGAAAGGAACTCTAACTGCATACGGTGGTGATCAATAATGTAATGCCCAATACCCTGTAACCATTGCATGCCCAAGACCACATCATAATCCTCTAAAGGAAGCACATAAAAATCATCAGTCAAATTATAATCCCCCATCTAAATACTAAGCTGTGAAATCCATTTGGTACAACCCAAAATTGCACCATCTGCCACCTTTACTCCAAAACCACCAAACTTCTCATATTGTAATGCATGCCTTTCCACTAACTTCTAGTCAATAAAGTTATGCATAGCACCTATGTCTACCAAGCTCACGACCCACTTTCCCTTAAGTGTACCTTTCAACTGAAAGGCATGAAAGTTAGGATAACTAGAGAGGGTAGCCATAATTACTTTTGTTGATGCCATGGGCTCAGGGGTATCTAACTCCAACTGTGTCTTTACCTACTCAACATTCTCCATGTTATCTTCAATATCAGTGTTAGGTACCTCCTCATCCCCTAATTTAGATGTCACCTCAATCAAATAAACCTTTCCTTTACCCATACAATGATGTCTGGGTTCCCAAGGTTCTTTGCAGGAAAAGCATAACTTTTTCCTTCTCAATTCATTCCTCATCTCCTGATTCATCCAAGGGGTTATAGAAGATGACCCTTATTTATTTTGTGGCATGTTGGCCTTCTGTGTAGGCCGAGAGTCCTTGACTGGTTTCTTATCAGCCTGATAAGAAGTGGGAACAATATCCAGTCTCAATGTCACATCAATGGCCTCCTTAAGAGTGGCTGGTTGGAAAGCACGTACCAAACCCTTAAGTCTATCCTATAATCCCTTAATGAATAACATCACGCTACGCCTCTGGGGTATATCAGGTACTATAACTATAATACACTGAAACTCATTAACATATGCTTTTGCCTATCTAGTTTGTCTAAGATGTGCCAACTCCCTATAGTAGAGTTTTGTGTCCTTACGATCAAATTGAGTAATGAGTCATTCAGTGAATTCTGCATAGGAATGAATTAAGGCATGATCCTGGGTGACCAATCCATGATGCCACCAATTGTAGGCAACCCCATCTAAATGTAAGATAGCAAACTGAATAGCCTCACGCTCAGGCATGGGTCTCAAGGATATATATATGTCCAGCTTGTGCACCCAAGCACGTGCACTCGTACTACCCATACCATCATATGTAGCCAATGTGATCTTCCCAGTAGCTCGATTAAGGTCATAGTTCTATTGCTAGGGTGGTTTATGACCACGATCTCCTTTGAATCTAGCTGTATCTCTATGTTGTGCACAATACTGGGGAAGAGGGAAAACATCCCTAACCTCTGGGGGTAAAGCTCTCCACTCCACTGTGGCTGCCAAAACAGACTCCTGGAATCCAATCTCTAGTGGCTCCACCTGTGCTGGTTGTTCACCTAGTACAAACTGTGAAAGCAATGGTCTATTTGGAGTAGGTGTATGATGGTGATTTCACCTAGAGGAATGACGAGAGCTCCCAACTGAAGAATGGGACTGATGGCTATGATGACTACCTATAACTGAAACTGGTCTATTCTACCTACCTTTGTGTCTATCCACCTCCAAACGTTCCATGGTATCCTGTAATCAGTCTAAAGCCTAAACAATCCTGGGCTGAGTAGTGATGAGAGTCCTCATCATCTCTCTCTCTACCTCATCCTAATTTCTTTGAGCATCCTCCTGTTCTTCTGCCATGATAGGTTCATGTTCTATACCAAACTCACGCTCGTACTGAGCCCTTCTACATGTAAATTACCTATGGGTTATATCAAATCTTCCTAAATGCATAGAAATAAAATATATTCACCCCTACAGGCTAGCAAGATGTTTGGCTCTGATACCACTGAAAGATCCCTTTCTAGAGAATGCTAATAACTAGCTGAAACTGAACATTACTTAAATCTGATTTTTATGAATACATTGCTCAGAAATGAAGATCAGGTCTACACATGTTTATAAATAATACATTTTCAAAGTATAACAACCCTTGAGAATATAAGATGACTAATTTATGCAAAGAGTACTGTCAAAAAAAACCACTTAACCGGTCTGTACTACCTTAGATAATAACTTAGTGATTGCAACAAGAGTGAAACAGTAGATATATCACTAGGTCTAACCTTTAATATGGTTGCACCAGATCTATAGATTCTCTTCAAAATATTTTAGATAAATAGCAAGTCCAGATTTTACTCTTTCAATGCAATGTCCTAACAATTGACATGCTTTAACAATTTTAGATAAGCTGAAATTGAACTTTAAAGAAGAATAATTTACCAGATACAAAGACCAGCACCAGCGTGTAATCTAAATAATCTAAAAACTATTTGATTTAGCACCAGTGTGTAATATCAGCACTCCCTTCCTTAACAAAAGCGTCGGCTTGCACAAATTCACCTTTTTGCCTTTGAGATGGACTTGTAGCTGTGGACTTACAACTCCTCCTCCAACACATTCACCATTCGATTTTGTATCCAACTATTCCACCAAACTCACCAACTATACCAGAGAGAAATCTCAACAATGGTTTATTGGTCAGATATTTCCACAAAATCAAGATTGCCACCAGCGTTTGAGAATAGTCTCTAGGATCGAATGCCGTAATATTTTTGTAGAAATTTCTCCCTTACATACAGCATCTCTAACTTTATTTAGAGATATAAAAATAGATAATACTTGTCGTTGCTCCTTTGGGAAGAGATGCACATTTCGGAAGCTCAATGCAAGGCCATCAAAATTTTGAATAATTTCAAATCCAACAATCTCCACGGTAAAGTCTAAATCTCAAACCTGAATTCCATTCTCAGGGAATAATTCTGCAAATGAATATTAAATATTGTAGCTTTTATTACTACAATGGTTTCCCTTATATCGCTGCAACTGGGTGATATTATTGCTACGGCCTCCCTTCTAAATTTTTGTCTTTATGCCAAGTCGAGATGCTTTTCTTTTTACAACCCTGCGCAGCTTTTAATATCCATATATAGATCTCCAATTATGAATCTGAGTTGTCCCTGCCCCTATATTTTGTCCTTTCCATCCCCTATATTTTTTTTCCAAGATCTCTACCTTTGTATTTTGTCCTTTCCAGCTGCGTCTTATTTGCAAGATATTAATATAAACCTTGATTTATGAAAATAGATAAATTATCAAAATATCAAATTATTCAAGGCACCTGATTTATCGAAGTGAATGACCGTTGAAGCCCCAGATCTGATCAATAAGCCCAATGTGAATTCTATCACGAATCCACTATTGAAAAGAGTTAGGTTTTTGTCTAACTCTTCTCCAATCTGTTGAAGGTTTTTGTCCTCAAAGATTTAGCTAAATCAGAGATTCAAGCTTTACAATAATGCATCAAAAAATTTAAGCAACAAAAGATGATAAATGCTTTTCCCTTAACTTATTTTAAAGGCTCCAAGGAATCTTCTAGAAGAAGGCAACTTGCAACTAACCCCAACTTCTAGAAGAAACTTATTTAATATTTTATTTTTCCATTTTAATTAAAATTAATTAATTAAAGTCATCCTTTTGAAGAAATATTAATTTTTGGACAACTTAAATTAATTAAATCACTTTATATAATGTTGGGGACATTACACATGTTTTGTTATATTTCACATTAACCCTACCTTAGATCAATGAATTTAAAAGTAAGAAGATCATGGATGAAAGAAATGGGGGGAAAATTGGGTAAAGATCATGACCATGTTACATTCAATAATGAAAGTGCAATGGTTAAAATTTATAGAGGGGACAAATTTGTAGAACAAGAATAGACAAAGAAAAATATTTATTCAATTAACATTCCAATAAAGACATCTAATACCATCATAGCAAAAGCATGTGATATAACACATATGGCAAAGCCAAAAAAAATAAAAAAATTTAATACCATCGTATGGGGTAGTTGGTATTACATATACATATACAAAAAAGGACAAGGTTAGCATACCACAATTTCAGGATTAAGATGATGATTGTGATTGTGATTATGATTATGATTATGTGGAAGATCAATACAATACTCACAATGACATATAATATATGTGTGGCCATCCATTAAATAATATATTTAACTTATAAAAAGAAAAAAAATGATGTTACATAGCTTATTTATTGCTTCCTCACTCTATTCTTTTACTTCTTGGACATGTGATTCAGTTGATAAATTACTCTAAGCCTTTGGATCTTACTAAATTTTTGGCCTCTTAGATCTTATTTTTCACTTTCTAGATATAAATAATCTAACAAAAATATTTATACTAACATATTTTTCCATATATCTTACTATTTTCACATGTTTAACCTTAAAAATCTAGATTGAGGTTATCTAAGGTTAAAGCAAATAGAGATAGCCTAAGGTATAAGGGTGATAAATTATCTATGTAACAAGCCAATTAGACGATAAGCTCAAAAATAACATATGTTGAATTCATCAAACTAAGATATGCTAAAAATAGTAATAATAATTGTGATAGATATGGAAATGACAAAGAAACAAAGTGCTTAGCTATTTTTGATGCTAACACATCTTTAGATATGAAACCAGTAGGAAGTAGACTAGAAGAAGATTTTGGAATTCACTAAATTCTGTATTAAGTGACTTTGGATCCTTAGACACTAGTGTCAACCTAAGATGGTTGTGTCAACACTACTCTCTAAACCTAATGTAAGTGTCCTATACATAATACCTACTAGAAAAGGATGTGACCACTTGGATGCTTTTGGGTATGTCTTCACCTTCACTCTAGTGCATTCATATATGTTTCATGAACTATCACTCCTCATGAAATTACAAAACCCTAGTCTTTAATATTCATAATGACCTTAGGGATAAATGGATTAGTAGGAACACAGTGTCAATTTGACCTTAAATATCCCTTTGTCAATGAGTGTTGCCTACATATCCAATACTCTGAATAGGGCCTTAGACTGATGTAGTTCTCCCCTATGTGTTGGCTTGTGTTTGAATCATGCAATATGTGGAAAGAAAATAAAATAATGATCTAAATTTTAACTTGTAAAATATATCTTTTGGGTTGTTCCTTCAGTGGTTTAGACCTATGTATATGTTGTCCCTATGACTGATATGGAAATAGGATAAAATAGGGAAGCTTTACTCACTTGAATGTTTGATTAAACACCTTTTGTAAGTTTCCTGGTGAGTAGGAAAGAATTTAATATTTTAGTAATGAATGAGGGTTGAGATTCTATTTATATCAATCCATTTGGAGAAATAAATCACATTAAATCACTTAGGTCAGCCATTAGGATATGTTTAATTTACAAATTAAATGAATTTAAGGAAGTAGACACTTGTGTCAAAGCAGGACACTTGTGTTAGAGTAGGACACTTGCATTGATATAGGTGTCTATCTTGGATGCTAGTGTCTAGGGAATAGGAAAGTAAGTACAAGATCAAAACTTTTAGATGTGGAAGATAATCAATTTTTATGTATTTTGGGCAAGATAGCAGGTTTGGGTTATCAATGTAAGACTGGTTAGACCAATAGATAGGCCAAGGACCACAAGATAAAGTAGATACAAGAATTATGAAAATGGTAAAGGTCTAGAACTAAGAATACTAGACAAGTTCTAAGTTTTCCAAGTGTACACTATTGAGGTGATATATAATCCATAAATATCTTCTACATTTCCCCCCTTTACTCTAGTAATGATATTATTGGTTTAAATGAGAAAAAATGTGTACCTAGGTGTGTATAACACACCTTGCCTTTGTTTGAATCCATCTTGGGTGATTTACTAGTGATTAACATACAAGAAAGATCATATTACAATACATAATCAGTGCATATAATCTAAAAATAAGGTATTTATAATATTTTAATTGAAAGAGTAAGGTTCAAGAGTACACTTATGTATCAATGTAATCACCTTGCCTATTGGCAACTTGATTTGAAAATATATATCATTGTAAGGATATGAAATTGAGATTAGGACAAATATATAAATCTATAAAATGATTTTTTTTAAAGGTGATAGAGATAAAGAGATATTGGAAGTAAAATGCCCCCCAACCTTGGATAAAGGGTGAGTTACCACCCAATAATTCATATTATCTCAACTGTATAACCCAATCATACTTATAACCTATTGAGCATGAGTGAAAAAAATCAAATCATACTATCAAATGGTGAGGCTAGATGATACAATCAAGTTTAACTTGAAAATTTGGAAATATTGAGTGATTTAATCACCTCAACCATACCAAAAGTGAACCGGCTACTATATTAGATTGACTCAGTATAGTCCATGAAAGTCTAACCTAGTGGGTGATGACAGTCCCTGAGCGTATTTTGAAATCTAAAACTAATTTAGATTTTGAAATATTATGCACACATTGTATGACATAGTCACCTTAGATATGTATCATATTGAAAATATGTATAGCAATGTTCCACCACAACTATAAATCTAAATTATATAATCATGTACTTTGGCCACCTCAAAAAATGTATAAGTGTGGAGAACATGATTTCAAAGCATTCGCACACTATATATGGAGAAATATTAAAACTAAAATCCAATGTGGAGGACATGTTTCCAAAACATGCCCTCATTGAATATATGTGTGTCAAATACTGAATAAGTGTGGATAACATGCTTTTAACATATGCCTTCACTGAAAATAGAAATTAATATAAGTAATAATGTAAAGGAAAATTTTACAAAACATTCCCCTATTGAATTTGGGTGTGTTACATATGAAATAAGTGTGGAGAACATGCTTCCAATGCATGCCCCAATTGAATCTAAAAACTGATATAAGTAATAATGTGGAGGATATGTTTCCAAATCATGCCCCTATTAAATATAGAACTATGAATGTGTATAATCCATGCCTATTTGGCATGCCTCCAATAGATCAAAAAAGTGTGCCAAATGTGGTGAACATGCCTATATGATATGCCCCCATTTATAATCCCCCCTTTGAGGTGACGGAAGAATAGAAATAGTAGTTAAAAAGTTGATCAAATTTGGCCAACATAAGGTTATTTTGCCTAAAAATGATTTGAGTAGATGAATAGATGTTCTGGATGGAATAAGAGGTCCAAAGGTGGAAACAGAATATCTCATATCATTTGCAAAGCTTTTGAAACACTTTAGGTAAGCTTAAAGTGTAAATTGTTAATTTTGAGAAGCACATCTCAAGTAAATGAAGGATCCAAGTAGGTTTCATGGTGTCCAAACATTTAGGATCATGAACCAAGTTACACAAGCCTTAGAAGATCATTAAAACCTTAAAATATTAATCAAAAGATGGACTATGCAAGTTTAAATAACTAGACCATCACCAAGACATCATCCAAAAAGGAATGGACTAGTTCACTTATGAATTTAATAAATACACCCAGAAAGCCTCGTGAGTAAAAGGATTACAATGCCACATTTTTCTTCATGTTAGGATCATATCTTGAAATTTTCATGCCCATACGAGTCTTCTAGCCAAGGTTATGAACTTCTAAATTTGGATCTATAGGAATAAATATTTACGCAAACATCAAAAAAAGCTTAGAATTTATCTATTAGGGTCTAAAATATTGAGAGTCACACATATGTCAATGACGATCGCATGAACATTAAATCACGGCCATACAAACATCAAATTTAGGCCACAACAAATAATTATTGGGGCTCAAAAATCCTAATGATGGTCACACAAGCATCCAATACGTTCATGTGGATGTCAAATATGGGCACATAAATGTCAAATTTAGGCCTCGTGAGTTAGCCATTTAAGTTCAAATAGTGGGTCCCATCAAATTTGATGGTGCACGTGAGCTTGTGCATATTGATCCAATGCTATGAGATCAAGTCAACATGTCAAAGGATCTTGGCTAGTAGGAAATCAAGTAATAATGTGAATTCATACATCTAGATCTAATGTTGTGAGTAAAGTCAATATGTCAGTGTATCTGTGGGACCAATAAGAATAAAGATAGTTGGGCACAATGTAAATGGTCTGAGTTGGCAATCAACAACCATTGAACAAAGAAAAAATTTGAAGAGCTTCTATTGAAAGTTGATAAACCAATTTTAGACCTAGGGAAAAAAAATTAAGGACCTATATTTTCATTAGATCTCGATCAACAATAATTGAAGTCATACAAACAAGATGGTTAAAGATAAGTCTCCATTGCCAATAAAGTTAAACGAGACCTCTGGTTGATAACTTGGAACCTATCAACCCTATTGTAGGGTCATTCCATTGACATTTTCATTTCTTTTAGATGGAATATCCTCATATACAATAGCTTCTTAGCTCTCATAGGGTTAACATGAAGAATAGTTCTCTTAGGTTCTAATACAGATATTGAAGATGGACTAGTGATTGTGAAGTAAGATCAAGCAGCTTACAGGTTCCCATAGATATTATAATTATGTGAAAACAAATAATTGGATTGGTTTTCATTAATAATTGACTTGTGTTTAATATTAGAACAAATACAAATGTAAACATGATCATAGAGAGGTGTCTCACCTATTATTAGGATAACATTTTCAATAAGGAGGTACCGATATCCACCAAAAGTAGATTTGGCATAATTCTATCAATTCTAAGACATGATCTTCATCAACAGATCAGATAAATAATGACATGGAGTTTCAAGGACACTAGGTGAATAGATAAGTATAATGGGCATTCAATTTTTTTACAAAATTTGTTCCTTATTTATAAGGTCATGAGTCAGCATCCTTGAACTTGTGGTAATACATCATAGTTCCCTCTCTCTTCCCTTTTTCTATATATGTTCCAACTTATACCACATGTGGCACTCTCTAAAAGTTTTAGACAATAAATCCATGATATTTTAAAGAATATACTCTTATGCCTTGGATTACTTAGGCTAAGCAAAAAATTTCACTATAACACCTTTTGATGCAATAAAGACTAAATTCCATCATTTTGTAAGCTAGATTGAAGTGTGTTCTATGAATTCTTGTATTATAGTTAAGTAAATATATTTTCATTTTCTATGTTTGACTTTTCTCACCTTCATGAATTGTTTATTATTTCTCACATGTCATTATAAGTGCAATTTACAATTTTTTATTTAGCTTAAAAGTTGTTATCTACCCTATCATACTAGTTTGATAAATGATCAATGCCTTATTATGAAATACTTATGTGGGACTGATCTTCTTTGGTATTGAATGTGCCTCATAGTGTGTCTTATGAAAAGTATAATTGTTCCAATTATTGATGCATCAGCTCATTTTATATGCTTTCATATATTGTTATATCTCGTTATCTCTTTTCTAAGCAATTGTTAGATTAGGTCTAGTTTAGGTGATAGATCTGAAAGGAAGCCAACCTTCACCATAGTTCTGAACCAATTTTAGGTGACCCACACCCTATGGTCATTCCCATGTTGGACTAGATTTGTTTAGGAGGACCTGAACAATCCCCTTGCTTAGCTAGGGTGTAATCTAGGACACTAATAGTTTTGGCACACCTGATGGGAAAAAGTTTCCTTGGAATAATTAAATTTTGAAGATTGAGAAGAATAAATTGCAAAAGTAGACATCTACCATCATCAAAATTTAAATATCCTTCAAGATGTAGATCTTATAGCATCTTTCAAATAATGTTTTCATGCCAAAGGTTATAACAAGGTCATCAAGTAAAGGTATTCCTTTTGAATTCATTGAGCTACCTTCTACTTCTTACAAAAAAGCAAGATTCAATAAGACCAAACCTTATCCTCAAAAGAAATTTTTACCTCGTGGTCATCTTATTATTTTAGTCTAAGCTATTGTCCTCATAACCAACTCCCTTTTTTCCAAATGGTTGTTAGAAATCAAGTGTTTATTCTATTTATTAGGGTTAGTCCCCTGAATTTGGTCCAATATGATGACATCCTTATGTTTGCCTTAAAGAGTATCCCTTTCTTCTTAAGAGAATGGGATAAAACTACTCCTATTGAGAATATTTAGGATGTTGCCAACCTATGTTCTATTCAAATGTTGTCAAGATAATGTGGCTATCAGACTACTTGTTGCCTCCTTTAAAGGAAAAGAATTGCATTGGTATAGGAATCTTCCTTTGACCTCCATTGCTACTTGAGATGAGTTAGGTGCAGCCTTAGGAAATTTCAAGATAAGTTTGATCATCTATCTTTGATTGAACAACTGACTACCATATAAAGGTACCCTCGTGATTTCATGTCTGATTTTAACTTTAGATTCTAAAAGCCATGGACTAAGATCCCTATATTGGTTAGACCATCTCCAGAGTATGCATTCTTGTATTATCTTAAGGCCCTCAATCCTGATACTAGTGTCATGATATAGTCTATGGGTGGTAATACTTTACCAAATTCCTATGAACTTGTAATAAGAGCATAAAATAGCTTTATACAAGCTGGTAAAATTACTCCAGGGCCTTTAATTCCCATATTCCCATAATTACAACTTGTTTCTCCTCAAGTTCCTCAAATTCTATCAATAGCTCATATTCCATCTCCAAAAGCCCAAGTTGTAGCCCCTTCTAATCAGGCTAGTGAGATTGGAGATCTAAAAAGTATGCTACAAGATTTTGGGAATGAGATCATTCAACTAAAGAGACAATAATACCAAGGTAGGCCTTATCAGTAGTAAAACTAGAATACTTATTATTCCTTCATTAATAAAATATTTCTTTATCAAGGTTTCAAAGATAATAGGAGACCTTACCAAAACCAAGGAGCCATAACCCAAACTAATCCATATGTAGCCCTTGATCCTAATGTATCTTCCAGTTAAAAAGATATTATTCTTCAACATAACATGATGCAAGATTTAGGTTGGTAACCATTCAATCCAAATGATACTCAAAACCAAGCCTTAATATCATAGGATATTACTAGGCCACAAATGACACAAGAATATTTCTATTCAAGGTGGTTGGTATCAAGACATGAATATGGAATCCTAAGGAAAGGCTCAATAATTTAAATATTAGCCTAATGCCATCAATGTGAATTTGTAATTGAATGATCGTATTGCATTCAATCAAGTTGGTGAAAATAGTAACACAATTGGTCAAGTTGAAGCTCTAACTAGAGCTAAAATAAGAGCATTTAAGGAAGCTCAAGAGGTAAGAAGTACTTCTAGTGTTCATAACATTATTCCCAAAAGCGTCAAGGATCAACCTATTATCCCTATATCATATAAGAACTAGGATGCAAAGGTAGAGAAGGTTCCCCAAATACCTCTAATTATAGAATAACCAATGGTTCCAAATTTGTAGCCAAAGGTTAATAGAGCCTCATTCAACATAATAGATCAAATGAAGAAATAAAATGTTAGAATTATCATGTGAGATTCACTTTCCATTCCAAGTCAAAAATACATGTTCATTTTAGAGCTTTCAGCTCTCAAAGTGTCTAAAGAACCAAATGAGAAATAAGGAGCTATCTTGGCCAAATTTAACCAACCTACCAAGAAACTTAGTCATCAGGTACATAACATGAAAAAAGTGGAAAAACTAATGTCAAATAAAATAAAATCCCTCACTTTTATCTCTCTTTAATATATGTTGACTGCTTAGTCCATAATTGTATGGTAGATAGTGGAGCTAGTAGCACTATCATGCCTAAGCAGATTGTAGACAAGATTAATCTTATCTATGAGTAAAATACCAAAAGAGTATTTTAATTAGATGGGTCACCAACAAGATATTAGGAATAATGAATGACCTAAAGTTTAAATTACATGCTTACCATAATGTTATCATTCAACAAGATGTAGTTGTAGTGGACTTGCCTCCCTATTTTTCCATGTGTTTGTCAAGGGACTTTACTTCAAATATTGGAGGATATTTATCAACTGATTGGACATATTTGATGCTCAAGACAATTTATGGTATGAAGGTAACAATACATTATGAACCTATTTCAATATTTCATTTGGATCCATATATGCCAAGTATGGTGAACACTAACTGTGTTAGCTTAGACAAAGTACTAGAAAATAGTGAGGTAAAAATTGAGTCACCTCTATATGGAATCCCATATCTTTTCCTTGATGAGTGGTCATTTTATTTTCATGAGAAATATCCCTACAAGTTAATTTAATAAGGTCTTGGTATTTATTACCTTCATGAAAATGATACACCAATTCTAGCTTTGATGAAAGAAGATCAGCCTAGTGATGCCCTATGGCAACTATACTTTGATGGATCTAGGAAAAAGCATGGAACTAAGGATGGAATGATGTTAATTTCTCTAGCCATTCAAAGGTATTTCTCTTCTCTCAATTATTATTTTGGTTATTCCAATAATGTTGCTAAATATGAATCATTAGTGCATGGTTTGAAATGGGCAAAGAAGATGGAGGTCAGTACCTTACAAGTCTTTGGTGATAGTGAACTGGTAGTTCACCAAGTAAGAGGACTTAATGTATGCAATAACCCACTACTTAGGTCTTATAATAATAGAGTATAGGAATCACTTGAATACTTTAAAGTTTTTAATATTTGTGCCTTATTAAGAAATAAGAACAAACATGTAGACATATTGGTTGTCATTGGATCACAATTTAGTATCCCAGATAACATAAACAATGAAAAGGTTAAATCACATACCAAGGTGATTGTAAGGCCTTTTGTATTAGACAACCATGATAATTGGCAAGTATTTGAAGATGACAATCATATTGTTAGGTTATTACAAGAGGAAGCTAAATTCTCTTCAAGGAACCATGACAAGATCTTGCAATAGTATGGTGACCAAATTATGTAACTAAAGACAAATAAGTTGCCTAAAGAGTTGGTCACCCTTGAAAACATATTCAACAAAGATGATGAATTGAGAAAATAAAATATTTCTTTATCAACCAAGGAATAACACTATACAAATGTGGATATTTCAACTGGTAAGAGCTTAAATTTGGTAAAGGTTTGCACATCTTTAGATAAGGAAACTTTTATTGAGTTATGTTCAAGTTTTGTAGATGTCTTTACATGGCAGTACAGTGATCTCAAAGGATTTAATCCAAGGCTAGCTTAACATACCATTGAGTTAGAATATGAGACTAGGCCATTCAAGAAAATAAAAAGGCCTATTAACCCAAATCTTAAACCTTTGATGAGAGTTAAGCTATATAATCTCATTGAGTCAATTATAATATTTCCAATTAAACACTCAACTTGGGTGGCAAACCTTATTCTAGTATGAAAAAAGAATGGTGAAATAATAATATGTGTTCACTTTCATGACTTGAACAAGGCCTCACTTAAAGACCACTTCCCATTTCCATCTATTGAGCAAAATTTTATAATTAGTTGCAGGATTAGAAATGTTCTCCTTATTGGATGGCTATAATGGTTATAACCAAATTTTGGTCAAAGAAGAATACTAGTTCAAAATAGCCTTCACCATAAAGTGGGGGACATTTACATATATGAAGATGCCTTTTGGTTTATCCAATGCTGGAGTAAGTTTCCAAATATCTATGGACATGGAATTTTAGGGTCTCCTTAACAAGTTTATACTTGTTTATCTAGATGACATAATTATGTTCTCTAATAGTGCAAATGAGTATACGATTCACCTCAGATAAGTGTTTGAAATGTATAGGCAATTAAGGGTGTCCTTGAATCCCAAAAAGTTTGTTTTCGCTATTCATGAAGGTAGGCTTCTTAGACATGTGATTTTTCAACAAGGTAAAAGCATAGATCTTGATATCATAGACTCAATTTGTACACTTTGCTTGCCTCAACACAAGAAAGCCTTACAAAGATTTTTAGGAAAGATAAATTTCATAAGAAGATACATTTCAAAGTTTGTTACTTTAGTTAGGCCACTCATATACATGATAAAGAAGGGTTAGAGTTTTAGCTAATCCAAAGGAGTAAGAATTTTTGAAGAGATAAATAAATATATAACTAGTGTTCCTACACTCTTGAACACTGATTTCACAAAAGATTTATTCTTGTACACCTATGTTAATATTAACATTGTTTCAAGTATTCCCATGAAACTAGGTATTCTTTTGTATTTTCACAAGAGAATTTAAAGTAGCAAATAGCCTTTTTTATTCAAGGCTTAAGAGAATATGAAACTAGGTATTCTTTTGTTAATAAGCATGTACTTTCAGTCATAAAGTCTCTTAAGAAGTTTAGATACTTGTTATCTTATAATAAGATGCATTTGATGGATGGACATCCAAGTGTCAAGTATTTCCTCTTAAATAAGGATATAAATAAAAAGAGAGTTGGTCAGATAACCAAGGTCATGGAATATAATGTTGAGATCAAGGTCAAAAAATTGATTAGAGGTAAAGGACTTTGTAAACATCTAGCCCAAGACTTGTAAGAGGCTAATGAGTTGGTTATGGTGTCAAATGATGGAGAAATTTTAAATGATCACACTTCACCTTCCAGCTAGTTCCAAGATATGGTAAGATACTTACAAGATGGTGTTTATCCTTCTCATTTGAACCCTTAAAATAGAAAAATATTTTAGCTTATAGTCAATTCCTTTTCTCCTTGTTGATAATGTGTTGTTCAAAAAAGATATCAATTACATGGTGTTAAGGTGCATAGATCCAGGTCAAACATAAATATTTCTTAAGAAGTTCCATGATGGACATGGTGGAGGTAATTATTTCTCAAGGATCATAGCCCACAAGATCATGAGAGGTGGGTATTAATTGATAATTATATTTGATGATTATCATACATAGACTAGGAAATGCAAATAATGTGTTATTTGTTGGGAAAGTTAAGCTGGTAGCCTTACCTCTCCGACCAATTTCAATGAATCAACCCTTTGTTCAATGGGGATTAGATTTTATTGGTATCATTAACCTCCCTTCAAGCTTAGGACACAACTAGATCCTAACTGCCATAGATTATTTTACTAGATAGATAGAAGTAATAACATTAAAAGAAGCCAATAAAACCAAAGTTTTGAACTTATATGAAGGTTTGCTTACCATATTTCAAGTCCCTTCAACCATTATTTATAAAAATGTTATAGATTTTGTAGGTTTTGAGATCAGCTAGTGGGTAGTTTAACATAGTGCTTTTCTCAATACCTCATCAAATTATTACCCACAAGGCAATGGCCTTGTTGAGTCCACTAACAAGAATTTGTTAAAGATCATTAGGAGGAATTTTGAAGATAATCAGAGGTCATGGCATCTCAAATTTAAATTGGCTCTATAGGCTAACAAGATCACCTATAAAAGGTCAATATCCAATTATCCATATAAGCTAGTATATGGTAAAGAAGCAAGAATGCATATTTCTCTTGAATTCCATACTTTTTAACTAATGCATCAACTTGAGATTTTGGAGAATGATCCAATATAAATCAGATATGTTGAGCTCATGGAGCTACAAGAGATATTGCATCAGTCCATGTTGGCTATGGAGGCCCATCAAACAATGGTAAAGAGATCTTTTGACAAAGGATTTTTTCAAGAAGTTTTTAAGAAGGAGATTTGGTCTTCAATTGGGATGAGGACAAAGCTAAGCCAGGAAGGCACACAAAATTTTACTCTCTCTAGAGTGGTCTATACATAGTCTCCAGCTGCAAATCTTATAATGCCTTATAGCTTGTAAAGATGGATGGTGAAGAGCTTCTTATCCCAGTTAATGGGGTACATCTGAAACACTACTATTGAGGAAGTTAATTTCCTTATACATAGTTATTTGATCTTTATTTTCTATAAGTTTTTTTCTAACACATTAGTTTCTTTTTTTAATCCTAAATAAGTGTTTTGTTTGCACTGTTGTTTACTAGGTTAGTTGCCTTTACTTTATTAGGTTAGTTTCCCTTTCAAGTTTATTTTTCTCCCCTTTTTGTTGGAATTATTTGTATTTTCAAGTCAAGAGGATATATTTTGTAATTTAAATGTTCCAAGAGTCATGGATATCAGCTAAGTTATAAAGCATAATAGGCATGTTGCCCAGCTGAGTCACCAAAGATGTTGATCAGATTTGGCCCACATAAGTATCTTTTGCCTAAAAATGGTTTGAGCAGATGAACAAATGTTCTAAATGGAATGAGTGGTCCAAAAGTGGAAAGAGAATATCTCATATAATTTAAAAATCTTTTGAAACACTTTAGGTAATCTTAAAGTGTAACTTGTTAATTATGAGAAGTAGGTCTCGAGAAAATGAAGGACCCAAGTAGGTTTTAGGTGTCTAAACATTTAGGATCATGAAAAAAGTTTCAAAATATTTAGAAGATCATCAAATCCTTTAAATATTGAGAAAAAGGATTATATCACCATATTATTCTTCATGTCAGTATCATATCTTGAAAAATCCATGCCTACACAATTCTTCTATCCCAAGTTATGAGCTTCCAAAGTTGGACTTACAAGAATAAATGTTTGTGTAGACATAAAAATAAAGCTCAACATTTATCTATTGGGGTCCAAAATATTGATATTCATGAAAACATTAATGATGATCATGTTAATGTCAAATTATGGTCATGCGAACATCAAATTTAAGCCACAACAAATAAACATTGGGGTTAAAAAATCCTAATGATAGTCGTGCAGATGTCAAATATGCTCACATAGATGTTAAATATAGGAATGAAGACATCAAATTTGGGCCTCATGAGTTATCCATTTTAGTTCAAATGGTGGGTCCCATAAAATCTGATAGTGCATGTGAGTTCATATATCTTGATCTAATAGTGCAAGATTGAGTCAACATGGCAAAGGATCCTAGCTAGTAGGAAATCAAGGATCCATGTGTATTCATACATCTAGATCTAATGGTGTGAGAAAATTTAATAATTCAAAATATCTATAGGACAAATAATAATAAATATAGTTAGACATAATGTAAATGGTCTAAGTTGGCAGTCGACAACCAATGAATAAAGGGAAAATCTAAAGAGCTTCCTTTGAAGGTTGATGAACTAGTTTTTAACCCAGGCAAACAAAATTTTAAGGAACCATATCACCATTAGATCTCAATAAATAATATATGTAATCATGTAAAAAAAATGGTTAAATATAAGGCTTTATTTCCATTAAAGTTAAATAGGACCTCTGGTTAATATTTTAGAACCTATTGACCCTATTGTAGGGTCATTCTATTGGCATGTTCATTACTTTTAGATGGAGGATCCTCATATACAATATCTTCTTATCTCTCATAGGGTTAACATTCATAATAGGTATTTTAGGGTCTAATATAGAGTTCAAATATGGACTAGTAATTGTGAAGCAATATCAAGCAATTTGTAGGTTCCCATGGATATTATCACTGTGTGAAAACTAATAATTAGATTGGTTTTCATCTATAATGGACCTATGTTTAATATTGGATCAAATACAAACATAAACATGATTATGGAGAGGTGTCTCACCTATCATTACGATCACATTTTCAATAAGAAGGTACCGATAGCCACCCAAACTAGATGTGGCATAATTCTATCAATTCCAAGACACGATCCTCGGCAATAGATCAAATAGATAATGACATGGATTTTTAATAAGGACACTGGGTGAATAGATAATGGTAATGGGCATTCAATTATTTTACAAAAATTATTCCTTACTATAAATTCATGAGTCAACATCCTCAAACTTGTGCTGATACATCATAGTTCCCTCTCTCTCTTCCTTTTTTCTATATATGTTCTAACTTTTATCACATGTGGCACTCTTTAAAATATTTAGAGAATAAATATCTAACATTTTACAGAATAGACTCTTATGCTTTGTATTTCTTAGGCTAAGCCAAAATTTACACTATAACACCTTTTGATGTAATAAAGACTAAATTCCATCATTTTGAAAGCTAGATTGAAGTGTGTTCTATGAATTCATGTACTATAGTTAAGTAAATGTATTTTCCTTGTCTGTGTCTAATTTTTATCACCTTCATGAAGTACTTGGTGGTTCTCATAGGTCATTATAAGTTCAATTTAGAATTTTTTATTTAGCTTGAAAGTGGTTATATACCCTCTCATGCTTGTTTGATAATTTATCAATGCCTTATTATGAAATACTTATGTGGGATAGATCTTATTTGGTCTTGAATGTGTCTTGTTGTTCCCAAAATTTGTCACTCATTTTTGGGACAACATATGAACTATTTTGGTCCTGCAGGCCAAAATTATCTTTTCCCTTCTCAAAAATTTGTTCTGAGTATTCAAATTCTCCATTATTCAAGATTTTTCAATTAACAAACTCTACAGGCTTGTTTCTATGGACTCCACAGGCTGATTTCTATAGACTCTGCAGGCTTGTTTCTATGGACTCTATAGGCTAATTTATATCGACTTTACAGGCTTGTAACTACGGACTCTGCATGAAAGAAACAAGTTCCCAACACTTAGGCAATTTCAAGGTTGGTTCAATGCTGAGGTTCAACCAAAAGGTCCATCAGCAAGCTTAAAGAGTTAAGCACTTTGAAAAAAGTTCAAAGTTCAACCGCTTCGGCAAGTTCAACGGCTTCAAAGGACTTAAAGAAAAAAGAAAGATTTAACCCATTGAACCATTGAACCTTGAACCAAAATGGTTCATAGGTTCAAGGTTTAATGATTTCAATCAAAGTTTGAAGAGTTATTCCAATCAGTTGGTTCAAACGAATGGTTCAATCGGTCAATTGAATAAACAGAACATAGTATTAAACCATTGAACTATTGAACCTTTGAACCATGGTTGGTTCAATTGGTCAGTTCAATAAGAAGGTTTAAAGGATTCCCCTAAAACCCAAAGGGCAAGTGCCCTTGCGGAGGGTAGTGAATAAAAGGGAACAAAAAGATACCTTTTAGAAAGATTTTTTGCGATGAAATTTTACAAGTGAAATCCTTCGAACAAATTGTCCGAAGGAATTCCTTCAAACATTTTGTTTGAAGGGATGATCAAAGGCCCGATGAGAAGCAACTAAGGTAAAGGAAATAAATCCTTCGGATAAAATGTTTGAAGGAATTCCTTCAAACATTTTGTCTTAAGGATTTGAAGAAGAAGGCTGCTTGAAGGACCCCGAAGGGTAGGTACCCTTGTGGGGGGCTCTCAATGACCAGGGATTAAACCTTTCTCAAGGCCTAAAGGGGCACCTTCCCTTTGGGGGGTCCCAAAGACATAAAGTTGAAGGAATTTCAAAGCTTGAGAGACTTAGAGAAAATAAAGGCTTTTAAGAAAGAGGATGAACCATTGAACCTTGAACTAAAATGGTTCAAAGGTTCAATGGGTTCAATGGTTTAAGGAAAGCAAATGAACCAAAGAAATGAATGAAGCAAAGAAATGAGTGAACCAAAGAAGTGATGGAACCAAGGAGCTGAGAAGGCCACCTGAACCGTTGAACCAGTGAACCAATGACATCCCCACAAATGTCAAATTTAGTGTAATGAAATATCCATTAATTTTTAAATGTAGCATATAACCTAAAAACAAACTCAGCGACCAGCTGAAGAGGGAGACAAAAGAGCTAGAAAAAAGGGAAAAGATAGCCCGAGAGCTCAAATTGCAATAGGAAGGAGGGAAAGACCAGAAATATTTACGTATGAGTTATTTCCAGTAGGTGGAACAGTCCACCAAGTAGGCATCTGAGCTCACAAGCATTAAAAGTCACAGCCTATTTTTCTCCCTTGGAATAAAAGTGAGGGGACAGTCATGTACATATTGGAAGAAAGATCAGATGACCTATGTTAAAGAGAAGATATTTGGGATGAATTGACATGCCACAGTTAAGGTAGATGCCCTATTCCAGCATGGCCTCTTTGACTGAACTAAAAATGCATTCAAGGCATTAAATGCAACATGGGCCATTTCATGAAACAAAGTGTCAAGTCTTTCTTGGCTGCTATATATTGTCATCTCCTATTTTATGCAAGGGAGATCTTGTTGGTTATAGAAGAAAAACTCTGCCAAAATTGAAAGGTGATTACTGAGACTTTGAGCTCAGATTGTTGATCATATTTATTTATATGAATGAGAAAGCAGGTTATTTCTAAACTTTGTGTTGTAATAGCTTGTGTCATTTAGGAGATTATTCTTATGTCTATTTCTTGAATGCATTCTTGTCCATTTTGATGAAATAAGTAGAACTAGTGGAAGTAATCAAGAAGGTGTCTTGAAGTCAACTGTGGAGAGACTTTGTGATGTCACCATTGTCTTTAGTGTGTTTTCTATTTGTTTCTATGTAAAGGATCTTGGGATGACTTTGTGCCCCCATTATCCTTCGTATTTCACTCTTGGGCAGTTGAGGTTGAGACTTTATGCTACACCTTTTTTTGTTGGTTACTATGCCCCCTATTACCAATTACTTGTTACTTATCGAAAAGAACTCATGTTGTTTACTATAAGACCACTTATGAAAGAAGAGAAGTGCCTTCAGTGTTTTCACTGGGATTTCTCCTTTGTTTGTGAACATCATCTCTAAAAGAAGAGAGATGGATGGTGTTGTCCTACCCCTGAGTGTTATTTTCTACATATATATATATAGTATATAGCTCCTCATAGTTATAGGGAACCTCCCCTTGATGAGAGGAGAGATTTGTCCCCTTTTGATGTAGTAAACCTACACATTTAGCTAACCAATCTCCTTATGATATGGTTAAAATCACCTATTTTTCTCATCAATTAGCTGGTGACAAAATATTCACCCAACATTTTTTTGGTGACTCCACTGGGGAAGAGCGCATAGGTTGAAGCCTCAAGCTTTAAACTGCAACAGGGTGAGTTCTTTTCCATTTTTATTCTACAATCTGGCAACTCCACACTATACTAGAAGCTAGAGATCCCAAGGTTTTGTTGACCCTATTTTTGAGTTGGTGCAGTAGGGCAATTTTTATTTGTTTTCTCCACAACTTCAAATTCAACGAACTAGGAGTCTTCCTCCTACCATACCAAGTCACCAATACAAGGTAGAGCTTCTTTTTCTACTATTAACAGAGCTTTTCCAATACATACCCCACCCATATTTGTTATCCCCGCTTTCCATAATCAAATCATGGCAGTTCAGGGCCCCTAGGGTAACTCTTTTGGCCCACTCAATTTAACTCCACCTCTATATGAGCTACCACGTAGTTCAAAGAAGAATTTTCCCAAATTATTTGGTGATGGGAGAGTTAATCTTGATGAACATATTTTATCTTTCAGCATAGCCTTCGGTGTGATAGGCATGGAGTATGAGGATGTAGCAGTCAGGATATTTTTGGAAACATTGTAAGGTGCTGTTGTAGATTGGTTCTATCATTTGCATGCCTAGACTGTGACTAACTGGAACACTCTCAAGGCTATGTTCGAAGCAAGGTTCAATCCTATAGAATATACACATGTCGTGCTAGCCCAACTCACATAAATGAAGAAAGAACCTCATGAACCTATGAGGGACTTCATTGCCAAATTTGACAAGCTGAGGAATAGGATTCCTATAATTGCTCAGCCAATACTTGAGAACCTTAAATGTTTCTTCATCAACTCACAGCTGCCCGAAGTGAGTTTTTTGCTAAGATGTGTTGGCCACATAGACCTTGTTGCTACTCAATATTTGGCCACTGAGGTGGGAGATGACCTTATCTTGGTAAGAAAGATAAGGAGACATCCTAACAGAGGTAAATCTTCTTCATCTACTAAATATCCATCTACAGGCACCACTAATCTAATGGTGTAGAAGCTAGCAAATGAGTTACTTGCTCTTAGAAAGAAAATGGGGCAAGGGATGTCATCTAACACTTTGTATAAAGATATACCAAGGAGGACATTCCCCAATCAGTCATACCAAGGCAATGCTGCTAGGAATCAAGGGCAGCCAAATCATCTTCCTCCCCCTCAGGGGAAATTGGCCATTGAAGCACCTCAATCAATTCAGTAGTTGGATATCTTGAAGCAAAATCAGATTTCTCCTTCCAGCCTGAGTTGAACCCAGAAGATGATGCTAATATCTTCACAAAGGGAGAAGAAGAATTAGCTAGTGACTCCAACATTGGTTTTCTGAATTACTAGGATGAACCCAAAAGTGAAGGTAAAGTAGTTGAGGGATCATACATTGTGTTCACTCGATCCAAGAATTAGTTAGCCTAGTAAGCTGATAAAGAAAGATTAGAAGAGCAAGCTCATCCTATAATTTGAATTTCCAAATGAAAAACTCCTCTACCTTTCCAGCCAAAGGACCTAGTGAGTAATAAAAAAGTAAGTACCTCAAGTACGCCTTCACCTTCCACTTCAATTTTACAAATTAGTCCTCCCCCCCTAAAAACCAAAAGGATGAATTGCCTTTCTCTATTCCTAATTCATTTTAGACATTTTACATAGTCGATCATGTCAAGAAAACTAAAATTCAAATGTCTAAATTTGAATTCCTGTAATCCAACCTTGAGCAATTAGATAAGTTAGTGGAATGTGTGAAGAATAAAACCATCCCTACAGGACCAGCTATTCCAAAGGTGACTCCCATGTCCACCTAGAATAACCTTGTCATTGTTCCTCCTGCTGCTTCCAGAAGGACTAAACCATTTTATGTCTCCCTATTGATAAATGGATACCAGTTGAACAATTGTATCATAGACTCAGGTGCATCTGACAATGTCATGCCTACCAAAGTGGCAGAATCCCTTGGTCTCACACTAACCAAAACATTTGGGAGATGTTTCTCCATGGAGAACAAACAAGTGCCACTACTAGGACAAATCAAGAATGCCCAATTTGCATTTGTAGCATTCCTAGATAAAAGGATCAAGATGACAGTCCTGGTGGCCGATGTCCCAGCCTCATATAGCAATCTTCTTAGAATAAATTTTTTTAAGGACGTTCATGGTCTGAGGCAAGGATCCCAGTCAAATACATTATGTAAATATTGTTCTCTAAAAAGGCAGCAAAATATGTGGTCACTCAAACATCAGCACCTGAAGCTCAAATTATGTTTGAGTCTCCAGGCATGGGTAATTACTTCCTAACTATTGAGGATGCTCCTGTCTTAGCTGATGAAACTTTTAAAAATGACAATCTAAAAATTGGTTCAGATAAAATAGCAGAAGACATAAGAGGGCATAGTGTAAGCCCAAAGGAATCCTCTCCTCCAAATGAAGAAAAATCTAAGGTAAGGTCAGCTTCTGATGGTGTATGGATACTAGAATTTGATGGTAACTATTCCTCTACTAGTTTAGGAGCTGAGATTGTGTTGATATCTCCTCAAAGAGATATTTTTCCTTCTTCATACAAGTTGTATTTTAGCAATACTACTAAATATGAATCACTGTTGCTTAGATTGAAGGCTGATCAAGACAAGGGCGTCCAACTCCTTCATGCCAAAGGAAATGCTGAGCTGGTGGTTTATCAAGTGAGAAACCTATACCAAACCAAAAATGAGAGATTGTGCCACTACTACAATCTAGTTTGAGATCAAATTAAAATATTTGATGCTTTCAGTATCTCTATAGTGCCCAGGGAATTCAATGACAGAGCAGATGCATTAGCTATTTCAGCAACTCTTCTAGTTCTTCATCTAGATTTTAAGGGAAATAGGTACACTATCAAACTAGTCTTTCAACCAAGTGTGCCTAATAATGCTAATCATTGACAAGTGTTCAATGGTGACAACTAAATCATTGCCTTCCTAGAATAAAAAGATAGCTTTGAATAGCTTCACTTCGAAGGTAGTGAGCCTCAGAAGCTTGAACTAGCCCCTGAATCAAGTTTAGACGTAGATGAGGAACTCCTATAGCTAAAGGGAAATAAAATTCCTAAAGAATTGGTTTCCCTTGAGAAGTTGTTTGACAAGCACGACAGGTTCATCAAATAATAGCAAATGGATTCAAGCTCTTCTCAAGAATTTGATCAAATAAATTTGGGTACCAAAGAAAATCCTAAGATGGTGAACATTAGGAAGTATTATACTCAAGAAGAAAAGTTTGAGTTCACTGCTCTACTCTACCAGTACATAGATGTTTTGGTGTACTCTTATGATGATCTGAAGTCACTCAGGCTAAAAGAAATTCACCATGAAATTCCTCTCAAGAGTGATTTGGTGCCTTACAATTAGAAATCTTGATAGTACAATCCAAAGATATCAGGTACTATTCTATCTGAAATATAGAAAATGTTGAATGCTAGGATAATTTTCCCAATCCATCATTCCACATGGATTACAAAAATAGTTTCTATGAGGAAGAAGAATGGAAAAATTTGCCTCTATGTGGACTTCAGGAATTTGAATCAGTCATCCTTAAAGGATAACTATCCTCTGCCCATCATGGACCAAGTTCTTCAAACAGTGATCAGTTCAGAGATGTTATCAATGCTAGATGGCTTCTTAGGGTACAATCAAGTAGAATTTAGTGAAGCAGACCAGCACAAGACTGCCTTCACCACACCTTAAGGCACCTTTGCATATTGAAGAATGCCATTTGGCCTAATAAATCCTGGTGCCACTTTCCAGAGAGTAATGGACCTCACTTTTAAAGATGAAATGAGTAAGTTCATTGTGGTATACCTTGATGACTTGACCATATTTTTCAAGCATCACCCTGATCATGTGTGTCATTTGTAATAAGTACTAGAATGCTACCACCAAAATGTGAAAATTCAACACATTAATGGAGTAAGAAGTTTATTTTTGGAGTAATAGAAGGGAAAATTCAACACATTATATCCTGAGAAGGCATAAATATTGACTCAAAAAGAGTCAAATCCATCCAAGAGCTTAATATGCCCATAAGTAAGACTGCAGTTCACTCTTTCTTTGGAAAAGTGAATTTTTTACAAAGTTTCATCCCTGAGTTCATAGAGAATACTCGCCATAGCATAAATATGATGAAGGGAAAGGCCACTTTTAGCTGGACTGAAGAAGGCAAATTGGCATTTCAAGATATCAAGATAGCTATTGCCCATGCCTCAATTCTAGTTTATCCAAATTATACCAAGGATTTCACAGTGTATAATTATGCTTCTGAGCACACATTTTTAGCAATTATGGTTCAATAGAATGAAGAAGGTATGGAATCTCCCATATCTTTCATGAGTTATCCTCTCAAATCTCATGAACTAAAATATTCAAACATGGAAAAGCATGCTTATGCAGTGGTAAAGCCAATAGAGCACTTCCATTTTTACATCCTAAATTTCCACATTACTGCCCTAGTTCTTAATACCATAGTTAAATCCATATTAACTTAGTAGGAGTTTGGAACAAAAAGAGGCAATTATATTTCTAAAATCTAAGAGTTTGATCTAGTCATCAAACCAACAAAGCTAGTGTGGGGAAGGGGTCTCTACCAATTGATTGCTGATAACAGACTAGAAGAAACAAGATATGAAGAAGCAAAAATTGAAGACATGCTAATAGTCCTCTTTGTCTCCATCATGAATGAGTGGTATTAAAGTATTTCTCATTTCCTTACTTATGGTGAGTGTCTTACCCACCTGTCTCATAAAGAAAGGAGGACTTTTAAATTGAAAGCTGCCAATTTTGTCTTATGGGACAATGGCATGTATAAGAGGAGCCTTGATGGAGTGTTCCTTCACTACATGGATAAAGAGTAGTAGAACCAACTTTTGGAGTCCTTCCATAATCTAACTTGTGGAGGACATTTTTTTACACCTGTAACTACTCATAAGATTCTACAAGCCAGGTATTACTGGCCTACTCTATTTCAAGATGCATACAAATAGGTATGAAGATGTGAATTATGCCAACAGTTTATTGGAAGACCCAAGTTAGCTGCTTTGCCTCTTAAGCTAGTGGTAATAAAAGATCCATTTCAGCAATGGGGAATCAATTTCATTGGTGTTGTAAACCCATCTTCAAGTGCTAGACATGATTATGTCCTTACAGCCATAGATTATTTCACCAAATGGGTGGAAGCAATTCCAAGCAATCATGCTACTTTAGAAGTGGTATGTGATTTCCTAAAGGAAAACATTATTTTTAGGTTTGGGATCCCAACCAAGATTATGATAGACAATGAAACCTATTTGTATTCTCATGAGATTACTCAGTTATGTTTTTACTATGGGATTACCCTCTCCCACTCCTCTAATTATTTCCTACAAGGGAATGGCCAAGCAAAATCAAGCAATAAGAACCTGGTAACCATCATCAAGAAGCTAGTGAATGACAATCAACGAACATGGCATAAAGCATTGGTTGATGCTTTATGGGTAGACAAAATTACACCCAAGAGGGTGATAGGTATGTCACCTTTCAAAATTTTGTATGGTTTCAATGTAGAGATACCAATCACCATAGAATTAGCAGCATTGAAATTGGTAAAGGCGGTCAAAGATCAGACATATAAAAGCTCCATTGATAAGAAGATCATGTGCTTAACTGATCTGGATGAGTAGTGAACTATGGTGGTGGACCAAATTGTTGTGCATCAAAGTCTGGTGAAGAAGCTCTTCGACCAAAAAGCAAAAACCCATGATTTCTAGATTGGAGATCAAGTCCTATTATGAGACAAAAAGAGAGAACCAAAGGAAATGCATGGGAAGTTTGATTCCCTATGGAGAGGCTCATTTACTATCCATCAGCTCAATGGTGAAAATAGTTTCTTATTGAAGCATCAAGATGGCACGCCCTTTTCTCTACCTCATAATAGGTAGCATTTGAAGCACTTTAATTCTTGAAGTATCATATAAGATCATCTGTACATATGTATATTTTTATAGTCTTTAGTTCTATTTTATACTTTTTAGTTTCATTTTTGGAGCCTTTCTTTTTTGGGTAGCATGAATGCATAGCCCAATGGCATACTTGAAGGCACTAGAGATTCTGGTTTCTACTCCCCTCAGCTATTTCAAAATTTCAACTGAAGGAAGTTCCCCAACTGGAGCCAACTATTGTTCCCAAAATTTGTCACTCATTTTTGGGACAACATATGAACTATTTTGGTCTTGTAGACCAAAATTCTCTTTTATCTTCTCAAAAAATTATTCTGAGTATTCAAATTCTCCATTATTAAAGCTTTTTTAGTTAATGAACTCTATAGGCTTGTTTCTATAGAATTTGTAGGCTGATTTCTACAGACTCTGTAGGCTTGTTTTTATGGACTCTATAGGTTAATTTCTATGGACTTTATAGGCTTGTTTCTATAGACTTCACAGGCTTATTTCTACAATATCTATAGGCTGATTTCTATAGACTCCATAGGCTGATTTCTATAGACTTTGCAGGCTTGTTTCTATGAACTCCGCAAGCTGATTTCTATGGACTCTGTAGGCTTGTAACTATAGACTCTATAGGAAAGAAACAAGTTCCAAACACTTAGGCAATTTTAAGGTTGGTTCAATGCTGAGGTTCAACCAAAAGGTCCATCAGCAAGCTTAAAGAGTTAAGTGCTTCGGCAAAAGTTCAAAGTTTAACTACTTCGGCAAGTTCAATGACTTTAAAGGACTTAAAGAAAAGAAGAAAGATTTAACCCGTTGAACCATTGAACCTTGAACCAAAATGGTTCATAAGTTCAAGGTTTAATGAGTTCAATCAAAGTTTGAAGATTTATTCCAATCAATTGGTTTAAACGAATGGTTCAAAGCAGTTGGTTCAACCAATCAATTGAATGAACAGAACATAGTATTGAACCATTAAACCATTGAACTATTAAACTGTTGAACTATTGAACCATGGTTGGTTCAATTGGTCAGTTTAATTAGAAGGTTCAAATGAGTCCCCCAAAACCCAAAGGGCAAGTGCCCTTGCAGAGGGAAATGAATAAAAGGGAAAAAAAGATACCTTTCAGAAAGATTTTCCATAGTGAAATTTTACAAGTGAAATCCTTCGAACAAATTGTTTGAAGGAATTCCTTCAGACATTTTGTCTGAAGGGATGATCAAAGGACCAATGGGAAGTGACTAAGGCAAAGGAAAGAAATCCTTTAGATAAAATATTCAAAGGAATTCCTTCGAACATTTTTTCTGAAGGATTTGAAGAAGGCCACCCGAAGGACCCCGAAGAGTAGGTACCCTTGCAGGGGGCTCTTAACGACCAGGGATTGGACCTTTCTCAAGGCTCGAAGGGACACCTTCCCTTCGAGGGGTCCCAAAGACATAAAGCTGAAGGAATTTCAAATCTCAAGAGACGTAGAGAAAGTAAAGGCTTCTAAGAAAGAGGATGAACCATTGAACCTTGAACCAAAATGGTTCAAAGGTTCAATGGTTCAAAGAAAGTGAATGAACTAAAGAAATGAATGAACTAAAGAAATGAATGAACCAAAGAAGTGATGGAACCAAGGAGTCGAGAAGGCCACCTGAACTGTTGAACCAGTGAACGAATGACATCCCCACAGACGTCAAATTTAGGGTAATGAAATATTTGTTGATTTTCAAATGTGGTGCAAAACCTAAAAACAAACTCAGTGACCAGCTGAAGAGGGAGCTAAAAGAGCCAGCAAAATGGGAAACGATAGCTCGAGAGCTCAAATTGCAATAGGAAAGAGGGAAAGACCAAAAATATCTATGTAGGAGTTATTTTTAGTAGGTGGAACAGTCCACCAAGTAGGCATACAAACTCGCAAGCATTAAAAGGTGTAGCCTATTTTTCTCCCTTGGAATAAAAGTGAGGGGACAGTTGTGTACATATTAGAAACCAACCTTTTCTAAAGATCTAGTTTAGGTGATAGATCCAAAAGGAAACCAACCTTTTCTAAAGGTCTAACCCAAGTTTAGGTGACCCATAGCCTAAGGTCATTGATATGTTAGACTAAATTTGTGTAGGAGGACATAAACAATCCCCTTGCTTATCTAGGGTACAATTTATGACACCAATAGTTACCTCACTACAAATGGATAAGTCAATTATATAATTTATGAATGTAACCATCTAGTATATAGAATATTAATTTTAGGTAAATTTAACATTGAAGTGCATAGAAAAATGTGATATCATGAAGGTCTAATATGCATGATAAATATTATGAAAATTTATAGATAGTAATAGTAAAATCTCAACAAGTAAATCAAGCACACACACAAGAGCACTCAAAAGTAAGTCAACATATAATGGTCCTAAGAAATCTTAAACAAGGGGCATGTTCAAATATCTCAAAATAGAAGGAACATGACTTAGTCAAATGTCTAAAAAATCAAGAATAACATATCTAAATATACATACAATAAATAATGACTTGTTCAAATTTCAAAGAAATCACATATACACATAGGGGTCATCATTAAAGGAACATATTCAGATGCTTGAACAAGCTAGATAATAGCAAGGTAAGCCACTTAAAGAAGTGCATAAAGGAAAGCATAAGTAACCAATATAAACATATCATGGTATCCCATGGATCAAATGTGTTATCAAAAAATGTCAAGTGTATAGCATATCAAGTACCCTATGAAATATATAATCATGGATAAAGACATATATAATTACATATAAGCTCAAACATGATAATGTAAAGTGACCATAAAATTATATAATGTGGCTGTATTTTTATCATAGAGGTGGATTCCCCAAATATCCTAGTGATGTGAGTAGATAGAAACCCCAACATATAAAATAGGAATAAATCATGTATCTATGTATGCCTATATCACACTAAACTAGAAATATGATACACATGTGTATGTCAAAGTAACTAATATTTCATCCATCAACATGGAACTAACACATAGATGTCAATGACCTAATTAATTATTTAGTTTCTAGAAATGTTTTTGACTTTTTAATGTTTTTTTTGGTATTTTTGGATTATTTGAATAGGAAATATCTTCCTATGATCCCATCTAAGGGATGGTCAGAAGTATCTCCCCACTCAAAACCTGGTGCAAGGAATTTATGTTACTACCAAGGATCATGTGTAGGTGTAATATCTATCACTCTAGTGTTTTTGATGCTTTGTGTATATATAAAAATACTCTAAGGTCGTGAAGTAAAAATAAAATAAATAGGGGTTTGTGGAACCCATCTCTATGTGTTATGTGGTTTATCTGGAATAACAATAGTAGAAATGTGTATAGGTGTTTTGTATGTTTGAATATGATACTAATAGAAGATGAGGATTCCTTGAAATCAATTTTATGTTGTTGATGTAATGATCTCTCAAGTATTGGATACCTATTTAAAGGGATTACATGTTGCTTTCCCTTTTGTAGTGGGTTAACCATAATAGGTTTAATAAGTTTTTATTGTTCAATAAGATGCTCATATGGGATTCTAGAAATTATAATTACTTGATTGGCATGATTGTATTTAACACACCCATACACTCTAAAAGGTACTACTCTAAGTGTATGGATCTAAGATATTCTTAATAACATATCAAATATTCTTGTGGAAGGTATGACTAAAAAATTAGTAGCCACATGTGTAGGACTAACTTGTGAAGGTAGGTCAATCTCACCAAAAACATTCTAGGAGGTCCCATCAAATTATCTAACTTATTTAGTATATGGGTGAAAATCATGATGACTATAACCCAGATACATTAGTAATGTCATGGTGTAATAATTTTACTTACACCATTATCAATCATAACATTGTGTATAGGTTGGTCTTAAGAAATGCTCAAATGAATAAAGAATTAATATCAAATTCATCATCCTTAATCTCAATGTCATTGAATGTAATAGGTCTTTGAACCATAGGGAGTATATTTCATGTATAATTACTAATAACCCCATCTAATGGGTGCCCATAATTTGAAGGTGGAGGATGTGCATTATATGTTATTATTTCTTTTGGTTCCTTCATATAATGGTCTTCTAGAAGATTGTTAAACATTTTCTATTTCTGGTGATCAGTTAATCATGAACCTGATTCCTTTAGAGGATCATCAAATGTAATCTTTTGGTCATTAATAAGGTCTTGGATCTTATAATTCAATGTAAAACATATGTCTGGTGATAATCACATTAAGCATGCACATCATATCCCTTGGGTAGAGGTCTATTTATATCAACCTCTATAGGATGAGGGAGAGATATAAGATGACACTCTACTAATCATGGGATTAATGAAGTGTTAAACTTAGGTAAGTGTGTAAATTATCTCCTTGGTGCATTAGATGAGATAAGTTGATTAAGCTACTATGAAACTATGTTAACCATTGTTACTTCCTTTTTATGCTCAGGAGGTTTTACCTTATAACTTGGTTTGATTGTAAACTTGGTACTATATTTACATATAGATAGTGTGTTTACTACATATTTGAACTTATTAAATGAAATAAGCTTCATTTTGTAGTCCCTAAAAATGGCATAAGTAATCAAAATATTTAGACTTTTTGAAAATAATGGACTCATGTAAAGGAGCAAGCAAACTTTGATTAAATATGTATTACAACTCTTTATCTACCATAAGATTAGTAATTTTGTCCAACATTATCATATACCTCAATTCATATTCATTAATAGGTTTATTTTTTCCTTCTTTTAATTTGGTAATTTGAGTATAGGAAACATTTTTAGAAATATTAATGGAAAAGTATACCAAAAACTGATCTGCAAGAGGTTTGAATGATTTCATAGATTGGAGAGGTAAATCATATAACCACCTCAAAGCATATTCCTTGAGGCTTATTAGGAATAATTTGGTTAAAGTTTTATGATTGGAGGCATAATCAAGTTATGCCATATAAAAGGATTGAATATGATGTTCAAGATCAACCTTATCATTATAAAATGTGAACATAGATACAACAAGACCAGTTGGTAAAGGGTGTAAAGATATCTCAAGTTCAATAATACTATGTTACACATCTTAGGAATCAATAGCATGAGGAAACGTTTAATAATTTTGTTCAATGTTTATGACCTTATCCTATAAGTTATTTATAACTTGAAGTATGTTTGAACTATAGACCCATTGGTATTTAGATTAGTAAGTTGAGTAGTCACCAAAGAGGATGTAATCATAGTTTGAATAGGTAAATAAATTAGTATTGAGTCAAAACATTTATTATCTCCATGGTAGATGCAGTACTAAATGTTTCATGAAACAAAATTTGAAATACATATCACGTGCCTCCATTATAAGTATTATGTTGTAATATGTTTATGGGGAGGATCGTTGGTATATGGGGATGACCCATAGTTCTAATAACATGATCAATGGATGGACTTGTTTAGTTATCTATACTTTTTACATTCTTAGTTTATAAAATTGTTTTAGGATTTCATCAAGATATTTAGGGTTGTGATGAATACACTCATAAAATAATGGAATTGTTTACATTTTCTCATGTTCACTAGTTTCATCAGACTCATAATTTTCATTCTAAGAATCTTATTTTATGATAAACTTATCATTATGATTTTCATTCTCAACATTGGTATCATCATGATCCATAGGATTAGATCCATTATTAGTTTGAGACATATCAAATTGTGGAAGGGGAAGCTCAATGTGTTCAATAGGCACACCTTCCAATCTAGGGTTATGCCTAGGTTATATGCAAAATAATATAATCAGGAAATGAAACCGTACAACAATCTAAAAAACTAGATGACTAAAAATCCTAAGAATCATAAATTTTTACATTCATCTAAATCAGATTAACCAAATTTTTAACCCTAAAATATATATATATATATATTAGGTTTTCTAGGATTGAAGGGGATAGATATAGCCTAGAGTACAAGGGTGATAAACTATCTCTATAGTAGGCTGATTAGATGTTAAAATTAGATATAACATATGTTGAATTCGTTAAACTAAGATATGATAAAAATATTAAATATAACTATGTTATATATGGAAATGATAGAAATAAAGTACTTAGTTAGTTATAATGTTGATGTAGCTCTAGATCTAGAATAAGCAAGAAACAAACTAGAAAAATATTCAAAAATAATCATCAAATTCTAGATTAAGTGACTCTACATCCTCAGATAATAGTGTCAATCTGGGATGGTTGCATTGATGGTACTATCTAAACCTGAAGTAGGTACCATGTGTAGAGTATATACTAGAAAACATTTCAACCACCTAGATGCTTTTGGGTTTGTCTTCACCTTTGATCTGGTGCATTCAAATTTGGGTCATGGACTATCACTCATGAAATTTCAAAACCCTAGTTCTTAATATTCATAGTGACCTTGGGTGAAAATGTGTTAGTGGGAACATAGTGTTGATCTGACCCCAAAGACCCTTATGTCAATTAGTATTGCCTACATATCCAATACTTTGAAGACAGCCTCAGACTGATGTAGTTCTCCCCTACATGTTAGCCTATGTTTGAATCATGTAATGTGTGGAAAGCAAGTACAAGAGTGACCTATATTGTAACTTGCAAAATATATCCATTAGATTTATCCTTCAACACTTTAGACCTATGTATGTGTTGTCCCTATGATTGATATGTAAATAGGATAAAATAAGGAAACTTTTCTTACTTGAGTGCTTGATTGAATGTTTTTTATGTTACATGATTAGTAGGCAAGAAGTTTCTAGGTGAAGAATGAATGAGGGTTGATCTTGTATTTACATCAATCCCTTTGGATAAATAACTCGCACTAAATCAATTATGCTAACCATTAGGATATCTTTCATTTGAAAATTATATGACTTAGGGAACTAGACACTTGCGTTAGAGCCTAACACCTACATCAATGCAGGTGTCTATTTAGATGCTAGTGTTTAAGGAGCATGAAAGTAGGTACATGCTCAGAACTTGAATAGGTGTAGGATAATCAAGTTTCAAGTACTCTAGGAAATATATCAAGTCTAGGTCATCTGTATAAGACTATTCTAACCAAGAGATAGGCCAAGATGCACAAGATAGAGCAAACATGAGACTTATAAAATCAAAAAAGGTCCAAAATTAAGAGGAATAACTAAGGTCTAAGTTTACCAAGTGTACAAGACTAAGGTGCTATATAATCCATAAATATCATCTACATCACACTTTATATTTATTAAATTTCATTTTATGTCAATGATAGCATCATCCAATAAGGAACAAAACCAACTTCCAATACTATCTTGAGTTGGTCAATTGTTCGATACCTTTTTTCAAAATTAAATAAGAAACATAACACACAAAGCCTTAATACTTCCATTTTTTTGATATTTCACTCTATTTTGGTATACAGAACAATACTTATTCATGAAAAATGTTTATTTTCCATGTTATAATGCTCATATATGTATGTTACATGCATTGGCAAGTGTACTTTTGATGAGATGAGGATTACAATATTTCCTCTCTCTCTCTCTCTCTCTCTCTCTCTCTCTCTCTATATATATATATATATATATATATATATATATATATATATATATATATATATATATATGTATATATATATATATATATATATGTATGTATATACATATATATATATATATATATATATATATGTATATACATATATGTATGTATGTATATATATATATATATATGTATGTATGTATATATATACATATATATATACATACATATACATATATACATACATATATATGTATATATATATAGATACATATATATATATATACATACACACACACACACACACACACACACACACACACACACACACACACACACACACACACACACACACACACACATATATAAAATACCCACATGTTTTTAATTACATTCGCATATAAAATGGGGGAATCTTTTACTCATTCCATCATTTTCAATGCATATTTCACATTTACACATATTTTGTAATATTTATATCCCTCTCCTTTCCTCTACTTTCAAACCCATGTTTATCACTATTTTATTTGGTTATAGTCTCAAAATCTAAAAATTATAAGAAATTCAAATCTTTCAAAAATACAAAAATTCAAAATATTCTAAAAAATCCAAAATCAAGATTTGAGCATTATTAGACATGTACTTTACATCATTGTCATGTGTTATTTATCTCATTATTGGTAGATAGTATATTATTTTTCTATATCACAAGCATTTCATTGATATTCATGACTATTATGTAGGATATAAATACTTCACATGGACTAACATGTTAGACTTACATCTACCTTGTAGCCTTGTTAAATTGGGGTAATATTTTCCATAGGCTATAATATTTATAGGTGAATTATACACAATTTGACAAATGTCTTTCTAACATCACTATCTTACATTTTGTACATGGATATGTTATTTGATAGGATATTACCACATTAAATATACATTTTATAGAGTATATTTTTATTTATATGTTCTATTGATGATATTAATTATACATATTATATTAGACTCTTGTTTGTTTATTGTGTATGGCCATTGGCCCTTGTGTGAAAATTGCTTGAACATCTCTATGAGATATTTTATTTGTATGTGTGACATTTTAAAATGTCCATTTATTTAAACCTTGGACTTTTTTTTGTGTGACATTTGAGTATATCCCTTATTTTTGACATTATTTGTGTCCTTTGCGTGTGGATCTTAGCCTTGTGTGTGAAAACTTTATTTATGTAGCATTTAAACATCTCTCTTATATGCGACCCTTAGTATTATTGTATGATATTACAAATGTTTTGTTTGTGTGCTTGTTGACATTATTAGGTTTGATTAGTGTCATAATCCATATCATGCACTAACTAATGCATATGATTATGATTATATAATCTACTACTATAATCTTAATTGATATATTTCTATAGAACTATCTTTATATGTTACATACATGTTTCGAATGGTACATATCTTACTATGTTGACATAATTTTGACATATTATACACTATTCAATGATTACATCTTAATATACATTATAAAATTAAATTTTCTTTTGAGATGAGTGACTTTTAGGATACTCAATTCTCTCACTTTGAAATGGGGGCATTTCATTGAAATTTTCATACATGAGATAAGCCTTTTCAATAAAAAATATCAATTTTGATTACAAAATACAATTACAAAGGTTTCATAAAGCTTCAAAACTAAATAATTTATATATATTATGGGCCCATATTCCATGCATATACACTTTAATTACAAGAAAAAAGTATAGATTCATATATTTTTGGGTGTATGATACATGTTCATACACAAGTGTTAAAAAATTTACTAATTTGGATATAAATTCAATTATAAATTTTACAATTATCACAATAGGGGCATGATACAAATTCATGCACATTATACTATTTTTCAAATTCAAGGGGTATGATACCAATTCATGCACACTATACTATTTTTAAAATTCAAGGGGAATGATACAAATTCATGTCATGCTTTCAATACTACTTGTTATCTACAAACATGGTAAGAACATGGATGTTATCCATTTACTTTTTATCATGCATTCAGGAACAAAGGAAAAGAGTGACTATTTAATCTATAAGATATCTATAGTGGTTGATTTAGTTAAAGTTCATGATGCATAACTTAAATTTTCAACACCCTCTAGCATTATTGTTTAAGAATACATTTTGGATTCCAACCTATTTCACATCTTGGGGTTACAAATACCAACAGTGTAAATTGAGGTTTTTGTGTTACTCAATGGGTTTTATTTTATATACATGTTCAATTCAATTTGGGGCTTAATCACCGTCAAATTCACCATAGATTTAAATAATAAACCAACCCATCCAAGTGATTCATGGGAAGTGTTAATTCTCCAATGTTTTGAGGAAGCATCATTTCCAAGAAAATTTATAAGAAAAACATTGGTTTCACAAACCTATAGGTTTATTACTTCCTTGTTATTTTCAATATTTTCCAATTTAATTTAAATATCAGTTTTCAATTTCACATATGAGCATTACCTACTTTTACATAATTTTAGGATTCTCTATGAAACACCTTATATGATTTTGAGCTTTCTCCCAAAGTTAAAATGTATTGTACAGACTTAGGTATATTTTTCCTTTTACTCCAAAAATTTCATTTCTAGACAAAATAGGGGGAGAATTAGACACTCAAATTTGGTCATGAATAATTTATAATGTTATTTTTTACCCACTTTCACTTTATTTGACTTGAGCACTTAATCTCGACTTATTTCTCCACTTCACTCTATCTTAAGCTCCTATATAGACCTATTATTTTTTAAGTTGTTATCTTACACCTATATAAATGTTCTAAAGTGATAAAAACCCCTCTAAGCATCATCCATACATACATCATATTTTCAAAAAATGTTTCACCCTAGAAGAGGGTGTTCAATCCTCTTTCATATTTGGGTAACATGGAAATACTTCTAGGTATGTGGGTTTACCTATAGGTAAAAGTAGACCTCTAGGTTTAAGGGCTAGCTCCCTGAATATAAATTGAAATGCTTATCACCTAACTAACTTTTTTTTTTGGGGGAAGAGATTTGGAATTTTTATGAATTTAAACTAATATAAGGGGGTGATACATAAATATGGTTTCTACATGACCATCATACCTCTTTCACAATGAAACAAGACCTACAAACCAACTTTAAATCCCTTTAATAGTCTAACATAAGTGTTTCAACAATAAGGTAAATTAAAGAGAGGGAATAATGCAAACTCTAAGGATAATTATACACTTGAAAGGATCCTAACACTTGACTATACTCTATATGACCTATTAGAATCGTAAATATTGCATAAACATGAGAGGATAAGGCAAGCAAGGATATAAAATTATCACTAACTTCACCATACATCACTTTGCACTCTTAGACAAATGTTTATGAACTCAAAACTAGACTTTTATTTATTTTTAAAAGGAAAAATTCAATGTCATTCCATCAAAGCTTCTCCATATATGGTGTGGTATTAGTTTACAAGAGCCAAAATGGCTACTACTTATAGAATTGGAGAGAGAAGTGAGAAAAGAGAAGTCCAAGAGTCACTATGATATGTGTTATGATAAAATTAGGAGTTACAAATGTATGATAATTAATTATTAGATATAACATGCAAGGTATCAAAGGATTAATGTCCCTCAAGTCATGAAACTCTTGAAATGTGGCATAAGACTTCTTTTGATTGCTTAGAAAACTACCTTCATCATTTGGCCTTATTATAACATCCCATACCTAAATAGGTATAAATTTTATGATTTAACTAAGTGGGAGGGGTTGTATACATGTTCCAACATGCATTAGTTTCATCCTAATCATCAATATTATTATGGAGGTGAGTTATCACTACCTGCAGTCCAAATAACTCCTCTTTCATCCACCTCTCACACTTGGCACAAAATTTGTCTTCATTTTTCCAATCTGATCCACTCAAGGGAATTTATGACACCTATAAAAACCCTTAATGTATTTATATTCCTTATTAATTTCTTAAAATGCCTCACACTTAGAGTTTTCACTTTCTCACTAGTTTGTTCACTATGCCATCCTAGACTAGATGAAGTGGAAGTACTTGAATAAGTACTTGTGAGTTTTTATAAAGCCTTAAATGTGTATTATATGATATATTAGGTCCCAATATACCTCCACAAGTTATTTTCATCTCTTAAAAACCTTCCATAGCTACACAACACATAAAACTATTAAAGAAACTAATTTGGTGCCTTGTCCATACAATTAGGGTACAAATCAACTTGGTGGGAATGATATATGGATATTTGTATACAAGGTAAGACCACTTTCATTCTCATTCCATGCCTCTTATTTACTTTTTCTCCTTTATTTTCTCAATCGGGTCTAGAACTAAGGTTTTGGAGGGTTTGGTGATGTTTTACCCTCTAAGGATGTTTCATATAGATGTGACATTTAATACTTCAGAAAATTTCACCAAAAAATTGTTGGGTACCTCCTCTAACATCTCTCAACCTCATATACTCCCATTTAAAGTCTCCCAATAGACGTGATCTCTCAAACTTGCATACTCAAGCTCCTTTCTTCATTGTGTGTAGGCCTAAATTAGATTTGAGATATAGTGATGTTTCCCTAAGGTCTCCCATACATAAAAATAGCTATAAAACACCTTATACATCCCTATAAACATGTCTCAATGTATTTCAATGCTTACCTAATACTATAAGTCATAGTGGACCCCCAAATGGAAATAGGTCTAGTCTAGGCCTAAATGTATTAAGAGTATCCTTTGTAGGTTTGAACCACCCTATCATGTTTCTCACCTCTATGCTTAGTTTTTCTTGTTTTTCCATGTCCCATTAAACTTAACACACCCTCTTTCAAGGTTTAATAAATCCTCAACTATCCTTTTTAGTATTTATTCACCAAGTCTATAGGGTTTGTGCATTTTGGAGTACCCTCTATCTGAGATAAAATATAGGGCATCTCCTCTATTATACTAAATAAAATTAAGGGATGATGGGATTATTAAAGTTATTATGACCATATGTGTAATATTTCAAGTCTTTATTTCATCTTTAGCACCTTCAAAAAAATCTAAAAATCTAAGACAAAGTCATGGGAAAGTTCGTTGTGTGCAGTGTTTACTCATGGACTGTATGTTGCCCTATTAAAACACTAATTTCTATATTTTCATGTTATAAGAGTGTCAATTGATGTTCATTCTCATTTTCCAAGTGTTAAATATGCTTTAAAACCTTTTTTTATTCGCTCAACTAGGCTTGTATGATAGACTAACTGTGTTATACCTTGGAAATGGGACCTACCTATAGGTGTAAACCTTGTCTTAGATATTATATACAATGCCTAAGGAATTCTTTAGATTCATCACTATTCTCCCGTAATCATTTATTCCATATCACTTCATGCATTTTTAAGATAAACACTAAGAATAGTCATCTTTAAAACATTGTCCACTATAATCAACTGTAGTTGACCCTTCTTACAACAAAAGGGAATCTGATAGGTGCATTTTGGCTATTTGGGACCATTGTCACATGATTTAGGCTTAATTTTGAGTTTTTAATCCATTTTTATCAATATGTGTTCATATGTTTATGTCAAACCACCATATTTTGACTCATGAGGTTGCAAGTACTTGCAGACAAGTTGTAAGTGGCCTTCTCAAGCAAAAGATACACTTGTAGGTATTGATAGAGGTTCCTACCCAAATCTCTAACCCTTCTTGATGACAATTTAAACACAATTATCCTTCTCATCCCAATAGGATCATTCAAACATAGACATATGTCTTACATTGTAAATTTGGATGTAAATTCAATTGAAAACTCAAAATCTTGTAGTAGTCACAGAATGAACGTAGTGAACAAATTCATGATTTGGGAGCCTCCAAACACCACTTTCCTCTAGTCAAACATCCATCCCTTTTTTCAAGGTTATTCCACTTCATGAAGGATGAAATATTGATACCTTAAACTTCACTTAGACTCCATGCTAAAGTGTTCCATGGCATCAATAAAAGTTCTTGGTGCTCTATTTTGGAGCTTCAAGGAAACTTATCCCTAAACATAGTTCCTCAATCTTGAGCATGTTTCCTTGAACCTGCCTACTCTTTGATGACTTAAAACATGATTACATTGGTCATTAATTCCATCTCAAACTTTATTAAGGTTTCAAACACATCATATTCTTCCATATAACTCCTTCATGCCTTTATGTAAGGCCACATGTAAGTGGGCATCTCTATATGCAGGACAGTGAGTATGATTATAAGGGTGTTGGGTGAATATTTTGTCATCAACTAATTGACAGAAAAAAAGGTATATCAACCATAGCACAATAATATTTATACGGAAAAATGGGTGTGGTTACCATAGCATAATGAGATAAATCTCTCCTCTCAGCAAGGGAAGGTTCCCTATAAACTATAATATACTAATATAAACTAAAAATAGACTCAGGGGTGAAATCATACCATCCATCTCTCTTTTTTTAGAGATGATGTTCATAAAATAAAGGAGAATTCTTGTGTAATTACTAAAGGCATTTCTCTTCTTTTAGAAATGATGTTTAGCAAACAATAATAATTCTTCTTAGGTAGTAACTAGATCCACAAGAAACCCATGAAAGCACAAAGTCTTTCATTGTTTCTCCTACTGATTTAGGACAAAGTAAATAGTAGTATGAAGTGTAGCACAAAGTCTCCACTGAAAACTACAACAGAGTGAAAGATTACAAAAAATAAGGGGAGCTCAAAGTCTCTCTAATAACCTAGAACATAAAACACATGGACAAAAGACAATTATGGCAGCACAAAGTCTCCCACAATTGACTTCAAGACATCTTTCAGACTATTTCCACTTGTTTTACTTATTTGATTAAATGGACAAGATTGTATTTAGGAAAAAGACATAAAAATGATTTCCTAGACAACACAAGCTATTTCAACACAAAGTCTGAAAGATCACTTGCTTTCTCATTCACTTGATAAAATATGATTAACATTTTGAGCTCAAAGTCTCAGGAATGCCTTTCAATTTGGGTAGAGTTTTGCTTCTAATAACTGAGAGATCTCCCTTTATTCAACTAAGAAATTACAATATATAGCATCCAAAGAAAGACTTGGGTGTTTGTTTTCATGAAATGGCCCATGCTACATTGAATGCATTGAATGCATTGGAAATTATGTGACGGGTCCATGATGAAATAGGTTATCAACCTTAACTTTGGCATTATAAATCATCTCAAATGTCTCCTTCGAAGCATGGGTTGCCTGGTCTTCTTTATGATGTTTATGTGGCTGTCAATTCACCTTTACTCAATGAAAAAAATAGGTCGTGCTATTGAATTCTTGTGCTCTCTGAGGTCCACCTGGTGGATTACTCCACCTACTAGAATAACTCTTTTATAGATATTTCTAGATTCTCTATATTGTTCCCTCTTTCCTTGTTACATTTTGTCTCTTCCTGGTGATCTGAGCTCTTGGGGCTGTCTTTTCACTTTCTACTGGCTCCTTCAACTCCTTTTTTAGTGGATCACTCAGTTTGTCCTCGGGTCTATGTTATTTGAAAATCAATAGTTATTCTATAATCTTAAATTTGACATCTGTAGGGATGTCACTGATCGCTTGAACCATTTTAAACCTTGAACCTTTCAGAGTTCACCGGTTTAACGATTCAACGGTTTGACAGATCGATGATTCAATATTTTGTAAAGAGCCACATTCACTTAGTCTTCTCTATGAGTTCAAGGTGTCATTGAACTAATTGTTTGCACCATTCAGTTGAACCTTTTTCTATAATCTTCTACTTGAATCATTCGCTCAAACTTTGAACTTTGAACCCTTTGAACCTTTGAATCCATTGAACTCATTGAACCTTTAAACCTTTCAGAGTTTAATGGTTCAATATTTTAATGGTTCATTCCAACTCTTTGAACCTCATTGTTGAACCTTTCTTATAATTTTTATGAAATGCTTTAAGTATTTTGAACTTCCCCTTGAGAAAGCCCGCCTTTTGAACCTATGATTTTCTTAGCTGAAAAGGCTTGTGTGATTGAATAACTTGACTGCTTAGAAAATTTTGAGAAAGAAATAGACCATTTTGGCTTATAAGACTGAAATAGTTGACCTGTTGTCCAAAAAAATAAGTGATGGATTTTGAGAACAACAGCTGGCTCCAATTGGGGAACTTCCATCGATTAGACTTTGAAGCAATCGAAGGGAGTAAAATCCAGACTCTAAGTACCTTCATCTATGCCATTGGGCTATGGAGTCATGCCATCCAAAAAGAGAAAGACATTAAAAACCAAACAAATAATAAAAAACAAACAAAGACTATATAAATGTACAACTAGACTTATCTAATACTTTAAGAATTGAAGTCCTTCAGATACTACCCACTGTGAGGCAGTGAAAATGGCATTCCATCTTGATATATTAGTAATAAACTATTTTCACCCTAGAATTAGTGATTGGTGAATGGACTTCTCCACCAAGAATCCAATTTTCTATGCATTCCTTTTGGTTCTCTCTTCTTGCCCCACAAAAAGACTTGATCTCTAATATGAAAACCATGAATCTTTGCTCTCTCTTGCTAAAGAGTTTTTTACCTAGTTTTAATATGCAGCAATACGGTCCACTACCATAATTCACTACTCTTTTATTTTAGTTAAGCACATGATTTGATGGTTAGCATTAAACACTTGCCAATGGTTGGCATTATCAAGTACACTTGGTTGAAATACCAACTCAATAGTGTATTTGTTCCCTTTAAAATCTTGGTGAGGAACCATGAGAGTTGCAGAGATGGCCAAGGAATCTGCTCGATCGTTGGATTCTTTGGGCATGGTAGAAATAATGAAAGCCTCAAAAATTTTAAGGCAGACCCACACCAGATTATGATAATGTCACAATCTTTCATTCTTGGTTTGATATAGGTTCCTCACCTGACAAACCACTAGTTCAGCATCTCTTTAGGCATGAAGAAGCTTAACATCTTTAGCTTGAGCAGCTTTTAATCCAAGCAAAAAATGTTCATACTCAGTGGTGTTGTTGGTATTGCTGAACTGTAACTTATAAAAATAGGAGAAAATATCTCCTTGTAGAGATATCAAAACAATTCTAGCTCTAGAACTGGTAGAAGAATTGCTACCATCAAATTCTAGAATCCAAACATCATTAGAATCTGATCTCCTTTCAGACTTCTCTTCATTAGAGAAGGAAGGTCCTTTTTTATCTGAACTATGCTCCACCAATTCTTTTGATGTCTTGTCTAAATTTTTTAGATTGTCACTTATAGAACTTTCATTTGATGAAATAGAAACATCTTCTTTGGACAGAAAATAGTTACCCATTCCTAAAGATTCAAATAGAATTTGAGCTTCAGGGGCTGATGTTTGAGTGATAATATATTTTGACTCCTTCTTAGGAATTAGCCTTTGTATGATGCCCTTGATAGGTATCCTCACCTTAGATAGGTCCATGTTCAATTATCCACCAACATCCTTGCAAAATTTTCATCCAAGCAGAATGCCATAGGAAGCTGGAACGTCGGCCACCAAGACTGCCATTTTAATCTTTTTTTCTAGGAAGGTCATGAATGCAAATTGGGCATCTTTGATCTATCCCAAAAGTGGCACTTGCTTGTTTTCCATGGAGAAACATCTCCCAAAAATTTTAGTCAGAGTGAGACCGAGAGAGTCTGCCACCTTAGCGGGCATCACATTGTCAGAGGTGCTAGAGTCTATTATGTAGTTGTTCAGCTTATGACCATTTATCAATAGAGAAACATAAAAAGGTTCTATCTTCCCAGGGGCAACAGGAGGAGTAATGACAAGATTGTTTTAGGTAGATGTGTTCTTTGGAGGATCATGAGTTACCTTTGAAACATCTTGTTCTATAGGGATGGTTTTGTTCTTGATGTATTCAACTAGCCTATCCAATTGCTCAGGGTTGGATCTTGGTCTTCCTAGTATGATCAATTATGTCAAATAACTAAAATGAACTAAAAATAGAAGAAGGAAGTCCATCATTTTGGGTTTTATTAGGTGTGGTACTGGTCTGAGAAATTGAAGCAGAAGGTGTAGGTTTGTTTGAGGTACTTACTTTTTTATTGATCACTAAGTCCTTTGATTGGAAAGGTAGTGAAGTCTCCCATTTAGAAATTAAAATTACTGGTCGAGATTCTTCCCCTTTTTTCCCTTATCATCTTGTTTATTTGACTAGTTTTGGGACCTATTAAAAATAGCATATGCTCCATCAAACATTTTTCTCTTACTTCTAGTTTCATCCTAGTAATTCAGGAAAACAATGTTGGAGTCATCAGCTAATTCTTCTTCACCTTCTACAAAGATATCAGTGTCATCTTCTTGGTCCAACTCAGGTTGAAAAGATAAATCATGTTCACCTTCATGATAACCAATTGTTGAGTTAGCCAGTGCTGCATCAATGGCAAGCTTTCTTATGGGGGAGGGAGATGATTTAGTTGCCCTTGATTCTTGGTAGCATTACCTTGATATGACTGGTTAGGAAACGTCCTCCTTGGTATATCCTAATAAGAAGGAGAGGTAGACATCCCTTGTGCCATTTTATTTTTTAGAGCTATCAATTCATTTGCTAGCTTTTGCACCATAGGATTAGTGGTGCCTATAGAGAAATTTTTAGAAGATGAAGAAGATATATTTTTGTTAGGATCTCTTTTTATCTTTCCTACCAAGATAAGATCATCTTCAACCTCAGTGGCCAAAATCTAAGTTGCAACAAGATCTATGTGGCTAGCCCACCTCAACAAGAAACTCACTTTAGGAAGCTAAGAATTGATGAAGAAGCACTTAATATTTTTTGGCGTCAACTGAGTAATTATAGGAATCATGTTCCTCAATTTATCAAATTTAGCAACAAAGTCTCACATGGTTTCATGAGGTTCCTTCTTCATTTGCGTAAGCTAAGCCAACAAGGCATGTGCATCTTCTATGGGTTTGAACCTAGCCTCAAACTTGGCCTTGAGAGTGTTCTAGTCAGTTACTATTTGTGATTGAGATGGTAAAACCAGTCTACAATAGTGCCTTGTAACATTTCCACAAATAGTCTGACTGTTATATCTTCATATTCAATGTCTATCACACCACAAGCTATGTAGAAGGCTGAAATATGTTCATCAAGATGAACTTTCCCATCACCATAGAACTTGGGAACATTCTTTCTTGAACTACGAGGTAGTTCATGTAAAGGTGGGGTTAGATTTAGGGGGCCAAAGGTGTTACACCAAGGACCTTGGGCTGCCATGATATGTTGATTGAAATGAGGGATAAAAATCCTTTGTGAAGTATGTATAGACAAAGCTCTACTATCATAGGAAAGATAAGCTTCACATGGTATTGGAGTTCTGATGTTAGTAGGAGGAAAACTCCTAGTTTGCTGGAGGTGAGATTGTGGAGGAAAAAGGTCAAAATTATTTTTCTGCACAAACTCAAACATAGGATCAACAATACCTTGAGCTCTCTAGCTTCATGTATACCATGGATCTGCCAGAGTGTAGAATGGAAAAGGATTGGAAATGCTTCAATTTGAAGCTTGTGGCTTCAAATTGCACGTTCTTCCCTAGTAGAGTCACCAAAAACTATTGGGTGAATATTTTGTCATCAACTAACTGATGGAAAAATGGGTATATTAACCATAGCATAATGAGATTTATACAGAAAAATGGGTGTGGCTACCATAGCATAATGAGATAAATCTCTCCTCTTAGCAAGGGGAGGTTCCCTATAAACTATAATATACTAATATAAAATGAAAATAGACTCAACGGTGAAATCATACCATCCATCTCTCTTTTTTTAGAGATGATATTCACAAAATAAAGGAGAATTCTTGTGTAATTACTGAAGGCATTTCTCATCTTTTAGAAATGATGTTCATCAAATAGAAAGAATTCTTCCAATAAACCCATGAAATCACAAAGTCTTTCATTGTTTCTCCTACTAATTTAGGGCAAAGTAACACAGTAGTATGAAGTATAGCACAAAGTCTCCACTGAAAACTACAATACAGTGAAAGATTACGAAGGATAAAGGGAGCTCAAAGTCTCTCCAATATCCTAGAAAATAAAACACATAGACTAAAGACAATTATGGCAGCATAAAGTCTCCCACAATCGACTTCAAGACATCTTTCAGATTATTTCCACTTGTTCTACTTATTTGATTAAATGGACAAGACTATATTTAGGAAAAAGACATAAGAATGATTCCCTAGATAACACAAGCTATTTCAACACAAAGTCTAAAAGATCACTTGCTTTCTCATTCACTTGATAAAATATGATTAATAGTCTAAGCTCAAAGTCTCAGGAATGCCTTTCAATTTGGGTAGAGTTTCACTTCTAATAACTGAGAGATCTCCCTTTATTCAAAATGAGAGATTACAATATATAGCATCCAAAGAAAGACTTGGGTGCTTATTTTCATGAAATGGCCCATGCTGCATTGAATGCATTAGAAATTATATGAAGGAGCCATGATGGAACAGGTTATAGCCTTAACTTTGGCATTCTAAATCATCTCAAATGTCTCTTTTGAAGCATGGGTTGCCTGGTCTTCTTTATGATGTTTACACAGTTGTCCATTCACCTTTACTCAATGAAGAAAAATAGGTTGTGCCATTGAATGCTTGCACTCTCTAAGGTCCACCTATTGGATTGTTCCACCTACTGAAATAACTCTTCTATAGATACTTTTGGATTCTCTATATCGTTCCCTCTTTCCTTGCTACATTTTGTCTCTTCCTAGTGATCTGAGCTCTCAGGGCAATCTTTTCACTTTCTGCTAGATCTTTCAGCACCTTTTTCAGTGGATCACTGAGTTTGTCCTTGGGTCTATGTTATTTGAAAATCAATGGTTATTCCATAATCTTGAATTTGACATCTGTAAGGATGTCACCAATCGCTTGAACCATTTTGAACCTTGAACCTTGAACCTTTTGGAGTTCACCAGTTCAATGGTTCAACGGTTCAAAGTTCAACGATTTGGTAGTTCGGCAATTCAATGTTTTTTAAATAGCCACATTCACTTAGTATTCTTTATGAGTTCAAGGTGTCATTGAACGAATTTTTTGCACCATTTGGTTAAACCTTTTTTTGGAATCTTCTGCTTGAACCATTCGCTCAAAATTTGAACTTTAAACTTTGAACCCTTTAAACCTTTGAATCCATTGAACTCGTTAAATCTTTGAACCTTTTAGAGTTCAATTGTTCAATGGTTCAATGTTTCATTTCAACTCTTTGAACCCCATCATTGAACCTTTCTTATAATTTTTAGGAAATGCCTTAAGTGTTTTGAACTTCCCCTTGAGAAAGCCCACCTTTTGAACCTGCGATTTCCTTAGCTGAAAAGGCTTGTGAGATTGAATAACTTGACTGCTTAGAACATTTTGAGAAAGAAAGAGACCATTTTATTCTGTAAGACTGAAATGGTTGACCTATTATCCACAAAAACAAGTGACAAATTTTGGGAACAACAAAGGGTGGTGAGCATATGATCTAAATTTATACATAGTTATCAAGAATTTTATAAATCCACACACTCATGTGGGTATCTTCACATGTTTTTATGTTTCCATGATCACCTTTAAGTCTCTGTGGGGGCCCCTGTAGGTGTGCATTTGTAGTGTTCAAGTAGTAAAGTTATATTTCAAATAGTGTACATTATATGGGATTACACTTGGTTCTAACCTTCACAAAGTAAATCCAATTTATCTTATCCTCTTTGAAAAGGTTCAAAACATTTCAAATGTCCCTTCTAATGTGATTATTCTTAAGGACACCTGTAGATGCACTTCATCATGTATGACTGTGTCCATATGAGAACTTATGTTAACATGCTATCTATGCCATTTGGGATTTAGATTTATTGTTCATGTTATGAGAAATTTTTACACATATTAAGACACTAATTAAAACCCCATTAATTTTTTTCAATACTTTGCACAACTCACTCAATTGATTCTATATGGAATCATGCAGGAAATTAACTATGTATCACTTATGATTGTAACTCCATAGATGATTTCTTTGGATAATGAGATTTAAAGGGGATGGGACCAATAAGACATTTTAATTATGAATAAAAACCTATCATCATCTTCTAAACCCACTACTAAGACATGAAAACTCTAAAAGTGGTGAAAACCTACCTATAACTTCAGCAAGGTACTCCTATATGAATCATAAGATGTTTAACCTATAAAAACACATTAAAACTTGAAAAAAAGAATGGGAAACATTATATTAGGGATTAAACATCCTTTTGAAGAAAATTCATAGATTGAGTTATATGAAATAGCTCAAATAAGAGCAAAACCTGTAGGGTATGGGAAATAATAGGCAAAAAACACATTCAGATTGTTAAAGATGGTTCATAAGTTATAATCCACCATTCCTTGAAATACATACATCAAAATTAATATGAAAAATTTTAATATCACCCCACAAATTAATTTTACCTAGAATTCGTCCTACTGGTCATACCAACCAAAAACCTATTGACCAGTTTCATGTGCATAGTGGAGCGATGGAAGAGCAGAATAGTTTTAACTAATTTTTGGCACTTAAAAAGTATTTAAATAATTTAAATGAGTCTAATAAATTTGAATATACATCCCAAAACCTTATCCCATGTACCTTTCTCTCTCACAGATAGTATAAACGTTTTTCACCTATTTTCTTGATTTTCAGTTAACACCTATAAGTTTCTATTAGTGCTGGCATTCATAAAAAATAATATGATAGGTATTAAAATGAGGGACATTGAGAATGATTTTATAACATTTTTATTTCTTTTAAAACCATACCACTTGCATTTAATGCTCTAAAATGACCCTTAAATGACATCAAATGATACAATGACTAAACTAAACCACGACCAAGGCTACTAAGACAATAGATGACATAAAATTAAACATGATACACCATATGACATTATAATATACCCATATACCAATTTTTTTACTATAAAATATTGACCCATTTTGACTTGTGGTCAAAATGGTCAACACATCCCAGATCACAAAATTCATATGTTTCTTTGTAAGACATGATTGACTAGTAGAGGATAATAGTGGTAGTTGATTTTGACCTCTATAGGTCGATACTATTATATGAAATATATATAAAATATAATAAAACTAAACCTTTAAACACTTTTCCCTATCAAATCCATAAACTTAGGGTGCCCTAACAAGTTATTCAGCAACATATTCTAAAATAATGTAGAAAAGAATTTATAATCTAGATCTAAGCCCAAGATGACTACCATTAATGAGTATAAAACAAGATATCCAATCAAAAAAATTTTAAAAACACATCACTACACTTCATCAATAGGAAATATCATAGAATCATAAGCATTTTCATTAACTTGAAAAGAGATACTACATACATCAGTTTTTCAAAATGCTGCCATGGGAACAAGCATGGTGAGATTTATCCATGTTAGACAAGGGAGAAATAAACATGATCTCAAATCTTGATAATGGTTGTATAATTTAAACCACCTTATCAAGAGATAAAATACATTAACTCAACAATTGGTCCCAAAAATTTTATAACCTACACTAGGAGAGAAGTAAAGACCAACAACAACCAACACAATGACCAACCTCTTCAATAGAGGAAAATCCCTCTATTTATACATTTTTTACCCATTTTAAATCTAAGAGTGAGGTTTCTAACCTGAAATTTCCAAATTCCCTCCAAGATGATCTTAATTAGAATAATTCCTTTGCCACACCTAGAATCTTCATGTAACTGCAAGGAAAATCATTATTACAACTACCTCTACAAGAAATCATGAAGACTTGAAGAAAATATTTTGATTTCTTGGCTAGAAATGTCTTTCACATGATATGAAAGGATTATATTCATGATGGAGGCCAAAAAAACTTTGTCTTAATGTGTAATTGCCTGAGGATCCCCTTGATCACTTACTTGGACAACTAGAAACTTTATAGATAGTTATCCCCCCTCATGCATGCCATGGAATAACTTGCTCTTACAATGATGGCTTGGGAATATTTTGGATCCATGGCCACTTAAATGACCTTATTTTTAGTGGCCTACCTTGATCTTTTAAACCTACAATATCTCTCCCATTGGAGGATCTTGACATGAGAAAATGTAATACCCAAGTTTACTTGACCCCTTTACCCTTTTGGCTCCAACTTGCCTTTTCACATTTTTCATTTTGCACCTTTTCCCCTTGAAAATTTTGAAATTTTCACATATTTTCCTTTTCAGGGTTTCCTTCACATTATCTCTTTTTTAATGTATAAATGCATTATTTTCAACCTTTAACCTATTTGGGTAAATCATGGCCCCTCTCATAAATTTGTAATTTACAAATTGCCAAGTTGTAATTGATACTTGTAGTTCCCCTAGGAAGTTCCCTTAGGGAAATCTTCAAATGAGCACATAATGAGTTAATAAATCCATATTTAATTGTAATGAAATGAGCATTGACTTTTCCAATTTTAAAACTTTCTCGCTTATGTAGGCTTTATCTAAGATCTACACCAGATCATCAATTATGTGAGCATAAACCCCTTCATATTGGCATGCCAAAAGCATAGTAGTAACACTAACATGTTATAAGTGCTTTATCATTATTTAATTTAATTGAAAGGTGTCTATCTATAATGCTAACTATTAACAATTATGGTTCATCCATGAGCTTCAAACTTCCAATATATCTCAAGAAACCAATAAATCAAAATACCCCTCATTCTTTATACACACTGAAAACATGTTAGATATATGTTCAATAATGGCCAATGGGTTTTATGTATCATCCATTCATCAGGGTCACATTTTAGAAATGGCACTTGACATATCCAAAAAATGCACTCTTTGCCCTAATTTTTGCCTGTATGATCTAAAACCATCCAATCAATTTACAATTGCATTCAAATCCTCAGATTCTTTGGGGAGATACCATGCATCATCTACAATTTTCCTAGTCAACCTATTGTTAGTGATGAAATCTCCATTAACTACCTTGCACAGGGTCCTTGAATATGATGTGTATGCATATGTAGCATCACCATGTCACATCCATATTAGTGTAGGTTTTTATTTTTCCATATTTATTAATTAGGGAAATTATATTTCTTGTGCATACATGGAGTTTTCCTACATTTGTGGGATAGGATAGCTTATGTGAAGGTGTGTGTCATAGATTTGTCATAGGTGTCATAAGACTGTCATAAGTAGCTCCCTTGATGGGAGTTACTTCTCTATTATTAGCACCTTTTCACCACCTTTCATGGAGGAGTTACATTCTATTCTTGGGGTGCCTTGTCCACCATTTGTGGAAGAGTTACATACTCTCCTATTTGTAGTCCTCACTTTGGCCATCTCATGTTAATCAGATTTTGGTTTTCTCCATTTTATCTTGTGTAATTTATCTTCTTGTGTTATTTTCAAATTGCTTTAGCATCTATGTGGTGTACACTTGCTTCAACTTGTGTGATCACGTCTCCATTGCACTCGCATTATCCGGATTCTAGCAACAACTCCGATATGGTATCAAAGCAAGAACGGTAATCGTGTGTCTAGTTATGCTTTTAGTTCATTTTAAAATCAAGAGGAGTGGAGTTATATTTGTTTGTTTTCTATATTTGATCTAAAATTAAAAAAAATATATCATTTATGGTATCATTTCTTGCATCTTTAAATCCTTGGCCTTTAGGTGTCTTGGATGTCTTCACTTCAGGGGTTGGTTTAGCAGTTTGCTTGGGCACCATTGTTGCACTCAGCAACAGAGGAAGGAGTAGTATAAAGAGTAGAGGGAGGAGTAGCAACTCCAAATATCAAGGCACCTCCTTTCTATAGCCATTCTATCTTTTGTACGATGTCCAAAACAAGGCGTACAGTGTGCACTTCCGTTGTTATCCTTCCAGCTTCTGCGCCTAGCTTTTGGTCTGCAAGTCTGCACCAACTTCTACAATGCCTTTAACCTCTATCCTTCCAGTATGCCAGTCTCCAGCAAGGTGCCTTCATTTCTGCCACCAAGCAGGCCGTATGGCGCATCCAGCAGGTCTGCATATTTGTCTTTTGTTTTTTCTGTAGATAAATTCTGGACTGTGCCCTTTTGGGCACCCCTTCCTTACTTGGCATCCCATGTGGACCCTTAGATGTTTGGCCAGTTGTTCAATTCTATCTTTACTTTAATTTTTTAGTTAAAATTGACTTGATAAAAAAAATCAGTCAATTTGACTGAATATTCAGTTTTATAGATAGTTTTGTAATTTGGGGGTTTTCATTTTAAACTTGTATCTTCGCCTATCGAATACGAAGGGTGAGGCCCAGGTTGGCGGGAGCCCAATTCCCCCTCAAAAAAACATACTTTGGATTCCTCATTCTATTCTAAATCCAACGAGTGGTTGGAAGGCCACTTTCTCTCTCAAAATAGGTATTTTTTTAATGTTTTAGTGCTTTTATTTGCAACAACACTAGTTTATGGGAAAATTGAACCTTTAATATCTTGCAAACAGTAGCTCAGATTTAGGTGCCATTTTTTGAAAAAGTGTTTGTAATTAAATTCTCCACAATGTAGGCTTGTTATTTGTCAAAAAATAACTATTTTATAAAGTGGCAAAAATTTGGGTCTCTCGGGATGCATTTTCAACTGAGTCTGACGTCCTGTTTGCTTTAGTCTTGCACTGATTGCTCTAAGATGCATTCTTGGTTGAGTCTAATGTCTTTTGAGTGTTCACTAGCATATTTGGTGGGGTCTCAATATTTTGAGGGGTTGTGATTGCTTTTCACAACTTGCAAATCTTTGCTTTCAATCTCTTTTTTGCATAATTTCACAACTTGCAATCAACACAACTTCACCTAAATTCAGCTAAAAATAGATTATTATCAACTTAAACCCCTAACACCCTTCAAATATCATGAATGTAAGGTTAAAATTTCAATCATTCTTATAAGGAAAGGGTTGTATAGGATCACCATGGGTACTAAAGTAGAACCCAACACTGATGTTGAAAAGGTCAAGTGGTACAATCGTAGTGATGAAGCCTATGGATTACTAATTTTGTTTGTGTCTCCAGAACTTCTCTTCCATTAAAAATCCTCTCAGACTCCTAATGAAATATGGGATACCTTAGAAAAGTTATTTGGGAAGCTTGATGAGATGAGAGGTCATGAGCTCGAAAACGAACTCATAAATCTAAGTCCTAGCAACTTTGACACCCTACAGGACTTCACTAATTTTAAGGCCCTTAGATTTCAATTGAAAAAATGCAAGATAGAGAAGAAATATGATCAACTCATACTTTCTATTCTCACAAACTTAGGTCCAAGCTATTCAGTCTTTGTCTCCACTTTCCATGCCATAATAAGTGTCCTTGGCACTACATGGAAAATACCTTCTTTAGATTCATTCATTGCCAACTTGACTAAGGAGAAAGATAAGCTAATTCAAATGGGCACAATGAATTCTACTCAACCCCAAGCTTTGATATCAAGAAATGTTAAGGATAAGACTTCAACAAAGGAGAAGAAGAAAAAGAACAAGGACCAAGAGAAGAAGAAAGAAAACACCAATCCTGCCAAAAATAACACTGACACTTCCTCTTCCAATGCTAAACCTAAGAAGGAGAAGGTTAATTGTGATTATTGTAAAAATATAGGGCATGATGAACACAAATGCATGAAGAAATAAATAGATCACCTGACTCATCTTCTAGAGAAGAACAACATAGGTGCTCCTGAGTCCATCAAGCAAAATTCATCTACCCAAGATTCTACAAAGGCAAAAAGCAAGGGTAAGGAGAAAGAAAAGGGAAAGGCCCTTATAGCTATAGCAACTTCTACATCTTCATGGGTCATTGACTGGGGTGCTTCTCACCACATGGGCTCTTCACTAGTTGAGTTTTCATCTTTAGAGCCTTGTAGCATGACTTCAATTAGTTTGGGTGATGACACTTCAGTTTTTGTTGCAAGGAGAGGGTCAGTTGAAATGGAAGGAGGAACATTCAATAATGTTCTAAGTGTTCCTTCTCTTTCAATCAATCTCCTATCATTATACCAAATCACTCATAGTGGTCGGGGCATGAGAGTTGAGTTTTCATCAAATTCAGTGGCTATCAGGGAGTTGCATAGTGATACTACAATGGCAGTGGGTAGGGCAGATCACCAAGCTAGGTTATACACCTCACATTTTGCATCAAATTCTTCTCCAACAGCATTGCTGACTCATTTAGATGGAGTTAGCAAATTATGGCATGAGCGGTTTGGCCACCTTGACTACTGCTACCTTAAGTAACTTTGCAAACATGACATGGTCATTGGCTTGCCTCGTGCCCAATTCTCAAAAGGACTTTGTGAGGGGTGCTCCCTTGGGAAGCATCCTGAAGCAAAATTTGACAAAGGCAAAGCTTGGAGGGCTTCACAACCTTTGGAGTTATTCCATAGTGATGTATCAGAACCCTTTCCCAAATCATCTTTCACAAGGACCAAGTACATCCTCACTTTCATTGATGATTTCTCTAGGTACTCTTAGATATATTTTCTCAAACAAAAGTCTGAAGTGTTTGAAAATTTTCTAGACTTCAAGGCTCTTGTTGAGAAATAGAGTGAGAAATCCATCAAGGTTCTTTGAACTGATAATGGAGGGGAGTATGTTAGCATCAGGTTTGAGCAGTTTTGCACTATAGAGGGGATTGATTTGCAATGCACAATCACTAACAGTCCTTCACAGAATGGGGTTGCAGAACGCAAGAATAGGTTCTTGAAAGAGATGGGTAGCTGTATGATTCACTCCAAATCCTTAGCACCATAGTACTAGGCCAAAGCCATCAATTTTGCTAGCTACATTCAAAATAGGGTTCCTCATAAAGCTTTGAAAGGGATAACACCCTTTGAAGCTTGGCATAAAAGGAAACCTGATGTTGAGCACCTTAGAGTTTTTGGATCCCCAGCCATGGCCCACATTCTAAAGAAGAAATGCAAAGCTATGGAACATCAGTCCAATCCTTACATCTTTGTAGGATATTTGGATGGTATTAAGGGATATCACCTTCTAGATCCAGTCACGCATGAGTTGTTCATCGAGAGAAGTGTCCATTTTCAAGAGAGTCATAAAGACTCAACACTTGACACTTCTTCTCCCTCATCGGATCTACTTCTTCATGATGATTCCTTGTCAAATTCAGATCAGCCATAGTAGGTTCTTGAGCTAGAGACATCTTCTTCTTCTTTGAGTTTAGATAGTGAGGATAGTGATGCAAAGTCATCCACCTCTAGTCAATTAAAGGATGAGGAGTTAGCACCTGACTCACCCACTTCTGGGCCACTTTGGGCTAGACAGACACTTGAGAGTACTGGCACTTGGGTAGGAGATCCCACAGATGACAGACGTACTAGGGGGATTTTCAAAGAGATCCACATGCCTTCTTTGCTACAGTTTGGGATCCATAGACTTTTTGAGAGGCATCGAGGTACCTGAGTGGGATAATTATATGGAGGAAGAATATTCTTCCTTAATCAAAAATCACACTTGTGACTTGACTTCACTTCCTAAGGGAAGAAATATGGTTCGATGTAGGTGGATATATTGGACCAACTTTGCAGTAGATGATTCAGTTGATAAGTACAAGGTGTGATTGGTCACCAAGGGTTTCTCACAAGTGGCAGGCATTGACTACTCAGAGACCTTTGCACCCATTTCAAAGATGACTTCTATCTGACTCACCTTGGCTATTTCCACAACACATGGTTGGGATGTGCATCAGATGGATGTAAAGAGTGCCTTTCTTCACAGAGACCTAGAGGAGGAGATCTACATGGAGTAGCTGTCAAGATTTGTTCAAAATTCTTCCTTAGTATGCAGACTTAGGAAATCTATCTATGGCCTCAAACAAGCCCCTTAGGCTTGGTATGCTAGAAGGATTCCTTCCTTCTCATAGTGGGTTTCACTAGGTGCCATTCTGATCCCAATGTCTACTTCTTGCTACAGGATGATTCGCTCTTGATTTTGGTTCTATATGTTGATGACCTTTTGATCATTGAGAGTTCTTCATCGGCTATTGTAGTGGTGAAGGCATCTCTTCAGGATAGATTTGACATGATAGACTTGGGTTTATTGCACTACTTCTTTGGCATCGAGATCTCACAGTCAGATTCAGGGATTTCTCTTGCACAGCCTAAGTATGCTCTTGACTTATTGGCTTGGTTTCACATGGTTGATTGCAAGCCATATCTAACTCCCTTTCTATCAGGAGTCAAGATTGAGGCTGATTATTCTTCACCATTGGTTGATGCCACTTGGTATCGATAACTTGTTGGTAGTCTCATCTACTTAACTCACACCAGACCTAACATATCATATATAGTGGGACTTGTCTCCAGATTCATGCAAGAACCTCATGAGCTGCATTGGAAAGCAGCTAAGAGGATCTTGCATTACATACAGGGTTCACATAGATATGAGATTCATTACAGATTTGGCATAGAGGTTGACTTGGTTGGATACACAGATTCATATTGGGCTGGCAATTCATAGACTCACAAGTCCACTTCTGGTTACAATTTCTCTCTAGGTTCTGGTCCTATCAGTTGGTCTAGTAAGAAGCAAAATGCTATTGCTATATCATCTAAAGAGGCAGAGTATAGGGGAGTTGTTAATGTAGCTACTGAGCCTATTTGGCTTCAAGGGATACTTTCTAAGTTTGGCATTCCTATCAGGTAACCCACCATCATTTATTTGACAACTAGAGTACCATTCAGATTTGCAAGAATCTGGTTCAGCACCAGTGGACCAAGCACATAGAGACTCATATGCATTTCATTTGGGAGCTTATTCATAGTCAGGTCATTGACTTGATATTTTTCTAGTCTTTAGAGTAGGTTGCATACATCTTAACCAAACCTTACACTGAGAGTAAGTTCATTCATCTATGAGCTCTTCTTGGGGTGGGGTCCACATCTACAACAGCATCATAAAAATGCACTTGACATATCCAAAAAATGCACTCTTTGCCCTAATTTTTGCCTGTATGATTTGAAACCATCCAATAAATTTACAATTGCATTCAAATCCTCAGATTCCTTAGGGAGATACCATGCATCATCTGCAATTTTCCTAGTCAACCTGTTGTTAGTGATGAAATATCCATTAACTACCTTGCACAAGGTCCTTGAATTTGATGTGTATGCATATTTAGCATCACCATGTCACATCCATATTAGTGTAGGTTTTTATTTTTCCCTATTTATTAATTAGGGAAATTGTATTTCTTGTGCATACATGGAGTTTTCCTACATTTGTGGGATAGGATAGCTTATGTGGAGGTGTGTGTCATAGATGTGTCATAGGTGTCATAAGAATTTCATAAGTAACTCCCTTGATGGGAGTTACTTCTTTATTCTTAGCACCTTTTCACCACCTTTCATGGAGGAGTTACATTCTATTCTTGGGGTGCCTTGTCCACCATTTGTGGAAGAGTTACGTACTCTCCTATTTGTAGTCCTCACTTTGGCCATCTCATGTTAATCAAATTTTGGTTTTCTCCATTTTGTCTTGTGTAATTTATCTCTTGTGTTATTTTCAAATTGCTTTAGCATCTATGTGGTGTACACTTGCTTCAACTTATGTGATCACATCTCCATTTCACTCACATTATCTAGATTCTGGCAACAACTCCGATAATCCACTCATTAATATCTTTATTTTTTTTAAATGACTATTGCCCTTTTAAAAATCCTTCTTTTATTTCATGTCATCTAGTTATCCCTACATGGATCATCATAGACCATTGATCTTTGGACTATTTTAATTGAAATAAATATCCATCAGGGCTTAAATTTGATGTCTGTGTACTCATCATTTAACATCTGCATGACTATCATTGATGTCTACATGACCATTAATCTTTGAATTCCAATGGATAATTTTTGAGATTTATTTTAATTTCCACATGACCATCAATGATGTCTATGTGACCATCAATGAAATCCACATGACTATCACACTTTGAATACCAAACGGTTAATTGTTAAGCTTTACTTTGATTTCCATGCAACCATCAATGATGTCTGCATGATGATCACACTACTTGTTCAAATTTAAACGCTTGCATCTTGAGATAGAAAAAACATGAAGGCACCAAAGTTGTAGGATATGTTGATGGCATCTAAAATATTGATTCTATGTGATCATTTGACCATGAGATGCTTTCTAGGCAAACTTATAAAATGCATAAGTAAATTGACTAGTCTATTTCTGCAATTTTTTTGAGCTCTATTGAAACATCCACCTTCATCTCATGTTGTTGATCATATTTACATGAATCAAATTCTAACCTTCAATCTCCATCCATAGGGCTGAGCCCTTTGCTCAAGGTTCCCATGATGGTGACACCTATCACCTTTGCACTCATCTTGGGTATTTGTTGAAACATTGACTTTCTATGCACCATTGATCAAGATCTATATACTTTTCCACATACCATCGATCAATAAGAATGTGCTTGAGCATTAAATCATGCCCCTGAGCTTAACACTTGGCACATCCATGCTCATCTTGAGTCCCTTTGATTATGCACTATCAGATCATATTTCTCCATGTTAATGTGAATTTTTTGATTGTGATCCATTAGGTCAAATGTGATTGGCTCAAAATTAACATAAAAATTAATTAAGTCAAAGCTCGAGGAATAAAGAGTTTATTATAAAGTCTTAGCCTTAGGTTTTTGGGTGCATAAATAAATATGGAATAGGCTATAGGATATGACTTTGAGCTTAGTTTACAATAAAGGGACCAATCATTACTTAGACCACACTAATAAATAAAAATAAACCAAGGACCACGATAGATAAAAAAAGGACCAAACATGAATTTTAGACTAAGGTTTGGTCATGTTAGTAAACACAACCAAACCTTAGTATAAAATTTAAAATAAGTCCATAACATATTAAAATCATTCCCACTTAAATTTCTCCCACTAATTTAAATTTAAATCAAATGACCTAAGCTAGGGCAATTGGAAGTTGGGTCTTAAGGTGCTCAGACATGAATTCAACTTGACCTCTAATGAACACTTAAAAACATGAAGTGGGATAAACAAATTAAGAATATATGCTTAACAAGGGCTTAATTAATTTAGTGAAATTTTGGGTGCTAACATTGGCTCTCATCTAGGAATGTACACCCCCTATAGGTGTGCAAAGAACCTCAAAATGTAAAACCAAGTGTTAATCCATTGGGTCACAGAGTCAACACTTAGTTGATTTATATCAATAGAGACTTATGGAGGCTCAAAAAAACATGGTAGATTGATAAAAAAAGATTAATAGGATCTGAAAACAAACACATGACAAAAAACATGAAAATAAATTGTATAATCAAGGCCCAAAGCAAAAGGGTGACAAAATAACAAGACTCTATATTAAACAATTATGTACACAATTGTAGGCTCAATCAAAGAAGTGTTTTAGATGTTTACCATTGACTAACAGCTCTAATATCTCACCATCCATGTCTCTCAAGAATAAATTATGTTCCCCAATCTAATAGTCAATAGACTAGGGACCCATCCACAAGGCATCAAATTTTCTATGCTTACCTTTCTCCTCATGCCTATTATCCCAAAGTAAAAATAGACCACCTACCTAGAAGGTTTATGGAGTGACCTTCCTATCAAATATATTCTTTAGATTTTCCTTTAAATTAAGGTGTCTCTCATGAACTTGTCTTCTAATTTCATCAAGCTCAATAATCTGGTTCATCCTGCTCTTATAGTGGTTAATTTTCTCATCACCTTTTAGTTATTGCATGAGTTGATAGGTTGGAAACTACAAATTCATAGGAAAAACTACTTGAGCTCCATATATAATCTCAAAAGGACTTTCTCCTATATCTCTCTTGGGCATGATCTTGTTATCCCACAAAGCAAACTTTAGCCATTCACCCCACTTCTTATTTACATCTAATGTTCATCTAATGATTTTAAGCAAGTTCTTGTTACTGGATTCTACTTGCCCATTCCTCTAAGAGTTGTAATTAGAATCATAGGTCAATTTAATCCAATACTCTTTGCATAATGACACTAAAGGTTTAGCTTTGAAATTAATGGCATTATCATCAATAACTTTAACAATTACACTAAATCTATAAATAATCTAATTTATCAAAAAATCAATAACTAACTGGTGTGTAGCCTTCTTTACAGGGACCGCTTCAACCTATTTATCAAAGTAATTAGTTAAAACCATTATCCACCTATGTCTAGCACTCAATGAATCAATAATTTATCCAATTAAATCCATTCCTCATTGTTTTAATGGGCCTTCAATTATCACAAGTTGTAAGGGAAGAGAACTTAAAGCTTTCATCTTCCTAGTAAAGTGATGGTATTTATCACATTTTCTAACTTTCTGAGAAATATATTTACACAATGATGGCCACCAATAACTAGCTCTCAAAATCTTATGATCTATAACTTTAGGTGCAAAATGGCCATAATATACTCCACTATGGAAGTCTTCAATCAGGTCAGTAGTTTATTCTTCTAGTATGCATCTCAAGAGAACCCCATCCAGATTCTTCCATGCAAGTCCATTTTTATTCAAGATGTATTTATGGAAAACAAGATTGAGAGTCCTCCTTTGATTCTTATCCAAGTTAGGGGGACAATTTATATTTTTCAAGTAATAGACAATATCCTTATACCATAGAGATATGTGAAATTGACTCAAGGAATCATCAACATTGAAAATAACAGTATTTACCTCAATTGCTTGTAAATTGATCTCATCCATGATCTTGGCTAGACCCATCCCTTGTACTAACTTGGTGGTCTGAATATCCATGTCATAATCTTGCAACTTGTTGACCTACGTGGATCTATTATTGGATACTTTAGTCTGAGTCAAAATGTCCTTCACCATGGTATGTAAGATGTAATTAATAATCTTTTAACTCAAAATATAAGGCCTAAACATCTTGGCAACCTTCAAGAAGGTAAAGTCTTATTTTTCCATGATGGTGTAATTCAATTTAGCACCTTGCATAGCTTTTCTAAATAAATCTATTGGCTACTCATGACCATATTCATTCTTTTGTAAAAGAATATTAGCAATAGTATTATATGATGCAAAAGAGAAAATCTAAAATGGCTTAGTGCAATCAAGGTTGGCCAAAATAGGGAAAAACTCTAAAGCTCCTTTGATGTCATTGAATGCTTACATGGCCTTTTCCTCCCATTTTATGGTTTGGTCCTTCTTTAGCATGGAATTAATAGGCAGAGTGATCTCTATAAAGTTGGACATAAACCTCCTTATGAAAGTAATTTATCCAAAGTAAGACTGCATTCCCTTCTTAGAATGTGGGATAGGCACTTTATAAATGGCTTCTACTCTCCCAGGGTCAATCATGACACCATCCTTGGACACTATATGTCCCAAAAACTTGGCATTTTATACTCTAAAGTGTCATTTATTTAGATTAATCAAAATGCCAAACTCCCTACATCTGATCAATAGTTTCTCTAGATGCTCCAAATGTTCTTCTCTAGTCTTGGAGTATACAGTAATGTCATTTTGATACACAACTATAAACTTGTTAATCACCCCTCCAAAATCAACATCCATATCTCACTAAAATGTTTCACTAGTATTCATTAACCTAAAAGGCATCCTCATATATATATAAACATGCCCCAAGGCATTGTAAATACAATCTTGGGTCTCTCAAACTCCTTCACTACAACCTTGTTATATCTTGGGAAACTATCTAAAATGGATTAAATCTCTGATCTTGTAACATTTTGCAATAGGTTTTCCATATTGGGTAGGGGATAACTATCTTTTAAATAAGCTTTATTCAAATTTAAAAAATCCACACACAAGCAAATGTCACCATTTTTCTTTTTTATAGGGACTAAATTTGTAACCCATGATGAATACTTGATGGGTTGAATGATACCACCATCCCTTAGCTTCTTTAATTCATCCCACATCTTGGTTGCTAATATGGGGTTAATAGGTATTTTTTTCTACCTAAAAGGCTTGTTATTTGGCTATAAAGGGATGATATGTTGGAACAAGTCTTATCTATATGCTTTCAACTCAAAATAAGACCATGCTAAATAATCCTAGTACTTTCTTAGTAGTTGTATGTAAGCTTGTTTCTCATATGCACTTAGGTGAGTACCCATCCAAACCTTCCTTGGATTCTCATGAGAACCCAAATCATACTTAGTCACATCCTTTGAAATAAATGAGTCTTAAGCCGTGATGTTATCTACTCCATCAAAATATGCTTCTAAACTTACCAATCCTCTAGGGAGCATGTTTGTCTTCAGATGAATAATGTTCTTCCTAAACAAGGTTTCCTTTCCATCACAAAATTTATCCATGGATTCCAAGTCTATGATTTGATCATGGAACACATCTTCATAATTTATAAACCTTTTGATATGATCATCATCATCAAACACCTACCAATGATGAACATTGTCTGGGACTGAAGGCTTAACAAGCACCTCCACCTGATACTGACAATGAGGGATCATATTTGCAATATCAAATTGCGCACCTAATCTTGAAATTTTGTCAGCCTCTTCATTGAAACTCTTATCATGATAACCAATGTTGAATGTATCAAATAATTCAATCAAATCCAAAACAACATTATGATATTATTTCAACCTTTTATTTTTGGTGGCTTAAGCATTATGAATTTACTTAACCACTATCTCAAAATCACCCTTGATAATTAGACTTTTAATTTCATGTTCATAGGCAATCCATAAACTAATCAAAAGTGCCTCATACTCAATAGTATTATTTGTGAACCTAAAAGACAACTAAAAATAAAATTTAAAACATTTACCATTAGGGGCATAAAAGACAACCTTAAATCCATTTGTGATATTTGAGCAAGCCCCATCAAATCACATCCTCCAAACTTATCCTTCATTATCAAGTTCAAAATCAAGAGCAATAGGTTGTTCGGCAATGTCAATATTCCCCATAAAGTTTCCCAAATCAACATTTGTGTACAACACTTCATTTAGAGTATGTTTCAAATCCTCAATGACATGCAGAATATTTAGCTCTCTATAAACTTATACCATCTTACCCTTCAATGGAATGGTGGCATAAGACAACTCCATTTGTACACTTCTACCCATGCTAGCAGCCCATTTTCATGATAGCATTATCCCCCACTTAGGTGGGTAGCCTATAACTACCATGCCCATATTCAAATACTTACCTAAAAACACTACCAACCCCTTGACTTGTCCAATAATTGGAACTTCTCATGATTTCATGAAATAATACTTTCTAAAGGCTAATTTAATATTCACCTCAAGCATATTTAGGACACCCAAAGTCATCACATTATAAGAATCATTGGAATCAAACATACAATTTTAAACAATCAAACCATTGATCAAGAGAGTTATATAAAATAGGTCCACATTCAACTAAATTTCTACCAACGCAATCCCCAAATACACTTTTGAAGCTAGTTCAATAACTTCTTATGATTGTTCATCTTCCTCCAGGGGTGTTTGGGGTAAATCAATATTATTTTTTGTTGATTTCTCACCAAATTCCAAGTATTCAAATGCCATCTTCTTATGTTTAGGGATTCTTAATAATTCAACAAGTGGCATAGTGATTTTCAGTTGGCTCAACACTTGGGCCATATCACATATACTATACTAAGGAAGAGGAGTATTTGTTGTAAGGGTAATAACACCTTTAGATAGAATGTGATCACTTAAGGTCTGAAGTGGAGTAGGTTGGGGTGGACTTGCATGCTTAGTAGTAGCCTTCAAACGTGTATTTTGTTTAACATCATTCACACCCTTAGGAATACTAGATAACAAAGGTAATTTATTTTTAGTGGGAGAACCTCTAGGCTTAGCAACTTGATAAATGGGTACAAGTTTGGAAGTATTAGGAACTATCATAATTTTATTAGCTTTCTTACTTGCATCCCCTACCCTTGGATTTGTATGGGTAGTGACTTGAGGGGTGGCATCTATTTTCCTACTTCTCAAGTAGTATTTTTTCTTTTGGGTAACTAATACATTAATTATTAGCTACATATCCTCAATTGATAGAATTATCCCATCATACTTCTTAATCATCATTGATCTTAAAAAATCAAAATCATGAATGGGCAATTCATATGCTTGTGCCATATTAACATCATAAGTAAATTCACAAGTTGAGATGCATAATTTTTGTACTTCACTCAAAAAATGATCAACAATGGTATCATTCAACAATTCCATGGAGGTAGACATATTACTTTGGGGACTCTGATTATTGAACATCATAATCTCATCATCAGATGACATAGACTTAGGTTCATCTGCATCTTCATCAATTAGTTCAATTGTATCACATGGAGGATGTGGAATGAATCATTTCTCACACCAATAAATATCAATGTCACAACCTACCACATTCACCTTGGCATTTAATAGATTAGGCACTTCTTTCCTAGCCCCTCTATTCTGATTTCTTTCTATTTTTTCATCTCATGCAGGCCTCTTTCCTCTATCATTATCTCGATGGTAGAAAGTAGGCCTTACTTGTACTTGATTTAGATTTGGATATCTCTCTTAGCTGGTAGATACATGAGGGATCCCCTTTTTATCTCTATTCAAATTGTATGACATTTATTTGATAGTAGAGGCTAAAATTTCAATTATCTCCTCAAGGTTGGTTGTTTTTATGGACTATTTTTTCTAGATTGACCAACTTTACATGAGCCCACTTGTTCATGGGATTTCAAACAACCTTTATGTTATTTTTAATTTGGATAGCCATATTTAATGCCAACTATAGGTTTGTGGTAGCCTTGTCCCTTAATTAGTATGTAGCCTTCTTGTCAAAGGTGTCACAATATTCTATCAAGCATGTTATATCATTAGGCTTGATGTTTTTGGGTAGTCGTATCATAGTTTTGTTGAACTATGTATTTAATTCCTAAAAAAACTCATTAGGGTTCTTTTTGATGTTTTCAAATTCATCCAAAATGAACCTCAGATCAATTCTATCACCAAATTAAATTTTAAAAACATTCCTCATTTCTTCCCATGAATTAATGTAGTCACTAAGAATAGAATTGAGCCACTCATGAGCATCTTCTTCCAACATATGCACAAATAACTTAATGCACACATACTCATGTTTAACCTCATAATATTTAATGATATTTTGAAAATCCTTCAAGTGTTGATCAATACTCATTACAGTGTTCCCTTGGAATTTTGTAAGGTGGTTCCTTACTTTATTTGGAACTTTATTTGGATAACCTTCCATGTACTCAAAATTTATAGGTCTGAATCTAGGAATGTGGAATGTAGGATGTTCATTCTCATCTTGGCCCTATACCTCATGATTCATTCAATGGGAGGTTCAAAAATTAATGGCAAAGGTATGTGAGGGGGTGAACGAGGTGTACTTTATGATTCACACCTGAGAGGGAATTTAGCTGGTTGAAAAGGAGCTAGATAATAAATTAGACTATAAGTTTTAGAGCTGCTAGGAGAGTTATGATAGTCCTCAAAAAATGTTCAATATTATCAGAATCTTGATAGTCCAATCAATCTTTTACAGCTTCACTATGCTCTTCAATGGGCCTTGAAACTTGTCTCCTTCATCTTTGATACAAACTTAGGGGTAGGACATGTTGTTTAGATGAGTCACTTTTGAAGGATGATCTCAATCCTTCTAGCTTTACAAACAATAAAATACTCAAATGTAAAGGTTAACAAATATATTCAAAGTACGTAATGATATTCCTTGAAACCAAATGATAATATTGGAATTTCCACTAGAATCAAACTTCTAGAATATAATAGTTGACAAACTATTGTGATACATGTCAAAATTAAACTTACTCAAGCTTAATGAGATAGAAAGAAAAAACATTAAAATTTATATATCTATGTTCAAAAGGGGAAATCCACCTTCCAAAATGAAATATCAATAGTTCCTAAATATAAATAGTAGATCTAGCTTTCTTTAAGAGTCCCTAGTAACATAAGTGACCTGGACTTTAATTTAATCCCTGGCAATGACACCAACAAAGTGTTGGTTCCTAGTTGTATATCTATATTTCTCAATCATGCACACTTGAAGAAAATGGTAAAAAGGGACGAAAACCCTCTAGTATGTCATTTTATAAAGGGTAGGGTTTGGCATCAACAATGGACTAGATGTATAAAATGACTGAGAGGCACTAACAGAGGATCTAGTCAGCTCACTGCTACTTCTGGCTCAACATGAACCAAGGTGAGAGGACCTATGGGGTAGCTTGATCACATGGAGAGATTCTACAATTCAACCTTTATGGGGATCATTATCACATAAATAAATAAACATGACTAGGTCATAACCAAACTTGCATACTCCACCTGGGAAGGTTTGTCACAAGGAATGCACAAATGCTCTAAGTCACATGCAAGATACTAAAGATAGATATAAAAGTGCTTACAACCTTCATCATATTATCAATATCAGGTATGAATGAAATATTATAATGCTAAGATTTAAAATAGAAGATGAAAATACATGTTATATAAGCAAAATCTTATGCATTTGTAGGCAAATGACATTCATGATATGCAACAAGGATTGTATCATTCACAAGGTAGGATAGGGTAGGATAGTTTTTTAATTATAAAGAGGAAGGGCATGGTGGTGTGTTGGTAGTTTTCAATCAGAAGGGGATCTTATAACATTCATGACATCACTTATTTTAAATACATAGCAAATACTCATAAGTGAGCTAATGAGACATACCAAATTATCCTTGAAAGATATAAAACATATACTAAAACTAAACCTTCAAACACTTTTCCCTATCAAATCCATAAACCTAAGGTTCCCTAACAAGTTATTCAGCTACATATTCTAAAATAATGTAGAAAGGAATTTATAATCTAGATCTAAGCCCAAGATGACAACCATTAATGATCATAGAACATGATATCCAATCAATAACATTTTCAAAACACATCATTGCACTTCATCAACAAGAAATAGTTGAGAATCACAAGCATTTTCATTAACTTGAAAAGAGATACTACATACATAAATTTTTCAAAATGCTTTCATGGGGACAATCATGGTGAGATTTATCCATGTTAGACAAGGTAGACATAAACATGCTCTCAAATCTTACTAATGGTTATACAATTACAACCACCTTAGCAAGAGAGAAAATACATTCACTCAGTAATTGGTCCCAAAATTTGTAGAACCTAGACTAGGAGAGAAGCAAAGACCAACAACAACCAACACAATGACCAACCTCTTAAATAGAGGAAAATACCTCTATTTATACATTTTTTTACCCATTTCTAATCTAAAAGTGAGGGCTATAACCTATAATTTCCAAAGTCCCACCAAGGTGATCATAGCTAGAATAAATCATTTGCCATGCCTAGAATCTTCATGTAACTCCAAGGAAAATCATTGTTACAATTGCCTCTACAAGAAATCATGAAGACTTGAATAAAATATTTTGATTTTTTGGTTGAAAATGTCTTTCACTTGAGATGGAAGGAGGATATTTTTGATGGAGGCCAACAAACTTTGTCTTTATGTGTAACTACTTGTGGATCCCCTTAATCACTTGCTTGGACAACTAAAAACTTTTGGATAGATGCCCTCCCCCTCATGCACACTATGGAATAACCTACTCTTAAAATGATGGCTTGGGAATATTTTGGATCCATGTCCACTTAAATAATATTCCTTGGAGTAGACCACCTTGATCTAGTAAACCTATAATATTTCTTCCATTGGAGGAGCTTGGGTAAGCAAAACATGAGAAAATGCAATACCCAGGTTTACTTGACCCCTTTACACTTTTAGGTCTAACTTGCCTCTTCAAATTTTTCATTTTACACCTTTCTCCATTGCAAAAATTTTTAATTTCACATATTTAACTTTTTAGGGTTTCCTTTACATTATCTCCTTTTTAATGCATAAATAGATTATTTTCAACCTTTGACCTATTGGGTAAATCCTGGCCCCTCTCACAAATTTACAATTTGCATTTTGACAAGTTTCAATTGATACTTGTAGTTCCCCTAGGAATTTCCCTTAGGTAAATCTTCAAATGAGCACATAAGGGGTTAATAAATCTATATTGAATTGCAATGCATTAAGCATTGACTTTTCCATTTTTAAAAATTCCTATCTTATATATGTTTTATCTGAGATCTACATTAGATCATCAATTATGTGAGCATAAACCTCTTCATATTGGCATGTCAAAAGCATATCAGTAACACCAATAGGTTACAAGTGATTTCTCATTACTCCATTTTCTTGAAAGGTGTCTATCTATAATGCTGACTATCAAGAAGTATGTTTCATCCACAAGCTTCAAACTTCTAATATATCTCAAGAATCCAATAAAGTAAAATACCCATCATTATTTATATACACTAAAAACATGTTAGATATATATTTTGTAACGGTTAATGGGTTTTATGCATTATCCATCCGTTATAGTCACATTTTAGAAATGGTACTTAACATATCTGGAAAACCCACTCTTTGCCCTAATTTGTGCATATAAGACCTAGAACCATTCAATTAATTTCCAATTGCCTTCAAATCCTTAGATTTATTGATGACATATCATGCCTCATTTGTAATTTGCCTATTAAACCTAATGTCAGTGGTGAAATCTCCATTAACTACCTTGCGCAAGGTCCTTTAATATGGTGTATGCCTATGTGGCATCACCATGTCATGTCTACTCATCAATATCTTTGTTTTAAAAAAAATAACTGTAGCCCCTTTGAAAATCCTTCCTTCATTTCACACCATCTAATTATCCATACACGTATTGTTTCAGACCATTAATCTTTAGATTATTTGAATATAAATGGCTATCCATTATGGACTAAATTTTATGTCTACATGCCCATCATTTGATGTTGTATGACTGTCATTGATGTCCACATGACCATTAATCTTTTAATTCCAATGGATAATTACCAATATTTATTTTGATGTCCACATGACCATCAATATTGTCTATGTGTCCATTGATGATGTTTGTATGACTATCACACTTTAAATGCCAAATGGTTAATTTTTGAGCTTTACTTTGATGTATGCATGACCATCAATGATGTCTTCATGACAGGCACACTGCTTTTTCAAATTTAAAGGCTTGCATCTTGAGATAGAAAAACCATGAAGGCACCAAATTTGTAGGATATGTTCATGACATCTATAATATTGATTCTATGTGATCCTTTGACCATGAGACACTTTCTAGGAAAACTTATAAAATGCATAAGTAAACTGATCAGTCCATTTCTATATTTTTTTTAGCTCTGTTAAAAATTCCACCCTTATCTTGCACCATTAATCATATTTTCAAGAATCAAATGTTAACCTTAAATATCCATCTATAGGTATCATCCCTTTGCTTTGCATTCCATTAGATCACTGATAAGGTTCCCATGATGGCACCTATCACCTTTGCACTCATCTTAGGGTTTTGTTGAAACATTAACCTTCTACATACCATCTATTAAGATCTGTACACTTTATCATGTACCATCGATCGATGAGAATGTTCTTGAGCTTTAAATTATGCCCCAACAAGCTTTACACTTAGCACATCCACACTCATCTAGAGTCCCTTTAACTATTTATCATTGATCACACACCATTTGATCATCTTGCTTCATGTTAGCATGCACCATTTGATTACAATCTGCTAGTTCAGACATGATTGGCTCAAAATTAACATGAAAAGCATTTAAGTCAAGTCTTAGGGAACAAACAGCTTATTATAAAGTCTTATCCTTAGTTTTTTAGGTACATAAATAAATACGACATAGGCTTTAGGATAGGACTTTGAGCGTATTTTACAATAAAGGGACCAAGCATTACTTAGACCACACTAATGGATAAAAAGGGACCAAACATGAATTTTATATTAAGGTTTAGTCATGTTAATAAACATGACCAAACCTTACATAAAATTTAAAATAAGTCCATAACATATTAAAATCATTCCCACTTAAATTTTTCCTACCAATTTAAATTTAAATCAAAGGGCCTAAGTTAGGGAAATTGTAATTTGGGTCTTAAGGTGATTAGACATGAATTCAATTTGACCTCTACCGAACACTTGAAATAACGAAGTGGGATAAAACAATTAGGCATCTATTCTTAGCAAGGTCTCAATTGCTTCAGTGCAATTTTTGGCACTAACACATCTCATGTCATTTGTTCTTTGATATACACTAATATAAACTTGAGATTTTCTAATCCTTTGACCTGTCTACCTACAAAGCTCACAATCTCTCTTTGCTCATGCATTAAGATTCAATACCTTTTCAAAATACATGACTTGGTTTGATCAAGTCATCATATTAATCTTTTTGAATTATCAACGTTAGCAAACATCTTCACACTTTTATCATGACTAAAGCATCTTCACATATGCTCTCCTTTACATCATGCACATCTTATTCAAGCCATACAAGCTAACTGAGTTATCTCTTCCTTTGCCAAACACATCTTCAAATGATATTCTTGTCTTTTAATTGCTTATCCTTATCTTGACTGATCAACCTCTTGAACTATCATCCAAACTAATTTAACCTTCTCAAAGTCCTTCATCTACAAGCTTATCCTTCACAATCTCTTACTTACCCTTTGCCTTCAATATTTGTACTAATTGGTACTTTGATCATTACCTAGAGTGCACACACTTACTTTCACACATGAAATATGTCTCTTGAGAAGCATAGGTAGAGACACCCACCTATCGTAGAGTGACTAAATATCCCAAAACTTATGATATTACCATATCTCCATGCTCTCACTTGACTTGCAATCCTTCCTTATCTTCAAATTATCTTTGAATGAATTCTCAACCTTATTCTTTTTTTATCTCAAGATCCTGCTTGATTTCCTTGTCCATTTGGGTAGATAAGGCTTGTTCCTCGATACTTAATCATGTTCCCTATTTTTTCATGTTAAATAATCCATTTTGAGACTATTTTTCATTTGCTTGCTTATGTCTCCATTCACTATGACTCCTCTTCATGTTAGGATTGATAATTTTTGAAGTAGAATACTGATCATTCTCACAGAACCTTGTTACGTGACATCTCTAATGAAATTTTAAATAGATGAGGTTTATCAGATTGTACATGCCTCATGATTTAGATATATGATGATTCCTTAAAGTTTCATGAATTTTTTTGTTTACTTGATCATTTGGTCACCTGATTAAGATATTACAAAACTTTGTAATATGACCAAATCCTTGACACTTTTAGAAAAAGATGTCATTATTTCCTTGTGAACCTGTTGACTATCTTGAGTTATGATGTTCTTCATTCTTTCCATTATCTTGTTCATAATTCCATGCAAATTAATTTTTTGAGTATCCTTTACAATATTTTAACCTATGACCAAACTGATTTTAAGAGTAATAATGACCATTGAATTTTGCATACCTCATAGCATTTGGTTGTCTGAATTGATTTATCTTTATTCTTCCAATACCTTCTTTCCTTGATTGATGATCAATATTCAAAGTCTGATTGTCCTTGTTCATGTCACCCTTTATCTTTTCTAGAGTTACATTCTTTTATTCTTCTTTGAATCTAATACTAGTTTTATCACTTGCATGTTTTTTATTACTCAAAATATTGTCAAGATCATTTGAGCTCTTCTCAAACTTCACAAATGACTACACCTTACAATATGTCTTATCTAACTCAGCTATTAATGACTCAATTTTAATCACATACCTTTATCACTCATCTTCTTTATCTTTTTAGGCTTGTAGACATAGTTTCTAATTGACTATTTAGATGTTTGACAGTATTTTCCTATTCTTTGGTGTCATCATTCAATATTGCTTCAAACACACTGAATTATTTTTCATAGTCCTTGATTTGTGACATCATCTCTTTTTTCTTTTTCTTCTCAATCTTCAAATATTTAAGATCATACATCAATTCATCCTTATTATCTAAATCATCAATTGTATCTTTGATCATACCTTGATTTAGCTTCATCTGCAAAGATCTATCTCTGATTGATACATGATACACTCCTCATACTTACTCTTTACTTCTCCATCAAGAGTATAAACCTAAGTTTTAAGTTTTTGTGTGATTTCATCATGATCCGTGACTTCATTACTCATCTTTCCTTCAAAAATTCTATTTTTTTCCTCATAGGATTTAATCAAGGAATCTTGTTTACTATTCTTTCTTTGTAGTTCTTCATTTATTCTATAGTATCTAGATGTTTATCTTTAAGAATGACTTTCTCATCTTCTTCTTCTGAGCTATCTCTACCAAATAAATCTCTACTTAAAGAACATTCACCTTTATCATCATTAAAATCCATAAATAATGTCTTTTTGTCCTCATTATGAAAAAAATCATCACTGTGAGATGTGTTTACTTCTTCTTTTACAGATGAGTTACTATGTTCTTCATGGTAAAGGCTCTTACTACCTTTGTATGAATCCTTATTTCCATTTTTATTATTGGATAACTTTATGTGCTTTTTAGGATCCTCAAATTTCTTGTGTTCATCCTCATGACATTATTTATAAGCTTCTTATGTTCAAATTCATTTATTCTTGGACATCTAGGTTCAAAATGACTAACTTTACCACATGAAAAACATTTAAAAAGAATTTTTCCTTCATACTTACCTGATCCTACATTCAATTTTCTTGAAATCATGGCTTCAAGTTGATCTTCATTAAATCAAAATCTTCAAGACTTAACTTGTTATTCTTGGCTTTTGTCTCCTTAATCACCTTGAAGGTTTCTTCTTTCTTAGGAGGTTTGTCCTCATTAACTCTCATCCCATAAGTATTAAGGATGCCATGTAGTTCATCCATCTTAAATTGAGTGAGATCATGAATTTATTCTATAGTAGAAACTTTTGAATCAAACTTGATTTTAAGAGTCCTCAATACCTTTTTTACTATAGTAGCTTCATCAATCACCTCTCCAAGACCTTTTATCATGTTTACTACCTCATCAACCCTTAGAAGATAGGATTCCATAGTATCTTCTTCCTTCATTTTGATACCTTCAAATTACCTTCGATAGGTCTGAAATTTAGCCAATTTTACCACTGAGTATCTTTCATAGATGGTCTATAATTTGTCCTAAAAATCCTTGGTAGAATTTTAATGGATCACTTTGGTGAACTCAGCCTTAGATAGACAATAAATGATAGCATTCATATCTTTAGAATTATTGTCACTCAACTTCTTGTTAGTAACACTAGTTGGAGGAGCAATTGGTGCATTATAACCATCTATGATAGATTTATAAGTATCAAACCCTAGAGACATGATGTATGTCCTTGTCTTTACACTCCAAAAATCATAATTTAACCAATTGAATAATGGTGTTTGCTCTGTAGATAAACCTTACTTCTATTGACTTGCCACATTGTACCTTAGATCACCTTCAAATGGTTAAACTTGTAATGAAGGTCTTACTCTGATACTAATTATTTGAGGTACAATCATTGAGAGGGAGGGGTGAATCAATGATGCAAGATATTTCAAATTTTAATTTTAATCCTTTCAAACTCTTAATTAATGATCACAAGCATTCATAAAGCATACAAGATGTTCATAAAAATAAATAAGAAAGATAATGAAAGATCATATACATAAGACAAGATATACATGGGAAACCCTCTTAGGGAATAAAACCCACTCTCAAGCCTACAAACACATGGACTACTTGTCCTATAATAGGATCACAAACATGAGACCTTTTAGTGAAGCACCCACTTCACAAGGAGCACCCACCCATAAGTATGAAAAACACCCAATTTTTCTAGATGTTGATCATCCACATAACACCTTATGAAATCAAAAACTATAGAACTTTGATTTAATTCAATCTACTTGGAGAAATAATGAATAACACTTCTCTTTCAACTCTTCACACACATTCAAACTTGCTCATACAAGAAAAATATCCAAACACCCCTTTTGGATCACTCTAGGATTATTCTCTCATCCTCAATTTGTGTTGTACTTCAGTCTATCCAATAATCATACTCCCTCTAATTTTTTTTCCTTCATCTCTATATTATTCTCTTTTAATTATTCCACATTCAAGTCGAGAAACCATTACCTTGGTCTCCACCTTTTATAGCCTTCATGAATATCAACATCTAGGTCAGCCATTATACTTTCCTTAACCCTTAAGACATATATCATATTAAAACATAGATAAAATTCATCCTCATAGGTTAGCCGTAGCATCCATGGGTCACACTTAAGTAGCTACACCTTTCAATTAGGCCTTAATAGCCCTTATAGGTCTTATGGAGAACTATTCACCCATTTAGCACTTTATCAAGCAAATTAATAACATATGATCACTTTCAAATAAATGGGTCCATTCCATATGACCTCTAAGACATCTTCAAATGATTACTTCCACCAAAACACTCTTCTACTAAAGCATAAATTTCTCAAACATTATTTTATACACAAGAACACCATGAATGAACAAATAGTCAACTTTGAAGCTTCATAACTTCGACTATAAAAATACTCAAACTTTTTAACTAGATTTTATGGATGCACCTTGAAGTCCTTTACAACTTTGTTTTTTACTCCATTAGTAAATACTACCTGGATAAAAAGATATAGCTCAAAAATTGTAGACTAGTTTTCCCTCATTAATTTGAATATTCAAATTCCAACAGTCACCATGTAAACACTAAACATCAAGCCATTTGCCTTCATCGCATGGCCCTTAGAAGCTAGATCAAATATACACCATCAATATCCTTATAATTATCCTATTCTTTAACTTGAAATTATCACAATTGATCTTTGATCTGAGATCCTGCAATTATGCCACTTGGCAACTCTATATGCCATTTGCACATTTGAATTTTTAACTTGACCCACATCATTGATCTCTATTTATACAAACACCTATGTATCATTGATCTTCTATCAAATCAAAGGGATAGAGACACTTGTCACTATCACATTTAATCTCAAGAAACTTTGACAATTTGACTTCACATGCATCATTGGATCAATATCAGAATGATGAATACTCACCATTAGATCTACTGACTAGTGACTTCAAAATTCAACGTAGTTAAACTTGATAGTCTTTAGCCTATAATAGTCTACAAGAGAAAATTTGAAGGTTTATAACTTGAGCTAGAAAACACTTTAAGAGTCTAAATCTTTACAGTACCTTATTGACACTAAAGACAATATCTCCATGAAATCCTTTGACCTCATTTGACTTTTTGAGTACCTACATTAAATTCACAAACTTGTTGGTTTATATATATCTACATGATGTGTCGTGATGGTCTGGATTATCTTAATCTAGAAGATGCATGCTTATCTTTCAAAATAATCAAGTGACACACCATAACTTCACCAAGACATCTATGGATGCCTCACAACTTCTTCTTTGTCCTTATAAACTTAAAAATGTGTGATATCTCTCCAAGCTATTAAACATAACTTCTTTATCATTAATGCACTAGAACCATATGCTCTCTTTGACATCAATGACAAACTAAGACATCAATGACCATTCTCAATAGATTGGAGTCAACTTAGCCCATTACACTACCCCATTTCCTTATTTTCATGTTTTTAGCTATTGTAAGCTCTATCAGGGTTTTAAATTTGAAGAAGTTATTTATCCATCATTTACATGAATCTAAAGGTCAATTTTATACATAAAGGCATGTTTTAATCAACCACAGAGATCATGGCCTGATTTAGAATATTTTTGGTAAAGTAGAAAATCATATAATATAGGAAAATAGTGTCACTCGATCTTATTCCCTTTTAGACATTTATGTCCTTCACTATTTTTAGTCATAGTTCTAGTGCCATTTATAAAATCATTCTCTATTTATTAGTTTTAGCCATCTATTAGTTTCACACTGTTAGATCATAAATAACAAATAACTAAGTCTTTTGTTTTGATCATAGTTATTCTTCTTTCATTCAATTGAAATTTTTTGATTTCATTAATTTATTTTCATTTTGTTTGTTGCAATTTAATTTACAGCATTTGATTTATTAAAAAATAGTTTATCTAAATTATGGTTAATCACCATATTGATTCCAAATTATGATAAAACATATGCAAAGCTATTAAAAAATTATTTTGACAAGTATATTTTATTATCAAATGATAGATAATATTTCATATTATAATTAAAAAATTGTTAGAGCTTAATTTGACATTCATATTCTTAACATGAGAGTCATCTACTAGAAATTTGAATGGCATGTTAGGTGGGAAACAACTATCTATAGATTCTATGCAGGTTTTAGAAGAAAGAACCAGAGCATAAGTCTGGTGTAGTATTGGATATATATATCCAATACTACACCAGACTTATGCTTTGGTTCTTTCTTCTAAAACCTGCATAGAATCTATAGATAGTTGTATATATTGGGTGGGTTTTGGTGGAATAAACCAAAGCAAAAAGTTTTCTACCTCTATGTGGAAGATCTTTAGGTTTTAGATTGTGCATGGTAAGATAAAAGACTAGCAGAATCTATGCAATAGATTGGTGGTATTTTTTGGGTGGTTGTATTATTGGACTCATCCAAATAAATTTTAATGGCTTGATGGGAAGGAAAAAAATAGAGCAAAAGTTTGGCATACCCTAAGTATTGGAACCAAATATTCTGAGTGCAATTTGGTAGAAAAAACTAGAATAAAAGATTTGTTAACTTTAAGTGAAAGATATATGGGTTTTAGGCTATGTTTGGTAAGACTAAAAACTAGTAGAATCTATGTGATAGAATGGTTATCTTCTTTCAGAGGTGTGGATACTTGGACTAGTCCAAATAAATTTAAGTGTTTTGTTATGTGGGAAAGAATTGAAGCAAAAGTTTTGCATACTCAAAGCAATAGATCTATAGGTTTTGGGTGGGTTCTGGTACAAAAATAGAGTGTAGGTTTTGTTATGTCTAAGTGATAAATCTATAGGGTTTAGATTATGCTTGATAAGAAAATGGAATGGTGGAATCTCTAAAATAGATTGGTGGACTCTTTTTTGTGGTGTGGATACTAGACTCATCTAAGGGTGAGTGGTGTTGAATTTTTATCATTCCCTAAGCACAAGTTTCAAGGATATCCTTTGTATCATGTTAGATATCTCTTTGAAATACTATTGGCTACACCCCCAATCACCTATTTCATCTTATGGGGATATTTATCCATTTATAAAGATATTTGTTATTATCTACCCTTTATGATCTTTTTTACCTTTGTATTATCCTATGGGAGCTTATTTCATATAGTTTGATGGTTGTTAAGTTATCTCCCTCTCCTGTTGGGAAAGGAAGGAATCTTGGTTGTATTACTTTTTACTGTCTATTTTTCAAAAAACCTAATGGGTGGAAAATTCTTAAGTTAACATTTTTCTTACCCTATATAGAAGCTTACATTTATTTATGTTTCCTGTGCAATGGGTTTACACTTTTCTCTATGGCTGACTCATGGTTCTTGGGTAATGGTAATCCCAACCACATTTATAGGAATAAGGATAATGTTAGACAAATTGCTGGTGATTTTTTCACCAAAGCAGAGGCAAAGGTGAGTCATGATGGGTTGAAGATTTATGCCCTATATCAAGCTATTGCTAGATTATTGAGGGATTGGTTGTTATTGAGATCTAAAGGGAGTATATCTCCTATTTATTCTATGTTAATCCCATTATTTGGGATTTTATTAAAACCCAAATATTCACCTATTATTTTATGTTGAATATTATCTTTAGTTATACCAAAGGGATCTATAGGGATGACTCTAGATGTGTGTGGTGTGTTTATCTATATCAATCCTAAATCTTATAATGGTTATTTATTGCATTGTATCCACTTCACTATTGTTTACTTTTCTAGGTTGGTTCTACACTAATGGTTCCCTTTTGTGGCATCATTTTGATCCATTTCCCTTACTTGGTTGTTTTTTAATTGATAAGAAGGGATCTAGTGGAAGATCTATGGGAATTATGTGAATGTTTATGTTGCAAGATAGGTCATTGGTCCATGGAGTGGACCCATGTCAAATTTATCTCATGATGTGGTATAGGGGAGTTAAAATAAATTTTGAATGTCAAATTTATCTCATGATGTGGTATAGGGGAGTTAAAATAAATTTTAAAATAACTATTTCTAATTCTACTTCACTCTACAATGGGGTATACCTATTATAATATTGTCTCACCTTGACATACGACTATATAAACCTACATCTCATTAGAAGGCTATTTTTGGGTTGCTTCACCAGAAGGATCCCTAAGGATGCCCCAAATTCTCTATGTTATATTGTTTTATAAATAAATAGGATCTTCCTATTTATATATTATTGAGTAAAATTTCTTTCTAAATTTTATAGCAGACATTTCTTGGAATTTTTGCCTAAGGGTGATAGTTTTGAAATTTGTGTAGCCATATGTGTTTTTGTTGTGATGTTTTTTTAATGATTGGCTTGACCTATTAATGTTGTGGGATATTTCAAACCCTCTTTTTTTCTTAGTTTTGGGATCCTTTTTCAAAACTCTCTCTTCATTATAGGACCAGTAATAAAAACCCCCACTTGTTTAGTTTTAAGCTCTAGTTTCAAAAGTGTTTATCCCATCAAATAAAAAATATGATGTTTCAAGGGTCAATTCATATTTTCATGCCTATACCAAGGGAAAGATAGGAGAAATAGCACCTAGGATTGCACACACATATACATAATATAATAACTACATTCAAGTTAGACCCCTCTTCACAATATTGGAAATATATTACAACACTTGTTCTATCAATAGGGATTAAACAAGGTTAGTCCAACTCAAACCTTTCACTTGGTACCTGCTATCTTCCCCCCCCCCCAATTGATATCATATTGATTTTGTATATATAGGTTTTTAACATACATGTGCACCCTCATAATTTTAAACATGAATAAAGATATTAACATACATTACAGGCATAGGTGCATCACCCTAGAAGAAAATAGTCACTTGTTGTTTGTAGGGTCAGTTCTATAACTACATGTTATTTTATTCAAAAATTATCCATTGTAATTTAGAAATAAACTTGTCTCTATATTACTTGCCTAAAAAATATGGGTCATGTTGAAATTGTTGAATGTATTTCCATATCAAAATTTCTTGTTTCTATATTTCTCATGATGTCTCTACCCTTTGGTTTGTAAAAACCAATTGATGATGTTGAATGTGATTTTGAAGCTCAAATTGAATTGGATTCTATACCAATTATGCTTAAAATGAATGTAATTATGACACCATACCATAATATCCCTTTTTTAGAAACATCTTGTCATATTATATTTATGTTTGTCTTTGGGATGATGACATCCCCAAAAATTTGTAAATTTTCTATTTAAATTAAAATATATGAATAAGTCTTGAAATTTTAAAGATAGATTGCCCCAATAGTTTTATCCATTGCACTCCAAATATCACATTTTTTATCTAAGGTATATGATCAAAAAAATTAGAGTTAATTTTTTAGTACCTTATAAAGTGATTGATATGATGGAATTTACTCCTGCAAGAGATCTACATCTTGATGGCTATCATAACCTAAAAAATTTAGAAACTAGAAACAAAAATAAATTGATTTCATTTAATAACCTTTTATCAAATAAATTGTGTGTACTTTATATATATATATATATATATATATATATATATATATATATCAAAACTATTATGTTATGCTTTCCTTCAGTACTCAAAAACATAATCTATTATAAATTAGTTTAGTGGATATAATTATCTTGTGATAAGGCCTTATATGATTTTGATGTACTCTTATCTTGAAAAAATGATTCAACATTAAATGTTGGTAAAACCATATAGTTGCCTAGTTGGTTGAATATCATTGATGATAATATAAATTCACTATTCATAATAATTGGTCCTCGAGACTTTTTGGTTCACCATGTTATTGATATAATTCTAGATGAAATTACATTGATTTTAGTTAAAATTTATGTGTATGTGAAATATTATAAGCTAATACATGATATGAAAGACTCTAATTATATTTTCCCTTATGATGGTCTAGAATGAATTGTTTATTATGATATTTTTGCTTGGTAATTTTTTTGTTGAATTTTATTGATATTGATATTTTTGCTTGGCACAAAGGAGGCCACATCCCCAAAAGCATCCAATCAACTATATGAAATGAAATTACAGTGGGCTAGGATGGAAATAAAGATGACACATGCGCAAACATCTCTCATCAAGAGATGGTTTCAAAAATTATGAATCATCATTATGAAACCATTTAAACCATTTTTTTCTAGAATCTCTCATCAAGAGGTGGATTTTTTCTTAAGGAGGGAGGTAGCATTCTTTCCACATTTATTATGATCCATTCAAACCAATTTTTTCTAGAACCTCCTAAACATCTTCCTCGAGTCTGCAGGCATAGAGTAAATGGGGGGCAATAGAGAGCATTTAGAACCAACTTCTTATTCTGAGGTGCATGGCTTAAAGAAAGTTTGGAAAACATTATGGTGGGGTGGACTTATGGAACTAATTTTTAGGATCATAGATCATGATGCTAGTGTTTCAAAGGATTTTGTTACTGGCTAGAATAAGTGAATGGTGGAGATGTATGGAATTAAGATTGAAGTCATGAAGTAATTTATAGGTGAATTCATGGGCATGATGTGCAAAGGGGTGAAGGAATAAAAATATTAGACTAAAAATAAATAACTTCTCTATCATTTCTTCCTCACAAATGAGTTTGTCAATATGGATAAAAAGGGTTTCCCCCGTGATGATCTCCCATGATAATGCAATGAGGTTTGCCTTCAAGTGATGAAATACCTAACTCTCAAGGGTAATCATACTTTAATTTTATCCCAACACATTTTATTATTAAACCATCTTTAGGTATATATGATTATTCACCCATTTTACCTCTTAAAGTATTTGGAATACACAACTCTTACCCACCAGGTTAACAAATCTAACCCTATATTGCATCTAAGACTCATTGTTATTGGTAAAACATGGCCAAACCTTACAAGATATGGAATTTCCCTTGGGGGGTCCTCAAATAAGGAGGAATCCATAAAATAATACCCTACCTTGGGTTCCTACCACCCTTATGCTAGTACCCACCAAGTTAGCCTGTCCAAAACCCCCATTGATGACCTCCCACTAAAGTTATTTGTCCTTAAGTCCAAATCAACTTTTTTAGATGAGGGTACCTCCATAGAGGTCATCAAGAAGGGTAAAATTATCCAATATAAATAAATTAAAAACAACAAAGAGTAGTTGTATATGTTCAATATCAAGTTGCATGAAGCCTAAATGAACCTAGTTAGTCTCATTCAAGAATGGAATGACTTGTACAAGCAAGTGGATATGACTATCCAATATTTCATCCATTCTAACAAGTTTAATTAGACTCCTATTAAATAGATACTGAAGGTGATGGAGACCCCCACCTAATATCCTAAGCATGACTCCCATCAAGAAAACTCTTCTGCAAGAATGAGGATAGAAAAGGCCATGAATTATCTTCCCTTGAGATAATGTTGAAGGACTTGGTAATAGGATAAGGGCCAAAGTTTTCAAGAACAAATGGGGTGCACCTAAGAATATATTTGAAGATGAAAAGAAACCACTGAAGGTCCCCCCTCTTGATTTATTTATTTTTTTGTGTTTTATTTTTCCTCATAAGGGGTTATCTAGCTTGTTTTTTATTTCTTTTTGTTATTTTGGCCTTTGAGGCCTACTACTCTTTTGTATAACACTTTTATGGTTCCTAGTCCTTGTAAAACTAGGTTGTTTACCCAATCAAATAAAAAAATACCATTGGGTGGGTTAGTTTCTATTAGAATTGAAAGTGTTTCATCTTATGGTATGGGATTATAGTGAAATTTAATGAGTCTTCTACTTATTTAATGGGATAGTCAAGATATTATCTATAGTTAAACTCTTCACAACTTAATAATGGAAACAATAATTTTTCTATGAAAATATTATCCATTTTACTATGGATGTTCTTGTTTTGACGTCTTTTTTTATCTATTTGATTTATGTTTCATATTTCCTTGCATGGATAGTAGTAGGAACTGATTAAAGCTCTCGTATGTGGCTATGAACACACAACTTTGGCTATGTTAGTTTATGGAGGAAAAAAACCTAAACTCTTTCCACTTTTAAGCATGATTATTTGGATTATCTAAAAAAAAATTAGGTTATTATTCACCTATGCAACTTTATTAACCATCTCTACATCAAAGAAATATAGTTATTTATTATAAATTTGAGTAGATATTTATATTGTAAATCTAAAATCTTTTCATAAAAGTAGTAATCCACATAACACTTCTCCATATTTTAATTTTATTATTCAATACGTGAGCCATTATTTATTACCAAATGCAAGAGTCATTTAAATCGATCAAATACACATTAATAAGTAGAAAGACATCCTTAGCAGTAAAATAATAGAATAATTATAAGCTTACTAAAGCTTAATATAAATATATGGAGATTAAATAAATAATATTAATTAACATAAAAATTATATAACAACCTAATATAACACATAATGTTACATTTATTATATGACTTATTGGAAAACTATTATAACACCTTCCCTTAATGACTAAATAAAATGTTTTAGTCATTATTATAGTAAAATGATTAATTCCATTCATGAACTTAACTAATGTGTATTCCTTATTCCACTAAAATAATGTATCCAAATTTCCATATTATCACCAATCCATTTTACTAGAATACATGGGTAATTAACTGCTACAACCACTAAGTAAACTAGGAAATGATGTTAAATACTAGGTTCATTTGATTATTTTATATTCTAAAGTGTTGTCTTGTATTGAATTCTTCATGATTCACCTATTTTTTTTTTATATTTATAATTTATAACAAAAAAATCTAATATATATCAAAACTAAATAACATGGTATACATGCTTCACCTAAGGGATATTTTTGTATCAAGCTATTGAAAACCCAACACCTACTAATATATATTATTGTATAATATTGAAACATATATTTTATGTAACACTCTTTTTTTTTTCTATATTCCCCTTCATATTTTACCAAAATTCATCATAAAAATCCATTTAGGTTTGAATTTTGTCTCTGAAATTGTGCTCGGTTTTAATACTTGTGAAACAAAAGTAAGAGAAAAATCTACTTGCTTTTCTGCTTACACCTATTATTTTCATAATTTTGTAGATTGTGCTTCTAAATTTTTAATCAATCCATATTTCCATATATATTTCATCATGGTATGGTACCACTTTGGCCTCTTGTGTTAGATTTATTGATCTAATTTCAAAGAGTGAGAAACACTCTTTTCACTGCTAGAACTTGATTATTTTAATTTTTCCATCTTAGAACCCTATTCCCTTTTAGTACCAAAACTTGTTATAGATATATATTCATTAATTATCAATAAAATATTATTGGTATATTGTCCATTATAATAAAATAATTATACATTATCATCTACAAGATATTTACTCACCACAATCCTTTTTTAGAGACATATAGTAATTTTAATGCATTATTTTGCTCACAATAGCCCAAAAACATGTACATTTTTTCAAATATATAATAAATAGATCATTCCTTGGATTTATCAACATTGGAAAGGTCTGCATTATATATTTTTATATGTCTTGTAGTTGGCTCTTTGATTTTAGCATACGATAAGAAATTTTTATTACTAAGTGCATCACAGTGTCAATGAATTCTTCATATTATTTGATGAGCTTGAAGATCAACTCAAACTCAACTTTAAAGTATTAACCTTGAGCTCAAATTTTTTTCAACTTATATTTGGTATCCCAATCCTTTGTGAGCTACATTAAAAAGGTCATGAATTAATCATCCTTATAAATCACTTGCTTTCCCAAAACCTGTAGGATAAATTGTGGGCACGTGTCATCAATCATTTTCCATCCCTTGGTCAACCTTTCATGGATATTTGTGTTCCCTTTCTGTAGCTGCGTGTTATATTACTCTATATTTCATGTTTTATGCATAATGGATTATTGGAAGGTAGTAGACCCTTCAATATTTTTATACAAGATTAATTTGGTAATGTCTAGTGATACCTCTTTACTTGTCATTGCTATTTCAAGTGAATTTGAAGCATTAGTTTATGATGGATGATGTCTAATCTATGCAACATGGAGTGTGAATGGTTTTCATCATAGATGTGGAGTTTGGACATCCCATAGCTAGTGACTATTGGTTAATGGTTTGTATTACAATGCTTCACTATAAACTCCTCCATGGGTACATCTTAACCCTATAAAATTACTTGAAGGATGTTGGGACTTAGTTATTGGGTCTTTCTTCCCTTTGAATTTTTACTACACAACTTATTCTTAAATCTCAACTCTTGATATTTATGTTTCTAATTCATTCTTGCACTTCTTCTCCTGGTCCCCTTCTTATTTGGCAGATTGCTCTATCTATTCCTTTGAATTTATTTTACTTCCTCCTTCATCATTTAGTTAGTCTTTGTAGCATCTTTCATTTTTTGCTCTTATGTGTCTTTATTTTGTATTTTTTCCTACTTGTACATGTATTATTTCTTATTATCTCTAAATTCCTTATATACTGCATCAGCAAAAAAAATCTTATTTTTATCCTCTTATATTTAAAGATCCTTCTTTCATTTTTACTCATCATCCTTATTTTCCTGTCAGCCTCTACTTTCTTCCTTTGTGCCTCCTACATACATTCCTATTTTTATTATTTTTTGGCCTACTCTTCCTCTAGCTTATCCCTATCATCCTTAACCTTGTCAGCTTCCTCTTTGGTGTGTGTAGTTTTTTATGCTTGTTGTTATGTATTTTTATCTTATGGATTTGGTTCATTTGGGTGTTTTTGTGTTGTTGGAGGCTAGTAAAATAGAGCTTGTTGTTGTGAATCTATTGCCACAAACTCAATAGTTTGGGTTAATACATGGTAATGTTGGAAAATATGGAGATAATGTGAGTGAAGGTGGTAGGGATAAAGATGAAGATACTACAACCTAACATTTTCACATAGATGATTTGGAGTGAGCATGTGGGGGAACCAAGATCTTATTCCTTTTTATTGTGTAGGTCTTCATGGTAACTTCTTATTTTTGTTATTTTTGAGTTCCATCCTCAATGTCTTTTACTAAAAAAAATGTTACCATGCATTTTATGATGGTAAAATAAGGCCTTATTATGTCGTGTGTACAAAATCTAGATTTTAAAGACCTTACATTTTATTTCATGACTTCTTTTATCCCTATTCCTTATATGACTAATTACATTGGTAATATTGTTGTGGCTAATAGTCCTAAACCTAATGCCCCTCCCTAAAAAATATCCTTCATTCTATGCTTATTTTTTACTTCTTTTGTGATTTTATCTATAATTATAGACTCTAGAGATGTGGATATTTATACTAAAATTACATTTGGAACATTATTTTGTGGTTGGTAAGTGTGAACTATCTTCAAAAATAATAATTTTTTTCTTCCTCTTCTTCATATACATCATTTTTTATGTCCTCAAGTGATGACCTATAGATTTCATATGGTGTGACTTCTGGTATTTATAAGTTATGCCTTTCTAATATCTTCAACATCCTCTTATTTATGAGCCAAGGTATTGATTTGTGAGTCTTATTTGGTAGTGGAGATGATCTATAGGATGGTGGTTGGTGATTTCTTGTAGTTTTTTGTGACATATAACTGGAAATTTGTGCTTATGGTTCACTCTTTAAGTTTTCACTTGCCTAAGGTTTTGAATGTTATATGAAGTTTGTTTGCTTTGTCTATAGTGTTTATTATGCTCCTATAGGCATGGATCATAGTGGTTGCACCAACATTGCAAACATGGATTTTTATATTTTTACCTTTGCCTTTACATCATTGATGCTAATGAAGAATGAGATCAACATGATTGGTGGTTTGGTAAGCTCATGAGTCCATATTTGGTCCCTATTTTACATTTTCATGACTATGGTGAGGGGTCCCAAATACTAGAGAACATTTGTAGGCACCTAAGGGTGTGAGGTGATCAATACATAAATTTAAATTGACCACTAATCAAATAGCTTTAGATACACATAATGATTTAATTTCTTGTCCAAACTAGTTCGTGAAGGGACTTCTAGGATAATAGTCAACATCTGGTGTAATCAAGTCATTGGGTAATTTCACTAGGTGATATAAAGCAAAAATACCAAGAACTGATATTAGAATTATTATGATTTTCTATAAACTACCTTATCTATGCTTATAGTAAACTTTGTTGTAAGGAACTTTGGCCAATAAAATTTTTTGCACAAGATGATCTTGTAATGTGTTATGTCAATATATTTTGGTGGCTTGTTGATAACTATTTATAGTCTACCAATACCTATTCATGATACACTCTATCAACACTTACATATAGGTGTCATTTCCTTGATCAATGGGAATCCATATAGAATCTTATGCATATGCCTCCTTTAGGTCAAAATAGATAGGAGGAATCTTTGTTTTGTAAGGCGATAATGATTTTCCCCTTACACATAAGGTAGTAGCATGTGCCATGGTATTAGCATTGATGTATATTATGACATCCTCAAATAAATGGATGGCACATCCATTATATTGAATCAATATAGTCATCATTACTTCATCTAGTTGGCTAAAGATAGGGAACCTTACTAAGATTTTTGTATTTGATTTGCACAACCTCTCTAGTAGGACTAGGGATTTAGATATGAACTCACTACTTGTGTTTGGGGGAATAATTTGGTATTGGTTACATTTATGAATTTAAAAATATCAATACCATGATATCACTCTTGCCTTAAGGCAATCCCAACACCCATCTCTTCCTTCTGTGAATCAAACATTGACACTAGGATATGATGTGCTACCATTTCTTTCTATGTTGTGATGGGTGTGTCAAAATAATTTTATCAATTGGATGACTAAATATTAGATTTAAAAATGTTATTATTCACTCTAAATCTAAATTGTATTTCCCCTCTTTGCATTTCCTTATATATATTTCCATCCCCAAAATCTTCTTTGACAGTTCTCATTTACTCATAGATCTAATTTTCACACCATTATCCTCTTTTCTTTGATTTTATATGGTCATTGTGATGGTACCTTTGCCTTTTCATCGTATGGATTCAATTTTTATTCTAATGGAATTTGAGGAATTGTAAATAAAATAAAATCCTAACTACATGATGTTACTCAGTACCCACTTATTTTTTATGCCTTGTTATAGATCATTAGTGATAATTATTAAGCTTACATCCATTCACTCTTCCTATAAGGATTCTTTCATGAATTTATATGAGTATGATAGTGCCTTGATGTTACACTTCATGAATAATGTATGGACCTTTCCATCGATTGCAAATTATTCCTAGGTGTGCCCTAAATTTACTATCATATAAAAAACTAACTAGTCTAGTTAAAATTCCTTTAATCATATGTTATGATCATCCCACACCTTTTGACTCTATTTTTAACTTCCTATGTCTAATTTTCACTTAGTCTGGTTTCTTCTATTCTGATTGAGGTAAGTAATTGTGCCTTAAGAGAGTTTTGGTCTTCTAGTCTCATCATTAATGTGACTCATAGGCTAAGAACTATGTATTCCATGGGAATCACCACTTCCATCCCATAGACCAACTTAAAATGAGTGAATTATAGGTATCTGATATTTCCATTCATCCCTGTAAACATTGAATATCTTTATGAGTAGATTTTCTATCACCTTCTTTGACTATTATGCTTGACCGTTGGCCTAAGAATGATAAGTCATGATTTTATGGTGTAATATCATGAATTATTTAGTCAGGAATTTTATGGTATTTTTTATAAAGTGTGTTCCTTTATCACTAACAAACTTGGTAGGACACCCAAATGTAATTATGATGTTTTCATACAAAAATTTAGGTGCATCTTTAGCATTGAAACTTGGTGTCGCAATAACTTCCACTAATTTTGTGAAATAATATGGCATAGTGATTATATATCTATAATTATTATGTTTTAAAGGAGTATTAATGGATCCTTAAAAATAAATTACCCATTTCTTAAAATTTTGGGTGGCTAATATCAAATTAAAAATAATTTCAACATGTTGGTTTGGTCTGCCTACTATATAATAAATGTCATAATGGTTAGTGACCTTGTGTGCGTCCTAAAATAGTTTAGGCCACCACAAATTGCTTTAAAACATTTTCCTCATAGTATAATATCCTATGAAATTCCCTCTTACAAATCCTTGGTGTGATTCTTCTATAAAGTGTGACCTTTCATGGTCCAAATCTACACTTCACAATACCTCATCTTTACCCATATTATAAATGAATCCATTGATAATTTTGAATGGTACAGCTTGTGTGACTAGTTTTTTATCATTTTATCTATAGTGCATAGGGAAAACACCCTTCTCTATAAAATTTTCTATGTCCTCCATGTTTTCTAGAAATGCAACAATTGTAAATAAGTGAGCATCTGATGACTCATCATGTAAATATTCTAGATCTTCTTCATTTTATATGCAACTTAGATTATTAGGTTCCATATTCTCTCTACCTGATTTCACATTGATGTTGAATTTAAATTCCTAGAATAACATCAATCACCTAGATATTTTCCCACTTAACATAGGATTATTCATCAAGTATCATAGGTCTTGGTGGTTTGTGAATAACTTAAATGGTATAGCCAATAATAATATCTAATATTTTGAAATATGAACACCATGGCCAAATCTTCCCACTTCATTGTGGTGTGGTTTTTTAAGCCAATGAAATTTACAGCTTATGAAGTGGATGAGGTAATCAAGGAATCCATCCCTTATTTGAGCTAACACATCTCTTACTATTATTATCTATGCACCCACATGGACATTATTAAACTTATTCTAGTCAAGGAATACAAAATTTTGAGTTGTAACTAATTGTTGTTCTGTATCAATGAATTTTCCTTGACATTATGTAGTTCATTCAAGCTTGTGTCCTTTTGCATAAATTTTTCTAATGGAGCCAATATTACTACATATCCATGGATAAACTTACAATATTACCTGGTATGTCCTAAGAATGATCACACTTCAGTAGATTTCACTAGAGGTGGCATTCCCATAATTATTGTGATCTTGGCTTGATCTTCCAAGATACCATCGCTATAAACATGTCCTAAAAGGATGCCAAAAGGTGTGAAAATAGGAATTTTTTCAAATTTAAGGTTATACATAAATACCTACACCTTTCCAATATAATTCCAATGTTTGAAATATGTTCCTTGAATAATGAGAATATAACCTTGTCTTCTAGATATGATTCCAATAATTTATGAATGAAATCCTTAAAGGTAGTTACCATAACTCTAGAAAATATAACAAGAGTATTTTTAAGATCAAAAGGCATTAAATTTTATGAAAATGAGACCCATTTTATCATAAAAATGGTTTTCATTTGATCTTCTATTGTGTTGTAATTTGACAATAACCACAAACCATCTGTGAAAGAGTAGACTTCATGTCTTTCAATTGACTCCATAACTAAATTTATGAATGGAATTAGAAATTTATAATTTATGAAAGCATCATTGAGTGCCTTGAAGTCACCATAGACTTATATTTCTCTTGAATTATTAGTATACACTACCATGGGCTTAACAAATATGATTTATAGAAAATATATATGATTCATGCTTCTTGCATTTGGTCTACCTCTACCTTGAATTTCATCTTTATATTCTAGTTTAGTATGTATATATGCTTCTTAAAGGGTCTTGTGCATTCCTTAATCTCAATATGTATCTCCCCTAATGAAGGGTATACGCCCTTAACTTTTAAACATTGTGGGAAAAACATCCTCATAATCTTGCAGTAGTTGAACTGTATATGAAATATGGTATTGAGTCTAATATTCTCTTGTTATTCTAAATTATAAATAAATTATGCTAAATCATCTATTATAAAATATTGAGTCAATTGTCTCTCAATAGTATAAAAAATTATCATATGCTTTACCTGATGGTATCCACATGCCCAATTAAACACATGTAAATTTGAGTTGCCACTTACAAAATATTCAACTTCCCACAAAAAATTACCTTTATGAGTGGGTTCTATGTAATCTAAGTCTGCCAAAGTCACTTGGTACAAGAGACAACTCCTAACCTTATTTGAGATTGTAGTGAGGGATACTTGCATTCCTTCATGTAAAATTGTGGATTTTTCTCCATTTTATTGATAGGTTGATACTAAAATTATTTTATTTGTTACAACTATGGAACTAATTTAGCTTGATGTGCAAGATAAGTGAAAGCTTTGTTTTACAAGACTTCAATATTGGGCTTTACACTGATATTAAACCATCTCCTCTATAGTAATATAGTAAATTAAGATATTTGGGGATGATTTAAGGTTTTATATTATCCTTTTTCAATGGTATGATAATGATCTTATCCCCTAAATGTTCCTCGAATTGATTATCTATTATATTGATGGTCATCTGACCATCATAGGCCCACTTCATCCCATTTAATGCAAGGTAGTGTATCTCATCAATTTTCATATAAATAAATCTAAAGTCTCTTGGAATACTTAAATTAACTACTTTGATATCCACATACTACAATCTCCCAATAGGTTCCACTTAACCATAATTTATGAGACTCAATGTGATAGTATTGTAGCTAATTGTTGGTCATTTACTTGATTCCCATGAAGACTAAGAATCATATTAATTTTGATCCTAAAGTTAAAAATATCATTTGGGACTTCATATACTATTATTTTTATGTCCATCATATAATCAAAATCCCAGGGCTTTTTGGTCTTGACATATTAGACCACCTTGCCAGTTTTTTATTATCCCTTTTTTGCATAATCTAACAACTAATGCGATAAATTTTTGATATTCTATTATATATATTTGTTTCAAAGATTAATTAATATATTAATTATATCCATAAATAATTTCACTAATACCTCTTATCTTTGGATGAAAATATTATAACTATATATTTGTGCATCCATTATAGCAGTGTCTCCTTCATAAGCATTTTAATTTTTATGGTCTGGAGTAACTGAGCTACTTCAAACATTATAACTTATTTTTTGATAGAATATTTATATTTTTCTTGATAAACCTTCCTAATAAAATTCTCTTATGTTATCTCCAAAGGTGGTAGTCATTTTTCTTTATATTGGTTTCTTATGATATCTTGCATGAATGTTGGGTCTTTAGGGTGTGAATTCACCATGTTAACATTCTTCATGACCTTTTCTTTTCTTTGATTTTATAATATAGGTAAATAATCTATATTTTTATACTTATTCACTCTATAATATGCATATTATGTCTATCCCTAAGGATTATATGGTCAATTTCATGTGATATGATTAAGCTCACCACACATATAACAAGCAATTAGTTGTCTAGTATGTCTCTCCCTATGTCTTTGATTATGGTTACTACCTTAGTATGCTCTTATAAAACCTCTTTGACTTTGAGGATATACCTATCCTTATTTTTAAATTCTATATCACCCATAATATATTTGGGTCAAAGGTGGAGTCCATCTTGGATTGTTGTTCTTGGTATTGTGGGGATGGATGTGTCTACCCTACCTGACACTTAGGAGACTATGGTTTCCAACCTACTTGTCTTAGAGGTGATTTAAAATTCCACCTATCTTGGAACTAGGATGATTATGGAATCCATCTAGTATCATCTTGTGTTGATGTTTCCATATCAACATCTGGGCTTTGTATTCATAGTTTTGTAGCTAAAGACTATTTCATATCTACTATGAAGACACTCTTAGTGTCATCTTCCTTAATCTTATAAAGGGATAAATATTTTTTCTCCTCATGGTTATGAAATTTATGGAAAATTTATTACATATGTGTTTTATTTATGTATTACTACAACATATGAAACTTTACATTGGAGTATCCTACTTTACCAAAATTCTCACAGAATTCTATTTTGATTTTTGAACATTCATTCCTATGATGTCCTTATTTTTTGCACTCAATAAACCATACTAATAGTATGGGTCCATTTTTTTAATTATTCCTATGATGTCTATCTTATAATATATTTCAATAGTAAAAGGACATTCTCCACAATCTTTTATCTACTTAACCTTAATTATAGTTGATCGAGCATCAAATTTACTATAAAAGTTGGTTTGTGTAATCAAAAACCTAATCTCGAGTCCCAAGCCTTCTAAAAACCTTGTCACCTTGTCTAAATCCAAGAATTGAAAATTTAATCTATTCATAACATCAAATAACCTATGATCATAATCATAAACTAATTCTCCCAATTTATGCTAAATCTTATTTAAGTCTTGAAAAGTTTGAGTTACACATTTTTTACATTTTTAACTCCCCAATCAATTAATATTTGACTTGTTAAAACATTAATTATGTCAAATTATGTATGAATAATTAATCTCGAGCTCTATTTTTTAACACTTGTATGATCTCACATCATCAATGGTTACGCCTCTAGCCTACCATTTCATCTTGTAGGTCAATAAATATTACTATGGGCTAGAAGACCCATCATATGATGTCAGAGTGATAAAAACTACCATATTAAGAGCCATATTTATTGTGATTACACCTAATTAAACTAGATTATTTGGATTTAAATTAGTTTAATAAGTGTCTTCAAATTCTTTGTGATTGTCTTTAGAGTATTATTACCCTTATTTGCTAACAACTTCTTATTACCTACACTAAGATTTCAAAAAAAATCTATGAAATTAAAAAACCACTTATCAATGTTCTTGTCTTTTCACTATTTCTTTAAACTAAAAATTAGGTGCACGTTATATGTCCCCTTGGAGTGAACAAAATTGAACTAGGGTAACTTCTCTTGATCTTGAACCTAAATTAACATAGATTCTTCAAAAGACTATGTTTCATCACCAAACAATCTCTTAATCAGTAACTTGTTTCTACTATCTAACCTATTTAATAGCCTCTTTGTGGCTTCTTGTTGATCACTTTGATCACTTTCATCATCCAAGCTAATTTATGAATCCTAGATTTCTATTGTCTTTGTGAACTACATGGCACCTTTGTTTCCTTCATAATATCTAGATTCTCTCAAAGGTCTAGTTCCTCCCATAGTATTCATAGTTTTTAGCCTACTCTAACTCATGGTTGTTGATGGCCTTTTTTTACCTATATTTTTTTATGTATTTGATCTCTTATGTTTTCACAATTCTCTATGATGGTATAGAATCAACTTCTCACTCTACTTATTTATGTCATCCATAATTTGGGTCTAGGTTCAAGTTATTTGTTTCAATTCTTCATATTTCCACTCCCTCCATTTTGCATCCCCATAGTTCCTTAAATGACAACTCCATGTCTATTTTAATTAACACCATGGCCTTTTCCATGACCAACATTTTCAACAATGCATATTGTTTACAATAATTTACCTATGATTCCTCATATAAACAAGTTGTACACAACTTCACAATTAATATATCCTTTTACATCAAATTCAGTGATGTATCTATCAATTATGGATTTCACCTAGGGATCAATCACATAGGTTCAGTTAGTGTCTAAGTTGTATAGGTTTCCTATATTATCTCCCTTCCAAGCAATGTACTCTATTTATTTGTGTCTAAAATATTAATATATAAGTCTTGACAACCATCTAGCTAGTAATTCAAGAAAATCAAACCACATAATCTCATATATTATGGCATAAATATGATTTATTTCATAAATCCTCCTATTCTTCTTGATTCTTATTTTGTAAATTTTTGTATTGCTTCATCTAAACAATATTCAATGTTTCTTTTATTGAGTAGCCATCTTAGCATGTTTTAAATTCCATGCTCACCACACCATTATTAGTAGAGGTTCTTATAATTCCTCATCAAAGCATGCTAATATTTTAAATTTTTTGATGTTAGACTATATTAAAGAAATATGGAATCATATGTTTCACTAATTATAGTTTTAATTTTTTAGAAGGCTCATTCAGACCTAGTATTTGTTCATTTTAGAAGCCATTCTATTTAATCAACTTAGACATTGTGAATTAAATCATATACGTAGATTCACATAGAACAAAAAATAAAAATTTAAGGAAAACTAATGTTCATAGTATACACATAACACAAAAACTCTCAAGGTAATCATGATCTATTTTGCATTATGTTTGTCTAATATGGATTAATCCTTTTTATAACAATTCAAAATATTTATAGAGATGTAAGGAAGCTCTATCACTTCATCTTATTAATTGTTCAATCTTCACATATAAGGAGGATCTTAATCTTATAAATTATTTTGATATTCAATCCCATGCCAAACTATATATAAAATATTATACATCACCCACTTGTCACTTATAAAAAAATCTACAAATTTCATACTTTGTAATCTACTACCAACACTTTATAAGTATAATAAAATAAATTGTTTTTTTTTAATTCATTACATATAGTAAATAATATACAACACACCATTTATTAAAAAAAAATCCATCCCAAAAGGGTAACAACAATCTGAATGAAAACATATCCATCATTATAGATTTATTTATTTATCAATATTGTGAAAATAAACTATTGGTTGCTAACATAACCAATGATTTCCTAAGTTTCTTCATCATCCACAGTAAAAAAAACTATAAATATTTTTTTGATATTCCCATAATCAAATATTTAATTTCATCAAAGGAAATTACTAGATTTAACTTTCCATTTATTTTATCGATAGGAAAAAAGCATACTTGTACATTCAAAGACATGCATCTTACATTTATCACAATAACAAGTAGACTATGTTTATTTGACAAAAAAAATCTTGAAATGTCTATTTTTGACCGTAAGTGGAAAAGTAAGGTAAAAAAATTACCCGACGACATTTTCCACAATTGCTTATACCAAATCTCATTCCATTTTTTTGGTGATTTCCATGTGAATAATTTCAAAAAATGTCAATTTGATAGTTAAATATGTTTGTTGATGAAGGTGTTTTCTTGTTAGTGAAGTTGAGGGAACTTTGGATTTTGTTGCCAAAGTTAAGAGTACAATTTTTTCAGTCTCTATTATTGCAAGTTTGATAAAACCTTTACTACTAGGCATAGTTTCAATAAAAATTTCACCAAAATTAGATGTTCAATTTGCTTTCACTACAGGAATAGGAATGTTTTACCCATAAATAAGTTCATCTAGTTATGCACTTAATGTATTGAGATGTGCACCCCATAACAATATAACAATACTATTCCCTGACATGACTTTGATTTTCACTATTATATTTGTATCTTATGAATATATTTTTTATGTACATTAGAAGTAGGATATATTGACATAATAACACCAATAATGTCCATTATATATCTATTAGGTGTGCATAGCATTTCCTTAATGTTTTTGAAATGGAACTGATGAAATGGTATGCTTTTATTCATTTCATAATAATAGCTTATTATTGATGATAATTGTAAGAAAATCAGATGGATTATTAGAATGATTGTACTAATTATTTGTTTTTCTTACTCTTCCATTTGAAAATGCATAAATGTTTCCATCTTCAAACTAGTTATAAAATTTGTCAACAACCTTATTGAATGTTGGCACACATATTCACCCTTCTTCACTATCAACAAAATCAAACCCGTGTTTTATTTTTTTCAAGTGCTCTTCTATTTACCAACCAAATGTTTTTCAAATTTTCAACTATTTGATAGGTAAAATAGTTGTTTTTATATCTTTTCCCATGGTAGAGCTAGAAACAAGAGTTGGTACATATGTTTTACTATGAAAAGAGGCCCTATTTATGATAGGCCTAATTGTAATTGATTATTAAATGTTTTTTATATGTGTATTGGATTATCGATATTTTCATGTTTAGATGTGATAATTCATAAGTCCAATATGAGAATAGTTTTATATGTAAAAATATACCACATGAATATATACTAGTAAACCCAAAAAAGTATACATTAATTATGTGCAAAAGAGAGCTAAAAATTAATAGCTTACATCTTGATTAGCCCCAAAATTGTCATGATTTTTGTCCACATTTTCCATATTCACCCTTTTTACTTACCATGTATCTAAACCATTTCCCATAATTTTTTATCATAAGACATCGATGTTTTGTAATAGCATTATGTTTTCATGTATATTTGAATAGTTATATTTTAGTCTTGAAATTCAAGTATATAATATTTATCTTTTAATATAGGGTGATTTTATTTATAATGTGTTTAAAATGTCTTTGAATCAATAGGTAAATACAAAGGAACATTTCACGGTCTATCCTACAACAAAGGAAATTCATCATGAAAAAACATCCTACATCCACTACATGACTGAAGTTATGAGAAAATAAAATTGGATTCCAAAATAAACTGACTCGAAGAAGTTGTAACAACATTCATGGAACATAGTGAAGAAATTTAATTAAGGTTGAACAACTTGGATTATCCTGAAGCAGCATCACAAGTTCCATATGAATAATAGCTTTAACAAAAAGAACTAATTTTCATTTATCATACGGCTGAATGTTTCTTAATTTCAAATGTAGCTTATTTTTTATAGGATAGTAAATCCTATTGTATATATACATGTATCAACAGGGTTGATATATAAGTTAAAGATAAATTAGAGAAATAGAGCAGAAGCATATTTTGTAAGACAATTATTGTTGTAATTATCCTTTAGCAATTCCTTACTACATTTTATTAATATGAGCAACTATTTTTGATTCAATTTTATTGTTTTAAAAATAAGGATTGAAGCTCGATTCATAAGGAGGAAGGGCCCCCTTTTTAAGTATTGTAGCGATAATCTAATCCATTAATTAGCGAAGCATGTTAGTAATTTTATTTGTATTGAGTGTTTAATTTCTAGTTGTGTGATTTTCAGATTTGTATATGATTTTTTCAAGGAAGATTTCAAACATAAAGTAGTGTAATCATTTAATTCATGATTTTTTAGGAGTGTTCAATTCATCATTTCATTCCTTATATAATTTCCAACATCCTAGATTATAATCAGCAGAATGTCAAATTAGAAGATTAAGTGTATAGATAGTGACATCATCTTATCAAGTTTACATTCTTGAGTTGACATTTAAATGAATTATAAGGTATAGGTATTTTTTTAATTTCCTTTTTCATTCAATATTAAGAGAATTATATTATATTATGAATCTACTACTAGTCATTTTTGGCATTGTTTTCAAGGGTGTCACACATTATAAATCTTTAATTTTGATAGTGGTTACTTTTGGATGTTTATAGATTTCCTAATTTTTAGATATTTCTATTTTATAGATTAAATATTTCCTATTTTCATAGTTTAAATTTCCCTTCTACAAAGTAGAATAGTATAAATTTTCAAAAACTTCCATATTACTAACCCCATGCAGGCAGGGTGGGCAAAACTTTAAAAAAAGAAAAGAAAAAGGAAAGTGGTTGACATACATACAAAGAGAATGGGATCCTCTAGGAATATTTATGCCTAAATCATCAACCATTTCTACAATAATAGAAATACATCCTAAAAAAATCAAGGAACATGAGTAAATCCTTGAAGACCACTTTACAGTTGTTAATAAAAGAGGTAGAAAAGGAAGAATTCTTGGCTAAGTTGGTAGCACAAGTTGAAGATTTTGAAAAATAAGAGGTCCCTACCCATGAAAGGATCCCTATGTGCCATATTTGAGGATCCATACCTTATCACCTCATACTTAGGAATTAGGAACTCACTTCCCTCTATCACCATTTTTTCTCGTTGAGGAATGCAAGACTCTTTTTGCTCTTTGAAGAAATATCAAACCCATAGAATCTTCTAATTTAGGAAGACTCTTTGCTAATACACAAGTTGAATGTTTTGAAACCTCTAAACCATATCCATTGTATAGGAAGATATATATTCATAAAAAAAAGATAAAATCTTTGTCTTTTACACCCCAAGAACTATAAGAATTGATAAGGATTTTGAGGAGTGGGTGTTAAGAGCTTCCGGTATGCCAATAGAAAGAGTATTCATGGAGGATCATCAGGAAGAAAACACTAATAATGAGTCTACTACATTTTAATTCCCCATCCTTACCCCTAAATTAAATGTACCCATGAATGATATTCCTCACTCCTCCCTCCCTACTTTTAGGGGAAATCATCTAAGGATCTAGATTTATTTCTTTTTGAGTTTGGAATCTTACACTACAGCTATGATTATAATCAAGATGCTCAAAAAATCAAGTTGTTTCCATCAACACTCAAAGATGAAATACTTAAATGGTTCAAGGGGACTTGGAAAGGATGCCATTTTTACTTTGGAAAAAATGGAGTTTCTATCCAAATAGAAAGACTATTGTAGAGGTAAAAACTATAGGAGAGATGACATATTTAGAATGTCATAAGCTGATGATGAGTCATTGGAGGAATATATGGAAAGATTTTTGTTCAGCATAAAAAAATTAAAATAGACTAAAATGGAGAAAGAATCCATCAAACTAATATTATTGAAAGGAATTAGAGATGATTCTCTAGTGGAGATGTTTCTATACTATCCTTTACTAAATTAATAATTCTATGTACAAACTACTCTAGATCAACCATAAACAAGAGTAAGGATAGAACCCTTCCTACAACATCTGTAGTTGGACTGTCTAAAGGTGAAGTTATCAACCTATTGAAATATATGAAGTAGGACATTCTCAGCCACCTATCCACTCATTTTGATACATTGCATATGCAAAGGAATTAGGAAGAAACTAAAAAATCCTCTTATTGCCCTAAATGTAAAAAAAAAGAAGGCAACATGCATATGTCATTCTATGAAAGCTCATGTAGCTAGTATAACTGAGGAGAATCTTGAAATAGTGGAGCTACATGACATATGATTATATGAGGATCAAGTATTTTACATGGCTTAAAGGATACCATGGCCACAAAGGTCATCAATTATAGGTATGCCATCAAACTCTATGTTTGTAAATTCTCAATTTTCAAATAATCCTTAATATATTTCTTGGACAAATGTACCCAATCAAAATCAGCCCCAAAAAAATTAGTGGCTACCCTAAAATCAATTATAGATGCAATAGAATTAGAAACAACCTCAACTTGGGAAATTTTAAAAGTAACAATGGATCTTCCCCTCTAACCCATGGCAATAGCTATGGAGAGGTAATCAAGGCTTTCCTTAACAAATATAACAAGCATAATAGTAGGCCTTAATGCCAAACACTCAGAAACCTACTAGACCCACTCAATTACCAACCCAACCCATCCTTAACCCTACTAATAAGTTGGTTTAACCAACATAATCCACTAAAATAATTCAATATCCAACATACACCTTGGATATCAATCAATTTCATCTTCTCTCAAGATGCAATCTTCCACAACCCACCTCACCCATAATCATAGAACATCCTGAAGAACTTGATCAATTCCATACTAATCTAGACCCACCTATGGCCACTCTTGAGCATATCCCACTAAAAAATTAAAAATAACCTGACAATCCTCCTTTTTCAGAAAGATTGACCATCTCACATCCTAAACCAAAACTCAAATTTGATATCTTAGGACAACTCAAGAATGTGTGCATAAAAATTCCACTCTTTTAGGCAATAAACTAGGAATAAATAAGAAATAAGGAGGACCCTAAAATAGTCCAAGTTATTGGCTAATGGATAGATATTATGTTTGGAAACATAGTTCCCCCAAAATACTTTGATCCTATAAGTCTCGTAGTCAATTTTAGTATCCATGACCAACCCATATCCAATACCTTAATTGCTTTGGGTGCATCCATCAATGCGATGACCATGGATACCATGTAAGAACTGAAACTTATAACTTATCCAACACCCACCATCCTATAGATGATCAACAGATCAATTATTAAGCTTGAAGGGATTGTTGAATACCTAGTCATCACTATGGATTCCTAGAAATATCTAGATTACTTTATTATCCTATAGCTAAAAATTAACTTGGGAGGTTATCCTCTCATCCTTGGTCACCCATGGTTGGCCATAGTTGATTATTTTATTGGTTTTAGGTTGGGAAAAATGTTAATATTTAATGGAAATGACACTAAAAAATTAGTTCTTTATCTTCTAGCCAAGCCTTCCCATAATGATGGACTAACTCTTTAGATTGATGACTTGAGGAAGTTGACTCCTTGTAAACTTTGAGTACAATTGATTGAAGTCTAGCTTTGTAGGCAAAATAAGAATACATTATCCTTTTTGGTATCCTAAAAAACACTTATCAATAGGATCCTTTAGCCACAAACATGTTGAAATGTATACCATGCCCTTTTTAGAATACTTTTATTGAAAATGACCTTGCTGAAATTAAAAGGGACATTTGGACATTCCATCAATTACTTCCCCATCAATGTATATGTGATCCTTTAATTTCCAATGTGTAAACCATGTTCTCTTTAATGAAGCAAGTGGACATTCTACCAAATAAACCTCTCAACATCAGCACCTCTTTGACATCCCAACAAGAAATCCATTTACTTACAATGCTAAGAAAGAACATATAAGTGTTTGCCTAGGAATACCATGATATGAGATGAATACCCCATATTTATGCACACACCACATCTACATTAAATAAGAATGCAAGCTTATTTTCCAACCCCAAAGATGAATGAATCCTATAGTCAAAGACATTATCAAAATTAAGTTGTAAAAACTCTTAGATGTAGGATTTGTTTACCCTATTTTAGATATCTAGTGGGTCTCTCCCTTGGTTATTATACCATGAAAGGGGGAAAATGGCATATTTGTGTAGACTATCGAGAATAGAATGTTTCTACTATGAAGGACCACTTTCCCCTACCATTTATTAATCAAGTCTTGGATACATTCATAGAAAATAGTATTTTTCCTTCCTAGATGGATATAGTGAATATAATCAGGTGTGAATAACCCCATAAGACCAAGACAAAACCACTTTTACTTGCCCTTAGGGAACCTATGCCCATTTCATCTTACCATTTGGTCTTTGTAATGCCCTAGTCACTTTTAAAGGGCTATTTTGAGCATATTTTCTGATTTTTCCCATGAATTTTTTTAAATATACATGGATGATTTCACCTTCTATGGGTAGATATTTGAATATTCTCTTACCAACATGGAAAATTTTCTTCAACATTGACAAGACTACCAATTGTTTTTTAGCAATGAAAATTTTTATATGCTTATGACTAAAAGGATTGTGTTAGGACATCACATTTCCCCTACTAGAATTCAAGTTGATCCATCAAAGATAAGTATCATTAAGGATCTACCCACACTAAAGAAATAAAAAGATGTTAGCAGCATTTTAGGACATGCTGGTTATTATAGTGATTCATCAAGGACTTTAGTAAAATTGTTGCCCCATTATTTGGATTAATTACTAAGGATGTTGAATTTACCTAGACTAATGATTGTCAAACTACCTTTCAGTAACTCCAGGACCTTCTCATAACAACTCTTTTTACAAGGGGAGATGATTGGAAGAATCCCTTTTACATCCACATAGATGCATCTGACACTACATTAGGAGCTATCCTTAGCCAAAATGATGAATCTTTGAGCTATGTAATCTATTTTGTCAACAAAAATATTCAAGGGGATAAGATTAATGTAATAGAGAAGGATTATTTTATATTTTTCTATGTCATCAATAAATTTCTACACTACATTACATGTTACCAAGTATTCATTCACATGGATCATGCAGCAATCAAGTATTTGATGAACAAAATTATTGCAACGGGCAAGATAATTAGATGGTTGTTTTTGCTACAAGAATTTGACATTACCATTATGGATAGACCATGTAAGGATAATGTAGTATCAAATTTTCTATCTTGGATAAAAAACTATGAATAAATTACTATTGTTGATGATTCATTTCTTGATGATTATTTGTTTGTATTAGCTATTCAATCTCCTTTGTTCATAGATATTACTAACTATCTTGCTATAGAATCACTACCACAACATTTTACATCGAGAGAAAGATAGTATCTGATCTAAAAGATCAAAAATTATTCATGTATTATAGGATATCTCTTTTTTATTAGACTAAATTTAGTTATGCAAAGGTGTATCTGAGAAGATGAATCCTATGACATTCTCAGAGCCTGTCATGATGAATCCTATGGGGGCCATTTTGCTACAAAATGGAATTCTATGAAAATACTTACTATAGGATACTAGTGGCCTTCCTTGCATAAAGATGCCATGATTTATACCCATAGATTTCATCAATATTATCATATAGGGAAACCCACCCACTCTAATGAAATGCCATTATAGCCACAACTGGTTTTAAAACCTTTTAACAAGTGGGGACTTGATTTTATGGGTTCCATAGATCCTAAATCCAACAACAAGAAATGTATACTAGTGTGCACTGATTATGTCACAAAATGGGTTGAGTCCAATGCTTTAACACATGCCAAAGATGAAAAATTAGCTAAGTTATTGTATGAAGAAATCTTCAACTACTATCAAGTGGAAAGAGAACTAGTCATAGACAAAGGACCATAGTTCACATCAGAACTCATAATTGCCTTGGTAAATGAATATGAAATCAGACACAAAAATTCCACCCCTTACCATCCTCAATTGAATGGTTAGGTAAAAGTTAAAAATAGATAATTAGAAAATATACTCACTAAGACTATCAGCCTACATAGAAAATATTATTCAACTCATCTTTTGGAAGTAGTCTAGGCTAATAAGATCATTTGAAAAACCACAACTAGTTTCACTCCTTATGAACTAGTTTATGGTAAGAAACCTATTCTTCCCATTGAGTTTGAGCATAAAAAATTAAGGATAACACTTGAATTGGGCTTGGACCTATCCTGAGCTCAATAAGATAGGATCATGTAGTTGAATGCACTTGATGAACTTAGAAAGGAAGCACTTCATCACACTAAAATAGTGTAGAGATAATGAATGGGCTGACATGATAGGAACATCAAGACTAAGAAATTCTAACCTAGTGATTTGGTACTCCTCTTTGATTCCAAATACAAATATTATAAGGGAAAGCTTTAATCTAAATGGCTTGGGCCCTATGATATTGAGCAAGTTTTTGATAATGGAGCTATGAAGCTCATGACCATTAACTATGTTTGGTTATGCCTACTTCTTAATGGCCATAGGATCAAGTTGTATAAAAAAACTTTTTCCAATAAGACTCTCACTTAAAAACTTCTTGAAGATCAACATATGCATCTTATTCATAAAGCAGACCAACCTATTCATGTAGTTGAAGGGTATTTCTGTAAACCCTTCTCTAATATTTTCTAAGAAAAATAAGCTTCCTTTACCTAGGAACAAGCCATTCATAATGGCTTGATTTAGGCTGAATAAAATCTTAACTCTTGGGCTTCTCCAATTCTAGTTGAGTTGGGACTAAAAAATATTTAAAAAAATAGAAAATTCAGTAATGAAAAATTTTGAGTATTACTGAAGGCTGTTGAATTAGAAAACTAGGTCACTGGCTTATCAACATTTGTTAAAAAAATCATAAAACATCAAAATACACAATAAACTTTTATTTCCATATTTTTGCTTGTAGATTTATTCTTTAGGATCAAAAAATCACTTTATTTTTGCTACAAGATAAAATTCTTGTCACTACAGGATAATTTTTGTTGCCACAAGAAGCATTTATCTCACTATAAAATGAACTATTGTCACTCTATAATATATTTCATTATTATAAAATCATCTCAAATGTTGTATGAATCACTCTTGCTTCCAACCAATGATCAATGCATGCCCAATGAACCTCATATCTAGCACTTCAACTATCTTTTGCATGACCCTGTTACATCATGTTGGCAAGTCTGCCACCCTTTTCTAACATCATCTGAACATCCTCATCACTCATGCATTAATGTAAAGGTATTCCTAATTACTAAGTTAATTATTTTTACTTATTTCATTACATAAGTTTTAATTATTCTCTAGATTATGGTTATTAATGTTATTAAAAACTTCCATTAAAATACTTGCTTGAGCCATCCTAAGAAAATATTCTTGCTCACCTAATTGACATGACCATTAAATGATGTTGCCACCACATCTATCCCTTTTCATTTACATAATCCTTCTATGTGTGCCAATTTCATCCCTTGAGGATAAGTGACCACTTTTAGTTTGAGGGAATTTTCCATAATCTAAGTCAATTATCTCTCTTCCAAAAACTAATTAAAATCTCAAATATTCCTTTCCAAACTATCCCCATCACCGCCAAACCCTTGATCCAAGAACAAAAATCCTATATCCAAAGTCTTATCCTATAACATGGGAGGAAACCTACTCAAACATGAGCCACTCGATATCTCTCCCCTGACTAGTGACCCAAAGATTATGGCCCTATTTCAGAACATAGTTTGGGCTCAATGTTTTAAGAATCTAAATGCTTTTGACCAAGGGGTTATAGAGGAGTTTTTTGGATCATTATATAATAATTTGGTAATATTCAAAGTAATGGAGATAATATTAACCAAAATTATCATCAGTAGGGTAACTATATTACCCAAAATAGGAGAATTATGACAAAAAAAATTTAGTAGAAGGGATGAAATATTAAGACTTCAAGGCAAGGAACTACATGTTTTTCATTACTATAAATATGGTCAAGATAAACATTATTCATCTTCAAATACATTACCTTTGAAGGAAGATACTACATGATGAATGGAGTTCATTTCAAATTTATGAACCACCTACGGCATGGTATTGAAATAAACACTCCCAATTTCCTACTTAATATACTCACAAGAATGTAAAATGAAATCCAAAAAGGTAACCCTAGAGTCCTCTCTCATCATTAATTAATTTAATTAATTATACAATATTTCCTGCATAGGACTAGGCTCAATGTGAATTGGGAAGATTTTCTTCAATTGCCTAGAAGTACAAAAAGTGATAATGATGAGGAGGAAAAAGAAGAAGAGGTAGAGGTAGAAGGATAAATAGAGGCAAAGGAAAAAATGGAAATATAATAATATCCTCATATAGCTACACAAGAACTTATAGAATAGGAACCTCCTATAGCTACACAAGAACCTACAGAAGAGGATCCTCTTACAGCCATATAAGAACCTATAGAAGAGGATGCTCCTATAGCCACACAAGAACTTCCAGCAAAGATGAGCCTTATGGAGGAAGTTTAAAAATTAAGGGGATCAGAAGGAGGAGGAATAAATTAATCCTTCAACTTGAATCTGAGGCATATGAAGAAGAGCTTCCACCTTTAACCAAGACCTTTAAAAAGGCTAAGGTTACATCTGGTCTTTAAAGGTCCCATATATTGAGAAGAAATATGAGAGGGAGGCCAAGAACCAAGACTTTTTCTATTATATAAATTAGTGAAGAATTAAAATAAGAACAAGCTAAAATAAAGGAGACTGAAATATTATACTCAATAATTGTGCTCCTAGATCTCTTACAATCAAAATGTACCTTATTGATCTATCAAAAGATGATTTTAAATTAAAAGAAGAGTATGGTTTCTTATTCTTTAGCTCAAGGGTGAGCTTTCATATCTCTAATCATGATTATCATGATGATGGCCCAATATAAGTTCTTAATCCAAAATATAAATACTGAGCTTCATCAGTATTTTTAGCAAACCAAGCCCTTACTTCTTTTCTAAGCATAATGTCATCCCATTTTAACAACACAACTTTAGGTGTTCCTAATTTTCCTTTGATAATCAGTTGGCTTTCTCTTTATTTTTATTTATATTTTATCATTTATGACCCCTCCTATGCTCATTTAGAAGATATATTGATAATAACTTTAAAAGGACATCTCCAACATACAAGTTGGGATTCTATTCTTTGTTATATGACACAACATAGTTATGAAGATAAAATTCACATATTTATGTTTGTTCCTCTTGTCAGGATGTGAAACACCGGAAGCACACAATTGATTACCAAACCAAGCAACTTAATATGCAGAAATAACCAGAATCAACAAGTAACTAGAATTCAGAATAACACAGAATATGAGAGACAATACACAACTTGTATTAATAACTCTTATAGAAAAGAATACAATAAAGAAGATGCCACTTCTTCTCCACCACCTCTTAAGAGGTTTCCCACACCTCAAGTGAATATTAATTCTCTCCTCAAAGCTCTCTCTCTCAGGTCCCAACACACAACTCAAACATAGAGTTGGTGTTCACCTCCAGTGCTCCACGCACTCCACAAGTACTCAAGGTACTTCAAGTAGATCTCCCATCAACCTGCAATAACCTGCACCTCAACAGACCATACTTATGGAAGGAACTGCCTTTCCTTCCTCTTAGCTCTCCATGTACTCCACATACATACCAATGAGTACACACCGTACTCCAAGTAAATCCTGCCTGATCCTGCTCCCTGTTGTGTTGTTGTCTTATCTGATCTCCAACCTACAAATCAATAATGGTTCTGCACACCTGTGAACCTTGACCTTGCATGCACACACACCTACAAATCAATGATCTTACTTACCATGTAGATCTCCTATAAGGGCCATGCTCACCTGATGACCAAGATCATACATACCTGAAGAACCCTACTGATTCTCCAATCCAGCACCCACACACCTGGTACTGTGGCACTAGGAGGAATGCACCATTGCTCTACCTCTCTCTGAAGGAGCTATTTGCTCTCTTACTCCCTAGCACAAGTTTCCAATACAACCATGAGTCTATTATATAGATCTCATCCAAACAATAATTAGACATCTAATTACAATAATTAGATCCACAGCTCTCAGTCTATAATTAGCTCTAATCATGCAAACACTTGGTTCATCAACCCACTGCCCATAATATACTCGCAGTCAAACCACATAGGCGATCGACGTCGGTCCCTATCTGCCTGGAGGTGACCGACATTGGCCGATCCCTGACTGATGTCGGTTTCTTCTCTTCACTATCCTACCGACGTCGGCTGATCAGACCGACGCTGGTTGCTCTGACACTCAGTAACCTTTAGTAACCTCTCCAATGGCCTTCTCCATGTCTACATCAGTGAAGCTTTTAGCTCCACAACCTAACAATCTCCCACTTGGAAATAAACAGCTGCACTATACCTATACATGTACTCTGTCTAATCTATTTCTTGGTTTGTATCCCTCTTCAAGCTCAATCCTGAAGACAACCCACCACACATCCCATGGTGTACCTCTTATCATTCGAGTACCCTACCACATCTGAACCTACAAACACATGTAGTGAAGTCCTGACCCTGCATAGCATGAATCCTTACTGCTGGTCCCTCTCAAGTCCCTGAGAACCCACTTCCCCAAATTGGCTCCTAACTTTCTGACAGCTCCCACTGCATGGGAATACTCAGGTCTATACCAGACCTCATGTGATTTTGGACACTGTACCTATCCAGCCCTTAGTGTGCTCCGACTCTGCATCCTGAACCTCACCAACACCTGATTCACATCAGCTCCCACTGGAGACAAAATCTACCTGTGATCTCCATGTCTCCCATGTCAAAGAATTTTGCTGCTCCAAACTCCTCATGACATGCCACTGAACTAATCTTACCCTTAGCTCAGCAAAACCCTATATGTATAAACCTGCTAGCTAGCATACCATCCACATACAGCAATAGAATGATGTTGCAATCACCATCCCCCTGGTAAGTCAAACCATAGTAGTTACCCTGACATTGACTGAAGCCATGCTTCATCCTCCATCTGTCAAAACCTATACCACTATCCTGCAGCTTCCTCAAGACCATATGCCTGGTCTTCCATGTCACATGTCCATTCACTCTATTCTTCAACTAAGGAATCCATTTGTCTCTGTGCTTTCGCACTGGCTAGCAACCCTACCAAAACTCTCGTTTGGTTCTACATCATATCACTGCCATGCTCCCACCTGTTTCCTGGATCCTTCCTGCTCTACAATCAGCAACAAGTATAAAGAAGAGGAACAATGAATTTGAGGGCCTACTTACATCTTTAGTCCTTTGTATGGGTGTTTAAGACTCCTTGACAGCGTGCTGTCCACCCAAAATCCGTTATAGTGACCGACCTCGATCACTCCACAGTCTGCATCCAACCGACGTTGGTTCCCATGCGTCTGTCCCTGACTACCGACCCTGCCAATGTCGGTGTCCTTGCTGCCGATGTCGGTCCTCCTGATCGACGTCAGTCTTACCTACTACCGATGTCTGTCCTCCTAACCAATGTCGATCTTACCCTACCCGACATCACTGGCTTCGATCTGCACATGACTGACATCGACACCTATCTGTTCAACACTGGTTCCTCCTGACTGATGTTAGTATCTGTGTTCACCTGTGAGTGATGACTTTTTACCCGTGAGCTCCTTTGAATCAATATCTATGTCCAAATTGCTCTGCTCAAAAGTATCCAGCACCATCCACTGGTTTCTGTCTGCCATCTCCTCCAAGAACACCAAGGCTTTCTAGTTCTTAAGCCTATCAAATATATCTGTCTTCCACTTAAGAACATGCATCTCCTCCTTGCTCATGTGACCAAGCCTATGAAGCCACATTTCTGCAATAGAAAAAGAATCAATAATATAAACAAGTAGATAAAGAGTACCTATGTTCTTACCACCAGCTAATTCAAGTGCACCCACTATGAGAGTTCTTGTGCATCTCTCATCACCCAATCTTTTTGAAGAAATTAGCCATATCTCTAAACCTGGGACCTGCATGACCTTCATCAACACCCGAGTGTTGGTCACCTGCAATTTTAGCTTCACTTCCCCTTTGCCAATTCTTTGGCAAGGCTCACCAGCTCCTCTTCTTGGGGCTGCATGGAAAGAGGCAACCGAATCTGTTATCCAAGATTCAACTTTATCCAAGAAACCTCCCAGAGCATCCTGTGCCACATCACCTGCAACATCTGCTTCTTCAGTTTCTTCATGCTGATCTGCTACCAACCAATAATGTTCTTTTACCTACTCTTTCTTTCCATGGGACCGTAAGTGACCATCTGTGCTTTTCAACTCCTCCATTCTTAGCTTACTTTCATCTGCCATTGCTCTACTCCCACTCAATTAGAAACCCTTGAGAGTGACCTGTAACCAAACACAAAACCTGCTTCCTACAACCTTGGCTCTGATACCACTTGTTAGGATGTGAAACACCAAAAGCACACAATTGATTACCAAACCAAGCAACTTAATATGCAGAAATAACTAGAATCAACAAGTAACTAGAATTCAGAATAACACAGAATATGAGAGACAATACACAACTTGTATTAATAACTCTTACAAAAAAGAATACAATAAAGAAGATGCCACTTCTTGTCCACCACCTCTTCAGAGGTTTCCCACACCTCAAGTGAATAGTAATTCTCTCCTCAAAGCTCTCTCTCTCAGGTCCCAACACACAACTCAAACACAAAGTTGGTGTTCACCTCCAGTGCTCCACGCACACCACAAGTGCTCCACGCACTCCACAAGTACTCAAGGTACTTCAAGTAGATCTCCCATGAACCTATAATAACTTGCACCTCAACAGACCATACTTATGGAAGGAACTACCTTGCCTTCCTCTTAGCTCTCCATGTACTCCACGTACATACCAATGAGTACACACCGTACTCCAAGTAGATCCTACCTGATCCTGCTCCTTGTTGTGTTGTTGTCCTATCTGATCTCCAACCTATAGATCAATAATGGTTTTACACACCTGTGAACCTTGACCTTGCACACACACACACACACCTACAAATCAACAATCTTACTTACCATGTAGATCTCCTATAAGGGCCATGCTCACCTGATGACCAAGATCATACATACCTAAAGAACCCTACTGATTCTCCAATCCAGCACCCACACGCCTGGTACTGTGGCACTAGGAGGAATGCACCATTGCTCTACCTCTCTCTAAAGGAGCTATTTGCTCTCTTACTCCCTAGTACAAGTTTCCAATACAACCATGAGTCTATTATATAGATCTCATCCAAACAATAATTAGACATCTAATTATAATAATTAGATCCACAGCTCTCAGTCTATAATTAGCTCTAATCATGCAAACACTTGGTTCGTCAACCCACTGCCCGTAATATACTCGCAGTTGAACCACACAGGTGACCGACGTCGGCTGATCCCTGACCAACGTCGACTGATCAGACTGACGCCAGTTGCTCTGACACTCAACAACCTTCAGCAACCTCTCCAATGGCCTTCTCCATGTCTGCATTAGTGAAGATTTTAGCTCCACAACCTAACACCTCTTGTGAGCTTGTATTGTATATTTGAAAAAGAGAGAGACGGTCTAGTAATTCACATGAAAAATCATAATAAATTCACAAGAATTTAAATTTATACCATTATTATTGAATTTAAATTGAATACACCCTTACAGGAGGACTACAATCAGGGATTGTCTAAGTAAGATTAGCCAGATCTTCAATTTTGTGCTTTAGTATGGAGATCCTTTCTTATTTGATTCTAACTTCTTCCTTTAATCTCTTATTTTCTCTTGCCAATTCTCTATATTTTTTAGATGAATTATTTATCCATTTCATCATTCTAGAAGATATAGTAAATGAAGAACTATACCTAATTGTTTAGTCAATTGTGGACTATGCCTGATATTTTATTTCTCTAAGAGGCTATGAGATACCAGTAGTAGGATGGCTATCTACTAGAAGTTACATCTGAAAAGCTACTTCAGCAAGTACATCTTGGCCATTCCCTAATTGGTCCTGTATATTTTTCTTTGGATGTTCAATTTCTTGCAGAGCTTGTTCCTAGGTAGGAAATTCTTCTTATATTGGCATAGGGGCTTACTTTAATTATTCTATCTCCATGTGGATTTGCACTTGTTCTTCTTACAATAATTTAGGACTTTGTCTTTCTTATTCTATTTCCTCATAACTATGTACATTTACTTCTTGAAAATACTCTTATTCTTGGATATATTCTTCTTCTTTATCAATTTTCATTTCATCGAAACTAGATGCTTTAAGTGCCTCATCATTGTTGGTACGCCATACTATATTAGTAGGATAAGACTCCATTAGATGCATCCAAGGAAGTTATAAATTGGTAGCTTTATGAACAAAGGCATGGATTCTACACTCATCTATCTAGTGGTGTCATTGATCCTATAGATTTTAGAGTATTTTTGAGTTTGAGATGAACAAGTTTATTTCTTGAGGTTGAGTAAAATCTTAAGTTGGGGGGGGAGGGGCGCGGGGGTGGACGGGGGGTGTGTGTGATGAGCCCCAAAATTGTCATGATTTTTATCCACATTTGCCATATTCACCCTTTTTACTTAACATGTTTCTGAACCATTTCCCATAAGTTTTTATCATAATACAGCGATGTTTTGTAATAGCATTATGTTATCATGTATCTTTAAATAGTTAAAATTTTGTCTTGAAAGTTAAGTATATAATATTTATCTTTTACTATAGGGTTATTTTCTTTATAATGTGTTTAAAAGGTGTTTGAAGCAATAGGTACATTCAAAGGAACATTTCATGGTCTATCATATAGCAAAGGAAATTCATCATGAAAAAATGTCCTACAACCACTACATGACCAAAATTATTAGCAAACAAAATTTTATTCCAAAATAAACTAACTCAAAGAAGTTGTAAAAACATTAATGGAACATAGTGAAGAAATTTGGTTAAGGCTAAACAACTTGGATTATCCTAAAGTAGCATCGCAAGTTCCATATGCACAGTAGCTTTAGCAAAAGGAACTAGTTTATATTTATCCTACAGCTAAATGTTTATTAATTTTAAATGTATCTTATTTCATATAAGATAGTCTCCCTTGTTGTATATATACATTTAGAAATAGGTTTAAGAAACAAGTTGGATATAAATTTGAGAAATAGAGCAGAAGCATATTTTGTAAGAGAACTATTATTGTAGTTCTCCTGTAGTAATTCCTTGCTACATTTGATTAATATGAGCAATCTTTTTTGAGTTAATTTTATTATTTTAAGAGGAAGGATTGAAGCTCAATTTAGAAGGAGGAAGGGTTCCCTTTGGAAGTCTTGCAAAGATAATCTAATCCATTAATTAACTAAGCATGTTACTTATTTTATTTGTGTTGAGTGTTTAACTTCTAGTTATGTGATTCTTAGTTTTGTATGTAATTATTTTAAGGAATATTGTGAACATAAATTAATGTAATCATTTGATTCATGATTTTGTATTAATTTTCAATTTAGTATTTCATTCCTTGTATAAATTCTAACATCCAAGATTACAATCAGAAGAATGTCAAATTAGAGGATTAAGTGTGAACATATAGTTACATCATCATGTCAAGTTTACATGCTTAGCTTGATAGTTAAATTAAATATAAGGTACAGGTCTTTGGTAAATCTCCTTATTTATTAAAGATCAAGATAAGTATATTATATTTTGAATCTACTGCTAGTCACATCTCATCTTCATCTAACCTATATAAAAAGTTGGTAAGATGTATAATGGGTCCTTGTTGAAGCTCATTATATGTAATGTAATAATTAAAATTTTATGTTAAAATATTTCCATGGAATTTCACTCCATCAAAAAGGAAAACATGATGATGTATGTTGGAACCTTAATAGAAAAAAAGGGAAAAGTTTTAATTATTGGATAAAATTTGTGATTTTAGTGTTTCCTTTGAGTAGGAAACAAATGGAATAATATGTTAAATTTATATTCATTATATTTAAATCCATACTTTAAAATAAAATTCCATAAATAAAAGGGATGAAAACCATGTGTTGATGGTAAAAATTGTTATGTCAATGAATCAACCCTTTTGCTTATCATGTAGGTTAAGATGGAATCATATCAATCTAATTGTAAGAGTCTAAGGAACAAGAACTGATTCCAACGATACATAGGATTTTTTAAATAATTATGGAAAATAATTAGCAAGTTAAATATAAAATAATACATAATTATAAGTTTATAAATCAAATATCATTAATATGAAAAATAAAATTCAGACTAAAACTATATTATCTAACCTATTCAAGAGAGAAAATACTGTAGAAAAGGTAGTCTCTTGAAGGAAATATCTGTGGTCCTTTATAATTCTATCAAATCTTGTTAGTTTTATTTTTTAAATACCTAAAATTAAAAAAATTAGAGATAAAAATATGCAAAAATATTTCCAATTATTACTATTATGTTAAACTTGTGCATAATTTTGTATAAATAAATAATGTTTAAAAGCCTATTAAGAATAACTTATATGACAAGTTATATCAATAAAATCATAAATTAAAATCTAAATTAATACCTTACTTAAAAACTAAGTTAACTAAAAATAGACTCTAAGATAACTAAAAGTAGACTCAAGAAAACAAGGTTGACTTATGGACACGACAAGGTCAACACGCAAGAAGCCTTTCTTGGCAAGTAAGCAACTCATGTAAGCTAGTCAAGTAAGGTGCCCAAAATCCTTAAAAGATATTAAATTGATTAAAATAACATTACTTCCAATTAACTCAACTCTAAAAATTATTACATGCCTCTTAAGGATGAATGGATAAGTTTTTTATCCAAGTCCAATCATTGTATCCATGCTCTATATACTTTACATCATTTACTTTATTCAATAGTATCCATATGCTCATATAAAAATCAAAGGGACCATTGAAAATCATGAAATAATCATAGACTTATATATGTCAAATTACTTATGCAACCAAAAACTTGACTTTCAACCTTATATTAACAAACTGGTTATTTTCATTTGAATAAGGCATACAGTAAAAGATACCAACTAAAGCTAATGAAGAGAAAAATAAGAATTTGTATCAAATATAAATAAATATTATAACTCATTTGTTCCATATTAACAACATTTATAAATATATGCATTCAAAACAAATAGATTTTGTTTCAAAATTGAAACCTTGATATTCATTATTTCTCCAAAATGATCATATATTATGTCAATAAAATGAAAGAACTTAAAATATATCAAAATACCTTATAAACTTTACCAATGCATACAACTCAATAAATCGACTAGCGAATGAAAATGAAAACCCTAATATACATTATCTTCTCATTTCAAAAACCATGTCATGAAAATCAAAATAAAAACCATCTGGGCACAAATGTATCAATTATGGCCAAAACCTCCTTTAAACCCCATTCTAAAAATCAAACTCACACAAGAATAATACTATATACCAAACTATATGACTCAAAACTTGAAGAAATGTATTCAAAATACATTGTAATTTCCTATAGAATCCAAAATATACCATCCCATCTTAAACTCACCATCTAACAAATTATCAATAGATTTTTCACTTCACCAAATCAACCACCAACATTACCCAAGGTGAGTAAAACTTCAATTACCACCAAGTGTCAATTATCCAAATAAAATCTAACTTTGAGTGATGAGTGTATAAATTCAATAAATTTACACACAAATATCCATTATGGGTATACTAATAGAGGATTTGATTAAATAAAACATTAAGTTCCTTCAAATTCCATAATATTACCTTGGTAAACAAATAAAACCACCACCTTCAATCCAATTACATCTCAAAGATACCATCTACCATACTTTAATTTTATCGATATATGAAACATTCAATGACCTAGATCATATTAAGTCTTATAACTTATCATCATCAAAGATACCATCTACCATACTTTAATTTTATCGATATATGAAACATTCAATGACCTAGATCATATTAAGTCTTATAACTTATGATCATCAAAGATACCATCTACCATACTTTAATTTTATCCATTATGTGTGCAACATAACTAAGATCTATGTTATATTTTTATCTAAGGGTTCTGGTGTAAGATTATTCTAAAGTGATTCCTTTTTCCTTACCTCCTAGTCATGAGAAAATTGGAGCTACCTTTAAAAAATTTATATCATTTCCATTACTTATTGTAAGATCTCCTTTTAGTGAAATCTATTGGGATAGGTGGTTAAAGGTTCTACATGGTACATGTTCTCTTCCACTATAGGCTTGTATCCTATTCAAAACTTTTTAGATGGCATGACCTCAAGTCAAGTACTAGTGACATTACATGTCGTGATATTTACCTTTGATCCTTGTGTGTTTTGACCTTCCTTTAACACCCATTTACCTAATGGGCATGCAGTACAAATCATACCTACATGCTTTTATAACTTATATTTTTACATCATATTGGCATAAATATTATATAAATATTTGGTTGATTATCACCTTTGTAATACCTGTAAGTAGGAAACTTCAAGAAATCCATCTACTAATGTCCTAATGAATTGTACTTATGACAAACACACACCAATTATTTTTAGCATCCTCATCCAATAACTCTTCCCTAATTGGAGTTTTAACCACCATATTTTCCTTTGTTCTAATTGCATGGACCAATAATTTTATAATGTGTCTCATGTTTTTATGCCACATGAATATCGTTTATAACCCAAAAAACATAAGAATTATGAGTGAATGCCTCACATACTTTGCACCATAGATAGATTTTTTATTGAGTTGCTTGTTTTAATAGGGGAAAATTATGCGTGTCATGTCCTTCATTGAAACTATCACAAGATGTAAGGATTTATTGAATGATTCACCTAAGAAAAATATTTTTATTATGACCATCTACTTGAAAATCAATACATTAAATAATACTGCATGTTTTATGTGCATTATTGGCAAATAACTTTTACAAATGTGATTCTATTAAAGAAATTTTTTCTTCCATAAATAGTTTTAATCCAAAATCCATGCTTTCAACTACCTCTACTTAGAGTGTTTCTTCAAGATATTCCCATGAATCTTTAAAGTCCTTCATAGATAATGTGCATCGAAAAGGTATTAACAACCCATTGACAAACCATTATGCATGTTGTAGTGGATGTATCTGATATGACAACTTTAAGATCAAGGTTTTAAATCTTGTATCATATTGGTGAATGATTTCTTTCAACTCTTATTTGATCTCCTTCTAGGAAAAGATACTTTTTTGTTTGAATTTTATAATGTTAAATTCATTTAGGAAATATTCCTTGAGCTGGTCATAATACACAATGGCTTAATTAGGGTCATACGTGTGATACCAAGTAAGGGTACGATCTATAAAATTGGTCACAAACTAACTATGTTTATATTATATCACAATGACACCCTTGGCATGCCATATGAGATCACACTTATGGATGTACTCATATTTATTCTCCATGACTCTATACTCATGTAGACTCAATGGCATTCCATAGAAGAATTATTTTGGCACCAATACCTACATGACCAATATAGTTATGATGGCATTCCTATATTACCCCTAGTTTAGGGTGCATCTCCCCGAATATCCATAATAGGTTGTGGCATGGCAAGATTTGTGTCTTGTATTTGTTGCATAGACTTTGGTGTTCCTATTGTTGTTACACTTACCAAAGTATCACTCATGGGCATGGTGGATTTACACTAATTTTTTATGTCACTATTATATGTTGGTGTACCTATTTTTTTTACACATACTAAAGTATTACTTAGGGGCATGGGTGGATTTCCACTTCCTATTTATGGCATTATTAGATGTTGGTGTACATGTTGTTGTTACACCTACTAAATTATTACTCATGGACATTGGTGGATTTCCACTCCATATTTGTGGTATTTATATTTTTGATAAAACTAAGGTTTGGAATATATGGAGAGGGTTAAAAAGCAATTTTGATTTAATTTTAAAATAAATCTATATATCATCCAATCTATCCCAAAATTACTAGTTGTTAATCTAGTAGTGTTTTAAGTGTGATTGATGACAAAATATACATTAAATAACTTCAAACTAAGCTACTAAATATTTCTAGTTTTAATTTTTGAATACTTTAAATTTAAAAACTTAGAGATAAAAATATGCAAAATATTTCAATAATAACTATTATGCTACACTTGTGCACATTTTTGTATTAATAATTAATGTTAAAAAGCCTATTAAAAATAACTTATATGACAAGTTATATCAATAAAATCATAAATTGAAATATAAATTAAAACCTTACTTAAAAACTAAGTTAACTAAAACTAGACTCTAAGATAACTGAAAGTAGACTCAAGAAAACAAGGTTGACTTATGGACACGACAAGGTCAACATGCAAGAAGCCTTTCATAGTTATCCAAAAATTAGAAGTTCCAATTGATAAATATTTCAAGAACATAGAAATAACATAGTAAAAATGAATTCTCTGCAAAGAGATGTATTATTACTCAAGATCGCAATACAACTATATGCTTATCTTTGGGAAGAGATGTCTGATTTTCCATTTTGGGTTACATCTTCATTTATACACATTTTGAAAGTAGGTGAGAATGTGGAAGGTCACCAATTTCAAGGGATATTAAGTGGCTCAACTTCCATGATTTAAAATAATATAGAATTCAAGGAATTACTATTTTTAAAAACTTACTATTTTTAGATTGCACTACTAAAATTGAAAGTTGGGGTAATTCCATTAGGTTTTTGAGGGTAAAAATTCATTGATAAAATATCCATTACATCTCAGATCATTCTCCTCATTCTTATCCTTCCAACAGTTTAAACAATGAGTCAATTAGAACTACGGTGCAAAAGTTATGGCTCCCAGAAGTTTTGTCATCAATTGGGGTGGAATTGTCACCCAAATTGTCACCTGAATTATTGCCTAGATCATTCCTCCCTCCTTGAAAAGTAATGGTCCCCATTGTGTCAATGTTCCTAATTAGGTGTGACAATTGTGTCTTTATTTGATTCTCTGTGAGCTACTCACCTTGGTGGCTAAGCTGGCCCCTTTTGACCACTTGATAAAGTGAAATAGAGCATCCTCTTATTGTCTTCATCCAGGTGTCCACAATTTGATCCTCCTCCACTGGAGCAAAACTATGTGGATCAAGATCATCAATGTCTAGTTTTTCTTATATGAATAAAGTTTCCAATAGAGGTGGATGATATGGTTTGAGGATCTCCACATTGAATATTGGATGCAGGCCAAGGTAGGCTGGTAGGTTTAACTCAAAAGCATTTTCTCCAACTTTTCTGGTGATGGTGTAGGGACCATATTGTAGAGGCTAAATTTTTCTATGTGGGCCTGCAAGTTGTTCCTTCTAAATCTGTAACCAAACCTTGTCACCCATAGTAAAATGGTGTGCAATCCTATGTTTTTCATGGCATTGTTTATACTTCTAATTCATCTTCTCCAGGATGTCATAAACTTGTTGTTGGATGTGTTGCATTTGTTCAATGAACTTTGTTGCTTTTTTTGCCTTAGGTCTTCCATGAGGTGTGTATTCCATAGTGGATAATGGAACAACTATATCAATTGGTGCCATGGTGAAAACTTTATGGCTCCTAGAAGTTCCATCATCAATTAGGGTGGAACTGTCACCTAAATTGTCACCTAAATTGTCGATCGGTTCACTTAGCAAGTAAGAAACTCATGTAAGCTAGTCAAATTAGGTGCCCCAAATCCTTAAAATATATTAAATTGATTAAAATAGCATTACTTCTAATTAAATTAACTCTAAAAAGTATTATATGCCTCTCAGGGATGAATGGATAATTTTTTTTTATCTTAGTTAAGTACACATTTAATGAATTTCACTCTAATTGGCACTTCTAGATATTTTTAGAAAGTTCCCACAAAATGTCTCAAATTGATAAAATAATTAATCTAGGACAAAAATAAATTAAATAACCTTCATAAACTAATAAAACACCAAATAAACTAAATATAAAATGAATACTCAAGTTATCATATTGGCATCATAATCAACATTCACCCCTTTGATGCAAAGAGGAGAGATGCCTATCATTTCCTTAAGTCTTCCATGACTTATTGTGCATTTCCTTGGTGATGATATCATAAAATTTGTCTTCACTTCTCACATAATTAATGAAAAAGTGTTTATCATTGACCAAAACTTTGACAAAATGATGTTTGAGTTCAATATGTTTGGTTTTAGCATTGAAAAATGGATTATTAGACAATTATATCTCCCTATTATTATCACACAAAAAAAAATGTTGCTTAGGTTTGAACATATTTGAAATAAACTAATAGTCTTATCAACTATAATCTATCGGTGTAGACTTTTATCCCACTAGTTTTTGTCTACATGGTCTAGTCATTTTGCTTTGGTTTAATAAAGATCATTAGTGGAAAATAATCCCACATTTATGAGGATGTTGGGACATGTCTATTTTCTACCTATATAAGGAACTTTCTTATGTACTCTTTGGATAATGCTTTTATGAGAGAATGAAATAATTCTCTTTTTCACAACTTTATTTGTGTGAAAAAAATTTCTTTTAGTTTATGATATTTCACTCTATAGGTTTGTCACACTTGCATCATTGCTCAATTGATCATGGTGAAATCTAACATGGTATCAAATCCATTACTATAGCCATTTGCTATTTGAATCTTTGTGAAATCCTTACACTACACTCTTTCTATTTTTTGTAGTTTTGATTTTCAAGGGTTTGGTGGGGTTTTTCAAAAACTCATACATATCTTTATAGCTAGAATATATAGACAAAAAATAGATAGTGTTATAATATTCAAAGGCTACCAAAACCTTAGTATTGGTTATAAACATGACCTAGTTTCATGATAGGCATTTTCATCATTTTTTTAAGGTTTTAAGTAGTTTTATTGGTTTTTGTACATTTTTATATCATTAGAATCTTCAATATAAAAACACTTTCTAGGTTTTTCTATGTTTTTTAGATTACCAAATGGTTCTTTTCTAGTTGTACATAATTCCAAATTGATTTCTATATATCTAAGTTCTTACATGGTTTTTTGCCATTTTCAATTGGTTTTAGTGAAATTTTATATATAATTATATACTTAGAATGTTTTTAGGGATATTTATAGGCCTTCTTACATGGTGACATGGCCCCATAAATACATGCACATTTCTTCACCTTCACAAGATCGATGGCCTACCAACTTGACCAAGGCTGACTTGAATATGTGGAATCAAAACTCCACATGTTCATTCCTTGCACCTCCCTATGGCCCAAGTCTAGCCATCTTGACCCCTAACTACATGCTAATGTGTCTCATGATAACATGCACACCTAGGAATTTATAGATCAATAGTCCATTGGCTTGGCCATCACCTATGTGGTGAAACCAAAGACATGCATTCTCATGCATCATGAGACCATAATTCCCAAGGTCCTATGATCTAACAACTCAGCCTCCAACCTCACAGTGATGCAGATAGCCCTTCTACATGTTTGCATGTTTAATCTCCAGAGGTGTAGGACTCTCCTAAAATATCTAGTGAAGGTTAACAAGATGCTAGTTTTAGGGTCATGGACTCCTTGTGATGTGTGTGCAACCATCAAATTTAAGTTAGTAGTTTGTGACACTATTAATTTTTAAAAAGGGGACATTCTGGGAGTGACATAACCTCCCAAGTCATATCATAATATAAATTAACATCATCAAATTAGAGAGACCTCATCCTACCCCTTATCCCCCTGGTCATATGGTGTGGGCATATGAGGTAAGGACCCAGCTTAGCCCTTAGCCCTTGGTCATATGGAGATTAAGCCCATGGTCACTTCCAAACCAAAAATACTTAACTTTTGATCAAGAGAGTCTTAAGTTTTTTATTTTTAAAGTTGATGCATAAAATTTACTTTGGGGAAGTTGATTAAAAAATAATTTTCCAACCATTTACACCAAAAAAATTTCATGCAAGCAAAGATTTTCAAATGGCTATAACTTTTGATCAGTAACTCAAATTTGAGTGTCATAGTCTTAAAAAGTGCTTATTTTTTCATGATATATGTGTTTTTGGTATTTTTGGTCCCTCTATATCTCTCTTCAAACTAATTATTATACACTCTTAGATGCATTGTTAGTTTAGTCCAATGTCCCTCTAGTTATTTCATACTTACGCATATTCACTCAAGATGCATTATCAGTTGAGTTCGACATCTATACAAGCATTCTTGTATTTAAAACATAAGGGGGGGTCACTTTGATAGTTCTGAGGGGGTACTATGTGGTGTTGTGTATTATTTTTTCTACATTTTTTCCTTCTTTTCTAAACAACCTATTTTCTACATTATGGATTTAAGTCAAATAATTTTGCTCACACCATGTAATTATCATCAATGGAAATCATTTTGAAATCCAAGGGTTACCATAAAATTATAATGGGTACTAAGATTGAATCTATAGTAGTAGAATCAAAATAAAATGGTTCAACTATTATTATAAAGTCCATGGACTATTGTGTCATTTTGTCTCTCCTAATCTACTCTTTCACATAGAATTTACTAAAACTCCTATTCGAGTGTGGTCTACTTTGAACACACTCTTTGTAAAGTGGGATGTGATGATAGGCCATGATATAGACAATGAAATCATCAATTTGAGCCTAGATTACTACAATACCCTCCAAGACTTATTCACTAAGTTTAGAATTTTAAGGTTATAATTGAAAGAATGTGGAATTGACAAGAAAGATGAGCAACTTATTTTATTGATACTCTTTAAAATAGGTATAGATTATTTTGTATTTGTATCCACTTTATATGTCATAAAATGTGTTCTTGGAGCCACATGGAAGATGCCTACTTTAGATACATTTATTGTATACTTTATTTATGAAAAAGATAAGTTGATATAAATGGGCACAGTGAAGTCCTCAAAATATCATGCACTTTTTACTAAGAAAAAGAAGGCTTCAAACCATAGAGAGAAGAAACAGACAAAAAGAATCAAGAGAAGGATGCAAATCCTCCCACCTCCAAATCCAACTATGAATCCTCTTCATCCAGTTCTAAACCTAAGAATGATTAGATCAAACATGGGTTTTGATCAGGAAATCATGATGAAATTAAATGTTTGAAGAAGTAAATTAACCAACTTACTAAGATGTTTGAAAAACACAACATCAGTGTCCCTGATTCTACCAATCAGTACCCATCAACCCATGAATCCTCTAAGGTAAATGATCATGGTAAATAAAAGGCAACATAAAATAGTAAAGGGAAATCAAATGGAAAGGCTCTAGTTATTTTTGTATCTCTAACTCCTACATGGGTCATTAACTCTCGTGCTTTGCATCACATCACCTCTTCAAAATTGAGTTTAATTCTTTGGAAACATGTAACATGTCATGTATACAACCAGGTGATGACACTTATAGAAAGGTTATTGGGAGAGGGTCTATTAAAGTGAGTGGTGAAACATTTAATGATGTTATAAGTGTTCCCTCACTTTCAACTAATCTCCTATCAATTTACCATATCACTCTCTTTGGTCTAGGCATATAAGTTGAGTTCACTCTAGATTCAGTGTGTAATCATTTAAAATGTCACTTTAGTGCTAAGAGTGATACTTGAGACTACCTATACATAGCTTAGCCTTAGACCTATTTTAGAGCTTATTTTCACATTTATACAACCTTTGTGTGGTCCACATGCATCCTTAGTCATCCTTAAAGTAGTCCCAGACCCTCATTATTACATCCTAGCCCTTTATGCCTAGTGTTTTTCCACTTGGACACTAGCACTATAATAGGGATAGTAGCGCCATATGGCACTAGTTTCCCAATAATGGCACTACTACATTTTCCCTCCTCTTTTCACAAACAAATGTCTTTCCAAATCTTAGACCTCCTAGGGTCAACCTAGACCACTTTTAGCACCCACACAAGCACTAGAATAGTATAAATACATGATTTTTAGCCCTTTAACCACTAGGTAAAAATTAGGGGGAAATTACATATACAAACTCAGAACAAGTTATGCATAATTAAGGTTATCAATCCATATTTTACCCTACTTCTGCATACTACCATCTACATCATTTCTAAGCTTAAATTACCAAGAATTCCATTCTCAATCACATTCAAAACACTCAAGTCAACTATCATACTAGCTTCACTTACACTTGCACCAAAACTTAGGTGGGAAGAAATACATCAATCTTGATCCCCATTCAGAGTATTGGTATGTAGGTAACTCTCATCACAGCAAGGTGTTGAGGATGTCCAACCTACACCATTAACAAACACAATTTTTAGCTTGTATCAATAGGGTGCCTTATAAACATGGAGGATTAGGTTTTTCTCATAAAATCAGACAAAACATGTAATTTATAAGGTTTTAAAACTCATGCATGTAGGAATAAAACTCATAGATCTAGACACAAGTACACCCAGAAGATTAAGGCAGTCTTGCATAGAGGACACTACCACTAAAATAGGGACACTAGTGTCACATGGCACTACTATCCAATTAGGGAATTACTATCCAAAAGGGGTTTTGACAAATGAATCTTGTTTATGACACTCATACCAGCCTCTACCTTATTTTTGAGCCTCTAAATCATTCATCTTAGTCATTTTCCAATTAATTTTTTATTTGTACTATTTATTACCATTTTATGAAAGGTCAAAGTTAGTTAATTCTATAACAAATTAGTGGATGTATTTGTTGCATATTATTACCTTAAATTACTATACTCAATTCTTTAATAATATAGGATTTATATAAACTAAGTCCTTAAAGGTTAAAACATTTACTAAACCTGAATTACTTTGAATGTTGCACAAACCCTAACCCTAGATAACCCTAGGGTTTATGTTTCTAGCATTCTAAGACCCACACGCAAATTTTAGATCCATATGTCTTCTAATTTTTCTTTGATACAATCATGATAATTACTACAAAATAAGTTTATCACTTTTTATTACAAATTTTAATACTTTTATTTACATGTGTGTTCCCTATAATTTGGAATGAACTCAAAAAATACATAAACACATGTATAGATGATGTTTTATATCAATTGAAATGTATGTCATATTTCATTCTATCTCTAGCATGTTATTGTTCTCTTATGCAAAATTTAATTAAGAAACAAACCCTTACATATATATAGGATCTATTACATAAGTTAATGACTATGTTTCAAATTTCAATGTCATATCTTATGTACATGAAATAATATCCTTCTCCTCCTCATGTCCATCAGCATGATAGCTACATTCTGATGCAAGAGCATCTCAAACATCTACAATGGTATTATGAAATGCATGGTCATTTAGCTTTGGTTTGAATTTGAATTAAAATTCTTGTATTTTCCCTCATAAATGTTGTTAAGGAGGATTAATTGTCAATGTAAAATGTAAATGTGATAAGTCAATGTAAAAAAAAGTGAAAAAGAGAGAGAGATAAAAGTTGGTTAAGAGAATCCCCACATTGGGAGTGGGTTGAGAAAATAAAGGAGATGGTTGAAGTCCATCAACCATAAAGATATTTTTTTGTTGAATTTATTTTACTAATTATTAAATTGTTATGGAATCTTCTCAATAACATGTTGGAAGATCTTGTTTGTTGGTTTTGAGCCCAAGTTAGCGTAGGAGACTCTTTCAAAGAGTATTAAATGTAATGAAAGAAGGAGGAAAGAACATAGTGGAAGGATAGAGAGAATATCACATTAAAGGATAAATAATATGATCATAATAATGTAAGAGTGAAGAGGAGGTGAAGATTGTAGATGTGAAGAAGGAAGAAGATTTGCATGTAAAGACAAGGTGTGAATGTCAAATAAGGCTTGGAAGCCATTAAGACTTGATCATGGATCATGTAACTTTTAAAATTGAATTGTAAGTGTTATTTTTGATTTAATAAAGGATTAATTATTGATTATAATTTCATTGATATGCAACAGTGATTTCCTTTTGTAAAAGTTTTGGCCTAGATAGTAAGCAAGCCTGTGTAAGTGTATATGCATTTTCTTAAGAAAATTAAGGAAACAATAAACATCCATTGGTATAAATTATGTATGAGAACATTTGGAATTAAATTGAGAACATTATAATACTTTTAATTGATAACAATAAGTTTATAATGCTTTGAATATGAAAAAGGTCATGACCAGGGTTAAGATAGGGCATTATGCACCTAAGAACACAGTCCACTATCAAAGCATTACATCAATGTGAAAATGAGTGCATGAAGGTTAAATAAGTATGAAGGTAGGTCTAAGAGATAATTATAGACCTTAATTAATAATAAATAGGCTTTATAAACCCCTTTAATATCTTAAAACCCCAAAACTTGACTCTCAAGTTTGTACATGACTAAGACAGGGTAGTAAGAAGAAGTTTACATATATTATGGGATAAATGATTTAGCTGAGTCCTTTTAGTATGGGAACATGAATATATATAATATATTAGGTTGTTTTAGGTATTATTATGCTTTAGGATCATTTTGAAAATCTATTCACTAAGAAAAAGGAAGGAAACCCCTGCTCGTAATCACAATACACAGTCCATTTCAAGTGAGATCTTCTTGTTTAGAATGTAAATAAGGTTATTATGGTTGATTATATGAATGGAATAGATTAAGGGTACATTTTCAGACCATAATAAATCATTTATAACACTCCCAGCTCCATTTAGTATGCTTTCGGCCTTGTGTAGGCTTGGGAAAGCCCTAAACTAGTGTTTAGGTTCTAAAAAGAGTTTCAACCATAAAAAATACATGAAACTTTGGGATATTTATATTTTAGGTGTTATGAAACTATTTAAGGTGGTGTAAAGGCATTAAAGTATGGAAAATTATGAAAAATATCAATTGCAAATTGAATACTAAGTGAGTGTAAGCAAAGTGAATAAGCCAATATTGGAAAATAGCTTTTTGTCCAAAGAAGGGTATAAAATAATGCTTGATTCACCTATAGTAGGATAATGGGTATCCAAAAAGGTGAATTTTTTTATCTAAAATTCTATACTTTGCTCAGGATAAGGAGGTTTGCTTGATAAGAGGGTTAATTAGAGAAGGGGCACCACATTGATTCATATCATAAATATTATTGTGCATATCATAGAATGCATGGACACCACATTGATTCATGTTTAGCATTAAAAAGTAAAATACAATAGATAAGGGATATATGTGACTCAAATAGTGACACATCATCCAAACAACATACAATGGTGCATCTACAAATTCAAAAAGAGTCAACTTTAGAAATAGTACAAAAGTGGTTACCAAAACATAAGTCAAAAAAATAAAAGGTTCAAAAAGTAAAATCAAAACAATAAATAGTGTAACAAGTGTAGACACCTAAATCTAGCCATTGATAACTTCTAATTAGGCTTTTGGCCAATTTCCACCTAAAATGCACAATTTGGCTTAAAAACACTAAAGCACTCTAAATGATGTGAAACTGACATGTTCAAGTGCCAATTTTGGATAGGGTATCACTAAATGGGGTAATGAAATTTATGGGCTAGCTAACTTTGATCAAATCATTTCGAGTCAAAATGCCAATTTTGCACCTAGGTACTATGGATTGCTCTTTTCTATCAAATCTCTTACACAAGGCATGTGCCTTTGTTATTTTATTTTCATAACATCATAAATTGGATAATGGATCCCATGCATGTGGCATTGACTTCTAATTCCAATTTAGTCAAATTTTGGACCAATAACAAGGCATTCTGATCAATTTGAATAATTTGTGTACAAAGTGCTTAATCATGCTTAGGAGCTAATTAACCCAAATCAAGGCATAATCAAAAATTCTATGGAAACTTGTTTAGTACTTATTTTTGGAAATGAATACTGAATATATACATCATCATATAACCTCATTTCTTGGGAAGACATCCCTAGGCCATAAATGCCATAAATATCAAGATTCATGCCTCCCATGCCTCATCAATGCCTTCCATGATGCCCTCTATGCCTCTTAATTTCCCCTTATGATAATGTCATGATGAGGATAATTAAAAACTTAATTCCAAAAATTTAATTAATCCTCAACCACACATCTTCATCTTACGATGGATGGTTCAGGTTGATTCTAGATATTCTCAAAAATCTATAAATAGAGAGGCCATGAACATCATTTCTAAGCTATTTTGGTGAAAAGTTATAATGCACAAATACCTTCAATAATCCATTAAAATTAGTGCTACCATACCAAATTGATTTCAATCCAATCCAAGCCATGAGCCAAAGGTGCCAAGGAGAGATGGAGGTAGCCAAGCTTCCATTGCCAAGGACTTCATGAGCACAAGCTGTGCAAGCCACTACAACAAGCATTTTAGAGCATCCAAGGAAGGTAAAAAAGGTTTCTTTTGTATATTAGTTGTGTGTTTTATTCATGTTTATTAACTAATCTCTCCCTAGTGTCTAGGCCTAGATATGTTATGCTATTTAGTGTGTTTCTTTCATTTGGTTTTCATTTTGGAACTAACACCATACTAACCATCCTCTCTTGAGTCAAATTCCTAAATTCACATATCGAATGCCTAGTGGGACTAGACACATCTCACACATGAAGAAAACCATTTTGTATCTTTAAAATATTCATTTGGACCATTAAAACTCTTGTAAATTGATTTTCTAACTTTATTTTGCCATTTTTGTTTGCCACCAGTTTATACAGTAACTGACATTAGATAGTAAAATTGATATCAATTGGATAGATTAAAGGATGTTGATTAGTAAAACTAACATCGATTGGATACCTGTCATCAGTCACATTGGTATAACCAATGTCAGTTAGATAACCATCATCAGTTAGAGAATATAACCATCATCGGTTATATAACCAATTTCAGTCATTGTGTTTTTCTTAAAACACAGACCCAAGAACTCTTTTTTTAAAGTTCATTATTTCAAACCCAAAATAAATTCAAGGCTAAAGGATATGCTAACATTTTTTTTTCAAGACCAAGATTGACATTTTCTAAAAACATGTTTTAGATCACCTTTTTCATGCTTAAAAATCAATTAGAAACTTTGTTTTGGTGTTTAAAAAAAAATTCAGATGTTTATGGTGAATATTTTCAAAGTTTGCAACTAAGACCAAGGGGCCAAATGAACACCACCTCATTTTCCATTTGGGCTTAAAAATGAACTTACCTTTTCAAAGTTTTTTGTGTTTACTTAGTTGTTTATATTAAATTTTTGTTTGGAAAAAAGAGGGATGTTACGTGTATGCTCTTCCATTTGTCCCATTTAGGTAACCCTTAAAATCAAAAGCACCATTCCTATTGCAAGTATCCTAGTCCAAGGCTAAGAAATAAAGTCATCTAAAGTACTCTGCAAAAACTTGTCAAAGTTTGGGTGACCTTGAAAATGACCCTAAAGTCTTTTTTTTATGTCTTTCATTTCATTGCATCTTGGCTTACGAGGGGGATGTCATTACCTCCCATGAGTTTTTTTAGGAAGCTTTGACCTAGGGTTTAATCTCCCAGCATTGACTTAACTTGATCCTAATTAGATTTGCACACGAGATGTATCTACATTTGGACATTACACTACACTGAGCAAACATCAAGATGTAATGGTTGTAAAAAGTACTAGACTTTTTTACAACTAGCCAATGCCACGATCACCCAATTTTTGTGCTTATCTTTTGCATGATTAGACATGAAAGTCATTGTGTAATTAATTCCCCTAGAATGATCAAAACCTTTCTAGTTTTAGTCAACCCCATTTTTCCATACCCTTGTTAGGATTTGGATGATTATACTTAGTGTATTTTTTGATCATTTTCTCATTTGGTATGTTTTGAGACTAAAACTTGTTTGTTTGTTTATAAATCCATGTCAAAACCAATTTGTCTATACGTAACTCTTTTGTCTAAAGAGGTGTTATGTTGGTTGTTTTACACCACACTTATACCTTGAAATTTTTGCTAAACTTGTTGGTGTGTGTGTCATTTGAATTATAGAGGGTGGCGTTATGTTACCCAAATCATGTCAAACCATTTTGCCTTTGAGTCTTTGAAACATAGTATTGACCACATCATTTGAGCATGTTTGCACTATTAGGCTGCTTAATTTGTTTCAAGACTAGTTTACCTTGCACCAAAACCATTGTTTCAAACCATGTCATGTATACTATTTAGACCTTTGTCTTGTGTTTTCATGTTGTCTAATCTTGTCTAACCTATTTGGTCAAATCCTTGTTTTCAGCGTTGAGTTTTCAATTAGCTTTGTCAAGTTTGGATTCAAACATTGGTTGATTTATGTTTAGGCCTTAATTCATGAGGCTCATATATAGATCTTTATCTTTTGGATTGCATAACTTTAGTTAATCGATTACCCAAATTTTAAAACTATTGATGGTTTTTTGGTTTAGTACCTATCCTTATCATTGTTTGTGCCTTTATTTGGGAAAACACAATCTTTTTTCAAAGAGCCTTTTATCATATGCCTTATGCCAATTGATCATGTTCATGTTTGATTCTATGTGTTGGGTTTATGTCAAGGTTGTTTCCAAACTTTTTAGATTAAATCAAATCACATCATGCCTATTTGTTTGAACCTATATTTTGACTCCACATTTGGACCAAAGACCTAGTCACTCAACTTTTCCCTTTCCTAGTTTAGACCTTGTTTGGAACACTTTAACCTAGACCTTTGACATGTCAGTTTTTATTCAGATGCTTGACCTTTTGTGTGTATGACATTTGACATTAGACAATTGATGTTAGACTATTTTATGTCAAGTTTTAGCACCAACCATCTTGGAGATACAGTTCCCCTTTTAGACCACATTGGAGATACAGCTTCACCTTTTGACCAAGTTAGACCAAGCTTAAACCATTTGTCCTTTGGACATAGTTTTTTTAGAGTTTGTATAAATCTAAGCCTTTTTGTTTCAGAGATTTCATCATTTATGTAGATATGTCTCACCACACTTATGGTGGAGTCACATACAATCCAACTTATGATAGAATGGCTGCACAAAATCCCACTAGGAACCTTTATAGAGAAAGATTTTCTAAGGAGTTTAATTATTCTCCCTGTAATACTCCATATGGGGAACATAGTCAAAATTCATAAAATCCAAATCAAGACCTTGATTGGGATGAAGAGGCTTGTGAAGAGGACTTTGAAGACCCAACTATAGATAATATTGTTTGGGATACAGATCCATACCCTATTTACAATATTTTATACATGGAATATAGTCAAGAACTAACTTATGAGCCAACTCACAATTGGGATGATATGGTTTATGAGGAAGACTTGGATGCTTTGGCTTATATGAGTAATTAGGCTCCACCACATCGTATGATTTCTATTCTAAGACCACAATATCACACCATTCCCATACTAAGACCTCATCCTTTGGTTTGTGTGAGAAATTAGATTCCATAATGCCAAACCATTTTTATACCATGACCTCATCCTTTGGCTTGTGCAATCAATCAAGCTCCACAACACCCCTTCATCATTCTAGGACCTAGTCTTTTGGCTTGTATGGGCAATCAATCCCCACAATGCCCTATTGTTACCATCTTAAGACTTTGTCCTTTGGATCATGCAAGCAATCATGCTCCCTAAAGCCCTACCATTATCCAACTGTAATTCATTCCTCATCTAGTACCAATTCCATCCAAACCTTAATCGATCCAATCATTTAAATACCAAGCTATGTTCAAAACTAGTATCTTGTAACTCACTAGAAACCAAGTCCAAAATAACCAACCAATTCAATATGTTTTTATTGAACCAACCATTTGTGATAAGTCAACCTATGATAAATTGCTTATTGATCCTATAGCAGTTGTCAAGGAGGCTCACACCAATGAGTTAGTCTTTGTTGAATCACTTCTTAATGATTATAACTACCTTTGGTAAAATCATTACCTTGACCATGTATCTATTTTTCAAGAGTCTCTTATTGATAAGCCAGTCTTTGACGATTTTTCTCTTCACCTTTTTCCCATCCTAGAGGAGTCCCACTTTGATAAACCTATCTTAGTGAAGCCCATCATACTATTAAAGGTTGTTACTTATCCAATACTAAACATTCAATAAGACATCATTATAATAGAGTACCCATTAGATGAAGAATTAGAATTAGATTCAAGTTCTAGTTTTGAATCGACATCAAATTTAGCATCAAAAATAGAATCAACATCAATCTCAACAATGGATTAAGAGTCCCTTGAGTTAGAATAAGATTCAAAATAAGAATATGTTCATAGTTGTTACAACATTGGTTATGCATGCCTTGCAGATCAATTTGAATACATTTTTTATCCTCTATAGTTTTTGAGGATGAGTACTCTAGATTTGACACAAGCTATCCTAGTATCTTCTATGAGGATTGTGTAGCCTCTCCCCATTCTATTACCATTTCATAGGCCATTAACATCAACCAAAATAGCCATATTATTGGCATTCCATCTCCCATAAGTGTTGATTGGGACTGATAGAATCAAACTTTGTTGAAATGCATCCATGGTGATATAGCAATTGAAGAAGAGCAAGGAGGCCAAAACTAAATTCATGTATCAGAAGAGCACTCTCCTAGTGAAACCTTTTCAAAGGCACTAGGGGATAATCAAAGTCAGAACTCAGCATCTTCTAGTGAAACATTTTTAGAAGTGATAGAAGAAAATAAAATTCAAAATCCAATATTCATTAGTGAAACCTTCTTAGAGGCACTATGAGACAATCAAGACAAATTTATTAGTGAAAACCTCTTTGAGGCACCAATAGCTGAGCACAAAAGTTCTTCACTGCTTGATGAAGACATAATCAAAGATCAAATCAAAATAGCTTCCTATCTACAACCTAATCAGATGGTAACTACTTTCAATGTCAAACAACAACAAAATATGGTGGTCTTATTGAGAAAACAAGTCTTCGGCCCTACCATAACCAAATTTATGTTGAATCTGGCATCAACAACATTACATGTGACTTAAAGTCCTAATCTTCATTTGTTTCCCAACCATTCTACATTCCATTATCATCTACCATTCCATTTCATAATCAAACCTACCATATATTATTTATCCTTGTTTACCATCCATGGCTGCACTTTCCTTTAAAGAGGCTAAAAAGATACCTTGTCTCGATGTTTGAAGGAATCAGAATCAATTACCAGTGAAGATCACAAAAGCATTCTTGGCATCCAAATCTATAGGTAGTTCTTGATAGAGCTACTATTTATATGAGGTGTGGGCTAGAAATTGACATGATCAAGTATTATGTTTGTATCATTTATTGATTGGGATTTACATCTCCATGTCAACATGAAAAATAGAATCATATGTCATTTACCATACCCAAGCCAAAAACATGTACCATATCATTTCACATTGCCATGCCATTTCCATTTTTACATATGCCTATTTTATATTTTTATAGATCCTACCATTTACCCCATCACTTAGGGGTAACCCTCTTAACATTTTATCTAATTTATCAAACCATCATTATCCTAAGCAATGTCATTCCATTCCTATCTAGACCAACACCTATTTTTAGTCATCCTACCCAATCTTGTTTTGATCTTGGTTCATTTGGTTCTTTCCACACCTTTTTTTGAGAGGATTTTGATCAAGTTTCAATAATCAATCAATTCTATGTTTAAATGATCATCTATGAAATTAGTGTGACAGTTGATCTGGCAAGATATCTTTCATCCTATCCATGTTTATTTATGTGAGCTTAATTATAACTGCCTATAGGCAAATCAGTGTTTCACCAGTCTTGCTACTAATTATAACCACCTATGGGTAAATTAGTATCATTGACTTTTACCATTGTATCCTAGTTATAACCACCTATGGTAAAATTAGTGGCAACACTTGTTTATCATGCATTGCTACATCACCTTGCCGTTATTGTTTCCATTTGATTGGCCATTTTCTAGATTTGAGAACTTACTAAGACCTAGTTGGTTTTTCCTCACCTTTTGTGTGGATGGAATTACTATGACTTGAGGTCATTTTAGAAATATTTGGGTCATTCTCAATTCATGTTGAGGTCACCTCAGTCTCCCTTTTCATATGCTCTAACCATTTTATGAGCAACCTAAGCCATGCTCTCACCATTTTACGAGATTCAACCATTTAGTGTCTCATCATTCTCGATTGAGTTGAGAACCTCCAAAACAATTCAAAAAAAATTTGAAAATTTTTTATAAAAGAACAAAAACATAGACCACTTCTTTACCTTAAGGATTTTGGGAACCCTTACTAAGTTACAAGCAAATCACTTGTCATTTAGTTTCCCCATCTTTTTTGGCCTTTTTCTCTCATGCACTTGCTATTTTGCAATACCATTCCTCTTCTTCTCTAACATCCATTATGTTTGTTTTCATTAGTTATCACATTCTTCCCATTCCCTAGGAGAACTACATTTGACCTAAAAAAATTTATTGGATATTACATCCATGGAACTATGTAGGCAACATCCACTTGCCTAGTGCATATAGAGACAGCTTGACCACCCCCTTCCTTTTATTTTATTCCCCCATTTTTATTTTTATTTTAAGTTATCACCTATTTTTTAGGGGAAATATTCATAGGGTTTCTCTTTCATTGTTTTTTTGTTTGTTTTTGCTTATTTTGTTTGTTTGTCTGCCTGTTTGTTTGCTTTTAGCAATATTTTCTCTATTTAATTTATGTGTGTTCATTGGGTGATTCCTTGCCCACACTTACACTTGAATCCATCCATATTCATATGTTTACATTATCATCATTGTTTCTATCATTGGTTCATTGTTTTCTATTGAGTATTGGATTACAGGAGTCAGTCCTTATGCATATTTTGACCAAGTCCTCATGATGTTATAGCATGATGCCTACCAACATGTGCTAAAACAAACCTCATCTTCAAGAAGACTATTAAATATGGTGGCATCTCTTTAGCATTGACATCCTGATTCCATCCTAATCATATCCCAAACAAAGTAATTAAACATCAAAAAATTCAATCTTTATTAGTTTAAATGGTCATCTCCCTACTAATAGGTTGTTCCAATTCATCATTACCATCTATGTTAAGTTATCATCCTCTTCAACTAAGTTTATCATGTTTGAAATAATTGAGTTCCAATGATTATAATCACCTATGGTTAAATAATTGCACACTATCCCACCTACATTTTTCAATGATTATAACTACTTTTGGGCAAATCATTGTGTTACCATACCATGTTACCACTATTAGGGTGTAATGTTTATAATCAGATTTGAGCAAACCATTATTCACCATCCCACTTGCATTCTCAATGATTTTTATTGCTTTTTCAATATCATTATGTTTTCACCCCATCATCTTTCCTTTCTTTGGTCCCCTCATGTCACTTCTTTCTTTTCAAGGGACCGTTTGTTGACTTACTTGTGCCAACCATTCCCTCGAGGGGGTATCATATAATTAGTTAATCATTATCATATTTGTAAGAATACATGACCTTTTAATTATTTGAGAAGATGTTACTATGCTTATAGCTTTCAATGCCTTCCAAAACAAGGGTAAATTATAGACACCTAAATCTAGCCACTAATAACCTCCAATCAGTAAATTGGCCAATTTCCACCCAAAATGCATAATTTGGACTAAAACACTAAAGCACACTAAATGATGTGAAATTGACATATTCAAATGCCAATTTTGGCTAGGGTATCACTAAATGGGGTAATGTAATTTTTGGGCCAGCTATCTTTGATCAGATTATTTTGAGTCAAAATGCCAATTTTGAACCTAGGTAATATAGATTGCTCTTTCCTATCAAATATCTTACACAAGGTGTGCACCTTTATTATTTTCTATTAATAACATCCTAAATGAGATAATGGATCCAATGCATTTGACATTGACTTTTAATTCCAATCCAGTCAAATTTTTGACCAATAACAAGGCATTCTGATCAATTTGAGTAATTTGTGCACAAAGTGCTTAATCATGCTTAGGAGCTAATTAACCCAAATCAAGGCCTAATAAAAAATTCAATGGAAAATTTTTGAATAATTATTTTTGGAAATGAATATTAAATATCTAAAACATCCTATGACCTCATTTCTTGGGAAGACATCCCTAGGCTGTAAATACCATAAATATCAGGATTCATGCCTCCCATGCCTCATCAATGCCTTCCATGATGCCCTATATGCCTCTTAATCGCCCCTTCTTCCAATGTCATGATGAGGATAATTAGAAACTTAATTTAAAATATTTAATTAATCCTCAACCACACATCTTCATCTTAGGATGGATAGTTCAGGTTGATTCTAGACATTTTCAAAAATCTATAAATAAAGAGGCCATGAACATCATTTATAAGCTATTTTGGTGCAAATTTATAATGCCTAGCTTCCTTTAATAAGCCATTTCAATTAGTGTTACCATGCCAAATTTATTTCAATCCAAGCCAAGCCAAGCCAAGCCACAAGCCAAAGGTTCCAAGGAGAGATGGAGGTAGCCAAGCTTCAATTGCCAAGGACTTCATGAGCACAAGCCAAGCAAGCCACTACAACAAGCATTTTGGAGCATCCAAGGAAGGTAAAAGAGGTTTATTTTGAATTTTATTTGTGTGTTTTAATCATGTTTGTTAACTAATCTCTCCCTAGTGTCTAGGCCTAGAGATGTTATGCTAGTTAGTGTGTTTCTTTTATTTTGTTTTCATTTTGGAACTAACACCATACTAACCATCCTCTCTTGAGTCAAATTCCTAGATCCACAACAAGCACTAGTAAAGCAAGAGATGAAAATATACTTCTCCAAAATGAGGCTCAACTTTCAAATTACTATGGGTTTGGTCAAAAATATCTACAACAATTTGATTATCATGATCAAGGTTTGGGTAAGTAGGCCCAAGGCATCACTTCTCATATTCTAGCAGTTGATAATGTTGGTCAATAAGGTTTGGTATTTATTGAAAATCCTAACTCATATCATTCATAAATATATTTTATCAAGTCAAAAAGTATAGATACACAAGAAATGTTACAAAAAAGAGAAAGAACTTAAGTTGAAAAGTTAAAATCATGATAAGCCAACAAACATTCTCAAAAAAGGCTTTCTAGGAAAAGAGCCTCCACAAGACCATATGTCTAAAATAAACATAGTTTCCAAGGTTAAATAAAAATAAATATTCTAAAGCATAATTCCAAAAGGTGAACTCCACAATACAAGGTAATTCCCTCTAACATTCTAGGTTATTATGATTTTGATGATGAATAATACCCAGATTCATACCACAACACCATTCAACTTTAACATAACAATCACATTGCACGAGAGATTACCATTTATATTTTTGGCATAGGCCATAGTGATATTGAGTCTTCCATGAGACTCATCGGTTAATATTATTCCTCCCTACTTATACATACTTTCCTTCTTTCTTGATCCTTGTACATAGTTTCATTTTTATGTTTCTTGTAAATAGTTTATATCTAGAAAATAAAAAAATACTATAATATGTAAAAAACACAAAAACATTCAAACATTTTACTCATAAAATACAAAATTAATGATTGTATGCATTTCCATATTTACATTTCTTATATTTTATAGACAATACATATGTTATCTATCTTAGTATAGTCATTTTTATCATACCTACATGCTTCACTTATTCTTGTCAAGTGCTTGCAGATTACTAAAAGACTCAGGTCCACTACACCGATCTAGATTTGTTATTATCTACTCACCATTGGAATTTACACATATACATAGGTTCTTGATTTGACACATTCACCCATTTGGGGGCACCCTATACATAGTTTTGATACCAAGTTACATATTTCTATACTCTACATCACAGTTTTAGCATTGTTATATCTTGATATTGATCATGATATAATTACTTAGATTTTTTACCATCTATTACTACTCTAGACTCAGCATATATACATCTTACATCTTACATGGATTTGTATTACATGTTCATACATACTTTCATTTATAGATTGCTTAGTTTAAATTTGATTGTGTCTCTATGCTTCTTATATTCAAGGGCACTTGAATATGCCATTTTTATTTGTCTCTTTGACACTTATTTTCATAGTATGTATGCTTTGGAAATATTTCCATGTCCTTGTGTGTGCTTTCCTGATTATGTCTATGGACATTTGAACATCTCCATCTATGTGACTTTAAGCCAACATGATTATTGTTTATGTATGTGGACATTTGAACATGTCCTTATAAGTCTTGATTTCTTAGATTTAGTGAGTTGTGCTCATGTCCCTTGTATTATGGCCCCTTTCCCTACTTTGCACGCCCCATGTGTGTTGTGTGTATGTTTCATTATATGTGCCATGCCCGTGACACTTGTCTCTTGATTGTTACACACTCTAGTCTTTTATTTCCTAAAAAACCTCATGCATCTCCCCTTCCTAATTAGGTGTCATGATGGACATAATTCCCCATCCCCCTAGGTATCTACTCAATTTTTACTCAAATTTGATATTACATACATTTTTATATTTATCTTGACACCAATGTGAATGCTAGACATAACATAAATCACATATTATAAAATTATGATTAGATTATCTTACATTTTGATGTTATGTATGCATATTATATTATATTATTATGCAAATAACATATATGCTCTGGATAAAACACATTTTTCAGATATTTTTCTTTTGAGGATAGTTTTTGCATAGGTTCAACATCCTAGTTTCTACACAAGTTCCCTACATCCCATAAACGTTATTATACCCTTAAAATCAATTAAATGCCATCATTAACACATTAAATAATATTAATTGCCTACTAATCTACCCATTAGCTAACTTACCAATTTAAAATTCCCTTTTATTCACCTAACCATCTACCACCCTACTAACCGAGCCTTTCCTACACCCACTCCCTAGTAGAGATTTTAGAATTAGATAATTCTAGAATCTCCTCTAATTTATCCCTTCTCCTCTATAATCCTCTATTTGAGGTTTCCAAGGAATTAAAAATTCTTTGAAAATTCCTCAACCATTGATCTTAATAGCTCAATATTAAATATGATCTATTGATTTTCCCTCGGCTTATATACAAGCCATACCTCCATGACCAACTAACTTTGAGAACTTGGAAAACCTTGAGAGCCATAACTATCCATTATATTTGCAGCCATTATAGAATCACTTCTATAGCCTTGTAAAAATATAAGAATCCATTGAAGCCATTATCAAGATCAATCAAGCAATCCAACAATCTAGTTATATTTCACCCAAATCAGCTTGGCAATATTAGAGAGAAGCTCTAAGAGATAAAAAGATGGTAATAAATCTTATTGTAAGTATCTAATTGTTATTTTATACCTATTACCCCTAGGTAAATAGACAAGTGAAAGATACTAACAAGACTCTTATCAAGATAATGAAGAAAATAATCAATGATGTAGGAAGAAACTAGCACTTGTAATTATATCTTACATTCTGGTCTTACAAAACTAGTGTCGAGACACCCATTGGGGCCACTCTGTACTCTCTAGTATATGGTATACAATCCATCTTGATTTTATAAGTGTAAATCCCTTATTTATGCATCTCATTTTGGGGCATCATTATTAGCTATAATTTTTGACAAGAAAGGCTACAAGAGTTAGAACTTCTGGATGAAAAGTGTCAAAAAAATTTAAATCGCCTTCAAGCATATAAGAATAAACTAAAAGGCTAATATCACAAAATGATCTAGTCATGAGAGTTTTAATTTAGAGATAAAAATGGGAAATTTGAATCTAATTAGCTCAGGCCCTATATAATTTTATCTAAATTTGGATTAGGAGCCTATAAGTTAGCTACATTTGAAGGTGAAGATCTCGATGAGCCAATGAATATCATGCATTTAAAATGCTTTTATACTTAATAGGATCAATCTACCTCCATATATTATTCCCCACTCTTGGGGTCATATGAATTTCCATTTCACTCTTCCTATCCTCTATCCACTCCATTCCATCATTCTACCACTGACCCTTGTCTTAAAAAGTGGGAACATATTACAGGTTTAAGTAGAATCAAGAGATAGATATAAAAACTGGGGAAAGTTATCACTTGTTGTGTGAGGGGAACATTTTTTTAGGAGTATTTTCGAGTCTCTCTATCCAATTTTTATATATCCTCCATTTTATCACCCCTCATACATATCCCATCACATCCTCCTTGATGGTTATGTCTCCTACTAGCCCCAACTTATATCCATTCCCATCTATCTCTATCCATCCCTAAGCCATGGTCCATAATCTCCCACTAATTTAATCATTATGGAAGGATCAAATGATAGTCTTTATTTAGTATCCATCATGCACTACTAAATCTTGATCAATCATCCTAGGCCCTATAAATAGTTGTTTTTTATTAAAGTGGATCCTTATCTCACTCAAACATTTTTTGGGCACATTTCAACCCATGTACATATTTTTAGTGGTTATTAGTTCCATTATACATAATCATTTCATTAAGTTTCTTCATACCATCACTATCTTAGTTTATTTTATCTTGCTTTGTCTTTTGTCTATATGTGTGTGTTTAAATGAGTATTGTTGCTTCATAAGCCCTTAAGTTTTGTATATATTTGTTACAATTAGTTAAATTATCTTATTTTATTTTTATATATTATCTTTTTACTTAATGGGAATGAGGATGGTCTAAATGACTTCCTAAACTCAAATTGAGCAAGTCAGTCAAAATAAAGCTCCCCACGCACCATGATTTAATGTGCCCTTGAATTTTATCATGTCACTAGCACACATCTATCCACCAGTGCAATATTGAAATGGATTACCTACATCAATCATGGATTAAAAATGTCCCATCACATCCCCCCAATCCAATTTTTATCCAACTTAATCATCCTAATTTATTACCATAATTCCCACCTATCTCCTTCGTGCAGGAGGATTATTACCCTACCTAAATTTGTGAGACATAACATTAAATAATGGATTGTCTTCATTAGCACATTGATTAACCTAGTTCCTAACATTTTTTCATACCCCATATTCATATAATTTTACCATAAACACATCCCATTAAATACCATCACATCCATATAAGCATTAATCAATATCATAACATCTTATAATCATCACATCATAATCATTTAATCAAATTCATATACATCTAACATCCATTTCATATACAAATCATAATCATCATCATATCATATAATACAATGCATACATATCTAACCTCACTATCTAACTAACCATTCACATCACATCATAAGCATAACATCACCTCATATAACTCAAATATAATTGCATCCATCACACATACCTCATAATCAAAACATCAATAAAAACATAATCATAAATAATGATAAATTCATACGTCATAACACATCAAACTCTCATAATAATCATCATATATAATAATAAAATGTCCATAAGGAATCCATGTCAAAATATATAGATACAAAATATGGGCATCAGGGGCATCAATGTGTTATAATATAAAAAATTCCATCACATGATACAAAATCTCAACTATAGCTCAGGTGGTCCCTATGGATTGTGATGCATAGACTGAGATGATTTGGCTCTAAAATTAGCTACATGCTACCCAAGATGCACTATCGCCTCATATAAGTCTCTGTAATATTTTGCCTCACATGTTAGTCTCATGATGTTTTGTATAACCCCAGCCATCCCACCTATTGTCATGGATCCATCTACCTCCTCCTTAGCCCTCTCAGACACTTATACCTTCCCTATCAAAACTCTAATCTAGCCCTACATATGTCCAATATGATCTTATAACCAGTAATCTATGTATCATGACTCTAAATCTAGATCTATAACATCATTATTTGAGCCTATAGAGAGGTCACCTATCCCTATAATCCTATGATTTGCCCCTATACAATGGTCAATTAGCTATCTCTTTGTGCTATATATCCTTGTAGCTGGGCTCAGATCTAGTCTCTCTATAGTAATACTTGAAATCTTAGAGATACATGCTTGTACCTCCATCTTGATTCATCCTATCAATGACCTCTTACCCTCAATCAAAGGATGCTAGGATGGCCCTACATGATCTCCACCCCTGATACCACCATCCTATGTACCACTACTACCAGCTTGAATTATAGATGCTACTTGATCCCCATATGAGCATCCTAAGTCTCCCTCATCTACATCCATAACATCTAGACCTCCCTATCCATACTTTAGATCTTGATATAGGACTTGTCCTCTCCTCCACCTCCCCAACCTCACCTGTGCCTATAATAATCTCCTCACAACCCCCTCCTCACTTTATCCCTACATCTGAGTAATTTCATTGGTAGCCTCTATGACCACCATGTGGTGTATGTATCTATGATGCCTGGGATTTGAATGTGTGTCTAAAACTCCCACGCTATTTGGCAATGCTATCATAATTAACACACAATAAGTCCATATCCACTAGTATACCTCACTATATCCTCTCCTAATCACTCCATGCAAATATGTGATCCTTTCTTGAAACATCTCAAGGCAACCCAAACTGTCTCTGTACTTGATCTAGTTTGTAGTGCTTAATAATGTAATCCCTTTGACCTATGAGGTAGCATTCCATCATCATATACAGTGTGACCTCTACCTCCTCCCATCTAAACTAAAGTTCCCTATAAGAAATCCAAGTGATATTCTTAGGTCATAATCCATCCAATGCCTTCCTATAAAATCTCATCTCTTCTACATGGCCTTTTAATTCCCCTAGTAAGATGTGCCAACCAAAGACAATTAGCTCATGTAACTATCTAACTACATGATTACCTAGGGGACATTATATCACTATGTGCTCCAAGCTCCAAATATTTAGCAATAATGAAGGACCTAAGATCATGTCTCCTCTATAAGCTCCCATATGCAACTCATGATACAAATGAGCCAAAACTACTAAACCCTAGGAAAATACCCTAAAGTCATGTACCATATCTGACACTAGATCCCAAAGTTTCAAATGAAACCACTATCCACTCTTGTCTAAAAAGATTATGTCAGTCAAAATAAATACTAGTGTCAATCTATCAATGGTCCCCTCCCTCAGACACCTGTATATATCCACTCATACATTTTGCACACTAATCTATGGCCTCCTTACTAATCTCTACACTATCACACTGAGTGTGTAAGACTACTAATAGATCCTCTACCCTATCATCAGTAACTAAAATATTTGGTACACATCTTCCAAAGTCACCATCATCTATCCTATCACAAAGTATAAGGTACTTATCTTCAATTTCCATCTCTCTACCAATGTTGTAATGAGATCTCAATCAATCCTCACCATAAACATAGTCAGAACATAATATAACCCTAATAGCTCTAATACACAATACTCCATTAGGGTTAATAAGTGAATTTTTTGAATTATTTAGGGCCATTATAGTCAATATGCCATCACCCTTAAGTCTTCTTAAACTAATTATGCATTCAATCATTAAATTCATTGAATCACACATTTAGCTGCCTAATCACCTTACTACCTTAACCAACTTGTCATCCCAAATCCCTCCCTTCACTCATTCCCCTAATCCATAACTCACCTTTCCCTAATCATATTTATCCTAACCCTAACCCTAAGTCATAAACCCAATAAACCATTTACATCACCTAATCTACACCTCCACCCTAATATCCCCTAACTAATTCATTCCCTCATCTCACCTACATCCCTAACCTAATTAACTTACCCTATCTATCCTTAATCCCCCCACCCATCCTCCCTCTCCTATCCATTATCTACTCACTAACTACCCCTATCTTAAGTCCCTACCCTAACCTCTCACAAATCAAAATGTGTATTTATCCTAACACATCTTATTTATCCCTACCTTAGCCATTTTAACTCATCAAACACAATATCGCAATTCATGATTTAACCCTAACCAATAGTCTTGATGATACCAAAATCTCATCTCATGGTTTTTCATAACTATGACTCCCTTCCCATGATATCATGATATTGTGACTCACTTTTTGTGGTATTATTATACCATGATTCACTTGGTATGGTAATGTAATATTATATCTCACAACTACATTAACACTACTCATAGGCATAATAATGCAACTTAGGGTATTACCCTCAATTGTAATATTGCACCAATAGTGTATCAAACTAAAAAACCATGAAATAAATGCTCAAAATCAAAAAAAGCATATGGTAGGGGTTAACTACATACTAGTGGTCTTGCATCCCTAGGTCTTTGTACCTCTCTGACTCTCTCACCATGATGTGAAGCACATGGGATGTAGTCCATGGTCCTATCTCTAGAGCACTATTTCACCAAGGCTAATAGTCAAAATAATCCTTTTTTACCTTTTTTATCCTCTTTTACCCCTTTTTTACCTTCCATCACCCGTATAACCCTAACATACCCATTATCCTATCCTATTAGCCCCCCCTTCACTCTTAAATCATGTATGCCTTATCTATTATCCCATTTAATCAAAAACTATCATCTTTAAGTTGTTCAAGGCATGGCCTTCCACCTCCCCATCATCCATCCCAATCTTGAGCCATAACTACATTAGCTTGAAGTCTTATAAGACTATGTAGGTAGTACCTAGCCATGGTCTTATGCTCAAGGATAGCTCAACCACTATTAGCCCCTCATCATGTCCCATCCTAGATTGATCACTCAACATTATTACATCATTTTATGCTACGCATATCACATAAAGTGGATTATTATCATTAATCCACTCATTTGATCCTTGTTATAGGATTTCATCACCCTAGAATATGTCCTTACTATGAGAAATATCACCAACTTGTTGCCTATCCCATATCTTTATTTCTTAGAAAATATCTATCTTAGGAAATCACATTCTCCTTTTTAGACATCGATCATTTGTCTAAAACCCATCTCTCAAAGACTAAGCCACTTTATCCCCTAATATCTATATTTGGGGCATCTCAATTATAGTTATATCATTACTTGAGGCATCCCAACCCTATCTCAATGTCTTAGTCTTCTCCCACCCATAAGATTTATGTTTGAGTGACCATCTAAATCATTTCTCACTACATGCTTCCTCAAGGGGGCATCATACCTACCAACAACATTTACATTCATGACCATGGTTTTTATTTGAAAGGCCATTACTCCTTCAACTTCATCTACTCATAATACCCTTTCAAAGAGGGGGAAAATGTATGCACCTAAAACTATTTTCCCTAATAATTCTATTAAACTTGCTAATTTAACCCATAATCATGTTCCCTAGCCAATTAACTAATATCCTAGTTCTTACACAAGTTTCTTACATCCCTTGACCCCTTACTATACCCTTATAATCAATCAAACACCATTATTAACCCATTAACCAAGCTTAATTACCTATTATCCCACTTACCAATTTAAAATTCCCTTTTATTCACCTACCCATCTACACCTTACTAACTTAGCCTTTCCTACAACCCTACTCCCTAGTGGAGATTTTATAATTGGATAATTCTAGAATATCCTCTAATTTATCCTTTCTCCCATAGAATCCTCTATTATAGAGGTTTCTAATGAATTAAAAATTTCTTGGAAATTCCTCAACCATTGATTTCAATAGTTTAAGATTACATATAAGCCATTGATTTTCCCTCCCTTGGCTTATATATACAATCCATACCTCCATGACCAACTAACTTTGAGAATTTGGAAAACCTTGAGAGTCATAAGTATCCATTATACTTGTATCCATTATCAAATCACTTATATAGCCTTATCAAAAGCCAAGAATCTATTGAATCCATTATCAAGCTCAATAAAATAATCCAATAATCTAGTCATATTACACTCAAGTCAACTTGATAATCTTGGAGAGGAACTCTAAGGGATAAAAAGATGGTTAGAAATCTTATTGTAAGTATCTGATTGTTCCTTTATCCCCTCCTTTGATGTTGTTTGCATTCTTGTGTTTTTATTGCTAAATATAGTAATATAGTGAATATTCCAAAATGCATTTAAACAAAAATCACTTATAAAGTATGGCATAAGAGGTATGGTTACCTCAATTATGATCATTTACATATATTATGTGAGACTAACATGGTGAATGAAATGTATTCTATTTAAAATAGTCATAATGTATGTTTAGGATGTCAAATAGATAAGTCAAATTAAAATTCATTTGACATTGGCCAGGAATAGAGAGTTTATCATACATTGGATTTGGTACATGTGGGTTTTCATGGTCCAATGTGGACATCTTCAATATCAAGACCTTTGTATTACTTGTTGCTTATAGATTATTCTTCTAGGAAAATGTGGTTTTGTTTTTCATAGAAAGTTAGAATGTTTCTTTAACTTTATTACTTAGAAAGCCAGAATAGATAAACAAAGAGGGAAACGTGTAAAATCTCTTAGATCAATTAATATGGATGAATTTATCTCTAAGAAATTTATGGAATTATGCAAGAAAGAAGGTATAACTAATTAAAATTATGAGATATGATATGTTGTTTAGTCTTAATGTATATTCTAAACTTTTTGTCAAAAATGATCACTCTAACAAATAGGTAAAGCATGACACATTAAAGACATAACAATAATTCAAGGAATAGCAGAATCTAGTGAACCCAGTATTTAGTACCATTTCCTAGTCTACTTGACAGTTGTAGTGGCTCATTACCCATGTACTCCAGTAAGATGGATTGGCAATAATAGGGACATTTGGATACCTCATTGTAGAGGTAGAAACACTACACCCTCATTGAACTCATGTATGAAATTAATCATTTTTTGTAATAATGACTAAAACATATGATTTAGGCATTAAGGTAGGGTGTTATATTAATTAGACAATAATATATAATATGTAAAATTTAGTTATATAAAATTATTTACTTCAATAAATAGTTGGTTAGACTTAGTGGTTACCTACGTAGTTATTCTTGGTTAGTATTGTTAAAGACTATTTTTATGCCTTTATTGTAGTTAGTTGGATGAGGCTTATTTAATATTATTTGTTAATCCACAATTATAGCTCAGCCATGATATTTATATGGATCTATTATAATGTAATAATTATGCATTATGGTTTCTTCTCATTCTCTAGTTATTAAATCTTATATAAGATACCAGATTGATGAAACGTCTTAAAACTCACAAATTTGGAAAAGAACAAGATTTTTGCATCAACACCAATTGCATAACAATCCTCAAATTTTATTATTAATCTCAACAGCCAAAACTCTCCTCCCTTTGCTCTTGGGAAGATACAAATATGTATAAGCTTGGGGAGGGGATGCCTCATCCTCCAAGCAAAGTCTAAATTTACATTTCCAATTATAGAATTGTGTCAAACTTCAAGCATTACATGAATGTATTAAAAGTGTGTATATAAATAAAATTCATCGATCAAAATATAATACATGTATGTCAATAAATTTAGGACCACCAGTCCCAACTTAAGTTAAAACATGCAAATACATATATATCTAAGGTGGTACTAATATGGCACCACTGGGAGAGGAAAATGGTTACATGATACATATTTGAATTGAATTAACTATAATATCCATTGTATCTCCTTGAGGAATCAAAATTGGTCCCATTAGAGTATGTATTATTGCATATCTAGAGAACTAGGAGCCTTATGATGGCATGATAGTTTCTGATGTTAATTGTGTGTTCAATGTTGACTTGGAAGCCTCTTATGTAGCCTTGAGCTTCTCAAACAATGCATAATTAATTTCAAATTCTTTATTGATAATGTAAAAATTAAGCATGGGGGGCTTAAATATTTTGATAGCTTTACCCATCAACCTTATATGCTATGTTTTTGAGGCCTTAAACACAACTTCAAGGGATTCAACCTTAGTTAATCTATCATTTGAAAATTTTATTAGCTACATAATTGATTTATTAGTTTTATAAATACTCCCTTCAATTTCCTTAAATCTATTTTAAACTGCCTTAAGAAGTGCTTCAAAATTAGGCCTATTTACCAATTGCCCAATGGAGGTTATCACATTTGTGACCCTCATATCTTGTGAGATCTCTATGGCATCCCTTTCTTGGTCTAAAAATTGATTTGTTAAGGATTTCATCTATGTATGTCAATTAAAGGTAGCATCCCTCTTTGAAATCACATAACTCAAAGCCCATACATCATCCTAGATTGACATCAGGTTTAGGTGATTATACACAGTGTTTATTACACACTAAACCAAGAACTTGAGTATATTTTGAAATTATTTTGATTAGTTCCAAATTTTTAGCATTTTTACCTTTTATGTTAGGACTCACCTTTATATATTATAATTTCAAAAAGGTGTACAACCTTATGGCTACACTTTAGACATTATCCATAGTTTCTTGGGGAGCATGAATTATTTATCTCTACAGATGCCTCTATTGTGCTTACTCTTAGCTTTTATACATTTATTTCATGGGTTCCCTAGATAAATCCATAAAAGAAAAAAATCCTCTACATACTAATTGAGCTCATTAAGACTCTATTTGGGTTTCTTATCCAATGAGCACATGTTTTACCTTTGTTCTATCACTATTTCCTTTCATATGATAGTGTTCACCCCTCTTTCTTACTCACCCTTTGAATTACACTTCTTTACTCATCAAATAAGGTGGAGACTATGGGTAACTCTGTGAGGAACAAATTTAACTTATCCTTTCAGCCCTATAATTCTTTAACCTATTGGGGCACAATGAGTTCCCCTTGTTATTTAGGTTGGTTGGGGTTTATAAAGGTAGGAGGTGGTGTAATCATTAGACGTGGAGTAACCATTGGAGGTGGAATCAAATCATTTATTTTCATGGGGAATTTAAGGGGTATCTAAATGATCCTTTACCATATTGATACTTCCCTTTGAGGGATGATTTATGCCACATACTTTGTCTAGCCTTGGGTCTTCAAAATTTTCATTATGGTAGATTGTTTGGGTTTAGATTTTGGTAATGGTATCTCCAATTGAGCTAATGATTTTAGAGGGATAGGTGGCCTTCAAGTATTTAAAATTTAAATTGACAATAAGTTTTCAAAATATACCCTCTTTTTTGGAGTCATTATTTGTGTTGGAGTAGAAAGAATGGAAGAATCAATAAAACTAGAAATTTTTGACCTACAATTAGTAGGTGGTAAATTAACAACTTGAGTTTTTATAACTGTAAGAGAAGAATCAATGGAATAAACTACCTTATTAAAGGATATCCACTCTTATTTAGTAATAATTTTTTGGTCATGTGCTCCAACTAGATTTTCCTCTTCTTTCAAGCTTCCCAAGCTTATGGATTTTGCCTTTTCTAGATTTGCTTATTTCTCTATTTCTTCCTATGTTTTAGTGAAATTATATGTTCATGTCCTTCCTCATCTATTAAAACTATATGTTCATGTTCTTGCTCATTTGTTTCCTCATCAAGGGGTCCTCTTATGGTAGCTAGACATAATGATGGCCTTTCTTCCACTTGTTGAGTTTTGAAAGAGGTTGGAAGAAATCTATATTTCCATAGGTGAGTAATTTTGGGGGGTGTTAGGAGATGAAGGGGAAGATGAAACAAATAAAGGAGCCATAGTAATAGGAATTAGTATTATGTATGGTGAAGGGATGGGTAGTGAAAAAATAGTACGAAAGGCAAGAGTGGATGGAGAGGAAACCATTATAGTAGGGAATAAATATTAAAGAGATGTCCCCTCACTTTTGGTAATGGGTGTGGATGGACTCATTATTAGAGTATATACTCATGCTTACTAGGTTCTAGATAGTTTTTTAAATTTTCCTAGTTTTATCCTTTGTGTGGATTTATCCCACATTGGTTGGTTAGGAATGTTTCTTATTTTGACTTGCCTATTTATGCAAGGTCTCTCTTTCTTACTTGCATCTCTTATTCTAAATATCATATGATTTGTCTTGTCTTTATATTTCATTTGTTTGAAAGCTTATTATGATGTTCTTACTATCAATGCTTTAGATTATTATCTTGGAATGATATTATTCTCATTTCTATTATGGCATCAGAGCCTTGAAGTACTGTAACCATCCAATTGTCTATTTTAAGCTTTTATTTTCATATAATTATTCAATCTAATTTGGTGCATTGTTCTGGTGATTTGCATGATCTTGGTCTACATTTTTATTTGCATGGAGGTGATTTTTATTGAAAGGTTGATACCAATCTACATTCCTCTTGGATTTTATAGTGAGTGGAGAACTACATAGAAAAGGTACTTGAAGACTAAATTTTTTAATTTATATGGAGTTTAATGATCTATTCTCCTCAAACCTGAGTCACCATTCCTTTTATGGTGTTTTTTGGTGCTTTTTACTACCGCATGGTCTTTTTCTAAGTCTCCATCAAAATACCAGTAACCTATCAGATGCCCCCTCTCTATCTTACATCATACTCATCTACATCAAAGGAATAGCTAAGTGGAAATTTATTTCTAGTCTAGAGGTGTTGATCCATTATTTTTTTATCTGCATGGATATTTTATTATAAGAGCACGTTACCATTGATTTTGGTGACATCTGCTTATGATCAGTGTGGAGTTGTCTTTGGACCATGTTGGAGTCTTTGTTGTCAAATATGTGTTGTTTTTTGCTTGAAGATATACTTTGTATCATTGGATGTCATCATTGGTGCCATTTTTTTGGCATCATCTACGTAGTTGAAGCATTAGATCTTGGCATCATCTACTCCTTGAGGACTGCATTACTAATTCTAATTGGGTGACGTTCTTTATCCTCTTTATTCTACATCCTTCTTTAAGCATCTACCAAGCATTGTAGATTTGGTAATTTATTTCTGCTATTATGTGTTTTTTTGCAGGTTACCATTACATCAAAGCAACCAATAGGGTCTGAGTTGGAATTGAACTTTGGCACCCTTCTTTACCTATATGGAGCCTCAATTCAGACTTACTTCCAACATTGGGTCTGAGTGAATATGCATTGGAGGTTCCTTAAAATATCCCCTCATAGCTAAATGTAATAGTAATCCAATTTTTATCCACTCATACATAGTTGTTTATTCATTCTTTATTTTAATAGTTGTATTTTTCACTTTAAGAGGAAGACTCTTTCACTTACACATGTATAAGGGTCATCAACAAAAAAATTTATCACTTTGGTGGGATTGATAACATTTGTGGTGAAATTTTTGTTATAGTGAGTGTTTATAAGGCTAGGTTCATTACCAATTTGGTCACATAATCAACTTGTAGTGTATTTTTCATTACTTTTGACCCATTTATGATAATTCATAAAGCCTATAACTTTTGAACCATAACTCAAAATTAAGTTAAATTTTTTTCAAATGTGTATGGTTTTCAATCCTCTATCCATTGGTTTCATATATTTGTAAAAATTCACTACTTTTATAAAGGGCCAAATTTGGGGAGGGGACTTAATACAAATATTTTGGGGGGTTATCTCACTATTGATTTGTGCACCCTTTTTGCATTATTTATACTATTGGTGATTTTATAGCATGGCTTCTTCTTTTGGTTTAGATCAATGTGAGCCTTTGACTACACCTAATTACCATACATGGAGACCTCTAATAGAAATAATCATTAAATGCAAAGGATTATGGTCCTTATTGAATGGCGTTCAACCATATTTCACTAGAGAAAATGAAAAAATTCAGCTCTAATATAAATTTGAAAAGTATAAGGGTTTGATTAGGGGTTGTGTGAGTGATAGTATTTTTTTATTTGGATAGATGTGATACTCCATTAAAAATATAGGATAAACTAAAGGGTTTATTTGGGAAAATATATCACATGAGATATATGCATCTTGAAGTCAAAATTACTTCTCTTAATCCTAAAGAGTTTCCCTCTATTATAAGCTATCTCACTAAGTTTAAAAACTTGTTGACATAATTGAAGGGGAGTGGATGAGATAAGAAATATGAGGTGTGTGTGTATTTTATTCTATTTAAGTTGAAAGGTCTATTATAAATCTTTGCTTATACCTTTTATCTAGCATGCATGCCTTAGGTTTTGTATTTTAAATGCCTAATTTTGAGTTGTTTTATGAAAGACTTACTAAGGAGGAATCCAAATTGTCTCAATTTGAGTCTTCCATTTCTATAAAAGCATTAGTAAAATCTAATCTTAAGAGCAAGGGAAAATCAAAGAGTAAATCTAAGAACACTCCTCCATCTCAAAATGCACCCAAACCCAATAACTCTAAACCTAAGTTATATTTTTAATCCAAGAATAATTATAGCCTTTCATGCTCTTTTTATTGGGGGACTAGTCATGAAGAATCTAGGTGTTTTAAAAGAATGCAAGCCTTAACGGCTGCAGCCATAAAACATAAGATTTATATCTCTACTCCACCTAATGAACATGTCAAAGAACTTAATGTTTTTGGGAGATCTCAATCACCTATTTCAAATAGTTTGATCATATATTCTGGTGCTTCTCACCACATGACTTCTTATAAGGAGTCTTTTGTATCTGTTGATTTGAGTTCTACTTCCAACATTGATGTTGGAGATTATTCCTTTATTTTTGTTATGAAAAAGGGTGATATATATCTTGAGGGTGGTTGCATCAATGATGCACTATATGTCCTTGACATTATTACAAATTTGCTTTCTATTTATCAGATTTGTTATTTTGGTCAGGGTAAGATATTGAATTTCATATCTTAGGGGGCTGAAGTTAGAGCATTAATAGAGCCTCACAAACTCATTTCAAAAAGTTTTATTGGCCATAGTTCTTGACTCTATTACTTTGATGGTTTTTATGATACTCCTCCTATATTGATATGTTTGGTATCTCATGTATATTATGAGAGTAAGCTTTGGCATGAGAGATTAGGATATATTAATTATAGATCATTTAAGGAGTTGATAACTCATACTATGGTTGATTCTCTTCCTATAGTTCCATTTTTTGATAGAGTTTACCCTAGTTGTGTATTAGGGAAACAACACCAAGATCCATTTCCTAAGGGTATGTCCAAGAGAGCTTCTTCACCACTTGATCTTGTTCACATTGATTTGATGGTCTTTCATACTCCTTATTTCAATGGAGATAAGTATGCACTTAATTTTATTGATAATTTATTAAGGTATACTTGGGTTTATTTTCTCAAGTACAAGAGTGATGTTTTTTCACACTTTAAACTCTTTAAAGCTTTGGTTCATAAATAGTCTTCTAGTTGCATCAAGAAGATTCGTACTGATAATAGGGGGAGTAATTCAACAAAGAGTTATATAATTTTTTGGTATCTCATGGTTTTATTCACCAACATTATGTTTCACATACTCCACAACATAACGACTTGACAAAATGAAGGAACTAAACTTTGAAGTAGATGACTAACTACATGATGCATTCATGGGATTTACCTCCCATTTATTGGGTAGAAGTAGTTAATTATGAAAATCACATTTAGAATCACATACCACATATATCATTTGAGTATTTGAATATAGAGGAGGATTTTTTTGGAACTAAGCCTGATGTCTCATTTTTTAGAGTCTTTAGGATCCATGCTTGGGAATTTGTACCAAAGAAGAAAAGAAAAACATTGGCTAATAAGAACATACACTGGATATTTGTAGGGTATTGTGAGGATATGAGAGATTATCACATTTTAGATCCTAATACCCATGATGTTATTTTTCAATCACATGTGTAGTTTGATGAGTGATTCACTTTTCATGATTCTTCATCTTCTTCCATGCCTTCTTATTTTATTGATTTCTCACCTCCTCTTGAGGATTCATTCTTTGAGGATCTAGTTCATGAGGAGGTTATGGATGTTGAAGATACTATTCCCACTAATTTTGTCACTATACCATTATGGCCTCATATTACAATTTCTAAGGTAACACCTTTTAAACAAGATCTTCCACCCACTAAAGATCATCATGAACATTCTACAAGTACTAGAATTTTGCATCAAGAAATCTCTAGGGATCCATAGTCTTTTTCATAGGCTCATGGGATACAAGAATGGAATGATGTGATGATAGATGAGTATTCTTCTTTGATGAAGAATCATACTCAAGATTTGGTATCTCTTCCTAAGGTAAAAAATTTGGTTAGGTGCAAGTGGACATACCACACCAAGTATGCAGTTGATGGGTCCATTGATAACTATAAGTCATATCTTATTATGAAGGATTTATTTCAAGTTAAAGGTATTGATTATTCTGATACATTTTCACCCATTCCCAAGATGGATTATATTCACATTGTACTTTCTCATAATGCATCACAGGGTTGGCCAGTGTATCAGATGGATGTTAAGAGTGCCTTCTTACATGGATATTTATAGGAAGAAATCTATATAGAGTAACTTATTAGGTATTTTCATGATTCTTCTCTTGTTTGTAGACTTAGGATGTCTCTTTCTGGTCTCAATTAGGACCCTCTGACATGTTATGAGAATATGGATTCTTTTCTTCTCTTTATTGGCTTTTTTCATTGTAACCCCAATCCCATAGTATATATCAAGAATGTTAAATAGGACATTATTATAATAGTCTTGTATGTTGATATTATACTTCTCATAAGTAGCTCCTCTTCTCAGATTTAGGTTATTTAATAGGAACTTTCAATATAGTTTGATATGATAGATCTCAATGTTTTACACTTCCTCCTTGGTTTGTAGATTTTTCAATTAGATTTAAGGATTAATTTGAGTCAATATAAGTACACCCTTGATCTTCTTCATAATTTTGTCATGGTTTATTACAATCCAAGTCCTTCTCCTTTTTATTCTAGAGTCACTCTCACTTCTACCTACACTCTCCTCTTTGTGATCTTACATTATATAAGAAGATGGATGGGACTCTTATGTATTTGACCCATACTCACCCTAACATTTCATTTTTAGTTCAATTTGTATCTAGGTTTGCATGTTCTCCTCATGATAGTCATTGGTAGTTTGTTAAGAGGATTTTACAATATCTTCGAGGCACTACCCATTTTGGATTACACTACACCAGGGGTTCTACTCAATTGGTTGGGTACACTAATTCATATTGGGTAGGTTCTCTTGATAACATGAATTCTACTTCTAGATACATCTTTTATCTTGGTTCTTCTCCAGTTACTTTGGCATACAAAAATTAATAGGCTATTTCACTTTCATCTATAAAGGTTCTCTTGATAACATGAATTCTACTTCTAGATACATCTTTTATCTTGGTTCTTCTTCAGTTACTTTTATCTTGGTTGAGTACAGGGCAGTAGTTACAAAATTCATTAGGTTATTTGGCTTTGTTAGTTATTGATAGAATTTGGTTTCATGCATAATTCACCTACTATACTTTGGTGTGATAACAAGGTGAAATTCACATATCTCATAACCTAATTGAGCACCATCAAACCAAGCACATTAAGATACATATGCACTTCATTCAAGAACACATTTAGGATGGATTTCTTTGCTTGGAGTACATTCTGAATCAGTAGTATTTTGATAAAATCTTCACAAATCCTCTTACATCACCTAATTTCATTTATTTTTGCGGCATGCTTGGGGTTTTAGAAGTTATCCTTAGGGGGTGTTCATGAGGACATCTTCCTTCTTCATTTCATGGATATATTGTATATGATTACCTCATTAGGCCTTGTTATCATGACTCATACTATGGATATTTCACTTTGTTTTTGGCTATTGTTAAGCCCTAAATTCAATTAAGAGGGTGTTTTAGATTATTTTCTCATGCTTACTAGGTTCTAGATAGTTTTTCATCTTTTCCTAATTTTGTCCTTTGTGTGGATTTATCCCACATTGGTTAGTTAGGCTTATTTATTATTTTACCTTTCCTACTTATTCAAGGTCTCTCCTTTGTACTTACATGTATTATTCTTAATATCATATGATTTTCTTTATCTTTGCATTTCATTTATTTACAATATTATTATGATGTTCTTGTTGTCAATGCTTTAGACTCCTAGCTTGGAATGATAATGTCCTCATTCCTATTACTCACTGGAGGTACTTGAGGGGAAGGAAGAGTAGATGAAAAATATGAGAAATAAATCTACAAAAACATTGGGATACTTACTTGGGTGACCTAAGTAAGTGGATCTAGAGGTGTCTAAGATAATGTTCTTATTTGTCCATCTAGAGCAGGCAAATTCATCACAAATATAATTTTTATACACAAAGTTATAGTAATTAGATGAGTGGAGACTGAATAAGGACTAGGGAGAAATTTGAGAATATTCTTACTAATCTATAGATTCTCCTCCCTTTAACTACTAGTCTTTCATTTTGGTAAATTAGTCTCTTCTTGTTTTAGAGAGCGAGACTAGTCCTATTCAATTGGGCCTTAGGACTATGGTTGAGGCCACTAATGAATCCATACTTTTTACACTTATTTTATTATTTAATTTTCCTATTCCTTAGTGATTTTACTGTCATATTATATTTGTTGAGAAATTATCATCAACATCTCATTATGCCTCATACAATTACAAACTTTAGAATCATATGGAGTATTCATAAAAATGACATCATACTCATATCCCTAGTAACCATATCTAGTGGTAACCCCTTTTCTCTCCTTGAGGAACTTAATATAATTTATAACTCTTTTTTTAGGGTCCCATTATATTTATTGGACCACCTTCAAATTTTAATGAACCCCAAACTTTCCCACTGTATTGAAGTATGCTCTTACTGTGAACTAAATCTACCAATGCTTAGGGGATTCTTATGATAATAACCTTGGTTTTTAATGTTAAGATCCTAATCCAAATAGTTATATAATTGATTTGGAATGTTTTGTTGTACCACCTCATCTAAATGTGGTGTGACAAATAAAAAGGGTGTCTTCTGGTCCATTTAATTCTAATAATGTTATAATCTAGAAAATACTAATAATCTCCCATTTTGGAGATGTTCCTTCTCAAAATTTTAGATGTCCTAGGCATTTGAGTTCCATAAATGGTCTGATGGACCTGAGGATAAACATCCTCACAAATTTTAGTGATTTCATTCTTAAATCTATAAACATATAAGAAATATTAGTCATCATAATTTATATTATTTAGATACTCAGTATATCACTCCCATGATTCTGTGTGATATTTTTAGACCATCCCAATGACTGCATCCAACAAGTAATACATCATATAAAAATTGCTGTCAGTTAGCCTATATTATAATCTAAAAAAAAATCCATTCAATTTGACATTGATAATTTAAACCTAATGCCATAATTTTTCTGAGGTCAAGAGAATATCCAATAGTGGCACCCATTCTACCTACACTTAAGTAATACTAGAGAAACCATATAAACTATTTAGAAGTGTCATTGCTACCATGATGTTTTCTCTAAACTTAATTATTCCATTGGAGGAAATACCTCCCTTGGGATTTAATTTCTCCCATTTTACGAACTGTTGTTTCAATTTTCCTTCTACAACGTTATATTCCATCCATACATTAGCTAAAACCTGGTTATAAGCAATTTCAGGCCATGGAAGCCTAAAATACCTCTCAAACACTCACCTTTAAATATATTAAACTACATTTTTTTATGTTATAAGATGAAATTATTCTCCAATGAAATATCCATTAAAGAATAAATCATGAATCAAGTTAATACAGTGCATTACCTCAAGTTTTACAATCATATTATGTAGTCCCATATTCTTTATTGGCAACAAGTCATCAATGTATTGTTTCTCCCCATAAGATAGGTGATCTTGGGATGAATATGGTGTTATTTCCTCCACTACATTCTATATAGTTGAATAATAATGGAACTTGATATCTAGGGCACCATTGTAAAACACAGTGTCTATTTATTAAGTGTTTACATAAATAGAATGGGGCATGGTTACATGATGATTTTGGAGAAGACATTTTGGTAATATAAGAATATTTATTTATTTTGAATACTAATTGAAAGTTCTTAAAAATTTGTTGATAAAATTAGGGATTTTAGTTTCTTGAGAGCTCAGAATTAGAATATTCAACTTGTAGATTAATGGCAAAGTGACTTAACATTGCTCAAATTTTTCATATATTACCAAAGTCTGAGTCATGAATGCACAATTTGTGTGACAACAATGTGATTAAAAAATTTATATTTTGTTCCCATTTTGATTTAAATTTTCTATTTAGTTGTGGTAGGTTACCTCTTGCCATATGATAATTTTTCATTAACTTTACATGTCTAGTCATCACTTTAAGACAAGTGTTGATTCCATGCTTATTTGCCTTTAATTAGTTCTAAAACCCTTGATTGGGACATTTTTATTTATCTCATTTACCCATGGTATTATTAGTTAATCAGTCACCCATGACTGAGAATTGTTCAAAACTAGGTAATTGAGTCATCTAACCTTGAGATAGCCTAGTTGAGAATCATGCCTTAGTGTTATAATTTGGCAGTGTATGTCATCTCAATGTCTAAATAGGGTCCTATTAGGATGTTAGAGTCCATGTGTGTGTCTTGGCAAATAAATTTCATACCATGATCTTTGAAGAGGTATTTTTTAATGCAATTTAGCAAAGTTTAAGGTAACTTTAGAAAGATTAAGGTTTGTTTGTGAAAGTCAAGGTAGACCTAATCCATTGTGAAGATAAGGAAGTGGTTATCATACAAGCAAGTAGGATGATCTAAGATGCATAGGTGGACCTAAAATCAAAGCTAATGAATATGAAACATTTCCATTTTAATCCATTTGAGAAATTAAGTTACTTTTGGAAAGATTAAGGTTTTCATTGTTTTGTCTTCTATTGCTTGTTATAATGTTATAATGTATCTCCCTGAGTAAACATCGAATATGAAGGTCTAATATCATATCTAAAGGCAAAAATAGGTCTTTTGGGTCATATGACACTTTTTTAATAGCATATCATATCTCTCTTGACCATACATCTTGGTTAAGATGTTACAATACTCATTTTTTAACATTAAATCATGTTTAAAATTGCCTCACTCATCATTCTAACTTCCAAACATATGCAATAAATATATGTCAAGGAAATATTAAATATGTTGATATGTTACATCACCACCATACAAGCTAAGAGGAACTCCATGGAAACCTGGTTCACAACTCTAATAGGGTATTTTAGTAGGATAAACAAGTTTTCTTGATGAAGAAGGGCCTATGAAGGTCTCATGGAAAGGGCTTCAAATTGGATATCAACTTTTAAGCCTCTCAAAGTCCTTATCCATCCTCTTCAAGTACAAAAAAATTAAAATGTAGAATTTTCATGTCCAAGAAAGACAAAAACCGACCCAACTTCTCTATCGGGTCATTGGCAAGCACAAGAAGGTCATTTTAATAAGGTTCTTTCATAAAGGAAGAGAGGAATCAGGAAAAATTCTCTTAGGATATTTTGAACACCTTTATGCCCCTAAAATAAATTATAATATTTTTTGGATTAGGGGGCAGAGCTTTATGAATTATAGTTAATAAGTTACACCTCTCTAAAACCCTCCTAAACCCCATTGTCATTGTTTTTCCTCTTGAAATGTTAGGTCTATGCTTGGTGGAGGAATTAAAATGGTTTATAAGTATATATTTAAGGTCCATTAACCTTATAAAACATCAAAATTTTAACCCAAACTTTCAATGTTCATGTTGGCATTAGCAAGAAATGTCATTGTTATATTGTTCTGGGTATGATAGGTAGGATTATACAGGGTTGTGAAGTGTTTCTAGCTTAAAATTACATAAAATAAGGTTTTCATGATGTTTAAAACTTAATATAGTCCTAATAATATCTTATACATCATCCTAAAGCATTCATTCAATACATGAATGAGCCAAATGTGAACCTATAGGTGTCTAGGGTTAAGAGAGCAAGTTTAGACTTGTTTATTACTTATGAAGGGTTTTAGGTTTAGAATAGAATAAAAATAATATGATAGAAATTTTTAGTAGTCCCTCACTCTCTATTCCATGATCACACAACTTTAATTCACCTCTTAAGTGTATTTCTTGTATTGGTTCAAACACACAGTCTTCTAGTGCAAGAGATATAAGGCTATAAACAAACACATTTGATATTTTGAAGGGTAGTACATATGAAATAATCCTTGAATCACTAAATTTTAATAACATTTAATAATTAAATATATCCAATATATGTATCAAACTATCATCTTTGATAATAAGTTGTAGTTGTCAGGCTTAAGATCAATAGTCCAACGCTCTTGAATAAGGTTTCAAAGGTAAAAGAAAAAGTAATAGGTTTGCAACCAAAAAATAAGGTTCTTAATGCACTATTGAGGTAAAAAAAAATTATGATAACACATCAACCAAAAAACCTAAAACTCCCTCAAAATAATCCATGGTTAAAATGGAAAAATAAGGGCTAAGTTATGTATGCACAGGTGGACTGTGTAAATCTATATGCAAAAAGGAAAGACTCTTGACAAATCATGATGGTTTCTCATTATAAAAGGTATTTAAAAAAACCAAAATTAATATAATATTGTTTATATGATCATTTAATAACATAAAATAAAATAAATTTCACTCAACTAATAGGTTTGAGATGAGTTTTAGGCTTGAATAGACACCTACAGGCCTGCACATAGAAAATGAAAGGAAGATACACTGTTATGTTGAATTTGAAGTATATATACTCATGTTGAGTGAAATGGTTGAAGTGTTGAGATTATTTGTTTGAAATATAAACCATACAAATAATAATCATTCTCAAACCTTGACAAGGTAATATGTATAAGGGAAAATGCATATAGCTCTAAATAGGCAGTTTGGGAAGCATGAGTTCTAGAACATTTTGGTATCCACTCTAGAAATAAAGAAAAATGAGTAAGAGAAAACATAAAATAATTTATTTAAAAATACCTCACCTCCTTCCCCTTGGGTTTTATAAGTCCTCAAACTCAAAAAAATCCATCTATAAATCAAATGACCAAGAAAATAACATAAACATACATGCTCAACTTGACTGTGTTAAGTCTGTGAGTAAGTTCCTGAAGGGAAAGTGTGATTTTGGATTGAATATTGAGTTTTAAAAGGTAATAAAATATTTAGATAACATTTATTAAATTTTACACAATAATCAAATGCATTGGAATGAGGAGAGAACACAAAAATATGACAGTTAGGGTCAAGATACCTAAACTATCAAGAAACCCTTAACATATACTCATGCAAGTTATATGAAATTTTTAGGGTAAAAATATTTTTAAAATAATTTTAATATATTATATGGAATGAATAAATATATATAAGGTCATTTTCACTCATAAACAAGCATTTAGATGACCCTCTTGCTCAAAACAATCATCTCAACCACTCACCTACAGGTCTGGACAGTCAAGAAAGTCATCTTTTTCATGTTGTAAGTTACCTGAGGAAGTTTATGGGACAAAATTACTTTAGGTGAGGTTGGTAGGTTTATTCCCTCAAAATTCATATCATTTTATAATCCATTAAAGGCCTGAGCTTTGTGAATAATTGTTAAGAAAATACGTAGGTTAAAATTACCAAAAAACCTTTGAGGAGCTCAATGACTGATAATGTTAGTTTAAGTGGTTTTAATACCATCTAAATACCTTGAAACCACATTGATGGTGTTTTAACATATTTTAGGCACCTGTTGGATCCATAAATTGGCATGTGTAAAGAAAACAATGCATGAAAATGGCCTAAAAGATGCACTTCTAGGCTTGTTTGTAAGTGTTTAGAAGAGGGAAGTCTTCATGGCTAGCTGGAGAGGATTATAAATCCTATGAATAGGTATAATGGTCATAAATCATCAATTCCATATACTTTAAAGGTGAAAATATTAGGTTTCAAGTGGCTAGACCAATCCATAATGAATAATCTCATTACTTGCATATGATAAATGAATTTGTAGACCTTCCTAAGGTCATTTTGGGTATGAGAATCTTCAAGATATCCTTAAGAACATCATATGAACCTCTTTCATATCTCTCCAACTCATTTTAAATCTCATTTCAATGGTTTTAAGTAGAATTGAAGAGTTTACTCTCAGGTAGTCAATTGATTTTATGGTGTTGATAACCTTCAAAGATAACTATAGGTCTCTATCAACTTGTCAATCTTGTCTCAAGCTGAACACACTCTTGAGACTCTTAAGAAGACATAAAACACACCAATTCAATTTTTAAATCATGAAACATAGATAATTCCCCAATACAACCCTTAATTATATATGGTACTTCTATAACATGAATGCTTATAGCCTCTCCAAACCTATTACTAGTAAGTTGTGAAGACTCTTTTGAAATAGTTTATAAGCTTCGACAGAGATGGTATGATCTCATACAAAACATACATGGAGTTAAAAATATTTTCATGACAACCTTCAAGCAAATATTAGATCTATTATGGGAGATAAGATGGTCTTCATCACATTCTTTCGATCAAACAACTTTGACATGAAATTAAATGTCCTAATGACAAAAAATATAGTATGAGGAATTATAAAGCTTAAATCTCATTCTCACAAAGATAGGATATGAATTTAAAGATTCAAGGATTGAATAGGAATATTTAAAGGATTTAAAGTAGGCCATGTGTCAAGTTAATAGCTTGTAACTCCTCCATCCAAGAAAGGGCAGTTTCAAGTGAATAAATATGAGTCATAAGAGATGAAGAGCCACTTCTATGGCACCTCTCATCAGATCATCATTAGGCCAATCTAGCACATGTTAAATTTAAATGATAGGACTATTTCTCCACATTATTTTTGCATTGTAACTATTTTTTTGATAGATAAAAATCATGATGGATTTATTTTATGTCATCCCTCTCTCTTCTCTTTTCTTATATATATTTGACTTTGAATGGCTTGTAAAAAGATCCTCCAAGTTAGCATGGTGAAGACCTATTAAAATTGATACTTGTTTATTAATTTTGAAGTTAATGCAAACTGATTTTGCCTTCTTCATCTCATACTTAGTGTACTCATGGTGAATTGTTGATGAATAATAGTGTTGATGTTCAATCTCCTTGAATTTGTCCTCTTCATTCTTGCCTATTTATGAGTAAGTTATCTATTTATAGGTCATATGGTGTGTATTAAGTGGTTATTCAAATGTTAAGTGTGGTAAACTCTCATTAGTGCTTCATTTTAGGCCTCTCGATTAACCCTCTTAGTTTATGTATTAGTTGTAACCTCCATATTAGAATACTTATGCTAGAGAACTAGTTGAAGTTGTGTGATTAGATTCAGCCTTGTTTAGCTTTTTTATCAACTCATTGACTATAGGAGGAAACCTACACTTGGTGAATCACCCCTTTTTCTATTTAATTTTAGTTTTCTTTCTCCCCTTTCATTTCAATTTGAGTAGGTATAATTATAATAAGTGTAGCATCAAGGGAACCAACCCTCTCTAGAAGTTATCTTTAGTTATAAGCCACCCACAACCTTGGAGAGTTCCCATTATGTTAATTGAGTGAGTATCCTTGAAACACCTCCTTAAAGGGTGAAAATCAAAGTGACAATAGTTTTTTACATGCCTAGTAGAACCCAAATTCAATAAAACTGCTCAAGAATGGTGTTGGTCTTGACATACTTATAGTTGTTATAGAATCTACATTCAACTTCTGGTGACTCCAAAAATCTCTCAAGCATCCTAGTTTCAAGACTAATGTCTAGTTTTCATGCCAAAGGTAATTACAATATCTTCTACTAAAGTTAATACTTCTGAATTTTTAGAATTTATTTATCATTCAAATAATAAAAAGATATTTTCTACTACACACCCTTATCCAAAAAGGTATTTTGTTGTTGATGCAAATTTATTTATAGAAAAGTTTCATATACCCCCATTTTTTAAGATGGCAGTGCCTATAAATTAGGATTTTTTTCCTTTCAATGGTGGCAGCCCTCTACTCCTAGCTTAATATGATTATATATTTATTGTTGTCCTTAAAATCATCCCACACTTCACTAGACAAGATTCTACTACTCCCATTGAGCACATAAGAGATATTGATAACATTTCTTCCATGCCTCATGTGATACAAGAGAATGTAGCAATCAAATTTTTATCCATTTCATTCAAATGGAAGTATCTTCAATGGTATAAATGTTTGAGTCTTAATTCTATTACCACTTAGGATGAGTTAGGAGAATAAGTATGTAAGTATTTTTAAGATAAAAGTGATCATTTATCATTGGTGGAGAGATTGACTACCATAAAGAGATGTCCTCAATAATTCATCATTGATTTAAAATATAAATTATAAAATACTTGGGATAGAATCCCAACCATTGTCAAACCTACTACAAACTATGATTTCTTGTACTATTTGAGGGCCTTCAACAGTGACATAGCAGTCATGATTCAACTAATGGGAGGAAACACAATACTTGATGCATATAATGTAGTACTAAGGGATGAAAATTGTCTTATCCAAGTTGGTAAGATTGTTCCAAGGCCTCTTATACCATTTTTCCTAGAATCTTTGCCTCTTTATTCTTATACTTCCCTCGTATTGCCTACATTGGCTCCTATTCCTTCACTAAAAAGTCAAGAAAAGGTTGCCTTTAATCCTCCTAATGACTTGCATAAGTCAAGATAATTCTAAAAAATTTTAGCAATGAAATTGTGAACATAAAGTGAAAACAAGCTCAAAACTATAGGCCTTAGTAGCCACATAACCAATTCAATCAGGGCAATATACCTCCTTTCCAAGGTAACTATCAAGGTCAAGGATAAGTCACCAATGTTAGGCCTTACAATATATATAATCCAAATGTTGATAAATTTTCAAATGTTATAATTTAAACTCAAAACAACCTATTCCAAGATCATTCATGGTGCCTTCCTTATTATAAGCTCCAAAATCATATTTTATATGTCCAATCAAGCTCTCATGGTGTAAGGTGTTCAAACTTCTCAAACTATTCAAGTTTCTCAAAAAAAGTAAGCTTATCAAACTCCAAAATTTGAGATTCCACCATAAAGAGAGACTAATAAAGTGAAAATACAACATGATTCCACATTTGTTAATTGTCAAGAAGGAGACTATTGTTTTATGAATTAGTTTGGAGGTATGAGCAATTTTGATACTCCTATGGCAGCTAACATAAGGGCTAAGAAAAAAGTAATATAAGGTAATAAATAACTAATTTAATTATATATTTTACCTTATCAAGTGTCTCAAGTGGTTAATATCCTAATACAACCCCTAAATCTTAGGAATTGTAGAAAAATCAGAATGTAAGAGTTGTTCCCTTGCCTCAATCTTCACAAGCTCAAGATAGTGTTGTTGCTCCTAAAAGATAGCCAAGTATTGGTGGTTATTCTATCAATATTGTTTAACAAATAAATAAGTCACATGTGAACATTTTCATGTGGGAGACATTGGACATTCCTGGAAAAAAATATCTATTTAAATAAGAGTTATGCAAATTCAACCTTGTAGTTGGATCAATAATGAAAGATAGAGCAATGCTCATGAATGACACTCAGCCCAAAGGAGGGAAACAATTCAAGAATTATAAGCCCCCTCATTTTTATCTCTCTATCTCATAATATATGAGTCTTTGGTTCAAAATTGTATGATTTATATTGGTGTTAGTACCTTTAAAATGCTTAAACAAGTGGTTAATAAGTTAGGCCTAAAGTATGAACCAATCACCAAAAGAGTGTTACAATTGGATGGGATAGCACTAAGGGTGTAGGTATTATCAAAGGTCTAATTTTGACTTTTAATTCTTTCCCTAATTTTTCAATTCCTTAAGATGTTGTAATAGACCTACCACCCCACTTTTCCCTATGTCTATCTAGGGAGTTCATAACTAGAATTGGGGAATATTCGTCATTAGATTGGTCTTACATGGTTCTTAAAACCAGATATGGCACCAAAATTAATATATAATCAGAACCAATTGCCAAGATTCATATTTAACCTTATGTGTTTAAGGTCTCCAATGTAAATTTCACTATTCTTGATGAAGGAGATCTTTATATTGACCAAGAACCAGATGTTTCTCTTGAAGGCATACCTAATATTTTACTTGATGAGTGAGCAGCTGAACATCATGAACATGATCCATATAATTTCATGGAAGAAGAAGTATTGTAGTGTATTTCTTACATGAATAATTTTCCTTCATTCCATAATTGGTCAAACTTAGTGAACCCATGGATGGTCCATGGAAGTTATTCTTTTATGGATCAAGGAGCAAAATTGGTGTAGGAGGTGGTTCAATGTTGGTAACTCCTTATAAATAAAGGTATCATACAAATTTCATATTTACATTTAGTTGTACTTGTAATGTAACAGATTGTGAGGAATTTTTGCATGGCCTTCAATGGGCTAGGAAAATAGGAGTCAAGTGTCTACAAGTATGTGGTGATTGTGAGTTGATTGCCATCAAGTGAAAGGTCAAAATGTGAATAAGATGACAAAGTATTACAAACATAGGGTGTGGGATATAATGGAATATTTTGAATCCTTCAACATACAATCCATTCTAAGGGAGGAAAATAAGAATGTTGATAGGTTGGCTATATTTGGATCTTATTTTGATATCCCCAATGATGTCAAGAACTCAAGATGTCAATCATATGTCAAGGTTGTAGTGAGACCTTCTATCCTAGATAATGATACTAGTTATAAAGTATTTGATAGTGAAAAACAAATAGCATGTTTTCTTTAATAATATTTGAGTTATCTTCAAGAAATAAGTCCAAATTTTATCAATAATATGGTGATCAAATTATGCAATTAAGAGAAAACAAGCTTCTTAAAGGCCTAGTAACACTTGAGCATATCTTCAATGATGATGATCAAATGAAGAAATAAAATATAATCATATCTACCAAGCAATATAATTATGAGAGGGTCACCATATTAAAATATAAACTTGTAGCACTTGGAAAGGTATGTAACAAGGAAGAAAGACCATCATTTATTGACTTATGTAAAGAGTTTACTGATGTGTTTGCTTGGGAGTATAGTGATCTAAAAGGCTTTGACCCTAGCCTAGATCAACACACTATAGAGATAGATGTGGATGCTAAACTAGTAAGTAAAATATAAATGCCTATCAATCCAAAAATTGAGCCCCTAATGAGTAAATAATTGACTACGCTGATTGAATCTAGCATCATTATTCCTATCAAACACTCATCTTGGGTTACCAATCTAGTCCCTGTAAGGAAGAAGAATGGAGAGATAATATTGTGTGTATATTTTAGGTACTTGAATATATTTTCATTGAAATATAATTACCCTTTCCCTTCCATGGAATAAATATTTTAAGTAGTACTAGGTTGGTTCTAAATGTTTCTCTCTCCTTGATGGCTATTCAAGGTATAATCAAAATTTTGGTGAAAGAAGACTAGTAAAAGATAGCCTTCATAACAAAATGGGGCACATATGAATATATGAAAATAACTTTTGGGATATCTAATGTTAGAGATACATTCCAAAGAGCCATGGACATAGAATTTCAAGGTTTGATGAATGATATAGTGTTGGTTTATTTTGATGACATCACGGTGTTCTCCAAAGATGCAAGTGATTAGTTGATTCATCTTAGGTACATTTTTGAGAGATTTATATAGTTTTGAGTCTCTCTAAATCCTAAAAAAATGTGTATTTTTATTCCATGAAGGCAAACTCTTGGGCCACATTGTCTTCAAGAAATATCTCTCCATAGATCCTAAAAGAGTAAGTGTTATCTTGTCTTTGTCATTACCTAAGCATAAGAAAGAGATACAAGGTTTCTTTTGGAAAATAAATTTAATAAGATATTCATACCTAATTTTTATAATATTCTCAATCCCCTACCATCCATATTGAATAAAAACTAGGCCTTTAGTTGGACTAGAGAAGGAAGGGATAGTTTTGGTGCTATCAAACTAGCCATAGCTCAAGCTCCAACACTTGAAAATCCTAATTTAAAGAAGGAATTAACTATGTATGAATTGGGAAATGATGAATTTATTTTATCCATGTTGACACAATCAAATGAAGAGAGTCTTGAATAACTAATTACTTTCTTCAACCAAGGGTTAGAGGACTATGAGGTAAGATACACGTTTATAGAGGAATAAGTGCTTGTTGTTATAAGAAGTGGTAAAAAATTAATGAATATGCTCTCTAAAAATAAATTACATGTAATTTTGTCTCATATAATCATTAAAAGCTTTATTTTGAGTAAGGGTTTGAATGAAAAAAGATCTGATTGGATCACCAAACTTATGAAATATGATGTTCATATCAATGTTTCCAAGTTGGTGAGAGGTAAGGTGAGGGCAATCACTTAGCTTCAAAATTGAAGGAGAAAAAGAAGGTTATCCTAGCACTCCAAGATGATCCTCAAATATTTTCATCTTCATCTACCATTATTTGGACACAATACATCATCAAATTCCTCTAAACAGGTGAGTGTCCATTAGGCCTAGACAAGGCTAAAATGAGACATTTCATATTAAAATCCATTCCATATGTCTTGGTACATGGAATGATATTTATAAAGTACCTTAATAGAGTGATTTTAAAGTGTGTAGAATCTAATAAAATTGAGAAGGTATTGGTAAATTTTCATGATGGATCATCAGGTGGACACTTTACACCAAGAACCACAGTAGTAAAAGTGAAGAGAGTTGTGTATTATTAGCATAGCTTGTTCAAGGGTTCATATGCATGGTTGAAAAATAAAAGTTTGCCTTTTTCACATTAAAACAAAATCTTACATACCTCCCTCTCCATCCCATTCAAGTAGACCAACCTTTCATGTAGTGTGGATTGGATTTCATAGGTATTGTCAATCCTCCTATAATTGATGGTCATAAATGGATATTGACTACAATTGATTATTTAAATAGATGTACAAAGTTTTTATCTATAAAATAAGCTAATGAAACCAATGTGATAAACTTATATTAAGGTATAATAACTAAATTTGGGTACCTTCTACACTTATCTCAGATAATGCAATGGCATTCCTTAGTACTAAAATAAGTGTGGGCTATGAAACATGGAATTCAACTAAGTATATCATCCAACTACTATGCTCAAGGAAATGGACTAGAAAATTCCACAAATAATAATTTCATTAAATTCATCAAGAGGCCTATGGATGGAAATCAGAGAACATGGCACACAAAGTTAAAAAAATCCTTATGGGATGATAGGATCACTCCTAAAAGAGTCATTGGTAACTCACCATACATTCTTGTCTATGGAAAATAAGCTAAGCTATCCATTTATCTTGAGTTACCAGATCTAGATCTTACACATAAGCTTTAGATGATGGACAATGATGTCATGGAGATTAGACTATCTGAGTTGATGGAGCTAAAAGAACAAGAGACCATTCCATGCATATCATAGATTCCCATTAAGCTCAAACCAAGAGGTATTTTAATAAGAAAATTATCCCAAGAGCATTCTAATAATGTGAACTTATGCTCAAATGTGATGAAGATAGGGCCAAGTCTAGAAGGTACACAAAGTTTTATGTTTTATGGCATGGGCCTTATGTTATAACTCATTGTAAGCAACACAATGATTTTCATCTCCAAAGTTGAATGGAGAAGAAGTACATATCCCTATTAATGAGATACACGTCAAGCATTACTATTGAGGTATTTTTCTCCTCTTATACATAACAAATTAGGTTTTACTTTCTCTAAGTGCTTCTATCACATGTTTTCTTTGTTGTGTGTTCCTTGATTTGTTGTGTGTGTCTTGTTTTGTTGGTGTGTTTCAAAAGTACTTTCAGTTTTTAGTTTGTTTCAAAAGTTAATATCATGTTCAAGTTTGGATTTAATCTTATAAATAAGCATTTTTCAATTATCCATGCCCAATTGATTGTCTAAGGCTACTAGTCTATATTTTTAGCAAGAAAACTAGCTTTGAAGGTCACCAAAAATGTTAGATAATCAGTCACCCATGACCAAAGATTATTCAAAACTAGGTAACTGAGTCATCTAACCTTGAGATAACCTGGTTGAGAATCATGTCCTAGTGTTATAATCTATCATTGTATGTCATCTCAATTTAAAAATAGGGTCCTATTAAGATTTTAGAGTCCATATGTGTGTTTTGTCCAATCAGTTTCATACCATGATCTTTAAATAGGTCATTACAGTTTAAGGTAACTTTTAAAAGATTAAGGTTTATTTGTGAAAGTCAAGGTAAACTTAAACCATGGTGAATATAAGGAGGTGGTCATCATCCAATAAATTAGGATTCTCTAATATGGATAGGTGGACCTAAAATAAAAGCTAATGAATATGAAACATTGTCATTTTAAGCTTTTGGGGAATTAAGGTACTTTTAGAGACATTAAGGGTTCCATTGTTTTCTCTTCTATTACTTGTTGTAATGTTGTAATGTATCTCCTTAATGAAACATCAAATATAAAGGTCTAATATCATGTATAGAGGTAAAAATGGTTATTTTGGGTCATATGACACTTTTTGAATAGAATATCAAATCTCTCTTTCTCATACATCTTATTCAAGATGTTACAATACTATTTTCCAACATTAAATCATAATTGAAACTACCTCACTCGTCATTATAATGTCCAAACATATTTTAAAAATGAATAAATGGTATGGAAAATAATATGAAATATGTTGGTATGTTACATCACCACCATACACGCTAAGAGGAACTCCATGGCCACGTGGTTCACATCTCTAATAGGGTATTTAGGTAGGATAAGTGAGATTTCTTGATGAAGAATGGCCTATGTAGGTTTCATGGAAAGGGTTTCAAGATTAATATAAACTTATAAGCCTCTCCAAGGCCTTATAGCCTCTTCAAGCTTAAAACAATGAAAATACATAAGTTATAGGTCCAAGAAATACAAAAATTAACTCAACTTCTCCATCAGGTCATTGGCAAGCACAAGAAGGTCATTTTTATAAAGTTTTTTCCTAAAGGAGGAGTGGAATTATTAAAAATTCTCTTATTGGATGTTTACCACCCCTATGCCTCTCAAATCCATGGCAATAGTTTTGGGATTATGAGATAGAGCTTTATAAATCATTGTTAAGATGTTAAACCTCTCTAAAACCCTCTTAAACCCTATTATCATAGTTTTTCCTCTTAAAAATAAAGGAATGTGATTTATGTATGCATTAAAATTGTTTATAAGTATCTCTTTAAGGTCTATTTACCTCTAAAATATCAAACTCAACCCAAAATTTTAATGTTCATGATGGTATTAGCAAGAAATGTCATTATTCTATTATTTTCGGTATGCTTAATAGGGTTATAAAAGGTTGTGAACTATTTATATCTTGAAATTACTTTAAGGTAGGTGTACTTGATGTTTCCAACTTCAATATGCCTAATAATATCTTATACATCATCCTCAATCATTCATTCAATACATGAATGAACCAAATGAGAACCTACATGTATGCAGGGTTAAGAGAGTAAGTTTGGACTTGTTTATTACTTATGAAGGGTTTTGGGATTATAATATAATATAAATCATACAATACCCATTTTTAGTATTCCATAACTCTCTACTCCATGCTCAACTAGCTTGTATTCACCTCTTAAATGTATGTCTTGTATTAATTCAAACACACAGTCTTCAAGTCCAATAGATACAGGGATATAAACAAACACATTTAATGTTTTGAAGGATAGTACATATGAACTAGTCCTTTAATAACTCAATTGGAATATCATGTAATAATTATATATATATATATATATATATATATATATATATATATATATATATATATATCCAATCGGTGTATTAAACTATTCATGATCATCTTTGATAAGAAGTTATAGTTGGTAGGCTTAAGATCATTAGTCCAACACTCTTGAACAAGGTTTCAAAGGTAAATAAACAAATAATAGGTTTTCAACCAAAAAATAATGTTCTTAATTCACTATTGAGTTGTCCATTTTGATGAAAATACATCAACCAAAACCCCTCAAACTCCCTTAAAATCATCCATGGTCAAAAATGGCAAAAGGGCTAAGTTATGTATGCATAGGTGGATTGTGTAAGTCTAAAAGCTAAGAGGAAAGACTCCTGACAAATCATGATGGTTTATAAATATAAAATGTCTTCAAAAAAACTAAAATAAATCTCATATTATGTGCAATATCATTTAATAATATCAAAGATAGTTAATTCCACTCAATCAGTAGGTTTGTGATGAGTTTTAGGCTTGAATAGACACCTACAAGATTGCATATAGAAAATGAAAGGAAGATACATTATTATGTTTAATTTTAAGTCTAGAGACTTGTGTTGAGTAATATGTTTAAATTTTTTTTTGAACATTTTCATTGATTAAGAGAGACATTATTGAGCATTGTCATTGAGTATTGAGATTTGATAAATAATGTTGTCATTGATGTCAAAATTTCTAATGAAGATGCAAGGTTATTTCATTGATGTAAATCTAATTTAATTTGATGTCAAAGGTTATTATGAATATGTTTATCCTTGAGGTATTTATGTGATGAGTTTTGTTGCTAGCATAGTGAGTGTTGGTATTGTGATATTGCCTGAAGAATGTTCTAATGACAACTTGAGTGAAATATTTTAGAAACAACATGAGTAAGTATAGGTTAGTATTTAAAAATGTAAATAATATTGGAATTCTTAATATATACCTTATGATATAGTATTTTTAGGTGGTAAGATTAAATGAGTAAGCTCCGAAGAAGAAACTATGTGTTCTAAAGATCTGTGTAAGTAGTTTTGAAGATGCTCTAAATGAGATATGAAGATGAGAATGCTCTAAATAATATATGATAGTATTTGAGCATGAGAGAGATTTTATAAGGTGGTATCTAATATGTTGAGGACCTCTAAGATAATTAATAAGGTCAGCTCCAAAGATTTATGCATGCAACTCTGAAGTTGTTACAGTCGAGCTTTGAAGATATGTAAGTAGCTCTAAAGACATTTTTTTGAAATTTTAGTGCAGAGTGAGTGTGTGAGGTTTATTTATTATACACAAAAGATATTGAAATACTAAATATTTTTAATATGGAGTCTATATAGTGGCTAGAAGGTTAGATTCAAGGCATAATAAGTCTTGCAGGTCAAGGTTAAGAAAACAAGAAGAGGGATGGTGACCAGATGAGGTAACATGATCAATTTCCATGACATGAGTAAGCAGGTGAACATTGATAGAGGTGATTCAAATTGTTTTAAGTATGTGCATGAATTTTTAGGACTTAGTTTGCAATAAAAATGCTTGAAAATTATTTTAAGTTTTCTCAAGTGCATAACATGAAGAGTTGTCTACCTCATAAGGTTTTCTCAATGCTCATTGGCACGTGCAACATCTACATGATATTCTAAGTTGTTCATAGTATATGAGGAATTTATCTATCTCAAATTTCCAAGAATTATATTCTGTAGAGAGGATCTAAGTTTTATGAATGATCATTAAGATTGGAAGATGGTCTAAACCCTTATAAAACCCTAACAAGGACCTGATATTGAAGATCTTGTTATAAAGAGATTAAAATGTTTTGATATGGTCAAATAAGTTATTGGAGGTTGAATTTAACTCTCCAAAGAATCTCCATATATGATTTATTTCTCAGGTGAGTGAGAATACCCTATAAAGAAGTGTTCCAATTTTGGAAACTCATTGTAGAAGATAGAGTTGACCAAGTCAAAGTTGATAAGTGGATAAAGATCAAAGTGTGAGACTTTTAGTTGATGTTCATGAATATTTATAAATAGGTTACATATCTTATATTTCAAAATTTTATTATCCAAGTTGGCCACTTGCTAAATAGACTTTATGGTGCAGACAGTGAGGAAATCAAACAGAAGAGAGAAGATGTTCCCTAATGAGTTTTCATGTGAAAGTGATGCATTAAAATGCATGATAATGTTGTTTGGGTCATAAATTATCTATCCATGCTTTTCATAAGCTCAAAACTCTATGTAATATGTTGAATCATTGAATCCAAAATGTCTTATCCAACTAAGTAGATCATGTGAGAGAGAAGATCAGAAGATTAGTCTGTGAGACCAATAGTTTTCATTAGATCTCATGATCTGATTGATTGGGGTTTTCATGAGGATGTTATAATATCATGTTCATGCATTAAAATCCCTTAAACATATCTAATCATGTATCATATTTGTATGTTTCCTTGATTGTGTCTTGAAGTCAGTTGGCAATGTTGAGTGAACATCTTACAGAAGGTATTTGAGATTGTTTACCTTGAGTCAAAGAATCAAATGAATTTAGTGATGAACTTGAGGTCATAAGGTTTCTAAATATGTAATTTATTTTCATGTTTTTTTGTAAAAATTGATTACATGCCTCAATTTTTCAAGAAAAAGTTTTTATATATGTGTAGGCCTTTTATAAGCCATGATTTATGTAAGGGTTCAAGTGATAAATTGACCTAAAAGGTATTGTAGACCTAAAATAAAGTTGGCTAAGCTCTATTGGAGTGGTTTATGACTTTTTCCTACTATGTGAGGTGTTTTCATATGCTTAAATATATATCAAAAGGGTAATATGTTGTGAAGAAGGCCTAATATGTCTCCATAAGCCTAAAAAAAGAGTAAGGGTTAGTTGATATATGGTCGACTTATTGTGTGATTAATTCATGACTAAGGCATGTTATTTGGATATGATTTAACCTATTCACATATAACCTAAGTAATTGAGGTATATCTGACCAAAAAGGATATGATCAAGTGTCTTATATAAAATCAAGGTAGTCAAGCCTATTTTATTAAGCTTAGAGGGTATGTTGAGAGGGTGCTCGGTGAAAGAGAGAAGAATAAGATAAGTGAATGATAGAGATCATTTGTGAGTAGAAAGAGGTCATGTGAACCATCAGAGATGTTGTGAATATCTAATAGAGGTTCTGAAAGAAAGGATCAAGGTTAAAAGACCTAATCAAGCCATGAAAAGGGTTATTTGAGTGAAGAGAGTTGAAGATCAGTTTGAGAGGGGATAAAGAGAGTGAAGAGCTGAAAGAGTAGATCATCATCTATTATAGAAGCAATAAGGGTTTTTGAATGTAATCAAATAATCAAGTGGTTGAGTTGGTATTGAGTCATCTAGGGGGTTGGTACCTCCTTACAAGTTGGTGCTTGATAAATTAAAGTGGGTGCTTGGTAAATAAGGGGTTGGTCTTCCTTGTTAAGTTGGTGCTTAATATATTAGGGTTAGTGCTCTAAGTTGAGTTGGTACTCAATTAAATATTTATGTTTATATTATAGGATTGTATTCCATTTGATTCCTTAGTGGGTTTTATTCTCTTAGAGGGTTTCCCATGTATATGTTGTGTTCATATGTTTCATGATCTTGTGTTTTGATGCTCATGCTTGTTGTGATATACGTGCTTGATTAGAATGGTTCATGTATAGTTACGTGGAATTGAATGAAAAGTTTTAAATATTGATTCAACCCTCCCCCATTAATCATCTTGTTTCCAAAAATTGGTATCAGATTAGGTCCTTTGAAACATACTTGATAGCCTAAAGGAGATCCTAAGCAGTAAATATGACTAGTCATCAAGCTCAAGGAGGTTTCTATATGAGTAAGGATCCATTATTTAATGGATCTAACTATGCCTTATATAATGTTAGAATGAATATATATTTGATGTCATAAGGACATGGTATTTTTCACATAGTTATGGATGGCTATATTGCTCATCCAATTCCACCAAAAAATGCAGCAGATAAGAAGGCTAGTGATAATAACTCAAAGGCAATGAATGCCATTATGTGTGGCCTATCAAAGGTATAACTACTAAAAGTAATACATTATGTTTCATCTAAAGACATATGGGACAAATTGAAGACCGTCTATGAAGGAGACACCAAGATAAATATGGCCAAGTTGAAGAATTATAAAAGAGAGTTTGAAAGCCTGAAGATGAATGAAGATGAATCCATTTCATCCTAACCATTGAGAGTTGATGAAGTTGTCAATATCATAAGAGGATTGGGAGAAGAATTGAAAGAGTCTATTATTATTCAAAAGGTATTGAGATCACTAACTCCTAAGTATGATTCTAAATTGTTTGTGGTAGAAGATATGCAAGATTTGGACAAGCTAGAGATGGATGGGCTTCATGGCATCTTGACTACCTATGAGATGAGATCAAATGAAGGAAGACCTCTCAAGAAGTAAGTTGCTTTCAAGGTTGAAAAGAATTCAAAGGCCAAGAAGGTCAAATATGAGGTATGTTTAGACTTTAATGATGATAAAATCATAGTTATGTTTTCTAGGAAGATGATATTTGGCTCAGGTAAGTACAAGGGTAAGTTACCCTTCAAATGTTTTAATTGTGGTAAGATTGGTCACTTTGAAACCAAATATCCTAACAAGGATAGATCTAAACATAATGAATAACATGATGGAGATAACAAAAGGTCCATAAGTCTGATAAGAATAAAAAAGACTTCAATAATAATGAAGGAAACAAAGGATCATTCAATATTAAGAAGAGCTTCTACAGCAAAGAAGACACTTCATTAAATGAAAGTGATTCAGACACATCTGACAGTGAAGTTGATAGAAATGAATTTAATTATGACAATAATGAAATCTTTATCATAAGCATAGAATCAGATAATGAGGTTTGTTCAAATGATAAAGGTCCCATGATTGATGTAGAATTAGTTGAAGAAGAATATAATGACAGTGAATAAGTTAAAGTGGATCTTGAGATAGAGGTGGTAGGTGCCCTAGAAGAGTTGAATATTATGAAGAAGAAGAAGAATAAGAAACTAAAGTCATTAGTTTAAAACTATGAGGAACAGATTAGATTTTTTAAGGAAAGGTTGTGCAACACCTCCAAGGAGTATGAAGAGATCATTCATCAATCTGAAACCCAGAATTAAATTGTGGTATCAAGCCTAAAGGCTAAAGAAAAATATTGAAACAAATACGAAACTAAAATAAAATCTTTGAGATCTAAGTTGGATAAGGCATCTAGAAATAAAAATATCTTTGTGAAGTTTAAAAAGAGAACTGAGGCTCTGGATGATATCTTGATTAGTAAAAAATCTACAAGTGACAAGATATGTCTTGGATTCAAAGAAGACCAAAAGGAGGCACCTCAATTCAAGAAGAATATTGTTAAAGACAAGAAGGACAACATGAAATGACCTATCAAATATCCCAATGCTAAAAGGTATGCTAATTCTTTCAATGGTTACTATTTTACATGCAGTTAGTTTGGTCATAAAGCAAGAAAATGTAGAAGACCCTCCAAAAATGAGTACTCATGTAATTATGAAAGGAGAAATAATTGTTCAAAGGGAGATCAAATTCATCATTAGCCAAATGGTATGTATAAAATGGTCTATTAAAGCTATCATAATGTAGGACATATTGTAATATTCTATCCTAACAGAGTTAGAAGGTCATCTAGTCAAGACAAGAAGCTTCATAGTCATGTCACTAAGAAATGGATCAAAAAGCTAGACTTTATAGATAAGGTAAAGATGGATCAAAAGACCAAAGAAGAAGATTCTATGAAAGCTCAGAGTATAGATAGTGGTTATTCAAGCCACATGTTAGGAGACAATAAAGGTCTTGGCTCTCATATGATTGATCAAAATAGTAAGAATGAATAATTATCTAAGAAGAAGAAGAATGACAAGGTGAGTCATGATCAACTCATAAGCCAAGGTGGAATATTTGCTATTATAGACCATAACTCAAGTAAGAGATGTCAAGAACACTTGTTATCTACATGTGTTGACAAAATAGTCAAAGAAAAAAAGAAGGATAACAAGATGGATGATGAAAAGGCCATGTCAAAGTTCAAGCCTATAGAGCCAATCAAGTATAGAAGGATGTTGAAGAATATTCATCCTAGTAAAGATATGGAGATTTGAGAATCTCCTAAGTTCATATTGTTTTAGAGCCCTATGAAAAATGGGTGGCTCTATTAAGCTTCATGGAGACATTCTTCTATCAGCAGAAGCATGAGGGTGTAAAAAAAGAAAGTTTCTTTTGAGAAGATTCCAGATTGTATCTGTTACAAATAAGAAGATGAAGATGGATATTATCCATTCCTATGTTGATAGCTCTATATTTTGAAGTGTAGCAGGTAGCATGTTGAGAGATCAAAATATGCTCTAAAGACAAATTTTAATCAATTGATATATAAAAAGTAATCTTTTGATATCTATTTGTATAGGTGAGCCTGATCTATGAAGACTAAGAGGGAGTCTCTATTTCTATAGTTGGTATGAAGAATGGGACAGCCTTGTGTGTATTAAATAGTTTGGTATCTTCTTTAGCCATGCCAAAGAAAGGTATGTGATCTTGAGTTCCTAGTTCTTTAAAAGAAGATATGATAGGTCTAAGGAGGAGCTTGGTAGCTCTATATTCTTTGTCAATAAAGTGATTGTTGTTGATATACATAAAGATAAGGAGAGATTATGTTTGAGATGATTCATAGACTTTTTTTGTTTAACTCTTATTGAATCAACTGGAAGAGATGGCATGATTGAGAATATTTGTCATAAAAGGTTGTCATAAGTTTCTAAAAATTGTGTGTCATCTAGTGTCTATAAGAGATAGTATCATCTCTTAGGAGGAAAAGAGTATGATTTCAGTAGTTAAAGATGATCCTTGATGTCTACTGCTAATAGAAACATGGTGGATGCTTGGTTTGAGGGGGAGCTAATCAAATTATTGACTGAGCCTGATTTGTGTTAAAATGGTCTTATCATCTAAGTTAATTATAAAGGAGATGATAATTTTAGAAGACCTTTGTCATTAATGTCAAAATGGGAGAAAGATCATAAAAGGATGAGAATATGGGAGAAAGATTATAAAATTTTTAAAATATCAAAAAAGATGAGAAAGGGAGTAAGATTAGAAAGGGAGAAAGAAAAGGAAAGAACCAAGTCTAATAGATTATTGCCATCAAGAAGTGGTTGGCAAAGTTTTTTTAGTGAGTTTGTTGTCAATAAAAAAGGGGGAGATTGTTGAACATTATCATTGATATTTAATGTTGTCAATGATGTCAAAAATTTCAATGAAGATGCATGTTTATTTTATTGATTTCAATCTAATGTCATTTGATGTCAAAAGTTATTATGAATATGTTGAACCTTGAGGTATGTATGTGACAAATTTTGTTGCTAGCATAGTGAGTGTTGTTTTTGTGATATTATCTGAAGAATTTTTTGATGACAACTTGAATGAAATGTATGAGAAATATCATGAGTAATTATAGGTCAGTTTGTCAAAATGTAAATCATATTTTAATGTTTTATCTAGACCTTGTGAGATAGTATTTATAGGTGGCAAGATGAAATTAGTAAGCTTCGAAGAAGAAACTGTGTGCTCTAAAGATCTATGTAAGCAGTTCTAAAGATGCTATGAATGATCTACAAAGATGAGAATGCTCCAAAGAATATTTGATAGTGTTTGAGCATGAGATAGATTGGTTGAGGTTGTATCTGATATTTTGAGGACCTTGAAGATAATAATATCAGCTATGAATATTTGTTTACATAGCTCCAAAGTTGCTACAGTCGAGCTTCAAAGATCTATAAGTAGCTCTAAAGAAGTTTTGTTAAAGATTTAGAGAAGAGTGAGTGTATGAGGTTGCCTAAGCATACACAAGAGACATTGAAACACTGAAGAATTTCAAGATGGAGTCTATAGAATGGCCAGAAGGTCAGATTCAAGGCATAATAAGTCATGCAGGTCAAGGTTAAGAAAACAAGAAGAGAGATGGTGACCAGATGAGGTAACAAGATCAATTTCCATGACATGAGTGAGTAGGTGAACATTGACATAAGTGATTAAAATTATTTAAATTATGTGCATGAATTTTTAGGACTTGGTTTATAAGAAAAAGGCTTGAAAAGTATTTTAAGGTTTCTCGAGTGTACAGAATGAAGAGTTGTCTACCCAAGAAGGTTTTCTCAATATTCATTGGCATGTGTAGCATCTACATGAGATTCTAAGCTATTCATGGTAGATGAGGAAAGGTCTAGCTCAAAGTTCCAAGCATTATATTCTAAAAAGAGGAGATAAGTTTTATGAATGATTTTTAAGACTAGAAGATGATCTAAACACTCATAAAACTCTAATAAGGCCCTGATATTGAAGATCTTATTTTAAAGAGCTCATAATGGTTTGATATGGTTAGATAATTAATTAGAGGTTGAATTAAACTCTCTTAGGCATCTCTAGGTATGATTGGTTTCTCAGGTGAGTGATAATACCTTATAAAAAAGTGCTTGTCTTTTAGAAACATGTTGTAGAAGATAGAGTTGACCAAGTCAAAGTCACTAAGTGGATGAAGATCAAAGTATGAGATTTTTATTTAATGTTCAAGAATATTCATTGATAGGTTATAGATCTCAAATTTGTGAATTTGGTGATCCAAGTTGGCCAGTTGTTAAACAAACCTTATGGTGCAGATAGTGAGAAAATCAGATAAAAGAGAGAAGATGTTTCCTAATGAGTTTTCATGTGAGAGTGATCCATTGAAATGCATGATGATGTTGTTTGGGTTCTGAATGATCTATCCATGCTTTTTGGAAGCTTGAAATTCTATGTAATAGGTTGAATCTTTGAATCCAAATGACTTATCTGACTAAATAGAGCCTATGAGAGAGAAGGTCAAAAGATCAATCTATGACACCAATAATTTTCATTAGATCTCATAATCTAATTAATTGAGGTTACTTTAAGGATGTTATAAGATCTTTTTCATACATTGAAATCCCTTGAAGATATTCAATCATGTATAATATGTTCATGTTTCCTTAATTGTACCTTGAAGTCAATTGGTAGTGCTAAGTGAACATCTTACAAAAAGGTATTTGAGAATATTTACTTTGAGTTGAAGCATCATATGAAGTTGGTGATGACCCTAAGGTCATGAGGTTTTTGAATATGTAATTTTTTGTCATAGTTTTTTGGTAAAATTAAGTATATGCCTTAGTTGTTCAAGATAGAGTTTTTGTATATGTGTAGGCCTTTTATAAGCAGTGATTTGAGTAAAGGTCCAAGTGGTATCTTGATCTAAAAGGTATTGTAGACCTAACATAAAGTTGGATAAGGTCTATTAGAGTGGTGTATGACTTATTCCTTCCTTGTGAGGTGTTTTGATATGCTTCAAGAAAGATAAAAAGGGTAACATGTTGTGAAGAAGTCTTGTTAGGTCTCCATAAGCTTAAAAAAGGAGTAAGGGTTAATTGATGTATGGCCAACCTATTATAGTGATTGATTCATGAATAAGGCATGTTATTTGGATATGATTTAACCTATTCATGGCTCACCTATGTAACTGAGGTATGGCGAACCTAAAATGATATGATTAAGTGACTTGTATAAAATCAAGGTAGTTAGGCGTATTTTTCTAAGCTTAGAGGGTATGTTAAGAGGGTGTTCAATGTGAGAGAGGAAAATAGAAAAGCAAATGATATAGATCATTTATGAGTAGAAAGAGGTCATGTGAACCATCAAAGATGTTGTGAATATCTAATAGAGGTTTTGCAAAAGAAGATCAAGGTTAGCATACCTAATCAAGCCAATAAAATGGCTATTTGAGTGAAGAAAGTTGAAGATCAGTTTGAGAGGGGATGAACAGAGAAAAGAGATGAAAGAGTAGATCACCATCTATTGTAGAAGCAACAAGGGTTTTGAAGGTGATCAAATAATTAGGTGGTTGAGTTGGTAATGATTTGTCTAGTGGGTTGGTGCCTCCTTGTAAGTTGGTGTTTTCTAAAGCTGAATCAGTGCTTGGTCAATTAGGGGTTGGTGTTCCTTTCTAAGTTGGTGCTTAGCTAAAGACTCTAATAAGTTGGTGCTTAATATATTTGTGTTGGTGCTTCAAGTTGAGTGGGTGCTCAACTAAAGATTGATGTTTATCTTATAAGACTATAGTCCATTTGATTCATCAATGGGTTTTATACCCTGGACGGTTTCCCATGTATATTTTGTGTTCATATGTTTCATGATCTTATGTTTTGAGGCTTATGCTTGTTGTCATATATGTGCTAGATTAGAATGGTTCATGTATGGTTAATTGGAATTGAATGAAAAAATTTGAAGACTAATTCACCCCCTTCTTAGTCATCTTATTTCCAATAGTGTTGAGAATATTTATGTGAAATATAAACCATCTAAATAAGAATCATTCTTAAACCATGGAAAGGTGATATGTACAAGGTAAAATGCACATAGCTCTATACAGTAGTTTGGGAAGTATGAGTTTTAGATCATTTTGCCATCCACTCTAGAAATAAAGAGTATTGAGTAAGTGGAAACATCAAACAAGATATTTAAAAATACCTCTCCTCCTTTCCCCTAAGTTAGGTAAGTCCTCAAACTCACAACAATCCATCTACAGATCAAATGACCAAGAGAACAATATAAACATGCATGCTCAACTTGACTGTGTCAAGTCTATGAGTAAGTTCATGAAGGGAAAGTGTGAGTTTAGAGTGACTACTAAGTTTTAAAAGTTCATACAAGATGTATATAACATTGATAAAATTTGACACAATAATTAGATGCCTTGAAATGAGGAGAGGACACAAAAATATGACAGTTAAGGTCAAGATACCTAAATTGTCAAGAAACCTTCGACATATGCTAATGCATATTCTAAGAGGTTTTGAGGGTAAAAATATTTATAGAATAATCTACTGACATGATAGGGAATGAATCAAGATATATAAGGTCATTTCTATTCCTAAACAAGCTTTAGATGACCTTCTTGTTCAAAATAGTAATCTTGACCATTCACCTATAGGTATGTACATTCAAGAAGGTCATCTTATTCACATTGGAAGTTAGCTGAGGAAGTGCATGGGAACAAATGCCTTTAGGGTAGGGTGATAGGTTTTATGTCATCCAAATTTAGAGATAACATTTTATAATCCATCAAAGGCTTGAGCTTTCTGAATAATTGTTAAGAATATATGCAAGTTAAAATAGCCAAAAAACCCTTAAAGAGCTTGATGACTAAAAATGTTAGATTAAATGGTCTTAATTCCCTCAAAATTTCTTATAATCACCTTGATGATGTCTAAACATATTATAGGCACTTGTTTGATCCATAACTTGGCACGTGTTAAGAAAATAATACATGAACATGGCCTAAAAGATGCATGTTTAAACCCGTTTATAGGTGTTTGTAAGAGTAAAGTCTTATTGACAAGTTGGAGAGGCTTTTCAATCTTGAGAAGAACTCTAATGGTCCTCAATCAGCCATTCCATAGACTTTCAAGTTTCTAAGATCAGGTTTCAAGTAGCTATACCAATCCATGATGAATAATCTCATTGTTTGCATATGGTAAATGAATTTAGAGACCTTCCTATGGTCATTTGGGGTATAAGAATCTTTAAGATATCCTTGAGAACATCAAATAAACCTCTTTCATATCTATCCAAGTCATGTACAATCCCATTTCAATGGTTTCAAGTAGAATTAAAAAGCTTACTCATAGGTAGTCCATTGATTTCATGGTGTTGGGAACCTTTAAAGATAACTATAGGTCTCTATCAACTTGTCAATCCTATCTCAAGCTAAAAACAATCTTGAATACTCTTAATAAAGCCTAAAACACCTACCAATTCAGTGTTTAAATCATGAAACATAGATAAGGCCCCAATACAGTCCTTAATTATATATGGTACTTATATAACATGAATGTTTGTAACCTCTCCAAACCTCTTGCTAATAAATTGTGAAAACTCTTTTGAAATAGTTTATAAGATTAGACAGAGATGGTATGATATCCTAAAATACATATATAGAATTGATAAAATATTCATGAAAACCTTCAATCAAATATTAGATATAGTATGGGAGATAAGCGGGTCTTCATCACATTCTTTGGATCAAATAACTTTGACATGAAATTTTAGGTCCTAATGACAAAGATCATAGTATGAATAAGTATAAAGCTTCAATCTCATTCTCACCAAGATGGGATATGCATTTCAAGAGTCAAAGATGGTATAGGAAGATCACAAGGATTTCAGGTAGGTCATGTGTCAAGATAACAACTTGTAACTCCTTGATCCAAGAAAGGGCAATTTCAAGTGAAGAAACATGAGTCATAAGAGATGAAGAGCCACTTATATGCCACCTCTCATGAGATCATCATTAGTCCAAGCCAACACATGTTGAAGATAAATTATAGGACTATTTTCCACCTTATTTTGGAATTATAACAAGTTTTATGATAGATAACAATCATGAAGGACTTCTTTTATGTCCTCCCTTTCTCTCTTCTCTTTTCTTCTATATATTTGGTCTTGATTGGCTTAAAAAAGGATCATCCAGGTTAGTATGGTGAATCCCTACTAAAATTGATATTTGTTTTTTATTTTTGAAGTGAATTCAAACTAATTTTGCCTTATTCATCTCATACTTAGTGTACTCATGGTGAATTGTTGATAAATAATAGTGTTGATGTTCAATCTCCTTGCATTTATCCTCTTGATTCTTACCTATTTATGAGTAATTTATCTCTTTATCAAAAATATGGTGTGTATTAAATGGTTATTCAAATTTTAAGTGTGGAAAAATATCATTACTACTTCATTTTAAGCCTCTTGATTACCCCTCTTAGTTGATGTATAATATGCAACCTCCATATTGAAATACTTGTGTTAGAGAACTATTTGAAGTTGTGTGATTATATTCACCCTTGTTTAGATTTTTTATCAACTCATAGACCATAGGAGAAGACCTACATTTGGTGCATCACCTCTTTTATGTTTACTTTTAGTTTTATTTCTTCCTTTTCATTGTAATTAAAGTAGGTGTAATGATAATATAGATGTGGCATCAAGGGAACTATCCCTCTCTGGAGGTTTTATTTAGTTATAGGCCACCCAGAGTCTTAAAGAGTTCTCATTGTGTCAATTGAGTGAGAAGACCTAAAACACCTCCTCAAAAGGTGAAACTCAAAGTGATAATAAGTCTTTAGGATTATAATCTTATTCTATATGCTTTTTGGGCTATGAGTTAATGAGATTGAGCCACGTGGAGCGATTTCAAGGCTCTGAAGATATATTTAATTTTCAAATTATACGTCTTTTATATGAGTTCACAGTGATCTAAATATTGACATGCAAAATGATATCATGGATCTAAAGACTTAGGGCTCGAGGTTGTGGGACCATTGGCTTTATACATCTCCCATAGTGTTTTGAGTGGACCATATTATGCCACCTATCCCAATCACATGGTTTTAAACTCTCAAAATACTTAGGATCTGCTTTGGCTTTTTGGGTTCTGAGTTTATGAGATTATACCATGTGGTATAATCTCAACAATTGAGGACTTGGGGGACTTAGAATTTTTATGAAATGAACTTTGTCCCAATTAAACATGGTCTTGCCATGTAGATGGCTTGTGGTGACTCAGATGCGTTAAAGGTATGAAACTTTTATTTTAATATGATGAGCTCTGATTAACATGGTGATGCCACTTATTTTGATCTTAGAGTTTCAGGTTTGTAAAACTTTGAATATTTGTGAAAGTTAAATGGGTGAGAATGAACATGATCCTATCACCTATTCTAATCTCACAAATTTGGGATCTCAAAAGGTAAGGCCCAAACATGGATAATTTTTAAGTTTTTTAAAAATATCCCTACATTCACATGAAAACATAGGGATACTATAACATAAAAAATTAGCTCCATTAGTCAAAAATCATAAGTTCAACTTTGGAAAAATTATGAGAATCCAGGTTAAAAAAATAAATTACAAATCATGCCCAAGCTTGTATTCTTTTTCTTTTGGACTTATGTAACTTTATACTTTAAGGATAAGCATGGATTTATGAAGATCAAAATTAGGGTCATGGATTTCCAAGGCTCATAGGACTTTGAATGAGGATTCTCAAATAATAGCGGGTCCCTTTTTATATTCATTAAATAGGGGTATCAGAGTTAGGTCATAATAGACTCCTTAACTCCTAACTACATTATCATTGTGATTTATAAGCTTGGAGCTATGTACTCCATGAGAATCATAACCTCTATTCCATACACCAGTTGGAATAGTGTATACCTAGTCACATATTTATAATTTTTCTATATGCCCATAATATCTTTGTTATGTGATCTGCCTAGTCATCTCTCTAAATGTTATAGATCTTGGTTAACATCTTATCTAGAACCTTGTTGGATGATTCTTCTTTTCCATTTGCTTGAGGATGGTGTCATGACCCTAGATTATAAACACGTATTATTCTTTGATAGTACTATTTGATGACTCAGCTAATGACTATTTCATGGTTCATTGATTTACTTTACTACTTTGATTCAGTAACTTGTATGTTGTGATACACTTGTTAAGGTTATGATGTGTTATTAGATTATTTATGATCATAACTGGATTGTTAGTTATTAATATTTTGTAGTTTGTTTTGAATTGCATTTAATATATTTTCAATTCTGTAGTTGATTATTTCATTCATTATATGTTTTGGTCTAAATAATATTGATGCACATTTTTGGTAATTATAGGGATAAGTTATTAATGAGCTATTTTGGATGTAAAGATCTGCAATAGAGGATAATGATGAGTAATAAATGATTCTATCAAGAGAACTATCAAATCCCATAATGTATTTATCTTAATCTTGGCATACTACTTGACTCTAAGATTGTTATATTTTCAATCATGTTTTAGTATTTTTACTTGACTGGTTGTGGTGTCAAATTTCATAGTAGAAGTCATTATTTTTTATTCTTATTATTGTTTTGACTATTTAACTTTATGTTGTTCTTATAACACAAGTAGTTCACTTTCATCTTGTTGGTTTATTTGGTAATGTTTGTCTTGGTGGTCATGACTATTTTATTTTTGAAAGTCATGGGGACCATATGACTTACTTTGACAAAAACCAACTTGGTGAAAATATAGGTAAGTGAGATTCCTAATGACAAATATGGCATACCCATTGATATTTTTTTAATGAATTTGGATTTTGACATGATTTTTGTAATTTATAAATTAAATGGGTGTGGGATAAGGTATCAAAATGGGTGCCATTTTGATAGCATGATCGGGATCAAGTAGGTAAGCTCTATCAAAAAATTTAATGGATGCCAATGAATGAATTGAAAAATTTATATAATATTGATTGAAGCATGTTTTCAATAAAGGCTACATGTAAGGGGAAAGACTGGATTTGGAATTGGATTAAAATGAGAGAAAGGATGGATGTCATGACTTCATCATTCCCAAATGATAGGCAATATAAGGATATTAATTGGAATAGATATAGAAACATGCCTTGAAAAAGATAAATGAACATTTGACTTGAACAAAATTCCCTTAGAAGATTGACTATGAAAAGTTGATTTTGAATAGAGTTGACCTGATTGGACTTGAACTTGGAATAGACTTAGACAAAAAATAAGAATATAAATTGGAAAAGAAAAAAGAAAGATTTGGATTTAAATAGAGTTGACCCAAATATAAGGGAATAATAAATAATTTCAATTAGAAATGGTATTAGAATGGAAACTTAAGAAAAAGACTAGAATAGGTTCAAACTCACACAGATAGAGTAATATCTTTTGCATACGAACTCTGTTTCACGAACCATAAATTATGTCAGAAAGCTTGTTATGAGATATTTACCATGGAACTATTCTCAAATCATTACATAATGTTCATTTTATGTAGTTTGACCAATTTTGAATAGTGTGACTATAACTTTGACCATCTGCACAAGAAGCATATGAGCTCTATTTTTTACGTTGCACATACCATTGGAAAGGTATTAATAGGATATATGTAATGGTATAAGTTTTGATATTCTTCAAGACCTTTTTTGAATTGACCTTTGGATCAATCCTCCCCATTAAGAAGGTTTTTTATCCTTAAAAATCTAGTACTGGACCTGGTACCCCATGTGAGGATCTTTTCACAGCTCTGGCTCTTGACTCTAGCTCAAATAATCTCTTGAATGTTAGATACCAACCTAATTGTCATCTGGTACTCTAATGGGTCTTTAGATTTGATACTATGAAAATATTGTAGGACATATGTTATTATAACAATCACCATTTTATAATTATCCTTTTAGGTTATTTTACCTAGCAACATAGTTTACAAACATTGCCCTTCTTGGGTATTTTAAAAACACAAACACAATGATTACAAACATTTCCCATAGGGTCTTATATAAAGTAAATATATGCATGTTTTCACACTCATATAGATTAAAATATATAACCTATTTTTTGAGTTGTTCCTGATGTTTTTCATGACAACATCTTATTGTTACCCTACAGTGTTCTTGTCTAAAACATAGATGAATGAAATAACACTAAAGATAACATTTATCTGTAATGGTTACTATTGATATGCTCATACGAGATATTTTATCTAATCTCTTATAATGATATACTTATTTTCCTTCTTAGAAAACATTGCCTTTCTCAGAGACAAGTATGGTTTACCTAGGATAATGCCACTAAATTGAAGTAGAACCACATCTAATTCAACTTCATCTAAAAAGTTGGTGGTAATTGCAAACCCTAATTTACATATTTTACTTATATGTACATTATTACCACCATTTATTCTATCCAAAGAATAGGGTTGGAAATGTGGCTTGGTTTCCAAACCTAGGCCTTCTACAACATCTTCAGATATCATATTCCTTTGATAATTTTTATCAAAAATAGCATCTATTTTAGAATGCTTAGCAATTATTCTTTTCAAGAAATGTTGCTTACCTTTCCAGGGTGACAATTTTTTAACTATCAGCTTTTCATTGATTATCATTTCCCTTGTTTATGTTGTCTCATGTTCTAATTGATTAGATTCTATCTGAGGAGGCTTTGTATTTTGCTTGACTAAAGATGCAGTTATAACCTTTACCTAAGGTTGTGGATGATTTTGTTTATCTTCCTTCAACATTTTCCCATTAGCATTGAAGTAAAAACCTAACTTCATGTCTTCTTTAGGCAACTTAATTTCACTAGTCTTCTTAAACTTCATTTTATGACTCTCTTGTGCATAATCAAAAAATACATTCGAGTAGTTCTTCTTTTCATACCTTGATGAGTCGTCTAAAGATTCTTCATGCAAGTTGACCATAACTCATAAAATATATATCAATTTTCAACAAAATTTTGAGAGATTTTTTATAATAAAAATTCACATATCCTTGATAAAATTTAGATCAAAAAAATAATATATACAAAGTTATGAAAATTTTACCAACCATTTTTTGCCAAAAAATAAAATCTGAAATAAAAGGTGGCAATTTGTAATTTGACTATAACTCCTACAATATACATCCATTTTCAACTAAATTTTTATGGATTTTGTATAGGATAAATATTAACATCCTTGAAAAAATTATGATTAAAATAGAAAATATATCAAAAGTTATGAACATTTTACTTGTTATTTCTTAGGAAAAATCAATTTTTCTTCAAAGGAATATTGCTAAAGAGGCTCAAAATAAAGGTGTGAGTTGTTAGTCCCACCAGACATGCCATATATATCACTAGTAATATCACTTAGATATATTTTCACCACGTTATTTTTAGTCATAAAAACTAATGAAAACAAATTCTAGAGCCTAAGACCTCGTGAGCAATACAAAATATTAGTCAATAATGCATTAGATTCAAACTTGAAATATGCAAACCTCCATTAAAGACTTATTTATATGGGATGTAGCTGAAATTTACCTTTGATTTGTCTTTGTCTTTGCCAATTATATGAGGACATATCCATTTGAAAAGTAGAAGACTGATGAATAATTTAGCTTGATAAAATGTTAGGGCTTTGTTATATCACTTGAACATGATGAATTACAATGAACAGAGGTATATTTATATAAAAAAATAGATCAAGGAGGACCCTTCATCTTGAAATCAATATGAGCATTTGTAAATGAGTCCTAAAATGTGAACATATATCAACACATGGATAATTAGTTTGAGCCCTTCATCTCAATCAAAATGAAGGGTGGAGGATGATCTTTAAAAATATCAAATAAGAATTAATATAAACCCTTTATCTTATTTCTAAGATGAATGGTGGAGGGTTATGCTCATAATATATTTGTAAGAATCATTATGGGACCTTCATCTTATTTCTAAGAAGAATGGTAGATAATCATTCCCAAGAAAGCACATGGATAACTAATGTGGGCCCTTCTTCTTGTTTCCAAGATGAAGGGTTGAGAATACTCCCTAAAATATCTCAAAAGATTCATTATGGGCTCTTCATCTTGTCTCTAAAATTAAGGGTGGAGAATAATCTTAAGCTTGGTGTGTCCCTCACTATATAGGAACATGAATTGCTCATTTCCCTTCTCACAGAGTTTATTGACATATTTACTTAGGCTTATTCAGATATGTTGAGTTTAGATCCATCATTAGTTGTTTATCACTTGGTCATGTATCCATATGCCCAGTTGATTAAGTAGAAACTACACAAGATTCATCCCTTGGTTTATCTACTAGTCAAAGTTAAGTTAGAAAAATTACTGGCAATGAGTTTCATCAAACCCATTCCATATGCAGATTGGATTTCTAACATTATTCCTATCAGGAAAAAACCAGTCTGCATCTATATTTATATGGGTTTTAGAGATCTAAATAAATTTTATCTTTAAAACAACTTTCCCTTCCAAATATAGATGTGATTATGGATTAAACAATTAATCATGAAATGTTATCTCTCATAGATGGTTTTTAAGGCTATAATTAGATTAAAATTGTTCCAAAAAATCAAGTCAAAATAGCATTTACAACCCCTTGGGGCACACTATATTATCAAGTCATGCCATTTGACTTGAAAAATGTAGGGGATACTTATCAACAAGCAATGACCATAATATTTCATGAACTCATGCATGATATTATGGAAGACTATGTAGATGATATCTTAGGCAAATCTAAAACTCATGCGAAGCTTCCAATAGTGATGTGAATAATTTTTGAATGGCTTCACAACTATAAAGTGAATCTCAACCCTTAAAAATGTGTTTTTAGGGTTACGTCTAGAAAATCATTAGGCTTCATCATCTCTCTTAGAGGTATTGAAATAAACCTATCTAAAGCATAAGCAATCAATGAAATGTCATCTCCTTCTGATTTAAAGCAACTATGCATTCTACAAGATAAATCCAAGATAATAGACATTTTATCTCTCAACTTGATGATCAATGTCATCCATTCAGTCATATAATTAATATAGGTGTTACATTTTAATGGAATGTAGAATGCCAAGAAGATTTTGAACAACTAAAGCAATATCTATTTAATCCTCATGTACTAGTTCCACCAATGCTAGGAAAGCCTTTTTTATTATACCTTTCTACCACTGATAACACCTTGGGTAACTCCTTACTCACCATGATGATCAAGGGAAAGAATTAGTTATTTATTAAATAAGAATAAAATTACTGTCTTATGAGCAAAACTATAGTCCAATTAAAAAAATATGTATTACAATAGTCTTTGCTTTCCATAAGCTTAGACACTACATGTTGAATAACAAGACACTGTTGATTTCTAAATTGGATCTTATATACACATAATATTTTCAATTTTTTATCAATTACTAATTCTCTTTATCTTTCAATAACCCATCGAGTCTAAATCTCTCTAAGTGCATGCCTTAAGGGGTGCATCAAGAAAGGAGTAGACCATTGGTGCTTCGCAGGATTGTTGTCCTTTTTGCCACTTGATATCTACACAGTTGTCTCATAAAAACCATTCCCATGAGCTTTACATCTTATTTTGTACCTTTCTCTAGTAATTTTCCACCTTTGTTATCCCTTTACCTAAACTAAACCCCTTTTTGGTAGTTTACATGACTATGTTAGCCATATTGACCCTATATTGTTATTGACAGAGCTTACTAAGAACTAAATCTTCCATGGCCAACATAGTTCATGATCTAGTTAGTTTTTTGTTGATTTTGATACTAGGCCGACTGGGTCGACCTTGTTGGCCAAAACTTTTGGAAGGGTTTAGCATTATATCCACCTATATAAACACATTCATTTCATCATTTCTAAAAAAAAATAAGTAAGATATATTTTGCATCACTTATCCACCATTCTACTTGAGGATCAAACTTAGGGTTTCATACTTTATTTGGAGATACAGATCTTATCTTATGGAGAAGTCTTTTAGATGCATTGATAGGTTGTGTAGCCTAGAGATGATTTATCCTTGTCATCCTTACATACCACAAGAACCTCCGGTGAAGCACCTTGGCCAACGGAGAGATTGAGGCTCTATGGGTTCATCTTCAAAGGTAAGTATTCCTAACTTTGTTCCTCCTTTGTAAGAGTAGATATATATGCATTTGAACTTATTTTCCATGCATTAGGATTATGTATATGTTGATGTGAGTATTTATCTTCTATACATGTTTAATTTTAGTGTTTATTACCCCCACCTTGTGCCACAAGCTTTGGTGAGCACTACATTAGATTTTGTTTTACTTGTTATTAGCTTAGTGAATATGAAAATATAGGAGCTAGTTAGGGTTATTGCATAGTTTTGCTTGATTTGAGGTTATGGAACCCTCCATAGTAATATTATTATGGTAAGAGATCCATTGGCTAGGTCTAGTAGATATATATTGGTCATGACCCCAATTATCTAATGTATCCCCAATTGGAAGTGTAAGTAGGATCTATATTCTTTGAGTTAGGATTGATTTGTAGATCTGCTACATTTATCATTACATATAGATCCCTTGAATCATTTATTGGCCAAATCAACTATCACATGTTGAATGTAAAAATGGTTCATGTTGCTTAGTGAATTTGATATTGATTACACACATTAGAAAGCAATAAAAATATAATTTATCTTTGATCAACTAGTTAAGACATCACTACAAGATTTTGTGCTTATCATAGTACAATTTCTTGATGAGTCTGTTATGACTCTAACTAAAGACAAAGAATGCAATCTCTATTTTGATGGTTTTTTCACAACACATGGTTCAGGAGTAAGACATTATTTATCATGCCATAGGGAATTCTTATTCCTAAATATTTTCACATTGGCTTTCCATGCACAAATAATATTGATGAATATGACGCTTTGCTTACTGGACTATGTCTTATTGTGCAATGGGATATTCAACATTTACAAGTTTATGATATGGTGATTCTCATATTATTATCAATCAGGTCATTGATCAATATCAAATAAAGGATGAAAAGTTGGTGCCTAAATAAAGGATGAAAAGATGGTGCCTTACAAAACTATAGTGGATGCTCTCAAACTCAAGTTTGAAACCATTCAATTCAAGCAAATCCTGAGAGCCAATAATAAATCACATGATATTATGGCTAATATTGGATCAATGATTTCACTTTCTTATTCTTTTCTAGAGTACGAGTTTATCATCAAACATTTTCTTGTTTCAGCTTAACAATGTTCACATTTAGAGACAATATGTGTCATTATTGGTCCCAATTCATTTGGTACCATGACATCTTCTCCTATCTCCATGATCACATCCTTCCACCTAATCTATCCTAAAACCAAAAAAAATAATTTATCCAAAGTGCTTCCCAATACACTATAATTAACAACTCTTTATATCACATAGGCTATGATAAAACTCTACTTTGTTATCTAAATATAGGAAAATCCAACTTGGCACTTAAAGAAGACTATGAAGGGATTTTCAAGACCCAAACTAGTAGTATGGTCCTAGCTAAGAAACTTATTCATACTAGTTTTAATTGGCCTACCATTGAAATAGATACATGTGTCTATGTTAAGAAATGTATACCATGTCAAAAACATGGCGATTTAACTCATGATCCAACATAGGCACCAAATCTAGTCATAAGTCCTTGGCCATTTTTAACATGGGGGTTCAATCTCATTGGAAAGATTAACTCTACTTCATCAAATCATCATAAACATATTCTTACTTATACCAAGTATATTATCAAATGGGTAGCTGCAAACCCTCTCAACTATGTAATAGGTAAGTAGACTTAAAAGCTCAATCTAAATCATATCATTTATTGTTATGGCATCCCTTCCACCATCATTTTTGATAATGATACATCCTTTAAAAATAAGGACATTACCACCCTCTATTTTGAGTTCCACATCAAACATAAGTTTTCCACCCCATATTACCCTCAAGTTAGTGGCCAGGTAGAAGCTTTGAACAAGATTTTGATCAAAATCCTTAAAAATACTATCAATACCTTTGACTATGATTGGCACATGAAAATATTCCTAGACTTATGGGTGTATCATACCAATTTTTGTACTTCTACTAGTGCAACTCCTTATTCTATGGTCTATGGATCTGAAGCCATCTTGCCTATTGAGATCAAACTACCCTCATTGTGTATTTCACTATAAGGTGTCCTTGATAAAGAAGATTACCGAGTGGCCAACCTAGCATAGTTGGATCTTCTAGATGAGAAAATTCTAGCCACCCTCAATCACCTAAAATCTTATCATAATTGACTAAGTTGGGATTATAACAAGAGAATCATTTCCTCAGAGTTCAAGTTTAGTGACCTTGTGCTCAAGGAGAATTAAAATAATACCAATGTTGAATGGGAAAATAAAGGTAAGTTTGAACCAAGTTGGTTAGTCCCCTTTGTTATTACATTTATCTATGGGCTTGGTACATATAGATTGACTACTAAATAAGGTGATGAACTAGACAAACCAATGAATATCATACATTCAAGCACTTTCATGCTTAAAGTTTCCACACTCTAGTCTACAAATGTTCCCACTTGGGGGTATCTATATTCCATTATGTATTTCCCTATTCATTTCAACCCTAGCTTTGGGGCATCCTTTCATTGTTCCACCCTTCCCTATCCTATTACCATCTTAGTCTGGTTATGATTCTAAACTTACCATAGGTGAATTAGGGCAACATTTAGCAAGAACAAAGGCATAAGTATGGAATGGTTTTTATGTTAGACTCTCTTTGTAGAAATAATGTCACACTATGGAATGTCATTGATTATCTAACTTGTATGATTTTTATTATTCCCTTGAGTTCCTCATAATTCCTAAGCACATTTCATTGGTTCTCATTATATCCCAATTCATTGTTGTAAAAGAGGAAGTTATATCCTATTCCATATTACTTTTTAATGGCCCTCCCTAATTTACTGGTGTCTAAACAACCATCTTCTTATTCCCTTTTTGCTATCATGTTCATGCACCCATGAAATTCCTTTCCTTTGTTATGTTTTTCTACATTTGTCTATTCTTATTCTTATACATTCTATGCTCAAAATACTCTTGTTCATATCCTATTCCATCCAAAAATTCCTAAAAAGTTCAAATATTCCAAAAATCCATAAAAGGTTCAAATATTCCAAAATCCCTAAAAATTCAAATATTATGTTATGTCAAAAAGCCTAAAAATCTGCATGACCCAATATCCTTATGTTTTACCAAATTTGTACCCATCTCTAATGTTGCACAATTTATTAGTTATTATCTTGTTACTCAACTTGGTTTTCAATTTATTGTATTTAGGTGGCATATCTTGGCATACTTCATTGGTGATTTTCTTCTCCTTATGAGCATGACATTTCAAAAATTGGTCCCAACTAACCATGATCTCATCATTTTCTAAGTTAAATGCCATGCTCTCACTATTTTTCAAGTTACATCCCATGTTCTCACCATTTTGTGAGTTAAATCCCATGCTCTTTCCATTTTGTAAATTTTTATTCCATGCTCTCACCATTTTATGAGCATTCACTTTTCATGCTCTCGTCATTTTGTGAGCTCAACCATCCTATATCAAATTGTTCATGTTCTTGTCCCTAATCATACTTATCATTTTTTATGTTCAATTTATAGTTGAATTGCAATGGATTGAGATCCAATTGGACTATGTAATCACTACTCAATTTTTTGACATCATCTCAGCCATCCCTTGTCCCATACTCTCAACGTTTTACGAGCATATCCCTTGCTATTTTGGTATGCCTATTCCTTATATACTCTCACCGCTTTGCAAGTCCCTATTCCTATTTTTTATTTAAAAACTATCTTCTTAATTTGTCATCAATTTTATTCAATCCCAACTTCTTGGGAGAATTATATTTGGCCTGAAGTCCATGTTAGATATAATTTCCATGGGACTATGTAGGTAGCATCCACTTGTTTGGGGCATTTGGAGTCAGCTCAGCCACCCCTTCCCTTTTCTTCTATTCCCCCATGGTCATGATTATTTTGTCATACCCTTGGTCTCAAATAGTAATGCCTTATTGCCACACACACACTGATTTCTAAATTTAATATTTACTTGTGTGTTTATATGTTGATTGTTTGTTTGCTTATTAATATGTTGTTTGTTATTTAGGTGCCTTAATTTAGTACATTATATTTTCCACTTAAGTATTGATTATTCATATCATGATTTTGAGTTGTGAAAAATTGTATCTAAATTATAATTTATTTAAGTTCATTACATTGAACATTTAAATATTGATTATCCATATCTTATTTTAAGTTGTATACATTTGTATTTTAAATTCAAATTGTTATGTATTTTGACAAACAAATGTTATCATGATCCTTCCTAGATTACGATGCATATTTTCATGTGCAATATAAAAAATAAAGTTTTAAAATGGTTATAATTTCAATGCCATCAAATCACATACATCTTTATCTATCTAATTAATTTGTTCCTAATGATCTGTTCAATCTATTCATTATGTTCAATCTGTTCCTAGTCACCCTCGTCAATATGTTCCTATTCTTAGATAAATTCTCATACATTTTCCTAATATTATATGAATTTTCATACATGTTCTTAATCTTAGATTTATTTTCATACATGATCATAATATTAGATGCAACACACTATTCAATCATCATTTCAAGGGTTCACTTGGCCAAATATTTTTCTGACTCTCCCCTCGAGGGGGTATCCAAGGCTTAACAAACATCACTTTGGGGCATATTTGAACCCATTTCTTAGTGATTTTATCAAATCAAATAAAAACTAACATCTATTAATTTTATTATATGATCATTTTTATGACTTTTATTCTTTGAAAATCCATTACTTCGTCTACATCTCACAATGCCTTCTCGAACAAGGGTAAATGTATGCACTCTAATTTTATCACTTCCATATCAAATTTTAAAATGTAATGACATCTAAAAATTACACACAATGATCCAAAACATAATATTATACTTGCACTTTTGATTTTGTCAATTTTAGATACTTAAAACACTTTTTCTCAATTTCTCGTAAAAGTCATAAAGATTGGCATAATAATAATAAAACATATTTTAAACTGATTGAAACATAGAAAGTAGTTGAAAAATTATAGAAAAATATAAACCAAATCTATTAATTGAGTTCACCCTTTGAGGGATTACATCTCCAGGTCTAAAAATCACTCAAACCGATCTATTAAATAGTGCAAAATACACTTTGCATACACTATTTACACCAAAATATGACTTTGGTCTGTAAAAAACAACCTCTACTCTAGCTTTAAGAAGTCTATGTAACAAACTCTTTTATGGGAGTTACTCTTCCTTGCTTGTTTCTTACTTAATTTTTTTCAAAAGAGATCTCTCACACCAAAACTTTGAATGAATTTACAAATGAGGCTCATGGGCTTATATAGTGTTTTAGGCCTAAAATTATGGGTTTAAGCCTTATAACCTCATTTCGTACATTTAGAATCATATCCCCTCTTCCATTTCCTTTTTTTAAGGTTTACATAAGGCTCCCATGCATTTTGGGTGGGATTTAATCCCACATTTGTGGGGATAGAGATAAACATGGCTTTAAACCCCATTTCTCAAGCCTTATGAAGAGGTCAAAGAAAACTATATGGATTTGGATACCAAGCTTATGTGGACTCCATGTGATAGGTGTATGATGTGTCATCCATGGACTATGTGTCATCTGAGTGTATTTTGGTAGCATGTTAATATCATCATTTTACCCTGTTTGCTTCAATGAGTCATAACTTTTACATCTAATGTTCGTTTGACTCCATTCAAAATGCATTGGATTCATCTCAGCAAGCTCTTCAATGTTGGGATGTTTCTAATAAGGTTTCAAATAATTTGGTAAAATAAATATGGGGATCACCCTAGATCACTCCTCCCCATTAAAAATCTTTTGGACTACCAAAAGTTTAGTTTAATTCTAAAAACAAGTGAAGGTACATCTCCCTCATTTTTCTTGTTTCCTTCCACCTTACCTTGCTTGGATTTGTTACTTTTAGGCCAACTCATAGGTATTCAACATTTCCTCTTCATAATGTCCTTATCTTCCTATTAATAATCATATCTTCCTATAATTAATCAAGATATTCAAGAGAAAAATCATCTATAGAGGGTACTTGAATATTCTCACATTGATCCATAATCATAGATGACTCATGCAACTTCAAGTTTTCAAAATTTACAACTGAATACATCTACATGTAAGGTGGTATTTTAAACCAAAAATCATTATTACCAATCTTATCCAAAATATTAAATGGGCCATTCCTGATTAGTTTGAGTGTTTTACTTTCACCTTCGAGGCATTTTTTGTTTATGTGAAGCCAAACTAGATCACCAACTTGGAAGTGATGATCAACCTGATTCTTGTCATGCCTAGCCATGTACTTGGTTTATCTTTTTTCCAATTGCTCTTAGACAAATCGATGAATGGATTAGCCCTTTTGGATAAACCTCTTGGCTTTATCTTCATAATTACTTCTATTCGACACTATTTTCTATCTAAAAGTGAAGTCCAAGAGAGACTTAGGTAAATAGCCAAAACAAGTCAATTAATGAGATTTACCTATATAATAATGTATGGCATGATTATAAGCATGTTACATAAAAAACAAGTGTTCATTCCAAATCTTTGGATGCTTATTACGATACCTTTGAAGCAAACAAACCATTATATGATTGACCACTTATGTTTGACCATCACTTTGTCGATGAAATGCAGTGCTTTTCTTGATTATTGTGTCCATTAAGTCCCACAAAGCTGACCAAAAGTTCCAAAAGAACCAAGAATATTGATCAAAAATAATAGATGTGGGTAAAACAAAATGAACCCAAACATTTTTGAAGAACAAGTGTGTAGTTTCCTCACCTGTGATAGTCTTTTTATAGGGCACCAAAACACACATTTTGATATATCTATCCACAACCACATAGAAATAATCATGAATCTTTCTAGACATAAGCAATCCACCCAAAAAATCCATAGAAAAACTCTCCCCTAGATGGGTTGGTACAAGAAGTGGGTTATAAAACCCAAAATTCGGATTACTAGGCTCAATAATGGCACAAAGAAAATAATCTTTTACATATTTGGATACATTTTCATACATCTGAGGCTAATAAAAAAATGTTACAATTGTGAAACTATTTTCCCAATTCCAAAATGACTTGAAACAAGATAAGTATGTGTTTCCCTAATCACATAGACTCTTTCATCTTATGGAATGCAAAGCTTACCAAAGTGATACAATAATCCATCATGCATGTGATAGTCTAATTCTTCTACTTGCTTACCATGGGTTAAATATTAATAGAGATCCTTAAAATCAACATCTCTAGCATAATATTCCTTATAAGTTTCAAGCATCAAAGAATTATGTTGTAATAGAATAGATGTTATAATAGGTCTTGAAAGCATATCATATACCTTATTTTTTGTACCTTTCTTATTTTTTATTATGAGATGGGATTGTTATAGAAATCCCATCCAATGAAAGTGGCTTGGCTTTTGTAGCTTTGACTGTGATTAGAGATATTGTAAAGGATCGTGATCTATATGGATGAGTGTTTTTTTTTCCATTAGATAGTGTTTCCATTTATTCACACTTTGAACTAAAGCATACAACTCTTTATCATAGGTAGGATAGTTCCTTACTATACTTGTGAAGGTTTTTAAATAGTAACACACTAGTTTATGATTTTACATCAATACTACACCCATGAAATAATCACTTACATCAATTTCAATATCAAATGGTTATTGAAAATATGGAAATGCTAACACTATAGCTATGCTTATATTTTCTTGTAATATGACATAATCTCTTTGGTGCTTGCCTCCCCACTGAAATACTTGTTTAGGAATTTTCAAAGCATGCAAAGGAGATGCAATCAATTGTTAAGCATGAAATATAATGAGGGAGGGGGTGATTCATTATATTATATATCTTTTACTTAATTTGATTTCTTTTCTTTAACCACTTAATCACACATTTAAGATATGCAATAAAATTGAAACAATAACATGTACCATACAAGAGAGAGAGAGACTAGATTTTTACATGGAAACCCAAAGTGTAAAAAACCATGGAAACAAAATCAAGTATATGAATGAGCACCAACTCAAATTACAAAGTTTTCAAGAAGTAACTTGTAGGAGCACTAACCCCTTTCCCAATCTGATTCGTAGACTTAAGCAATATTACGATAATGTAATTTGATTTTTGCTTTACATTATCAATTTACATGGTGAAAAAAAATAACTTATAAAAACATGAATTTAAAGAAAATAATTCACAAACATTTATCAATAATTTGATAATGGAGTTCGGCACGAAGGCCTACATCTCTGGATCTAATATCAGTCGATAAATTAGGAAAAATGTTTAAAAAGTACTTTAAAATATTTTCATAATGAAAAATGAACAACCACAAAGTTGTTCATTGGGAAAAAATAATGTAAGTCCCTTTTCAGACTTTTTCCCAATTCTGTCTCGAGCACCCTCCATAGACTCTGCAAGCTTTCTGGCTCTTAGTCTTTGTTAAGGCTGTTAGCTTTTTCGTTATGTTAAAATACAATTTCTTAGCACTTTATATAGTGCTTACGTCCCATGGTTTAACGGTTGGGCACCTATATTTTTATCCAAAAGGATAAAGGTTCAAACCCATGGCAATTCCTTTGGTGGGGGGCATGTATATCCTTTATCCCACATTTGTGGGTTTTATCATTTATCAAGGCTTTATTAAGCCTTTTCCATCCCTTTAATTTTATGGCTTAGGCCATGTTCTCCACCATTTTGGTTATTATATCCATGATCCTCCTCTAAATTGATGTGGTTAGTGGGGACATGGAAATATGTGGTGGAATGTGGAGGCATATGGGTTTGGCATGGAAATTTGTGGATAATATGTGACATGATTTGGATGGTATGTGGTTTGAGTATGGGGTCACGTGGCAGGAATATAGGGTTACATGGAAATAATTGGTTTATTGGAACATTTGAAAAAAATTGTACAATGGAAAATAATGCGATGGCAATCCATGTGGTGGCTTGAGGATCCACCATGTGGTCCAATCTCGTCACGCCACTTATCGACCTCTCATTGTGCCACTTGTCATCATCCAACTGGATGTTCTGTCCAAATACCAAAAAAAAATTTATCGATTGTCAAAGATCACCTGTCAAAGACAAAAGATAAAAACCACACATTTTTCTCATATCTCATGCCACATGTCATGTTCTTACTGGTCAAGATTTGCCATGTCATCTTGTTGACCAAGTTTGACCATAACTTTGACTAGCTATATCTTTTGCATACAGACTCCATTTCATGAACCATAAATTATGTCAAAAATCTTGTGATTAGCTCTTTTTCATGGAACTATTCTTAAATCATTTCATAATGGTCATTTCTATAGTTTGACCAACTTTGACCAGTGTGACTAGAACTTTGATCATCTGCACAAGGAGCATATGAGCTTTATTTTCTATGTTCCACATATTATTGAAAAGGTCTTAGCAGGATATAAGCAATGGTATAGGTTTCAATCTTCTTCAAGACCTTTTTATAATTGACCTTTGGATCAATCCTCCCCACTAAGAAGGCTTTTTGTCTTCAAAAAGCTAGTACTTGACCTGGTACTCCATGTGAGGATATTTCATAGCTCTAGCTCGAATGATCTCTTGAATGTCAGATACCAACCTCATTGTTAGTTGTTACTTTGATGGGTCTTCATATTTGATACTACGAAAATATTGTAGGATATTTGGTGTTATAACAATCATCATTTTACAATTATCCTTTTAAATTTTTTACCTAGAAACATAGTTTACAATCATTGCCCTTCTTGGGTCTTTTACTAACACAAACACAATGATTACAAACATTTCCCATAGGGTCTTATATAAAGCAAATATATGCATGTTTGTACACTCATATACAGTAAAATATATAACCTATTTTCTTAGTTGTTCTTGATGCTTTTCATGATGGCATATTTTTGTTACCCTATAGTGTTCTTGTCTACAACACAAATGAATAAAATAACACTGAAGATACCATTTATTTGTAATGATTACTGCTAATGTGCTCATACAAGATATTCTATCCTATCTTTTACAATGTTATACTAATTTTGCTTCTTGGAAAACATTGCCTTTCTCAGAGATAAGTATGGTTTACCTAGGATAATGCCACTAAACTGAAGTGGAACCACATCTAATTCAACTTCATCTAAGAAGTCTATGATAATTACAAACCCTAATTTACATATTTTACCTACATGTACATTATTACCACCATCTATTCTATCCAAAGTATAGGATTGGAAATGTGGCATAGTTTCAAAACCTAGGGCTTTTACAACATCTTCAGATATCATATTCCTTTGATAATTTTTATCAAAAATAGCATCTATTTTAGAATACTTAGCAATTATTCTTTTGAACAAATGTTGCTTACCTTTCTAGGGTGACAATTTCTAAACTGACAGCTTTCCATTGATTGTCATTTCCCTTGTTGATTTTGTCTCAAGTTTTGATTGATTGGATTCTATCTGAGGAGGCTCTATATTTTGCTTGATTGAATATGCAATTACAACCTTTACCTGAGGTTGTGGATGATTCTACTTATCTTCCTTCAATATTTTCCCCTTAGCATTGAAGGAAAAACCTAACTTCATGTCTTCCTTAGGCAACTTTATTTCATTAGTCTTCTTAAACTTATTTTTAGGACTCTCTTATGCATAATCAAAAAATACATTTGATTATTTCTTCTTTGCATACCTTGATGAGTCATCTAAAGATAATTCATGCAATGTGATTGTCATGTCTTTAGAGAGTACTTTTTCTATCTCTTAGGGATGTTCTAGCTTATTTCTTGAGTAATCCTTCAACTCATCTTCTTGGGACATTTGTCCTTCACCTCCATATCCTAATCCTACTTGGAGTGGTCTCTTTGCCACTTGGATAGGCTAGACAATTCCTTTACCATTAATTTCAAGGCCTTTTCCTTCGAATCCCATTTTTTATAATAGCTTAGAACCTATTCCCTTCATGTGCTTTTCAAATGACTTCAATAAATGTTTAGGGTTAGTATATTTAGTAACCCTAATATCGTCAATATAGCCAGAATAATTGATTTCATTGCTTTCTTCCTCAAAATTTATGTCAGAAGATACATCAATAATTAGAGTATTATTTTCTTCTAGATTTAAAAAATTACTTTCATTGATAGGACTAGTAGGAGTATATGAATTAGAAGAATAACTGGTATAACTAGGATGTACCTTAGTAGTCTGACTTGTCCCAAACTGAATCTCATAGGTATGATTGGTCATCAGTTGGATTCCTTCTCCTGATGTAGTGTCTCTGGCATACCAAGATATGAGATAGTAATTACCCAATGTTATCTCCTCAACATCTCTTTGAACTATATCAAGAGTTTATCAAAGAATAGCCCTTTGATGCCAAAATGTAGAATGACATAATGAGTTGCATGTCATCATACTATGCCATCAACTCCTTCAACTATCTCAGTGTGAGGTAATGGAAGAGTCCTTAGTTGCAAACATTGTACAAGGATTTCAATAATATAGTTGGCTCTAGAACTCCAGTTAAAATAGATTTGTATGAACTTTCCTTCAGCAATAGTAGTGCAATTATATCATTAACTTTCCTTGGAGCATAGCATAATATCTAGTACTTTTGTTGGCAACAACTATTGCATTAGAGACTCTAGAGTTTCTTCATGAGTTACTATTGGTTGGATGGATTAACCACTACTAGACATGGCTAGTGCATTGTCTCTTTCCTCATTTCACCTTCTAAACCATATTGGAGCCTGACTGGGGTGTAGGATCTAACATTGTTCAGTAATATGTCCTCACTGGGCATGATATCCACAAATCTCTAATCTCCATGCATCCTCTTCTTCTATCAACATTCCTATTTTATTTTTTCTCATAGTGCATCAATACTCTGTTGAAGCCTCTCGATCTGTTGCCCCTATTGTTGCTCTATTGCTTGTCGATTTTGCTCTTGGGCTTGTAGGAATTGCATTATTACAGTGATAATGGAATTCAGTAGAAACTGAATCTGAGCTAACATTGGATCCATCATTCTATAATAACTAATTTTTGTTAAATAATAAAATCATAAATTCACTTTAAAATTTAGTTATGATATCAAACTTGACGTTTCATAACAATGTTTACACAGAGGTTAGCCCAGTACACTAACCGCTCTGATACCAAATTTATCCATAGACTTAAGCAATATTATGATAACATAATTTTATTTTTGCTTTACATTATCAATTTATGGGATTAAAAAAAATGACTTATAAAAACATGAATTTAAAGAGAATAATTCACAAACATTTATCAATAATTTGATAACGGAGTTCTACATGAAGGCCTATGTCTTTAGGTCTAATATCGACTGATAAATTAGTAAAAATGTTTAAAAAGTAATTATAAATGTTTCCATAATGAAAAATAAACAACTACAAAATTTTTCACTGGGAAAAAATAATATAAGTCCCTTTTTAGACTTTTTCCCAATTATGTCCCAAGCACCCTCCACAAACTACGCAAGCTTCCTGGCTTTTAGTCTTTGCTAAGGCTATTGGCTTTTCTATTGTGTTAAAATAAAATTTCTTATCACTTTATATAGTGCTTGCATCCCCTAGTTTAATGGCGGGGCACCTATCCTTTTATCCAAAAGGATAAAGGTTCAAACCCATGGCAATGCCTTCGGTGGGGGGCATGTATATCCTTTATCCCACATTCATGGGTTTTATCATTTATCAAGGCTTTATTAAACCTTTTCCATCCCTTTAATTTCATGTCTTAGGCCATGTTCTCCACCATTTTGGTTATTATATCCATTATTCTCCTAGAAATGGATGTGGTTAGTGGGGACATGGAAATATGTGGTGGAATGTGGAGGCTTATGGGTTTGGCGTGCAAATTTATGTATGTCATGTGACATGATTTAGATGGTATGTGGTTTGAGTATGGGGTCACATGGAAAGAATTGTCCTATAAATGTATGTGGTTAGTGGGGACGTGGAAATATGTGGTGGAATGTGGAGGCTTATGGGTTTGGCGTGCAAATTTATGTATAACATGTGACATGATTTAGATGGTATACAGTTTGAGTATGGGGTCACATGGAAAGAATATAGGGTTACGTGAAAATAATTGGTTTATTTGGAACATTCAAAAAAAATTGGATAATGAAAAATAATGTGGTGGCTTGAGGACCCACCACGTGGTCCAATCTCATCACACTACTTGTCAACCTCTCACCATACCACTTGTCAACCATTCGTTGTGCCACTTGTCGTCATCCAACTGGATGTTTCATCCAAACCCCAAATTTTTTTTACTAATTTTTGAAAACCACCTATAAAAAAAAACTACACATTTTTCTTGCATCTCATGCCACATGTCATAATCTTACTAGTCTAGATTTGTCCCATCATCCTATTGGCTAAGTTTGACCATGACTTTGACAGGCTATATCTTTTGCATATATACTCCATTTCACGAACCGTAAATTGTGTCAAAAATATTGTGACAATATATTCACCATGTAACTATTCTCAAATCATTCAATAATGGTTATTTTCTATATTTTGACCAACTTTGACCAATGTGATAAGAACTTTGACCATCTACATAAGGAGCATATGAGCTCTATTTTTTACGTTCCACATACCATTGGAAAGGTCTTAGCAAGATCTACATAATGGTGCAGGTTTCTATATTATTTAAGATCTTTTTTTAATTGAATTTTGGATCATGATCACCAACATAGTAATTATTTGTGAGCACCAACACATAGGAGCACCAACCCCTTGTAAAGATTTATGAGTACCAACCCACAAGAGCACCAACCCCTCTTGTGTATAAAACACAACTATCTCTCAATGTTGATTACTCAACAAATTATAGAACTCTATAATATCTCCTACTTTTCTCTCTTCTTTTCTTATATAAAATAATTACAAAACCATGCACTCTCTTGCATATACAAATGGCTTCTCAAACCTTTATATATAGCTTTCCAAATGACCTTTGGCATTCACCATTTGTGATCCTTCAATCCTCATGGAAAATGGTGTCAAACTTGCATGACCCTTCATATCCTTGGATTTAAAAAGTCATATGGTGACCCTTCATAAGCAAAAGCATATTTTCCTCTTTTGTCTTTATCTTGGTGACTCTTCATATTCCTCAAAGTGTCCCTTCATAGAAAAATGTGCCATACCCTCTTTTATCTTCACATGGTGACTCTTGGCATTCCTCGAGATGACTTTTCATGAGAAAATGCATCTCATTCCTCTTTTGTCTTTACCTCGTGACTCTTTGACGTTGTCAAGGGCCCTCTTTTAACTTATATGCAACCAAAAATATATTCATTAATATTAAATAAATATTAACACACATTAGCCAAAATATGAATATTAAAAACACCATTAAATGCAATGGGGCCTTTATCACCAATGCTAGACCTTTGACATCAATGATAATATTTTCAACAATCTCCCCCTTTTTCATTGAAAGCAACCTCAAACTAAATCTGCCACATCCTTAAACTTGCACATACTACCATCTAAAAAACATACCGTAACTCCTCCTTACTATAGCAACCTATACCTATTTCTACACTTGTACCTATTTTTATTCTTCTCCCCCTTTAACATCATTGGCAAAGGACCTATCTTGGAGCTAACACTTAGCTCCCTCTCAACTGATGTTGATCCTCAATAGTAGAAAGTAAAATAAATTACTCTCAACTTCTCTCACAAATACTCAAATGTGTATATTAGTAGTGCCTTTGTGAAAATATCTAAAATCTGCTCTGTAGTATTGATATATTCCATCTTAACCTGTTGATCTGCAACCTGCTCTCTTGAGAAGTGATATCTGATAGGAATATGTTTTTTTCTTGAATGCATCACTAGATTCTTAGAAATATCAATAGCACTTGTGTTATCACAAAAAATAGAAATAGGTTCATCATATTTTACCTTGATATCTTCCAAACTTTGCTTCATCTAAAGTACTTGAGTACAACATAATATTACTACAATATATTCTACTTCAATTGTAGAAAGTGAAATTGAATTCTACTTTTTGCTTAGCCATGATACTAAGCTATCACCTAGGAAGAAAGTTCTTCCACTTGTAATCTTTATGTCATCCAAGTAACCTGCCTAATCTAAAGCTATATAATCAACCAAAGTGAAATTTCTATCTGTGGGATACCATAATCCATAATCCAATGTCCCCTCGATATATCTAAATATTGTCTTCACCAACTGAACATGATTATCTTTTAGAGTTGACTGATATCTTTCAACCATACCTACTATATGCATGATATCTATCCTTGATGTTGTCAAATATAAAATACTACCAATCATAGATCTATATAAATATTGATTTATAATAGGTGAATCTTCATCCTTGCTCACCTTATTTCCTATACTTATTGGTGTTCCAACTGATGCACAATCCTCAAAACCAAATTTCTTTAATATTTCCTTGGCATATTTACTGTGAGATATGAAAATTCCTTTATCTGACTGAAATATTTGCAATTCTAAGAAAAATGACAATTCTCCAAGCATAGATATCTCAAATTATTTTGTCATCTTTTCAATGTTTCCTCCAAAAATGATGTCATCAACATATACCAAAACAATCAATTGATGCTCACATTCTATTTTGATGTAGAGATTACTGTCAGCAAATCCTCTCTTGAACCCATGATCTTGCAGGTACTTATCAAGTCTTGCATACCAAGCTCTAGGAGCTTGTTTCAATCCATATAGTGCTTTCTTTAATCTGCACACATGGCTACTAACATTTGAGAGAATAAATCCCTCATGTTGCTCAATTTAGACCTCTTCTTCTAGATTCTCATTTAGAAAGGTGGATTTGACATCCATCTGAAACACTTTGAAATTTTTAAATACTACATATGCAAGAAGCATTCTAATAGCCTCTATCCTTGCCACTGCTACAAAAGTTTCTTCAAAATCTATTCCTTTAATCTGAGCATATCTATTACATACTAATATTGCTTTATTCCTGGTCACTTCTTCATTTTCATTCAACTTATTTCTGTAAACTCATTTTATTTCTATCACATTGTGATCTTTTGGTCTAGGCACTAACTCCCAAATATCATTATTTTCTATCTAATTTAATTTTTCATCCATTGCCTTAACCCAATGCTTATCATGTCTAGCTTGTGAAAAAGTTATAAGCTAAATTTTGGATAACAAAGAGAAATTAACTTGCTCAAATTCACTTACCATCATTCTTCTAGTGTGAATTCCTTCATTTATGTCTCCAATGATGTCACTTTTATTATAATTTATCTGAACATATTTGGATGGGGTTTTGGTGTTCCTTTTCTCCTTCTCATCTTCATCTAATTATTCAAAATCTTCCTCTTCAATGATTTCAAGAATGTCTATTGGATCACTGATTCTTTGTGCTCCATCTTCTTCTATCCTGACACTTGCACTTTCAACTATTTTCTTGGTTCTTTTATTATAACATTTATAATCTTTACTTTTTCAAGAATAACCAAGAAATATACCTTTATCTGTTCTAGATTCAAACTTACCCAGATTTTCATTGGTTCTCTTTATGAAGTATTTGCTATCAAAAACTCAAAAATGAATAATTGTTGTTGGTTTGTCTTTTCATAGCTTATAAGGAGTCTTGTCATTGTTGAATCTTAATAATGCTCTATTCTAAGTATGCATTATTGTAGAAATTGTCTCTCTCTAATATTTATTTAGTATTTTGGATTCATTTAGCATTATCCTCACCATCTCCTAAACTATTTTGTTTCTCCATTCAACTACTCCATTTTGTTGTAGAGTTACGGCTACTGCATAATGTGTCTTTATTCCATGGTCTTTTGATCTGGGTAACAATTTAGGTGACAATTCAAGTGACAGTTGATCCAACCAATTTTTTACTGCATCAACATTGATTTTGCCTTCAAATGTAAGAATATCAAAAGTTATCTAAACCTTGAAGGGTGTTGGGGCACTGAAAGGATGTTTCCTAGATGAGGAGCTAAGAAGTGTAGTCACAGAGCCACAATTTCCCATCAAAAGTGTTTGAATAATTTGAGTAAATTGTTGAAGCATCTACACTTGTTATTGTGGCTACACTTCCTAGCTCCTCATCTAGGGAACATCCTTTCAGTGCCCCAACACCCTTCAAGGTTTAGGTAAATTTTGATATTCCTACATTTGAAGGCAAAACCAATGTTGATGCAGTAGAAAATTGGTTGGATCAACTATCACTCAAATTATCACCTGAATTGTTGCCTAGATCATCTTCACAAAACTCAATAAATTGATCTGACATGAATTCTCTTCCTCGATTTGATCTTAGACACTTAATCTTAAAACTAGTTTCATTCTCAACTAATGCTTTGAATGCTTTGAAATGTCTAAAGGCTTCCATTTTTTTATTTAAAAACATTACCCAAGTCATACATGAAAAATCATCAATAAACAACATGAAATATTTCTCACCTTAAGTAATTTGAGTTCTCATAGGTCCACATAAATCAGTGTGAACAAGCTCTAACATCTGAGTGGTCGAGTATTCTTTTGTTTTGAATTGCCTTTTGGCCTACTTCCCATATTGATAAGGTTCACAAAGCATGTTGGATGGCTTTGTAATCTTTGGAAGATTTTTCACTATCTGCTTATTGTTGATATTGATAAGATTATCAAAATTTATGTATCTCAATCTCCTGTGCCATTATCAACTTTCTTCAATCTGACTCAAACAACATCTTTGACCTTTGATGTCTGATAACATATACAAATTATTCCTTATTCTCTGAGCATCTGCAACCAACACATCTGAATCTTTTCTCCTAATATCAGAACCTTCTGCATAAAACTTTAGTGTGTGTCCCTAATCACACATTTGACTTAAACTCAAAAGATTATACTTAAGACCTTCTACATACAAAACATTTTTACTTTTAATTCTACCATTATCCAAACTTAGTATACATTTTTTGATAATTCTAGAAATAATATTATTTCTAAATTTCACTATGACACCATTAATATTTTTTAAGGTTATGAATTTTCTCTTGTCTCTTATCATGTGCCTTGAACATCCATTGTCAATGAACCATGGCTTTTCTTCATTTCTTACATGCAAAGTTGTCTGTACTAACATAGATTTTTTAGGTTGTTTATTCTGCCATGAACTTGTCTGAACTTTGTTCTTGATTAATGATGCCTTGAAATTTCAGTCCTTCTTGATTGACTCAAACACACTTCTATAGTACTAGGTGTAGACATCTAATTCCTAACACCATTTGTGTTGAAATTGTCAATCTTTCTCGAATTGCATCCAAATACACATTTTAGGTCAAAATCCATAAAATGCCTTAAATGGTTCAAACATGTTACATACAAGTGCCAATTTAGGTCAAAGTATATCTAAATAGGGCAATGCATTTTATGGGCTATCTAACTTTGGTCAAATCATTTCGAGTCAAAATGACAATTTCACCATTTAGTGCTCTAGATCATTCTTTTCTTTTAATTCATTGGTACACATCACGTACCTTTTTTATTTGATGTTAACAACATCCTAAATGGGAATATAGCTCCAATACATCTAATATCACCTTCTAGTTCATTTCCAATCAAATTATGACCTAGTAATATGATTTTCTGACCATTTTGATTAATTGAGGGCCAAATTTCAAATAATTGCACAAATGGTGATTAACCTTGTTTAAGGCTAATTAATCCAAATCAAGAGCTTAAGTGTATTTTACATGAGAGTTGTTGAATAGTTATTTTTGAAAATTTATTCCTATTAACTACATCATCATGTGACATCATTTCTTGAGAAGACATCTCTAGGCCGTAAATGCCACAAATATCAAAATTATGGGTCACCCATGCCTCTTTAATGCTTATTGATCTTGAGGATATTTATGAGTTCAATTACAAATATTAGGATTATCCATGGCCACACATCTCAATCTTGAGATGGACGGTCATGGTTGATCCTAACCAATCTCAAAAATCTATAAATAGAGAGGCCATGGACATGAATTTTAAGTTTGAATATTGCAAAGTTATAATGTTAAATTATTTCCACAATCACTTGCATTTGATCATTGATTTTGTTTGTAAGCTTCATTGATAGGCTATTTTAGTGATTTAGAATCATGAGCCTAGGTTTTATGGAGTGTTATTGAGACATTAGAGGAGTTTTCCACCTTTGTTGACAAAAATAAGGATGCTTGATCAAGGGATAACATGATTTTGAGCCACATGAGTACGGTGAATCCATTTGGAAAGGTAATATGATGTTTGATTTCTTTCATTTGTTTCTTTCTATCCTTTTTAATTCCCATAGGAATAGATAGGCTTAGTTAGTTAGTTTTTTATGCATTTTCATGATTTATGGACTAATGTTTGACTAACTTGCTTTGTAATCCTCTCTACACTGGGATATGTGTCTCAAGTTGTTACACTTGTAACATATTATGCCCTCTTCATTAAAGCCTGATAGAGGATCAAAAGAGTTGTGTCTTCTGCTTGACTCTGCATGAGTTTCCTTCTCCTTATTTTTGAAATTGTTAGCCCTTTTTTGACATTCTATTTTCTTATGACCATATCCATTACAGTAAAAATAGTAACCATAAAAATAGGACATGTTTGTGTATCTCTGACCTAATTGCCTTTTGTAGCTCTATTCCTTCCAACCTTCTTTGTTTGAGATGTCCTCTATATTCTTAACTTCTTCCCTTTTTATTTTCTCTTTTGTAAGAGCTTCAACATAGCTCTTTTCATTTTCTAGGTTAACCTTGTTTGTGAAAGTAGTGACCTCCCCTTTTTATTTTTAAAATCATATACTTGTCTTATCCAACATTAATCTTTGACTTTCTAATATATTATTCAACAAATTAGTGTTATTCTAAAACTTTGAATCATTAGCTTCTCTATCATTGATTGCTTTATTTGTTTTCTCAAGATCAATTTTTAAAGAAGTAATTTCAATAGCATACCTTTAACATTCTTCACTTAATTTTTACAATTGTGTTTTTAGATATTTTTCATTCTTTTTAGCTTCTTCAAAGTGTGTTTGTAGATCTTCAATTTTTTTCTTTGACTCTTTTTCATTTTTCTTGATCTAGAGCTTCAATCTTTTATTCTTCTTCTCAAGAGCTTTTTAACTCTTCTAAGGCACAAATGAGTTCTCCTTCCAAATTCACTTTGGCTTCATCATGTTCTTCTTATTGATCATCTATATGTTTGCTTATAAAGGCATCTTTATGTATGGCCATGAATAGAATCTCTTCTTCTAAATCACTGACTCCACTATCTTCGGCTGAGCTAGGATCTTTAGAATACAAACTCTTCTTCTCAAATCTCTTCTTGAATTTTCCTTTGAAATTCTTCTTGTATGTAGACTTTTCTTCTTCATTATCACCATTACCCTTATCTAGGCACTTAGCTACAAAATGTCTAATCTTCCCATAATTAAAATATTTAAAAGATAATTTTCCTTGATATTTCTCTGTGCCTTTTTTCGACTTGTGAATGAATAGAGGACCGTTTTCATCTTCATCATCGCTAAAACTATCACTTGATTATTGAATCTTAGCCTTCTCTTTTTTTATTATCTTGAAAGTAGTTTATCTCTTTGAGAGTTTCTCTTGTTTGATCTGCATCTCATATTCAGTAAGAATACCATGTAGCTCATGTATCTTTAGTTTGGATAAATTCTTCATCTCTTCAATTGTCAAAACTTTTGCATCATATCTCAATGGTAGAGATCTCAAAACTTTTTATACCATGAGTGATTCTTTTAACTTTTTACCAAGACCTTGAATCTGATTAACTATTTGATCAACCCATAAAATGTAACTTGTTATATTTTCTTCCTCTTCCATCTTCAAACTCTCAAACTGTCATCTAAAATTCTAAAGCTTAGCTTGTTGAACCATTCCATCACCTTTGTAAATATTATCAATCTTTACCCAAGTTTCATGAATAGATTTACATTTCATAACTTTAACAAATTTTGATTCACATAAACCACATAAAATAGTATTTAAAGCTTTATCATTATTTTCACTTGCCTTCTTTTTTGCCAAAGTAGTTACAAGTGTCTGTGGCTCTTCATATTCCTCTACCACTGCTTTTTAAATGTCAAAACCAAGGGCCATCAAATAAATCATCATCCTTATGCTCTAAAAATCATAATTTGTCCCATCAAAAAAAGGTGCCTTATTTTTTAGAAAAACCTTCATGTGATCCAGCCATCGTGTTTTCCCTCATCTACCTTTAAGCTGTAAAACTTTTTCAAAAGGAACCTGCTCTGATACCAATTGTTAAGCATAAAATATATTGAGAGGGGAGGTGAATCAGTATATTATATATCTTTTACTTAATTTAATTTATTTTCTTTAACCACTTAATCACACATTCAAGATATGCAATAAAACTGAAATAATAACATGCACCACAAAAGAGAGAGAGAGACACCATATTTTTACATGGAAACTCAAAGTGGGAAAAATTATGGAGAACAATCTCAAGTATATGAATGAGCACCAACTCAAATTAAAAAAATTTCAAACACCAACTTGTATGAGCACCAACCTCTTTACCAAGCATCAACACAGAAACTATTTGTGAGCACCAACCCACATAAGCACCAACCCCTTGCAAAGATTTGTGTGCACCAACCCACATGAGCACCAACCCCTCTTGTGTATAAAACACAACCCTCTCTCAATGTTGCTTACTCAAAAAATGATAAAACTCTAATATCTCCTGCTTTTCTCTCTTTTTTTCTTATATAAAATAATCATAAAACCATGCACTCTCTTGCATATACAAATGGCTTCTCAAGCCTTTATCTATAGCTTTCCAAATGACCTTTGGCATTCACCCTTTGTGACCCTTCAATCCTCATGGAAAATGATGCCAAACTTGTATGACCCTTTGTATCCTTGCATTTAAAAATTCATATGGTGATCCTTCATAAGCAAATGTGTCCTTTCCTCTTTTGTATTTATCTTGGTGACTCTTCGTATTCCTTAAAGTGTCCCTTCATGGAAAAATGTGCCATACCCTCTTTTATCTTCACATGGTGACTCTTGAAATTTTTCAAGATGACTCTTCATGAGAAAATGTGTCCCATTCCTCTTTTGTCTTTACCCCGTGACTCTTTGACTTCTCCATGGGCCCTCTTTTGACTTAAATACAACCAAAAATATTTTTGTTAATATTAAATAAATATTAACACACATTATCCAAAATATGAATACTAAAAACACCATTAAATGCAATGGGGCTTTTATCACCAATGCTAGACCTTTGACATCAATGAAAATATTTCCAACATCAATGAGAAGTTAGCAATAAACTTCCTCCAAAATTAGATTTCTCCTAAGAAGATTCTAACTTCAGTTACATTATTAGGCTCAGGCCATTTCATTATGGCTTAAACTTTAGAGCGATAAAATTTCAATTTATCATCCCCTACAACATAGCCTAAATATACTAAAGATGTTTTACCAAATTCAAATTTAGACATCTTTAAATACAATTTCTCCTTTTGTAATGTTTCTAAGACTTTCTTAATATGATTTACATGATCTTCCCAAGTTTGAATAAAGAACAAAATGTCATCTAAGTAGACTATTAAAAGATAATCTATGAATGGCCTAAATACATCATTAATAACTTGCTGGAATGATTTAGGTGCATTACAAAACCCAAAAGACATAACAAGCCATTCAAAAAGACCTTGTTTAATTTTAAAAGCAGTTTCCCAAATATCACCTTCATTAATTCTAACTTAGTTATAACCACTTCTGAAGTCTAACTTAGTGAAATAAATATCATTTTTGAAATGATTTAATAAATATTCAATGTGAGGAAGAGGGTAGTAGTTTTTACCCGTAATCTTGTTCAAATCTTGGAAATCCATGCACATTTACCAAGTGCCATCTTTCTTGGGCACTAAAATAATTGGTGAACCACATGGATAAGTACTTGGCTAAATGACCCCTTTCTCAATCAACTCTTGAACTTGATTCTTTATTTCTTCATTATCCACCACGAACATCCTATACATGCCAGTATTAGGAAGAGATGCATATTGTTTCAATGATATCTCATGACATATGTCTTTGAGGAGGTAAACCTTGTGTATCCTGAAAAATGTCATTATAGTTAGACATAATCTTAGCTATTTCATTCCTATGTTTAAGATCACAACCTTCTAGAGCCTTGGATTTATCATCATCCTTGGCTTTTACAATCATGAGTACAAAGTACTTGATTGCATTGACAAACATTTTCATCTAACCTATAAATACAAGTGATAAGTTTGCTTTTATCTGATGTGCTCTAAAAATGTATTCAACCCCATCTTTTACAATAAAATATTTATTCTCTTCCCTGTAGAAGATTTATTTTATATCATACAAATAAGGACTTCTGAGTACAATACCACAAATATCAAGTGGAACCACATCTAAATCTATCTCATCAATGAACTTAGAGGTGATTTCAAATCTTAACCTAAATTTTTTTGTGACTTTAAATTTAGCATCATCACATACCCATCCTAAAGGGCATGGTTTAGGATGTGGTTTTGTTTCAAGTCCTAATTTGTTCACAACTTCTTCATAAATGAGATTAGCTTTAGATCCACTATCAAAAAGAGTATCCATCTTAGTATGCTTAGAAATCACTCTAATATGGAACAACTTATTTATTTTCTTTTCATCATGCATAGATTTATACCTTAAAAAAGAATGAGACTTAATATTTTTAGTGTTATAATAGGAATAAGATGAACCTTTCATGCCCATGGTAGTGACCTTGGTCTCATCACTAGAATCAAAGCCAAAATCTTGTTGTACTATTTTAGTATTCTTCTTACCTTTCTTGTTCCTGAACCATTTTGGCCTACATTCTAGGTGGAGCTTCCAACACTTATTGTCTTCATGGCCTTCTCTCTTGCAATGAGAGAAAAAAATCTTCCCATCCTCTTTCTTGACCGTGGAGGTGTGTTTTATCTTACCCTTTCTTTTTCTTTTTCCTTTTCCTTCAAGTAGTTTGTTTGGATTTTTTATGAGGTGTTCCCTATCCTTAGTCACTTTACCCCTTGATTCAATATGGGTAGCTTTGACACAAAATTCATCAAGATTAGTGGGGTTAAACATAAATATTGCATGCTTTAAGTAACTATGCAACCCACCAATATATTTCAAAAGAGTCTCTTGAGTGTAAAGAGGAATGCCTAACACCAAAGCCCTCTTTCTAAGCTCCTGAGTGTAATCCCATACACTTTAACCCTTACCTTGCCTTAAACTTTTTCAATCCATAGTAACTTGTTGTATATATCCTAATGGCTAAAATTATTTTTTAATGTAGATACAAAATCAACCCAAAAAGAGATCACTTTACCATGCTTAAGGAGTTTTTCTTGTGTCTTACTCTCCCACTAAATGAGTGTTGTAACACCCAACCAAAGAGTAGCAAGCCAATTTTTTTTTCATCATTAATATTCTAAACCCTATAGTATACTTTCATCTGATTGATCCAATTATCCAACTTCTATGCACTAAGCTATCCATAATTAGTTGGAAAATTAAATTTAACATCAAGCTTAACCTTGGAAGAAACAAAATCAAAAACCTTCTTTTATTTATCATCAAAGAAAGAAGGAGAAAGTTTAGATGAAGGAGATTAGGATATTCTTCTCCTTTACCCTTGCCACTAATTGAGGGTTATTCCTCTTGTTTACCTTTGATTCACATCTTTATTTCATGATACAACTCTTCCACCATGTTCTGCATTTCAATTACGGAAGGCCACTTTTAATTATGGTTCTCCTCTAGGAGAATCCTTCGCTTGACTGCATGTTTTGCACCAATTTTAGGGTTATATTCTTCAAGTGATCCTTCACCATGCTTTGACTTAGACCTAGTTAGCATGAAAAATAGATACTTGTAAATCCAAAAACCACATTAAAATATTCTTGATCAACTGCTTTGATACCAAACTTGATTTGAAATACAATATTATACTTATACTTTCAATTTGGCCAATTTCAGACACTTAAAACACTTTTTCTCAATTTCTCATAAAAGTCGTAAAGATTGGAATAATAATAAAAAAATAGATTTTAAATTGATTGAAACATAACAAGTAATTGATAAAATGTATAAAAATGCAAACCAGATTTGTTAATAGAGTTCACCCTTTCATCACCTATGTCTATAGGTCCAAAAAACACTCAAATTGATCTATTAAATGGTGTAAAATATGCTTTGCATACACTATTTACACCAAAATATGAATTTGGTCAGTAAAAAATAACCTTTTATTTGCCTTTAGGAAGTCTCTACAATAATATTTTGTATGGGAGTTACTCTTCCTTGCTTGTTTCTTGCTTTATTTCAAGAGAGAGGTCTCACACCAAAAACTTGGAATGAATTTACAAATGAGACTCATGGGCTTATATAGTGTTCCCAATTACTAAAATTATGGGTTTAATTCTTATAACTTCATTTCATACATTGGGAATTCTATTCCTTCTTCCATTTCCTTATTTTAAGGCTTTGATAATGCTCCCATGCATTTTGGGTGGGATTTAGTCCCACATTTATAGGGATAGAGATAAACATGGGTTTAAAAGCCATTTCTCAAGCCTTATGAAGTGGTCAAGGAAGACTATGTGGACTTGTGTGCCAAGATTATGTACAATCCACATGATAGGTGTATGATGTGTCCTCCATGGACTATGTGGAAGCTGAGTGGATTTTGGCATTATGCTAACGTCATCATTGTACCTTGTTTGCTTCAACAAGTCATAACTCTTATGTTTGATGTCCTTTTGACCCTATTCAAAATGCATTGGATTCATCTCAGTGAGATATTAAATGTTGAATGTTTTCAATAGGGTTGTATACAATTTACTTATATTGGTATGGGGACCATCCTGGATCACACAGTCTAGTCTAAAATCTTTTGTTCATCTAATATACGTATTCAAATTCACCTTGAAGTACCTATAGGTGGGACAATTAATTATATTAGATATGTTAAATAATCATTATCTAATCAATTTATATGTTCAATTATCATTCTCTGGTCAATATTTCTATTCAATTATCATTCTATGGTCAATTTATTTGTTCAATCACTTTATTCTAGTCAATACTATTAATTCCCCTTCTCTAAATCATTCTTCTAATTTTAATTTTATTTCAGATATAATTATAATTATCTCATAATTAATTAATTTCTCTTTTTCCCTCCAAGTGGGCATTTTCATGTAAATAAAGGATCTTGATATTCTTTGGAATGTGCTTTTGTGAGCTAAAATTAAGTTATTAATATACAAGATTATTCTCCACCCTTCATCTTGAAGACAAGAATGAATCTTGTGAGATATTTTAGGCAGTATTCTCAACCCTTCATCTTGGAAACAAGATGAAGGGCCCACATTAGTCATCCATTTGATTTCTTTGGAATTATTCTCCACCCTCTTGGAAACAAGATGAAGGGGCCACAATGACTCTCACAAAGACATTATGATGAGAATCCTCAACCCTTCATATTGGAAACAAAATAAAGGGCTTATATTAATTCTTATTTGATATTTTCAAAGATCATCCTCCACCCTTCATCTTGAATGAGATGAAGGGCTCACATTAGTGATCCATGTGTTGATCATGTGCATATTTGAGGACTCATTTTCAACCATTCATCTTAATTACAAGATGAAGGGTCCTCCTTGATTTTGATTTGTTATAAATAAACTTCTTTACATTGTAATTCATCATGTTCAAGTTATATATTGAAGCTTTGGCATTTTATCAAGCTAACTTGTTCATCAATCTTCTACTTTTGATCAATTCAACAAGGTCCATAGTTTCAAATGGATATTTCTTCACATAATTGGCATTGACAAAGACCACTTGAAGCTACATCTAAGCCACATACCATAAAAATAAGTCTTTAATGGAGGTTTACATATTTCAGGTTTAAATCTAATGCATTATTGACTAAACTATTGTATTTCTCAAGAGGTCTTAGGCTCTAAAACTTATTTTCATTGGTTTTTATGACTAAAACTAACTTAGTGAAAATATAGCTAAGTGAGATTCCTAATAACATAGCTACAGACTATGTTTTACAAGATATACTTATGTTAAGATCTGTAGTTTCTTTTTATCAAAAGGTCATCATCGCTACAAGTCACATTTTAAACTCCATCCATCTACATTGATTTTTTTATGCATTAGCTCCCCAAACCATCGTGTATGCATCATTTGTTCTTATTGAAATGTCTGGAATAAGAATATGTGTATTCAGTGGTATATTGTGTCATCAATGTCAAGCTCTAGTAAGGACTTTCATGTGTAATCTAAATGATATATGTTTTCTTTTTATACAATCTAAATTTATATTTGGTTTGGCTAAACTGCCATCGATTGCACTGTAATTTTATTTATTCTATTTTGATATGGTTTTGGCCATATAGCCAACAAATCTAGTATATTTTTATTCTATCATTTTTTATCTGGGTTTACCTGAACCCTTGTACTTGATTAAATTTAAACTTTTGGATTTGGTTTTGGCCTTCAACCAACCAATCCCATTATAATTGATTAAAATTCATATCTAGTTTTGGCTACACAACTAATAGATCTACTTGTAATCATAGCCACATAGTAAAAAAAGAGAATAAATTTTTTTAATGCCAATAGGCCAAATTCACCATTGTGATTTTTTATCACATTGATCATTTTAATGGGTAACTCTAAATTTTTAAAAAAAATCCCCAAATTCCCATACTCCAAATAGTGTTACCTATCATCTGAATGCACTTTTTTCTAATTTTTTTTCACATGTGTGCAAAATATACCATTGTAATTGTCTTAAAAAATAGATCAATTTAATATATAAATTTAATACACTTTTTTATCCCCCCAAACCTCTTGGTAAATGGCCGCTACTCATGTTGGCACCATGGCCATTGACATCACTAAGCTTTGGTCAAAAATTTATTCCCTACATCAAGATATATATGACTAACTATCTAGCATCCATGGTAAAAATAAATCACTTAAAACTCATGGGTATCATCACTCTGATGGTGATTTTTCCTAAGCACCATTCTATGACCTTAAATTATATTTTCTAAAATTTGACAGAACTAACCCCGTTAGCTACATTTACCTTGCCAAACAATATTTAAACCTGCATCCCATTGATGAAAGAAATGTTATTGCTTCCTTTAAATTAGAGAAGGATGTTGTTCAATGGTACCAATATTATTACAAGTCACACATCAAAATTTAGTGGGTATAATTCACCAAACTATTGTTACTACATTTTGGGCCTAGTGCCTATGATGACTTCATATAAGCATTGACTAAACTGTGTGAAATTGGCATAGTCCAGGAGTATTAGATAGAGTTCATAAAACTCACTAGCCAAATTGAAGATATATTTGATAATTTATTTTAAATATACTTCATCATCGTTCCTGAGTATGGGCTTTGATTTGAGGTTAAAATTTTCCAACCTTACACCATGATGGAAGCCTTAGCTTAGCTAAGTTCATTGAAGATAAACACACCTTCTAGTGTCATAATTATAATTGGGAACCATCCAATCCATCTTTATAATGGCCCAACATGAACCTCCCTCTCAAGATAACACCCATTAAACATCTCAAATAAGTTAAAATGCTTGTTCATTGACAAAAAGGGCTATGTTATAATTATGACAATAAATGGGCTCTGGGACATAAATGCATTAAACAAAAATTGACCTTGTTCGATGTCGATTCTCTACCAGATACAGAAGAATACTAGGATTCCATTGATGATTTGTTATAGAGATGATGATTCCAAGACCTTAGATTCCCCTCTTAAAATATCCATGCATGCTTTGGCAGGAGTTACCACTCCCCAAATAATGTGTGTCAAAGGGGTTTTTAAGAAATAACCCCTCACCATTCTTATATATTTTGGTATCAATCACAACTTCATTGATCTTTAGGTGGATAAGTAATTCAACTATTTTATACACCCTTTTTCCAACTTTGAAGTGATGATTGCCAATGGGGGAACATTATCATGCAAGGGAAAGTGTCACAATGTTCTCATTTCTATGGGTAACTATAATATCAGGACTAACATGTTTTCTTTATCCTTAGGTAGATGTGATGTTTTATTATGAGCCTAATGGTTATGAACTCTTGTGCCCATTTTTGGGTATTTTTCTAAGATATAAATGCAGTTCATTACGAATGGACATCTATACATACTGCAAGAACTACTTCCTAGATCCATGAGTGTTATCATCTCACACTGCATGGATAAACTTATTAAATGGGGTCCCATAGCATCATTACCCAATTATTTTCTCTACACACTAATTCACCACCAAATTATAGCCAACCTTTTGACTTGCATGATGTTTAGGTCAAGAATACAATCATTTTTATGGAGCCAATAGAGTTACCACCTCTTCGTTATAAATACCATCGCATCTAAATTATTTTAAGAAATAATTATTTAACATTTAACCATACCACTTCCTCTTTCATCAAAAGTCTGAGATTGAAAATATGGTTCATGACCTTCTACAGATATGAGTCATTCGACCCAGCACTAGTTCCTGTTCTTCACTCATCTTACTCGTTTATAAGAAAGATGCCTCTTGGTGAATATGCATTCATTATCAAGACTTGAACAATCTTATAATCAAAGATAAATTTCCCATTTTGATAATCTATGAGCTCTCTGATGAACTACATGGTGCAGAAGTTTTCTCCAAATTGGACATGTGATCTGACTATCACCAAATTTGTGTTCATGAAGCAAACATTCCCAAAATAACATTTTGCACACGTGATAATCATTATGAGTTCTTGGTCATGCCATTTAGGCTTACCAATTCCCCCTCTACCTTTCATAGCTTAATGAATCAAGTACTTCTCCCATTTTTTCATAATTTTATCTTGGTCTTCTTTGATGACATCCCCATCTATAGCTATATATTAGAGGATCACCTCAACCACATCGACACGAACTTGGGAATTTTTTTTGCAAACCACTTATGTGCTAAACATTTCAAATGTTATTTTAAAAAACTAGAAGTCAATTACTTGGGACATATTAGTGTATCTGATGGTGTTCGTGTTAACCCCACCAAAATTAAAGTTGTGACAATATGAATGAAACCTAAGACACTCAAAATTTCATGGGGATTTATTGGCCCAAAAGGGTACTACCATAAATTTGTCAAGGATTATGAAAAAATTATTGCCCCATTGATGTATATGATCAATAAATACTCATTTTTATGGTTGACAACATCTACCAAAGCATTTGATAGCCTCAAACAAGCAATGTGTACCACACTAGTCTTGGTCATGCTTGATTTCTCCTAGCCATTTATTATTGAGTGTGATACATGTGGCACAAGTCTTGGTGTTATACTCATGTAGGATTAATGTACCATTACATTCACTAGCAAGGCCCTCACTTGGCACAAGCTATCATGATCCACTTGTGTTAAAAAAATGATGGATATCCTCCATATAATCTACAAATGGCATCCATACTTGGTTGGCTGCCACTTTTGCATAAAAATTGACCACCAAAGCCTCAAATATTTTTTCATAGCAATGATTATATTCCCTAGAATATAAAAAATGAGTTTTTAAACACATGGGATATGACTATGAGATCACATACAAAAAAGGCAAGGAAAACTTGGTGGCTGATGCTCTCTCTCACTAATTCTAAGACGAAGCATGACTATGTATAGTTCCAATTCTCATTTCCACATGGATCCATGATATTCAAAACTATTGTCATAATGATAACCCCACCCAATAACTCATTCTTAAAATATCCATTGATTCATCTATGAAACCTCATTATACTTGGGATGGCCACACATTACGATATAAAGGTTGCCTTCTATTGATCGAAGGCTCCAAGTTTAAATACACCATTTTGTAGGAGATACATGCCTCCCCTTCAACAGGTCATTCATGATTTTTGAAAACATATGAGTGATTCCACCATGGTTTCTTTTGGCCTAGAACTAATCATGATATAAATAAATTTATTGTTGAATGTGATACTTATCAATGCAATAAAGGTGAAACAATTGCCCCACATGGTTTAATCCAGCCACTTCTAATTTGAAAACATCTTTGGGTAGACATTTACATGAATTTTATTAAAGGTCTCCCAAAATTTGGAAGTAAATCAATAGTTCTTGCAGTAGTGGATTACCTTTCTAAATATGTTCATTTTCTATGCTCTAGCTCATCCCTACACTGCTTCCACCATAGCCTAGACATTTCTTGATCAAATATTCTATCTCTATGGTGTTCCTACCTGTATTGTCTCAAATCATGATTCTACCTTCATGAGTCATTTTTGGTAATAAATCTTCAAGTGCCTTGGTACAAATTTGAAAATGAATTCAAGATATCATCCACAAACTTATGGCTAGAGAAAAAATTCTAATAAATATTTGTGTTGACATAGTGGATTGCACCCTGGACAGGAGGTCGAGCTCCTACCTTCCACATGCAACAATGGAAACTCCCCTCTTGCCTGTGGGCAAGGCAAAACTGGGGGGAGAGTCTCTAGATAAGGGCTAACTCCCTTTGATGCATCTGAGTTATTCCAGTAAGTTGCTAATATATATATATGGGGGGGAATGAAAAGGGAGAAGGATTATAGGAAAAACAAAACCTAATCTAAGAGGGTGATGCACCAAATAATTTTGAGCTACTCACACTCACACTCTGAACCATAAGAACACATACATACACTTTAACTGGTAAAAGGACCAGACTGTAGGAAGCTTAATAGGGAGGTTTTAATAGAACACACAGGAAAAGGGACTTACCATAGGTGCTGTAGGAAAAGCACACTATCTAGTAACCTCCTTCTGCATCTATGCTCCAGGTATAGCTCTTCTTGTCAACTGTAAGAATGGCACCTTGTAGATACTAGATGTGTTGGTGTTAACCCTGTGAAAGCATTAGGAAGCAATGACTGAACACAAGACTAACACTCAAACATACTCAGAGATATCTAACCAGAATAGAGGTAAAAATGCATTTTTTATTGATTCTAGGTGAAAATTACCAAGGCTTCACCTTACAATGTGAAAGATAGATCCTTTAAAATGAGAATTTATAATATATATATATATAGGAGAGAAAATAAAAGTGCCTCTTTTGAGAAAGACTTTTGGCGCCCTTTGACAAGTGGCCCATATGTGTCTCGAGAGCATTAAGAGGAAACTGTTGAAACATAAATGTTGTGTCAGCTCTAATTCTGACTTCAGGCATTTAAAAACATACGCCACACCATTTCTCTACAAACAAGACTGCTCCTTGAAGGCACCCACGTGGTTTGTCTACTCATAAATGCAAAATGGAGAAAAATGGGTCGCACCATTCACTATTTGTGCCATTTGATGGCCACTTGGAAAGCACTATTCTAACCACTAGAAATAACTCCTTGGGTTGACACCTTCCTTCGCCACTTGGATTGTTTTTTTTGTTTCTGTACTTGGCTCTTTTGTCTCTCTTTGCCTTTGTCTCTTCTAGCTCTTTTGGCCCTCGAGGGCTATCTTCTCAGCCTTGTTCACTCCTTGGGCTCTTTTATTAGCAGGTCACTGAGTTCATTCTCAACTTTTGTCTTTTCCTAGCGTCATCTTTTCCTAGTTTATTTTTTGTTGGCTTCTATCTTTGGGCTCTTTTCTGGCTGGCACTTAAGAATTTAAAGACCAAATGACTATTTCTCTGCTATAAAATTGATGTTCACGGGCCCATCACCATTTGAAAACAAATATCTAGTCTATTTTCCTAAAGTTGATAGCTTCAGAGACATCACCGTCCTTGGCAATTTATCACTCCCTTACCTTCAGGGTTTGCTTTGGACCCTCCTGAAGGGGAGGGTGTCCCCTTTTTTGGCAGCTAAGAGTCCCCCGCAAGGGCACCTGGCCTTCGAGATCCTTCAGCGGCCTTTTCTCTTCGGCTACCTTCGTGTGGACAAAATGTCTGCAAGAATTGCCTCGCCCATTTCTTTTGTCAGAGCTCTTCCTTGGGTTTTCTCCCACGAACTTTTTTCTCATAGACAAAAGTCAGCAAGAATTATCTCAAACACTTTGCTTTACCCTTCGGCATTTCTCTCGGGCTTTTCTTTAGAATTTCTTTAGACTTTTTATTCGAAGGAATTCCTTCAGACAAAAAGTTTGAAGAAATTATTCTCGCCTTAGCCTTAGTCTTTTTACTTGTCTTCCCTTGGATTTTTTGTTCATAGCCTTTTCAAATTTCTTCAGACTTTTTGTCTCAAGGAATTCCTTCAGACAAAAAGTCTGAAGAAATTATGTCTTTATCCTTTTCTCTCACCTGCCTTTGAAAAGTGCCGTTTGGGAAAATTGGAAATGACCCTTTCAAAGGGTACTTCCTTTGCCTTAAGTAAATTTCTGAAAGAAACTTCCCTTTTCAACTTTTCTCTATGGCCTCTTTGCAAATTTCCCTACCCTCTGCAAGGGCATTTGGAATGGTCCATTTTGTGCCTAACTAGGAACTTGTCTCATTTAAACTGAGCCATTGAACCAATTAAATGAAACAAATTGTTGAATCGAGCCATTAAAACAAGCCATTGAAGTAAGCCACTGAACCAATTGAATATGAGCCAATTGAACTGAATGGTTCAATGGTCTGAAGAAACTTTGTAGAAGCTCCTTTCATTTCCTGAACTGGTTCTTCATCTACCAAAGGACTTTCTTGTAGAGTCCGTAGTTTTTTTCTGTAGGCTCTATAGGAATTCTCTACAGAGTTTGTAGAAATGGGCCTGTAGAGTCCATAGAAATTCTCTGCAGAGTCCATAGAAATTCTCTACAGAGTCCGTAGAAATGGGCCTGTAGAGTCTATAGAAATTCTAGACTTGTGCAAAATCAAAAAATGAACTAGCTCAGAATAGTAAGGAGAGAAGGGGGCCAATTTTTGGCTTGTTGGACCAAAAATGGTCAACAAATTGGTGACTCCCAGGGGAAGCATGCATGTTATGCTTAGAAACCAGTTGCCTTAAAGTCCATTGGGCACGGAGTCAGAATGTAACTTTGAAAAAGTTAGCAAAGCCTTGAGATATCCAAGAATCAATCATGAAGATTTACCCCAAAAAGAAATGAAAACATGCACAACACTAAGAAAACTACAAACATGTGCAAAAGGCACTTAGGGAAAATAGGAAAAAAGCAAGGAAAATATATACATGATGGAAGAAGGGCTCAGTGGTAATGCTTAAGATGTATCCCATTAATCGGGATATACAGTTCTTCACCATCCAACCTAGAGAGTTGGAATGCATTATGTTGCTTGCACTGAGTGATGACATATGGACTACTCCATAGGGTGTTTAACTTCGCATGCTTTCCAAGCTTGGCTCAGTCCTCATCCCATTTTAAGATGATGTATCCTTCAAAAAAACCCTTTGATGAAGATTTCTTGTTGAAGTGTCTCTTCATTTGTAGTTGGTGATTGGTCATAGAAGCCATAGCCTGGTCTCTTATATATTGGAGCTCCTTCAGCTTGCATAGCCTAACCTCCATTTTATTTCCTTCTTCTAATTACAACTGGCGAGTGAGGTCCAAGGCTGGAAACTCAAGTGAAATGGGGAGCCTAGCTTCCCTTCCATATACGAGTGTGTACAGTGAGTTATTGATTACCCTCTTTGGGGTGACCCTATCTGCCCACAGGGCTATTTTCAACTTAGCATGCCAAGTCCTCTGATTCTCCTCCATGGTTCACTTGATGATCCTGATTAGATTCTTATTCATAGATTTAGCCAGCCCATTCCCCTGTGGGTAGTAGTTGGATGAAGTGCTAAGATAGATACCATATCTTTGCACCCATTCACTTGTTTTGGTTCCCAAAAAAGCTAATACGTTATCTGAGATTTTGGTAGTTAGAACTCCGAACCTTGCCACTAGGTCTTCACAAAAATCCAAGACTACACTTTCGTTAGCTTCCTTCAAAGCGATAGCCTCTACCCATCTTGTGAAATAATCCATGGTGGTCAGGACCCACTTGTGTCTAGCACTGGAGGGAGGGTTAATAATCCCTATGAAGTCAAGGCCCCATTGCATGAATGGCTGCTCTACTTGAATAGGTTGTAAAGGCATGGCAGCCAACCATTGCTTCCCATCAAAAAGCATGCACTTCTGGCACTTTCATACCCAGGCATGGGTGTTCTTGAAAAGAGTAGGCCAGAAGTAGTTAGCTCTCATCATTCTTGTTGTTGTAGCCCTAGGAGCAAAACGACCACCAGCTGGCCCATCATGGAACTCAGACACCACCTTGTCAGCCTGACTTGAGTCTAAGCATCTTAAAAGGACTCTTGAGAGATCCCTTCTAAACAACACTCCATCAATTAGGACATAAGGAAGACACTAGAGTCTGAAATACCTCCTCTTGGTCCTATCAAGGCCTTGTGGGCACTCACCAGTGACAAGGAAATGCCTCACATCCGATGTCCAATCCTTCATGACATTTGGTTCTTCTACTATAGCTACATCATGAATTAGCAGACTGTCTTCCTTTTACTGCTTAAAGTCAGTAGCAAGGTGTTCACATAGGCCTCTCCCTCTTACCAGTTTGGTGATCTTGATATCCACGCCGTATTCCATCACCTTAGTGATCCACCCTGCTCTCTTTTCATTTAGGTCTTGGTTGATCAAGAAATCCTTGATGCTGGGATGTGGAACCATGAGGTGGATTCTGCTATTGGACAGCATATGCTTAAATTTCTTTAGACTCTGTATGACCACCAGGACTTGCTTCTCCACATATGTGTACCTAACCTCAAAACCCTCTAGGCCTTGGCTAAAAAATGCAATTGGTTGCTCAAGGTTATCACCATTTGCTTGGGTAAGCATGGTGGAGATTACCTCTTCATTATCGAAGGTGTAGAGGTTGAAATCTTTGGTGAAGTCAGGGCTGATCAAAGTAGGAGCCCAGGCTATGGCCTACTTGATTTCTTCAAAACTGTCCTTTCTTTGTGTTGTCCATGTGAACTCTTCACCCTTCCTCAGCATAGAGGTCAACAGCTTGACTGTAGATGAAATTTATCTTGTCGAAGAAGCTTTGTAGGCCTTTCTTGTGCTTAGGCAAGGACAGCTCTAGGATGGAGCAAACTCTCTCTAGATCAATAGTTAAGCCTTCCTTAGAAATAATGTGGCCAAGGAGTTTACCCTCATAGATAGTGAACATGCATTTCCTAGGGTTGAGAGAGAGACTAAACTCTCTACACCTCTCAAAGATTTGTCTGAGGTGTTTCATGTGTTGGCTCGCTTCCTTGGAGAAAACTGTCACATCATCAAGATATACCAGCACAGTGTTATTTATCAAGCCTCAAAAGGCCATGTCCATGGCTCGTTGGAAGGTGGCACCAGCATTAGATAGTCTGAATGGCATTTTCCTGTAGGCAAACATCCCCCATTTGGTAGTGAAGGTTGTCTTGTGTTGGTCACAGTCTTGCACCAAAATTTGATTATATCCTAAATACCCATCCAGGAGGGAGAAACACTCGCTGCCTGTTACCATTTGAAGGATCTACTCCATGCTTGGGAGAGGATAGTGGTCTTTCAAAGAGACTCTGTTGAGGTCTCTAAAATCAACGCACAGTCTGATCTCCCCATTATTTTTTTAGATAGAAACAAGATTGGCCAGCCAAAAAGAGTGTTTGATTAGAAATATTATCCTGAACTCAATCAACTTGGTGAGTTCCTTCCACATGAGAGGCTCAATCATTGGGTTGACAAGCCTTTGCTTATGCTTGATTGGCCTGGCACCTTCTTCCAGCTCGATGGTATGCTGGGCTAGACTTGGGTCAAAACCCTTCAAATCACTATACTCCCAAGCGAAGACATCAGCAAATTCTTGGCACAACAAGATGAAGGCCTACCTTTCACGGTTCATGCACACTTTCCCAAGTGCAAGCAGCTTATCCTTGAATATTTCAACCTTCTAATGGTGCTCCTCCTTCATTGTAATGCATGCCTTATCACTTTTCAACTGGTCATCTCCATTGAAGATACTTTCTAGAATGACCAAACCTTTGGGGAGCTTATTGTTCTTCAACTAAATAATTTGGCTGTCATATTGTTGCTATAGCCTTGCCTGATTTTTAGCAGGGAATTCAGCTTCTTCTTGCAAGAAGAGCACTATTTGCTAGTCGCTATCAAAGACCTGCCAGTTGGTGATGTTGTCAGGTACAAAAGGCCAAATTATTACCTTCAAGTGGCATGAGCTATGGTCTCAACCTATTTCCCTAGGGACATCAAACTGGACACCAATTGCTGCCAGCCTATCTGCTTGCTTGTTCTGCTCTCTAGGAATGGAGGTAATATTGAAAGTAAAGAAATTTTCCACTAAGTCCCATACCCTATGTTTGTAAGACTTTAATAAAGAATTCTTTGTCAAATTTTGGCCTCTTACCTGATTGACAATCAGCTCACTATCACCAAAAACTTGCAGCTCTTTGATTCCTCTTTTCCTCGCCCACTCCAAACTATGGATGAGGGATTCATACTCTGCAACATTGCATGTGTAGGAAAATTAGAATTGGAAAGCTAAAAAATACTTTTCCTTTGAGGGAGAAACTAGAACCGCTCCACCACTAGCTCCCAACTTACTTCTTGAACCATCAAAGAAGAGCTGCCATAGACCTGAGATTTTTTGGCTCGCTTTCATCAGATTTGGTATAAAAGTACCCTCTTCATGCATGTAATAAATTTGAAGGCTTGCCTCCTCTATGAATTTTTAAGGATCATGCTCGAAGTTATCACTTCCCCATTCATCTAAGAGTAGGTCTGCAACTCCTTCAAGGGTAGAGGATGGAGATTGGTTTACTTGGAACTCTTCTTGGTCAATGATGGCATAGCTAACATTTGTCACCTTGACCAAGTATGGTTCCAAATGATCTCTGTGGAGTGGCTCGAGTTCAATCTTAACTTTAGTCCCATACTTGGTTTTAAAAACCAGATAAGACCAATTCGCTGCTAAGTAGCCACCTATCTTGGATGTAAAATCCCTGGATAAGTAGATGGCAAAGTAAGGAGGGACATCCACCACTACCACATCATGAGGAACTGAGAAGGTTAGGCAAGCATGTACCATCAAGCTCAAACCTTTCACCACCCCAACTGTCTTTGCTGGTGTTCCATCTAGCTGCAGGACTCCCTTGGTCATTTTTTCGTATTTCAACCCCAGCTTGTCAGCTATGCATTTGGGCATTACCAAGGTGCTTACTCCACTGTCAATGATGCAATTGTGCACCAAGAAATCTCTTATGACCAAGGACACATAAAAGGGGGGAACCTTTTCTTCTTTCTTGACCTGACCTGAGGTGGAATGCTGTCCATTCATCATCAAACATTATCGGCTTTTGTTGGAACAGCTTGTTCATCTAGCTCATGTAATTCCTTTTACAACATGTTCTTTTGCCCCGATATTGACAATGAATCCCACAAGGAGATGTTCATGTGCATCTTCTTCATTTGATCAACCACATTGACTTGAGGGTTGCCTTCAAATTTTCTTTGGAGTTATTTATAGCCTGAGGTGCAAGTTGAGGAGTTGAAGGTATAATCCGCAGTCTGAAGTTTGGGACCTTTTGGTTTATATGCAATGAAGAAGGTATTAATAATGCTTGGGTAGCAGCCTAAGCTTCTTCCATTGCTCTCCTTTTGAATCCTGTATTGGCTGCAACACAGTCACCCTAATTGTTCACAGTACCCTCGTAATTGACTACATAGAACTCACCTTCCAGGTGGTTCATGAGAGTAGAATTAGGCTGGGTATGACTGTTGCTCGTGTTGGGTTGCATTGAAGCCTCAAAACCTTGTAATTGGGTAGATGCCTTATTGTCTTGTATATTTGGGTAGTGACTTGTCATTTTATTTATATAAATAGCCTGCTTTTGACCATATCTAATGGTTGAACAACTTGGTTTTTCTTTCACCAAATTGTTTTGAACGGGCACTATAACCTTGGATGATGAAGGGGTGCCTGGATTGTAGCCTTGAAAAGGTCTGGTCTGTGCAAACTAACCTTTCCCTTGATTGTAATTTTAGAAAGGGGGTCTATTTGTTTGACCATACTGCTGATATCCTTGATTTGGTAGGTTGTTTTGAGCTTGTTGCCTTTTAATAGCCACTAGTTCATTTGTCACATTTTGCAAAAGACTTTTGACTTCATGGAGTTCATTTGATCGAGTAGCAGCTAGCTTTTCTGTGCTAGGTAGAAGAGCTAAGGTGGGAGCAGCGGTCTGAATCGAAGGCAGCATTTTAGGGAAAAGTGGCATATGGGGTCTAGGAGCAATTTTCCCAGCATGTACTAGGCAATTCTCAGTCGTTATAGCTATGTCATAGGCAGCAGGCAACACATGTCCTCCCATGGACTGTATCATAACAGTGATATCATTATTCAATGCTCTTAAGTAATATAGGAAAGCATAGCTAGGAGTCAATCTTACCAAAATGGGGATTCTATCCCATGTCTTTTGAAATCGAGTGTTGAAATCCTACATGTATTCATGTGGAGTTCTTTTCATTGTAGTCAGCTGCTCGGCAAGCAAGAAGTGGTCGCTCTTCTCCCCAAATTAGTTCATCAAGAGAGTGCCCAATTCATTCTAGGAACTAACTAAATTCATGGTTAAAGTCTTGTACCAATCCAAAACTTTACCCTTGAGAGACAATGCCAGCAATCTAGTTGCAATATTATCCTCAGTAACATTGTGAATATTGCAGAGGTTAGCAAAATTTTTGATGTGTTCAATAACTGTAATGGGCCCCTCTCCATCAAAGGAAGGCACAATTTTGAGGATTGCTCCTGGAATTGGATCATAATGCAGGAGATTCAAGGGACTCTAACCATGAAAAGTCACAAATGGTAATGCCATGGCTATGACAGGATGCAACTGCGGCCTTCTTGCGTAGGTGTTCTTTATAGCAGGTCTGGGAAAGTGGTTTGTTAAATAAGGATGGGTCCTCTCAAACCTCAGTCACTTTGTTGAGTTTAAGGGCAATTCAATGAAATCGAAAGGGACACCCTTAAAAGCAGACTATGTGGTGATTTTAGGCATAGGAACTCAGACTGGTCTTTGATTAGAAACTGAAGCTCTTGCCAGTGGAGTCGCCAGATGCTGAAAATAGTTGATTTTGCTGTAACAGGACTAGCATCAATCTTGAAACTTTACTAAGTGTAAAAATTGAGTCCCACCAGGCGTGCCAAAAATTGTTGACACAGTGGATTGCACCCTAGATAGGAGGTTGGGCTCCTGCCTTCCACACGCAACCATGGAAACTCCCCTCTTACCTGTGGGCAAGGCAAAACTAGGGGGAGAGTCTCTAGATAAGGGCTAGCTCCCTTTGATGCATCTGAGTTATTCTAGTAAGTTGCTAATACATATATATACATATATATATATAATGGGGGGAATGAAAAGGAAAAAAGATTACAAGAAAACAAAACCTAATCTAAGAGGGTGATGCACCAAATAATTTTGACCTACTCACACTCACACTCAGAAACATAAGAACACATACATACACTTTAACTGGTAAAAGGACCAGACTTCAAGAAGCTTAACAAGAAGGCTTTAATGGAAAACATAGGAAAAGGGACTTACCATAGGCGCTATAAGAAAAGCACATTGTCTAGTAACCTCCTTCTACCTCTGTGCTCTAGGCATAACTCTTCTTGTCCCCTGTAGGAATGGCGCCTTGTAGATACCAGATGCATTGGTGTCAACCCTATGAAATCATTAGGAAGTAATGACTGAACACAAGACTAACACTCAGACACACTCAGAGATATCTAACTAGAATAGAGGTAAAAATGCATTTTTTATTGATTCTAGGTGAAAATTGCGAGGGCTTCACCTTACAATGTGAAAGATAGATCCTTTAAAATGAGAAGTTATAATATATATATATAGAGGAGAGAAAACAAAATCACCTCTCTTGAGAAAGACTTTTGGTGCCCTTTGACAAGTGGCCCATCTGTGTCCTGAGAGCATTGGGAAGAGGAAATCACTGAAACATAAATGTTGTGTCGACTCTGATTCTGACTTCAGGCATTTAAAAACATAGGCCACGTCATTTCTCCACAAACAAGACTACACCTTGAAGGCACCCACATGATTTGTTTGCTCATAAATGCAAAATGGAGAAAAATGGGTCACACCATTTACTGTTTGTGCCATTTGATGGCCACTTGGCAAGCACTATTCCAACCGCTAGAATTAAATCCTTGGGTCGATGCCTTCCTTTGCCACTTGGACTATTTTGTCTATTTCTACACTTGGCTCTTTTGTCTTTTCTTTGCCTTTGTCTCTTCTGGCTCTTTTGGCCCTCAGGGGCTATCTTCTCGGCCTTGCTGGCTCCTTGGGCTCTTTTGTTAGCAGGTCACTGAGTTCATTCTCAACTTTTGTCTTTTCCCAGCGTCGTCTTTTCTTGGTTTGTCTTTTGTTGGCTTTTATCTCTGGGCTCTTTTATGGTTGGTGCATAAGAATTTAAAGACCAAAAGGCTATTTCTTTGTTGTAAAATTGACGTTCAGGGGCCCATCACCATTTGAAAACTAATGGCTAGTCTATTCTCCTAAAATTGACAACTTCAGAGACGTCGCCGTCCTTGGCAATTCCTTCGGTCTTTTCTCTTCGGCCTTTTATCACTCCCTTACCTTCGAGATTTGCTTTGGACCCTCTCGAAAGGGAGGGTGCCCCCTTTTTTGGCAGCTGAGAGTCCCCCGCAAGGGCACTTGCCCTTCGGGATCCTTCGGTGGCCTTTTCTCTTCAACTACCTTCCTGCAAACAAAATGTCCGCAAGAATTGCCTCACCCATTTCTTTTGTCAGAGCTTTTCCTCCAGTTTTCTCCCTTGAACTTTTTTCCCACGGACAAAAGTCTGCAAGAATTGTCTCGAACACTTTGCTTTACCCTTCGGCATTGCTCTCGGGCTTTTCTTCCAAATTTCTTCAGACTTTTTGTCCAAAGGAATTCCTTCAGACAAAAAGTCTGAAGAAATTATTCTCGCCTTAGCCTTAGTCTTTTTACTTGTCTTCCCTTGGATTTTTTGCTCGTAGCCTTTCCAAATTTCTTTAGACTTTTTGTCTGAAGGAATTCCTTTAGACAAAAATTCTGAAGAAATTATGTTTTCATCCTTTTCTCTCACCTGCCTTCAAAAAGTGCCCTTCGGGAAAATTGGAAACAACCCTTTCGAAGGGTACTTCCTTTGCCTTAAGCAAATTTCCAAAAGAAAATTCCCTTTTCAGCTTTTCTCTATGGCCTCTTTGCAAAGCTCCCTGCCCTCTGCAAGGGCATTTGGAATGGTCCATTTTGCGCCTAAGTGGGAACTTATCTCATTTGAACCGAGCCGTTGAACCAATTAAATGAAACAAACCGTTGAACCGAGCCATTGAAACAAGCCGTTGAAGTAAGCCACTGAACCAATTGAACTGAATGGTTCAATGGTCTGAAGAAACATTATAGAAGCTCCTTTCATTTCTTGAACTGGTTCTTCATCTTCCAAAGGACTTTCCTGCATAGTCCACAGTTCTTTTTTGTAGAGTCCGTAGGAATTCTTCGCAGAGTCCGTAGAAATGGGCCTACAGAGTCCATAGAAATTATCTATAGAGTTCATAGAAATTCTCTGTAGAGTCCATAGAAATGGTCCTACAGAGTCCGTAGAAATTCCAGACTTGTGCAAAATCAAAAAATAAACTGGCTCAGAACAGCAGGGAGAGAAGGGGACCAATATTTGGCCTGTTGAACCAAAAATGGTCAACAGTTTGGAAACCTATCTCTATTTTTTTATCATAGAGAAACAACATCAGTGGGTAAAATGGTTACCTCTTACAAAATGGTAGTACACCACCTCTTACCACACAACCACTAAGTTAACCCTATATGAGGCCATTTATGGCCAAAATATACCCTCTCTTCTTTCATATATACTAGACAATTGTTCATTATAGGCTATTGATTCTACCATCAGTGCATGTGAAAATATCTTTCACCTCCTCAAATATAATCTTCACATGGAATAAAATTTCATGAAGCAACACACATATCAACATTACTTTAAACCATCCTTTCAACCTAGAGATATGGTTTTCTTTCATCTAAAACCTTAAAAATAATCCTCATTAAAACTCAAATTCCATTAGAAATTATCTCCAAAATTTTATGGGCCTTATAAAATTATCCAGTGGGTTATACTTGTTGTCTGCAAGTTATAATTCCCGCCTTCATCGCGAGTGCACCTTCATTTTCATCTTTCATATTTGAAGAGGGTCCTTGGCCAAAATATCACCAACTAGATAGTGCTTCTAAAAATTGATGCAAAAGGGCCTCTCCTTTTACAACTTGGTGTTATCCTCAACAAGTTCTCTTGTCCACTCTATAATTAGGTCATCATGAAGTTTTAGTATAGTGGCATGAGAAGCAACCAAAAGATGCTACCTGGGAACCTCTTCTTTCCATCCACTAGTAGTTTCCTCACATTAAGCTTTTGAGGGAAAAGCATTTAAGGGGGAAGGCATGTTAGGACCCTTTTCCCTAACCATCCTTTTATAATTTTCTTCTTTAATAAAACTCTATGAATGCATATGCTTTGTAAGATGTCCCTCAAGTTATTAGATGAATAGTAATAATATATTGTAATAATCTCATATTCATTGGGAGTAGTAGTCATCTAGTGATAAGTTATTATAAATAGGAGCCTAGACTAGTATGAAGGACATGAATTTTATTAAATTGAGCTTACTCAAAAGAGGTTTCCCCATCGAATAGGCCAATGATTCTATAATTCTACTATTGTAATGAAATTATGTTCCTTTGAATCAATATAATTATGTTATTTATGTTTAAATTTTGTATATTTGGAATCTATTATAATCTTTTTCAGAAAGGATCCTATCAAGAAATCACATTTACATTTGTTTCACCTATGCAAAAAAAATTTATTCAACTAGTTCAAAAAAAGTGCAAAAGTCTCAAAATTAAGCATATCAGAAAAAGATGTCAAATTCACAAAAAACACCATAACATGCAAACTTTTCCAAATTAGTGATATATACATATTTTCTAGATATCATATAACTAATCCTCCCACACAATATTCCACAATTAGTGATCTAGATAGTTTTATTATAGCACGTGATGCATTTTCCAATTCTAAGTCATGTACATCTAACACATTTCTTCCATGAAAGGTAATCCTTCTACCATTTATTACAGACTCTTATGACTCTCATCTTGATGGTATCATTAGTTATAATGCTTCAAATTCAAATATTTTAAAAATTAAAACAATTCAAAGAAAAAAAATCAAAATTTTAATTGTACATAGCTTCTTAATTGATTTATCATAATATTCTTTTACTTCTTGCAGAGGTGATTAACTTGATTGATTCTTCTAAGCCCTTGGATATCATTGAATTTTTATCCTCCTAGTTCTTATTTTTCATTTTAAAAATATGAAAATGCCAACACAGTGATCTATATTTCCATCATTTATCATTTACCTTATTGTTTTCATAGTCTAAACTGAGTAAACTACATTTTTCATAAAGGATAATATCGACCAATATAGATCAAAACCAACTACTAGTATTGTCTTAAGTTGGGGATCTTATCCTATACCATTTTTCACAATCAAATTAGAAACTAATCACACAAATCCTTAATACATTCAATTTTTTGATTTTTCACTCAATTCCAATATACACAACAATACTTATTCATGCAAAAAAAAATCTATGTTATATTCCTCATACATGCATATTACATACTTTGAAAAGTGTATATTCAATGATATCAAGATGAATATATATATATATATATATATATATATATATATATATATATATATATATATATATATATATATTCATCTTGATATCATTGAATATACACTTTTCAAAGTATGTAATATGCATGTATGAGGAATATAACATAGATTTTTTTTTGCATGAATAAGTGGGAAATATATATATATATATATATCCCACATGGTTTTCAGTTGCATTTACCTATACAGTGGGCGCATCTTGCTCATACATGGCCATGTCATCATTTTCAATGCATACTTTACATTAACACATGTTACAGATTGTTCAAATCCCTTCCCTTTCTTATAATTTTGAACCCATGGTTATCACTAGTGTCTTTGGTTCTACTTTTAAAAATTAAAAAAAAGTACAAAAAATTTAAAATATGGCAAAAATATAAAACATTACAAATATTCTAAAAATCTAAAATCATGACCTAAGCATTGTTAGATATCTAATTTACATCATTGACATATTTTATTTATATCATGAATGGTAGATTACACACTCTTTTTTTATCACACATTCATTTCATTGGTATTTACAAGTCTTATGTAGGACATACAAATTTTAAATGGATTAAGATGTTGGACTTGCTTATACCTAGTGGCCTTGCTAAATTATGGACTAAGATGTATTTACAAGTGTTGCCATTTTATTACTCTTATAATTTTGAGATATATAGCCTTTAAAAATGTATTTTGAACATCTCTATCTTACATTATGAACATGAATATGATATTTGTTAAGATATGATCACATTACATAAATATTGTGTAGATTATTTTCTAGTTTTATGCTCCATTAATGTTATTACTTGTACATAATAGATTAGAATTTGTTTGTCTATTTTGTGTGGCCTTTGGCCCTTGTGTGAAAATTTCTTGAACATCTCTATGATTCATTTCAAATCCAATATTCTTAGCCATATTAGTAGTGAAAAACCACCAAATAGAATCTAAGGTTCATTTCACACAATAGGTGATCCGTGCAACAATTCAGATGACAATTCAGGTGATGGGTCCACCCCAATTGATGATGAAACTTTTGGGAGCCATAACTTTTGCACCATAGCTCCAATTGACTCGCCGTTTGAACTGTTGGAAAGCTAATAATGAGGGGAACATCTTGCGATGGCATTGATCTCTACTCAATGAAGTTTGACCCCATAAAACCCAATAGAAGTGTCCCAAATTTTATTTTTAGTAGTACAGTCTAAAAATAGTAAGTTTCTAAAAAATAGTAATTCCTCAAATTCTGTATTGTTGTAAATCGTGGAAGTCAAACCAATTCATCTCCCTCGAGATTGGTGACCTTCCACATCCTCCCCACACCTTCAAAACATGTATAAATGAAGATGTAACCCGAAATTGAAATCAGACATCTCTTCTTAGAGATAAGCATATGTTTTGTTCTCTTCTCATAGATAGCATTATTTGAATTGTTTTGTTCTTGTTTATTGAATTATATTTTAACCAAAGCTTTCAATTTTTGGATGAATAGGAAGGATTATCTCGTAAAAAATGAACAAACATAATAGATTTAATGCACTATGAAAACACAAAAAAAGGGGAAAAAACATATGTAGAATCGGTAAATGTAAAGGCCACCAATAAAGGCCACTTGCAACTAGACCTTATTTTATTTCAAGAAAATTACAGTTAATATTTTCCAAGATGAGTAGTCTATAATCCAAGCACAACGGGAGTATTGTCAACCATAAAAAAAATAAGCCTAAGAATAAAATAGGGACCAATAGCTTCATCACCCTCGTGATCTTATGATATCACCACTTGTATTCATGTGATATTGCATGGGATCTCACCATTACTAGGTGGCTAAAAAACACCATAAATGAAGGTATTCGAGCCTAAATAAAAATAGGACATCACTTTTGTGACTATGTGGCCTTTGTGACATCAAGGTCACTAGATTGTGAGAACTATTTCGTCAATATTCTAACCCATATTAGTAATGACAAACCACCAAATAGAATCAAAGGTTCATTTCACACAACAGGGAGGATTGTTCTCACAAACATTAAATAAACACAACAAGTATAATACATTTTGAAAAGACAAACCAAAAAGGAAAAAAACATACGTAGAATGAACAAACATGAAGGACACCAACAATGGAAAATCATAACAGGACCTTCTTTGATATCAAAAAAAATTATAGTTATTCTTTTCCTTGAAAAAAATAATAGTTAGTCTTTTCCAACATGTGTAGTCTATAATCCAATCACAACAAGAATATTGTCCACTACAAAAAAAAACATTGAACATTATCCACTATAAAAATAAATAAACTTAAAACTATTTAAACCATTGGACCTAACTATGTTTAACTCTCAAAACAATCACTATGACACATTGAATATGCCAGAGACATTAAGTGCATGAACCCACATCAATGTACCAAGAAACAAGTTTTCAATGGGGCCAAGGGCCAAAATCCACATTACTCTTAAAAATGATGGCATTGTTATTTTTTTTTAAACTATAGTTCAATAAAAAAAATTCTACATGGCAGGTCTTGATTGGACAAAGGGAAAAAGCTAATTTTTACTGATAAAAAATAAGCTTGCATGGATAAGAATGTTTTTTAATTCATAAAATGTAAGATAAAAAATAATTTAAAAAAGAAAATAACCAAACTATATCCCATACTTTACATTTAAAAAATGGCACATCATGATTGGGTGATGAAAAACAACTAATATAGAAAAATTGGAAGTAGTGGTTCTGATTTATGAAACTTAAACAAAGAGAAAATTTCAATACTTATGCTAAAAAACTCACAATGATCATATTATCTATGTCTGGTCCCAAATAAGAAAAACCTAAAAACAATAAATAAAGTTGGGTTAAAAACAATCCTCCATATTAGCAAGTGAAAAAATAAGTAAACATGTGTCATTTGTTTTTTGTTTTTTTTCATGTTTTGTACGATAGAAAATGATCACATGGACACAAAATCAATGCTTTCTTGTTATATTACACAAGGTTTCACTACCTCATTGTGATACACCAAAACAAAAAATATTTGTATCTAGATAGAGATAAAATTGGGATTTTGTGATGTTGTGACCTCTATAACATTAATGTTGGTAGGCCAAGATTCTCAACAGAATCATAGAGTTTACTAAAGATAGTGTAAGAACAAAATAAGGACCCCATGGCTCTATCATCTCATGGCTCTGTGACTAGCCACTCGATAAGATTATGACACATGTGCAGTTAATATTCTCAAACAGTTCATAGAATTCACTAAAAACAACTCAAAAAAATAAAAATATATTTGGGTCAACACAGAGATAAAACTAGTTTTGTGATGGCATGGCCTCTACAACATCACGATCAATAGATTGTGACACATGTGCAGACAATATTTTTAAAATATACACAAAGCTTGTTGAAGACAACCTAAGAACAAATAGGGACATCGTGACTCTATCATTTTTTGGCCTCAGAATGAATTTCACTCCTCAATATTATGATACATGTGTAAAAAATATCATCAAATGGTTCACATAATTTATTGAAGGCAGCTCAAAGAAAACATAACAAGGTAATTGGATAAACATAAAAAGGTAATTGGGTCAACGTAGAGATAAAATAAGGGTTTTATGATGTTGTCACCTCTGCAACATCAATTCCAATTGATTGTGACACACGTGAGTCCAATATTCATAATGAATTCATGGATTTACTTAAAGATATCCTAATCACAAAATAGGGACATATACATGCAAAATTCAACATGCTACCTTATGCACTCAAATTCTTGAGGTCTAGTTGAGACATTTGACGTAATGGATGGATGGTGGGTAAATATATGAATTGGGTTGATTGCTTAGAGGAATGGGTTTTTTAATGATAGGCAGTTTGGGATGATTGTAATGAAATCATAATATTTCTATTGCATCATAATATTCATTGAGGACTTCTAATTGAGAAGATATAAAACTCCATGGTCCCTCTATCTCTATGATAACGAGGAGATGAAGCTCCTGATTAATGTTGGGAATGGAAAATTGGGTGTGAATTATGTTGGATAATTTAGGGAATATGGTCAGCTCTGTCAAGTTGGCTAGATCCTATCAATGCCATACATAAATTGAAAGATATACAATGAGGCTAGTCCCAAGGATAAAAGAGGAAGGGGTGAATGGATGACTAAGCCTAGATGGAATTGTATTGATTACCTCTATTTTAGGGTAATATACTACTGGGGAGATCAAAAATCTACTTTTGCTCATCTAAAGCATTGAGGGAGTTGACATTAAAATGGGGGATGAACATGGATTGGAAAACTTCTCTTTTGATTTAAGTGTTAATATTGGATTAAATGTTGATGTCAAGACTTAGGGCTCTAACTCTAGGAAAAAGACATGTTCTAGGAATGAGTGGAATCTTAGGGAGTGTCATACAAGAAGTAAGAAAAGGTGATTTATAGGTGTAAGAGTTTGTCTGTAAAGTATTTTTAAATATATTACTTGATGTTTTGTATCTTGGAAGCAAGGTTTTGGTGCTTTTGCTTGTTTAGACAAGGCTATTTTATTGTATTTGATGTTCTTACAATGTTTGGATGAAAGGAAACATAATAATCTACTTGCTAAAATTGAAATGCTGAAAGTACAATGGAAAACTAGAAGTAAATAAAGGAAAGAGGTTTATTTTTTTCTTTTCAAAATGAAATGTGATGCATGCAATGTTGAAAACAAAACTTGGAAAGAAAGTTAAAGTTGTTGATTTTTCCATGTGTTGCCTAATTTATTCAATGATTCATTCAATGTAATCTAAAATGAACCAAATTTGTTTTTTTTAATTTTTTATAAGAAAATGATATGAAAATATATTACAAATAACTTTTTATAACATTCAAATATTACAACCAAACCCTAAACCCTAGCAAGTATACATACTATAAATTAAGAAATTAACCTCTCTATGCAAACCCAAATTGATTTTTGATCCTATTAAGTATTTGCTTACAAATTGAAATGATTGTAAATGAAAATATGAAAACTAATATTATGATTTTATGAATTTAAAGTTCTATAAGAACATTATTTAACTAATAAAATGGATAAATTCAGGATCTACCATGCGATGTTTTGACTATCTAGTTTGTCTACATTCTTATAGATGCTTGGTTGAGAGTTGTTTTGTAAATGAAATGTTTTATAAACTAAAAATGAGCCATTGTGTGATGGTTGTATATATTGTTTTGTTTGATTGATTTTATGTACAAAATATGTAAAACTAGGTTCTTTCAAAACAAATCAAATGTAATATGCCAATAAGAGATCTAAGCTATCCTTTTGGTGCAAGAGAGAAAGATAGAGTTATTTTTATTTTTATTTTAAATTAAAGCTAATTCAAATAAATAAAATAAATTATAAAGTATTATAGTATAATAAACAATGAGCAAAATTAAAATTGAAAATCCCCAACCTGATCAAGGTGAGACCAAATGGAAGCAAAGAGATTGTTATTATAAATCATCCTCATTATGCTAACTCCTTTGCTCAACATAGTTTTAGGAACTCTCTGACGTAAGGTAGTAGAATATAATGGAATTAAGAAGAATATAATAGAGGGGAACACAATTTCAAATAAAGAAGTAGTTGATTGTGGTTGGTTGATCCATTGATTATAAAGAATAGGTTATTGATGTAGTGGCCTTCCTTCTCCAAAATTATGTAGTCTGACACAAAAATGACCAAAGGTGGAGTAAGAGATATTTAAAAACTAAAAATGAGGTGGGTTTGGGTTTTGTATAACTCAAATACACCAATATACGATATAGAATTTAGATCTAAAATTCATCTAAAAAGGAGATACTTGTAGAAGAATTAAAGAGCTTACAAAGGTGAGTTTAACTGTTAGTTAACTAAAAGTTAAAATTAGAAAGGATGGAGAGTGATTAAAACAAAAGTGAGATTGATCTGGTCCATGATAGATATTAACTCAAATCAAACAAGAAGAAAATGCGAAGAGAATCATGTGAAATGCATGAAAAAAGAACTCTTGGGTTTTATTTTTTAAAACAAATCAACCGTGACAAAACCACCACTATTTTCAAGTGATGATTGTGAAACCATCACATTCCATGACGAAACCACCACATACCATAATGAACTACCACAAATGAATATGAAATGGTCTCATATATGATGATTTTATTAGTGATGATTATGAGACCACTGTAGTGGAAACATCACCAAAGCAGTGATTTCATCACATAAAGTGGTAATTTTGTCATGAAGGAGGTAGTTCAAAGACTAAAGAAAAAAAGACTCAAAGAAATATTTTTTCAAGGTTTAGAAGGATCAAACGGGGGATAGAGGGTAATAATGCCAAAAAACCAATCCCAAGCGTATTTTAGAGATCACTACATCATCATCATACATTTCAAAAATGTTAAACTATGTAATTTTTGGGTGTGTACAGGACCTTGTGGCTTCGTCACCCTATGGCCTCATGATTATTGTGACATGTTTTCCTATGATATTATGCATGCTCTCACTATTACCAAGTGGTCTCATAACACCAAAAATGAAGGTATTTGGGTCTAGAAAATAATAAAACATTAATTTTATGACTCTATGGCCTTTGCGACATCAAGGCTACCAAATCATGATAATATATTGGTCAAGATTATTAGCCATATTAGTAATGATAAACCAACAAACATAACTAAAGGTTCATTTCACACAATAGGTGGGATTTTTCTCACTAACATTGAACAAACACATGTATAATGCACTGTGAAAACACAAACAAAAAAGAAAAAACATACAGAGAATCGATAGTCGTGAAGGACACCAACAGAGGTCACTTGCAATGGGAACTTCTTCAATTTGAAGTAAAATTCCAATTAATCTTTTCCAATATGTGTAGTCTACAATCTAAGCACATCATGAATATTGTCCACTATAAAAAAGGCCAAAGAACAAAACATGGACCTCATGGCTCCATCTCCCCACAGCCTCACAATTATTGCCATAGGATTTTTAATGATATTACATGGGATATCACCACTACTAGATGATTTTGATACACCAAAAATGAAGCTATTCGAGTCTAGAGAAAATAAAACATCAGTTATATGACTTTGTGGCCTTTGTGACATCAAGGCTGCAAAATTGTGACATTGGTTTGGTCAATATTCTTAGCCATATTAGAAATTATAAAACACCAACCATAATCAAAGTTTCATTTCACACAAAAAGCAGGACTATTCTCACAAACATTAAACAAATACAACAAGTAAATACATTATGAAAACACAAATAAAAAAGGAAAAAAAACATACGTAGAATCGGCAAATGTGAAGGCCACCAACAATGGCCAATTGCAATGGGACGTTTCTCGATTTCAAGGAATTTTCCAATTAATATTTTCCAAGATGCACCATCTACAATATAAGCACAACAAGAGTAATAGTCCACTACCAAAAAATAGCAAAACCCTTTAACATTACCCATAGTAAAAACAAACAAACTTGAAACTGTTTAAACCATTAAACCCAATTGTCTTCAACTTTAGGAAATTCAAACTTCTGGTAGAAAATATTTTCTTACCTCTTAGACTATGATTTTAAACCAACTTGATGTGAATAAGACTTAAGACAATGTTCTTGTGAACATGGCACAATAAAATCTAATATGACATGGGTGGGAAGGAAAACAAGGGGAAGGAAGAGATGAAGATGACCCAGATCTGAGTGGACCAAGGGTTGTCCATGCCATCAGTGACATCCCCCATAAGTTTGAATGGCACGTTATGTGGGAGAGACATAGAGTGAAAGACTGACAGGTGCTAAATAATGGAGCAAAAGATTCTAGACGAAGCCCTACAAAAAACTCTGAGCATAAGACTCACTGAGGCCAAGTAGTAAATTTACAAAATGGATTGGTGGGAGATCCACATCAGAAAGGTGGTTCTATTCCATCAGCTAGAGGAGGTTATTTCAAATAGAATATGGGCAAGATATTTGTCATGTGGAAGGAGGAGATGAAGATGACCCACATCTAAGAGGACTGGAGGTTTTCTACCTCATCAACGTCATCCCCTGGAAGATTGAATGTATTATTGGGTAGAAAAGAATCAAATCTAAAGATTAGGAGAAGGAAGTTTCTAGGTGCAATTTGGAAAAGAAAACCAAAGCTGAAGTTGCTCACAGCCCCTGGTTGGTTTTTTCAAGAGCCCCAGCTCATGCAAGGAGTGAATTTACTTGGGGTTTTTGTGAGGAGAGCCTAGCCATAGAAAAATTTTAGGAGCAAAAGGAGTGGAGGACCTTCAACATTTTGAATTTTAATTTGAATGGGAAAACCAAAACACAAATAATTTTTTTTGACAAAGATATGAAGGTTGCAGGGCCCATCACTGTAGTAGATCTAAACAGATTGGAACTACTTGTGGGTATAAAAGTTTCGAGTTTAAAGGCTAATGAGGAAGATAGATGACTCCTCACAAATCTTTATGGAGTCCAATCTGAGAGTGTTGAGCCATGTTCATGAGTGGTGGTTTTCTTGAGTGATTATATATGGTCACTTGTTACACACAGGGTTTGCAAAGGATCGATGAAAATCTTGTGGAAGACTAGACCTGCAAGGGACTATTTTCAGTCTCGCTCAGTTTTGATCATGGTGGAAGAGGAAACCAAATCAAAACTTGCCTTACTAGAGCAGATGATAAAGGATTTTGCCTTTGCCTCTTCTGGGTTACGAGGTTTGCCTAAGATTTCAAGGATATTACTCATACTTGGATAGAAAACCCTATGGTGTTTCAAACTACGGACAGACTACTAAGGATGAGATGGTTAGGTCCTTGTTATGAATTAGCCTTTAATAGATTCAATGGGAGAAAAATCTCACTATGTTTTAGATGCATAGAGGTTGTGTAGAAGTCCCTAGTGGTAGAAGATCTTTTGCCTCTGGTGGACTTTTGTTTTTGTAGTGTAAGTCTCAGTGAAGTCCTGATAATGAGATTCAGCACTTTGAATCTCATTGCTTTGCAACATCTTTATTTTTACTAAAGTTATGGGAACCTTCAAAACCCTCGTATTATGGTTACGAGATCCTTAAACCCTCTTGTTGTTTATTTCACCCAGGTTGTGGGATCCTCCAGACCCTCTTACAATGTTGTTTATGGTTATGGAAGCCTTAAAACCCTCTCATTGTGCCTTATGCAGAGGATGTACAAAAATTATGTTGAAGATCAAATCTGTGGAGGACAATACTCAATTTCAGATGGTTTTGATTGGGGTGGATATAATAAACCCAACTAAAACTTGTTCTATTAGAGTAGATGATAAAAGAATCCACCTTGTTGGTTTCAATGGGTGGAAAAACTCACTTGATGTGTCTTAATTATGTGAAAGTTGTGTGGAAGTCTCACGGGGTAGAAGACCTTCTGCTCCTGGTAGACTCTTGTTTTGCAGGGTAAGTCTCAGGGAAGTCCTGCTAAAGGGTGTCAGTGCTTCAAGTTTCATTGATTTGTGACATTCTTGATTGTGCTAAGGTTGTGTGAACCTAAAACCCTCATGTTATGGTTGTGAAAGCCTTAAAACCCTCTTGTTGCATGTTTTGTTGCATGTTTCACCAAAGTTGTGGGAGCCTCGAAACCCTCTTATTACACTAGTTATGGTTGTGGGAGCCTTCAAAACCCTCTAGTTGTGCTTTGTAAGGTCGAGGGAGCCTCCAAACCCTCTTTGTTGTACTTGGCATGGTTGTGGGAGCCTTAAAACCCTCTTGTGCCTTGTAATGCATGGTTGTGGGACCATCGTGCAAAACCCTCTTCCTGGTTGTAGGCCTAGTTATCAAAACCCTCACTTGGCCAGTTCATAGCCCCGACTTCAAAAGCATTTATCTCATCAAATAAAAAACAAATTTAATCACTACGACACATTGAATATACTAAAGACATTAAGCACATAAACCCACATAAATGTACATAGTAATAAGTTTTCACTGTAAACAAGGACCAATATTCATATTACTCTTGAAAACAATGATAAATTTTTTTCTGAAAACTATAATCTAGAGAAAATATTTTCTACATAATAAATCTTGATTGGTATATATATAAACAAAATTATATCCCAAATTTTACATTTAACTAAGAATAATGAAAAACTACTAATAGAAAAGTTTGAAACTTATATGACCTATTAAACTTATATAACCTACCTTTAACTATAACAAAGGCATGACAAATGAGCATACACCATTGTTCCTTAAATAAATTTAGAGAAAATATATAAATATAATAGTTATTTCCAAAATCGATTTTTTTTCTTTAATTGTATGACATTTGGAATCTCACCACTAAATCCATCTTAAAAAATGAAAAAAATTCAACTAAACTCAACAAAATCGAAAAATAAGCATCCGTTTATAGACCATTTGTAAAGTGGGCCCACTCAACACTAGTTTCACACAATTATTAGAGGTGAAGTGATACTTGGATATAGAAAAGAGCTTTCGTTAAGAGTAATATTTTCTTTTCTATTCCAAGTACATGAATATGATCACAATTAAAAGTGGCTTTTTACATTTTGGGTATAACCAAGTCCTGTCCAATAGAAATTGTCCATGGCATGACACTATAATTCTATTCTTTTCATATTCCAATCTTCTATTCTCGACCGTCCATCTTTTTAAGTCTTGTCACAACCGTCCATTTTCTCTCTTGTCACATTCATACCTAAACAATAATACTTTAAAATTCAAAACGTTAAGTAAAGTGCACAATCAAGAGTCTTGAAACTATTAAATGAAGTAGAAAAGAAAATACATCATGTAATCTTGTCACGCTTTGGTGTAGTGTAAAGGCCTCAATGTGTAAGCATAGTCAATACATAAGATGGAAATGATAGAATTTATTTATAAATTTCTCCATTAAATTTTATAAATATTAAATTCATGCAAAAACACATTTAGAATTAGATATTAGTATCAAATATTTATAATCATAGAGATGTATGTGTAATAACCCTCTTAATTAATAAGTATATTGTATTTACAAAATCAAAATAATAAGAAAGAGATAATAACAGTAGTGTATTTTAATTTCACATATATATAGTACCATCAACACTTTTAATTTACATTGAGAGTTAGTTTAGAGTGTCAACTATTTAGTTCTAAATTTTTAGGATGTAACATGTCACTAAGGTGATAACATAACGTTACCATGCAAGGTTTTATTATAGAACCTTTTTAAAATTCAAACTGATAAGTGACAATTAGAATTTCAAAAAAAATATTAATAGGAGCCAAACGTGGCACATCTAAACTTTAGTTAATAGTGCTCAATCTACACTATGCATAAAATTTGTTCGAGGTGGAAAAGTAATAACACCACACTAACCTATAGTTAACATCTTTTTTTATAGATTGAACGAGCTCATGCCTTGGCTAAATCACACCTAATTAGTTTAGATTTACATGGTCCAATACATGTGTTGTATCACACCAATTTGCATTTGCATTGTTATAAAAGGGGAAGAACATATGCAGTGTATTAGAGGTAGTGTTTGCAGTGTTGGGATGGGTTTGTGCATGGTAAATTCATTTTGGACCATGTTTCAAGATTTACACTATGATAAATAAGCCCTTTGGACTTCGTGCCTACGTTACACCTCCTCCTTCACTTTAATTTATGTATCTCTTGAAGGGGAAGAGCAGATGCAATGTATTAGAGGCAGAGACACTAGTGTAAAGATGTGTTTGTGCATGGTAGAATTGTTCTAGACAATGCATCAACATTTACACCATGTTGAATATGCCCTGTGGACTCCACCCCTACGTTACACCACCTCCTTTACTTTAAGCAAGAAACTAGGTTGTCATTTAAGCATATTGGGGGAGAGTGCAATGGAAAAAGGAGATGGTGAGTTTAAACATACTTACTATTTTATGTATTTTTATTCATGGTCATGGGTTTAACTAGTGTTTGGGTCATGGGTTTAACTAGTGTTTGATTGATTTGTGAATCAGATGGACAATAATTTGTTCCAAGCAATGGTGACACTCTTATTGTTAATGATAATGTTAGAGCTAAGTATATTTCCAACCTCCGTGTTGTAAGTCTTGCCTGTCATAGATTCAAATGGTTATATTATGCCATCATCCAGTGTAACTTTGAATGGTTATATTATGCAGTTGTTTAGTGTAGCTTCGCATGGTTAAATTACGAAGTCTTACCTTTTTTACTTTGAAGTAATAATATCCACATATATTTTATGCATGGAGTGAAACATAGTTGTTCAATGTGCATTGATGGATTGGGGTATATAATGTAGTTCCCCATTAAGCCAAGTGGTTTTTTTACATCCAAATTCACAATGGTGTTTTTAAACATGATTATTGCTTTGGATTCACATCGATCCATCATTGCTCATTTTGCCATCACCGCTAACAATGTATTTACAAGTGAGATTTTGAAAACCTCACTAAGACCATTATCCAAAGTGTTTGATGATTTTTTTCATTTCTGACATTTTATAAATCTTCAATCTTGGTTTGGATTTAATTATTTTTGGTTTATAGTTAATTATTTTATTTGGTTAAGTGGGAATAATATTATAATAAGAATCATTTGTATGAATACAATTCATATAAATATGTTTTTGATATATTTGTATGAATGTCATTCATATAAATATCTCATTATCATTGAAGATGGTATTTTGGGCATGAAGGAGCCCATACTTACGCTTTATCCCCTAAAACTTGTTGGTGAGGGCATTAAATCCCTATTTCAATTCAATACAAGCAAGGTTATGCCAATGTGAATCATAAAAACATGTTTATTCTTATTATGTATGTTTGAAATTATGGTTTAAAAAAACATAATTATGTATGTTTCCATCCTGAAACAAAAATTAGAAATATGTGTGTTTCAAGTTAACTACCTAACATTAAGATAGAAACTAGACCAAATCATACAAACATCATGTTTCAATTCAATACAAGCAAGGTTATGTCAATGTGAATCATACAAACACGTTTATTTAAATATTATTACAATACTCAATCATTTCAATAGAAAAAGCATAGGATAATATTATTTATATAACAAATGATTTGCATAGCATAACATTAGATGTAACTAGACAAACTAAGGTGCAAAATAAGATCGCTCTCCCATAGTAGCTCATTCCTTATTAAAAAAAACCTATGTCTAGTATTCAAAATTCATACAAAAAGTTACATACCTTTAATTTATTGGACTTTTATTTATACAAACATCCAAATTCGATCCCTTCAAACCATCTAATGGGGAAATATTTCAAAGTTTCCTTCATTATATGGTGGTGTGCTTGTCCACACACTTCATTTATATTTCTCCTTAGAAGGTCTTGTTATGATGTTTTTCAATGTCATTAGCGTTGTTGGAGTGTTGATCATACCATCTGTCATTGCTTTAAAATTCAACGTCTGCACTTTTTGAGAACAACCTATCAGCTGCAAATGATTAGTTCGAATAGGTGGACCTAGCTGATAATTATTGTGCTTGTAAAGGAAGGAGCATAGATGTTCAACATAATTGGATGTTGTTCTAGAAAAATATTTTTCGTGTTTTTTAACCTTCTTTGCCTCTACATCTCCTTCATTACTTTCCCATACTCCCTCATCTTTCTTTTTTTTGTTCCTTCTTCTCTTTCTCATGTTTTTCCCTTTGCCTTTGTTCTTCCATTTCTTTCCTTTTCAACTCATTTTTAATTTATTCTACTCCTTCAAATCCTTGGTAATCAGTCTTAATTCTTTCTTCTCTTGTATTTTATTTTTATTCCTGGTTTGAATTTCCTCTATTTCCTTCTTTTGCATTTCTTTGTCGTGAAGCATTTGAAAAAAATCATCTACAATTAAAATTTAAGAGTGCCTATTCAATCTCACTATACTATTTGCTAAACGAGGGGAATTTTGCATAAACCTCTTTATTAGAATTTTAAGGAAACTACCTAAACTCGAACTTGCTTGATCTTCTTTAGCTTGAATACATTATGGTTCTTGGGTGTTACTTGTGATGATGTATTTTGTTTCCCCTAATTAATTGCATCATCATAAACATCAAATTCCTATATAACCGCATTGTAGCACACCAAATCTTCATTAGGTAGAGTAGCATGAGGGGATGGCATTGAAAGGCCTACATCTACATTAGAAAATTCTAAATTTATACTTAGTTGTGATGTTCCCTCCTTGATCCAGTCGATTGGCTTAATTACGAAGGTAAGATCAAACCCTCTCTAAGAACATGTTCTCAAATGTTAAGCACATGCTTACCTACACCCATTTCTTCACCTTATTGAGTATAGTCTTGCATTTGGGTTACATGTGTGAATTGGTTGATATTAGGTAAAATTAGATCTATATTTTCATGTTGAGTCGATCCATCCCCTTAATTTTGAAGTTGAGTAATTGCATCTATCTCATCCTCTACATATCCAACTAACCACATGATGTTTTTTTTTACACTTCTTTCATCTTCATCTCTAAATTAAAATGATTGACATGGTGGCATGTCTTATACAAGTACCTCTCTGTTAAGTGGCCATATACTTGTCTTCTTAAAACCTAACTTTATATTTTTTACAAAAAGAGGCTTCTTGAAAGCATTGTTACCCAACTTGGCCAACTCAATCATGTTGATCTTAAGTCCATGATTTTGATCCATCTACATTGACCTTTCAGATTTGAAATAGTTTTTTAGTGGTGAGAAGATGCTCACATCCAATGGTTATAGCTTGTGGGAAGTGTGTGCTAGCAAAGTTACAAGATCAATTCCCAAACTCCTAGCATCTTCAATAGTTGCCATTACTACCTAACTATCATGGCCATCAAATATCAATAGGTGCATATTGGTAGGAGATACTCCACCTTGTATTGATATCTTTAAATGATGTATCCAATTGAGAAATAATACTTTGGTCATCCAAACATGGGGTTGGGTTGCCATACACGTTCCTAATTTGTAACATGCAATGTAGTTCTTTAGCTATCTTCACCCCTTGAAAAGATCTAATCAAGGAATGATTTGGCTTGTTGGATTAACACAATCAAGAATGGTGATCCATTCCCTACTATTTGGAATTATGTGGTGAACACTTCCACTTCCTCTTTTTGTTAGGACCCACATACTAGTGTTCCTACTAGCCTATAGTCCAATTTCATCACAGTTCCAAATTTTGTAAGGTCCATAGTGGTTAGCTTCATAGAGCTTTCTTAAATTATTGCAAAATGCATCTACAATGGAATGCCTTAATTAGATTGCTATATTTTTATCCGAGCCTTTTGTTGATCTAATGGACAAGTTTGGGTGCCTCTTCTTAACCCATCAAGACTTGTTGGGCATTCCATCCTTGAAAGGGTTATGCCTATTTTCACATATGTGTGTCACATATGATTTGAGTTATATTATTTTAGTTCTATGATCGAGTTTTGCCATATATTTTCACCATTAAACAACCTCAAGTTATTCCTCATCTATCAAAATGGTTGGTGGGCCCCTTTTTTATAGTTGTAATACCTAATAACCAGTAGTTGAGCGAGGTTATAGGGACTACCCACTTCTTTGCAGTAACTCAAGTGTAGTACCCATTCTTTTCAACATCTCTCATAGCATGTTCCATTTTAGTTATAGTCCATTGAGTTTGGATGAATACCTTTTTAGTTAATGAAGTCCATATTATCATGTGTGTAGTAGTTTCAGGATGTTTGTGTGAATTTTTAACTTCTGCAACTTTTGAATGGCAATATACTCTTATTCTTCTTTTTATATTGGACCTAGTCTTATGAAATGTTTACTTTCTCTTTGAATTTGTCATTATGCTTCCATCATAAAATATGGAATAGTTAATAACATGCATCATTTACTATGAATTTTGAACTCCATTTAAAAAGGCATACAATTAAATATGATTGTAAAATGATAAGATAAATACTATCAATAATTACGTATGAACAAAATCTCAATTCAAATTTTGTACTGGGTGTGGTGACTTGAGGAATTGAGGGTGGAATGACGTGTTGGATACTGTAGGGATACTAATATTATATGGGCATGATAGAGTGGAGGGATAGGGTTCTTCAATGCCTAAAATATCATATTGAATGGCAATGGGTGATGTGTTATGGTTGGAATACCTTGAATAAGGTTGAAGAATCCATAGGGGAGAAGCCCATAAAGCTTTACCATAATCTAATGCTTGTTCGCCTTGGTGGTGTAAATGGCATTGCATTGTCTAACATGTCTCTACCACAAGCAAACACATCCTTGCACTACAAGTGTTTCCTCTAATACACTACATCTGTTCTTCCTACTTAATAACAACACAAATGCAAACTGGTGTGATAGAGCATAGGAATGGGTTTGTGTAAATCCAAACTAGTTATTTGTGATTTAATACATATATGGGCTCATTTAATACCCAAAAGATGATGTTAAATGCAATTTGGTGAGGCATTATTAATTTACCACCTCGAACAGGATGCATGCATAACGTGGACAAAACACTATTAACTAAAGATTAAATGTTCCATATTTGATTCCCACTAATATTTTTTTTTGGGATTTTAATTATCACTTATCAATTTGAATTTTAAAAAGGCTCTATAATGACACCTTGTAAAGTAATCATTGTAATAGCACGATACTAACATGTCACACTTTAAAAAAATTATAATTAAATAATAAACACTATGAGCTAATTGTGCATGTAAATTTTAAGTGTTGATGTCACAACATTTAGATGCCATGTGGGTGTCGAGCTAAGTTGTACCACTTCTGAGGCCTCTCCCTTGTTATAATTTCACTTTGTATTGATATAGTTTTACAAAACAATTGTGTTTTGTATTTTACTAAAAGAATTGTGAAGTCCAGCATTGCACCTGCTAATTAAATTTGCTTGGATAAGAAGTCAAATATCTATATGCTTAAATATATACTCAGATTCTTATAAGTATCATTGGATGCAAGACTTGAATAAATGTATCTTGTTAGTGTTATAAAATATGGTATAAAATAATTTGTTGTATGTGGATCAAATTCATACTGCTCTTAATTTCCACCACATGTTTATTAAAATTAAAGATGAAAGAATCCATCCATTATCATTGGGAGTGGGGATCTCTCATCATGAGTATTGAGTACTATCTTAGTTTATTTTTATTATTTAATTTATAGTCTACCATTAAAAAGTAAATCCATGGTTGGTCTATCATTTTCAAACACAAAATGAATGTTTTCAAGTAAAAGAGAGACCCCAGAAGTTGAGCGGGGCCCAATACATGAGAGGGTATTTGAGGATATGGGGCCCAAATCTTGGATATTTTTACTATGAAAAGTAGATAAAATTTGATTGTGGATGAAAATTACTTTTATTTAATGGCTAAAAAATATAAATATGACTATATGACCATCAAATTTAGGCCTTGAGAGGATCCACAATGTGGATATTAAATCTTATATCATGTTCGAGGAGTTGTGATTTAATGGGCATGGGGTACTTGTAAGAGCTAAAATTGATATCTTACATTTTGAAGACAATGAAAAAGGATAATAAACTTTGGAAAAAATAAAATAGAACTTTGTTATAATTTAAACAATGTTTCTATGCATAACTTTTGGTAAAAGACTAAATTTTATAGATGTAGATATTTAGACAATAGCTTATTCTAATTATAATGAAACATTGTATAAATTACATAGCTCTTTTGCATTTTTCTTATCTGTCAAATGTAGATGGTAGCTAAAAATTTTGGTGCACTTGATAAAATGTTTTAGAAATTCTAGTAGTATTCACTAGAAAGAAAGCTATGAGAATAAGAACACATAATAAGGATTCTTTATATAGGCAATTTAAAATTCAAATTTCAAAACTCTTATGATATATGAACTTGCATCCCATTGGTTCGTTTAATCTTATTTGTGGTAGTTAAAAAGTGTTGGTGCATTTAATGAAATACTTTAGAAATTCTAGCAATATTCATTAGAAAGAAGGCTACAAAAATAAAAATACAGAATAAAGATTTTTTATATAAGCAATATAAAATTCACATTTCAAAACTCTTATGATATATGAACTTGCATCCCATTGGTTCATTTAATTTTGTTTGGATTAGTTTTTGTCATATTTAATTGGATTAAGAAGAACAATTAGTTTTATATTATCATTTATTTGAAAATTAAATTAAAACTTATTTAATATTTTGGTAAGCCTTACACGTTATGTTCAACTACAAAAGACTTGTCCTTGAGTGTTAATAAATGTCTAAAAAACAACAAATATAAAATATTTTGAGTTGATGTTTTGAAATAAAATATATTTTATAACTTTTAAAATAATAAATTATGATAAAGTGGATATATACTTTTTGTTCTAAGCGGACAATATAACTTATTTAATAAGTAATACAATAATCCATATGAATGTACTCGATGCTAGTATATATTTTTTTAATAATTTTATTAGAGGAAAATTGAAGCGTTTGATCGAATATTTGAAATTGATTATTTTAATACAAGGCAAGTTTCTTACAACCTCTGAGTAATGTGACATGGACTTTCACCTCACATCATAAGGTAAGACGAGAATCGAATCCATGATTGAAACTATCTCTATAAACTATCAAAACGAAATAAACGATACCCAAAACCTTAAAATTATTTATATATAAAATTAAAATAGAATACACAAACAAATAATACAATATATCAAATAACTCACCGACATCCTTTCAATAATATCAAATGACTATTTGGATCCCATGGTACGTAGGTAACCAACCCTATAAACCTATCAACTATGAGTGCACAAACTATGGGTATTCTCCTATAGGACCGAAAGAATATATCAGGTTCGAGTCATGCGTTCAATTTGAATGGGAGGAGAAAGGAATATCTCATCTCCCTCGTATGCCCTTACATGGAAGTCAATGCCTCATGGTATATTGTATTAAGTACTTCGTATCGTACTATATACCCAGCTTTATCACTTGTACTAATTTCTTTTGTCACTCATGTCTTCTTTGACTAAATTCCCTCGTACCCAATGCTATTAAAGTAGTCATATGAAAAAAATAAAAAAAATCCTCTTGTTAATTTATTGAAATTAACTTTTCCTCCAATGGAATGCACCAAACTGGGAAAGAATTGAACTTCTCTTTGGATGTTTGAGGCTTTTATCATTTGATAGGTGACATCTTAAAATATTAGAGACGTAATATTTTATTACATTTTATTGATTGGTTAGGGTGTATATTAGTAGATGAGATTCCAGTAAAATATTACATCTAATTTATTATGCGATTTCAACAAATATTACATGTTGAAATGTACTTTAATAATTTAATTTTCTAGGATGATTCCAATAAATGGGATAAAATATCACATCTTAGTGGATGAGGTAACATCCCTCATCTAACTCTCCAATCAAATAGATAAAATTAAGTACATCTAATTTATTAAGAGTTGTGTGCCCCACAAAGTAATTTTATGGACTATTTTTACAGATTTTAGATTCACTATTCAATAAAACTTTTAAATAGTATTTGCCAAAATTTTCTAAAGAACATATATAAAGTTGTTAAATTCATAAGGGTGTGAGCGAGAGAGGGGCAATCCGATCCTTGGCCACCATGATTATTTCCTACACTATTTCCTCTCTCCTCTATGGGAAGTTATTATGCAACAAGGCTCCTCCCTATTTCTTTATTAACATCCCTCGTTTAGATGTTGAAAATTGAAAAGAGGATGGGTAGTTGTTAATGTTAGCGACTTGTAAAATATGGTGGTGGAATACAACAAATCCTTGCCAAGAAGATTGATTGGTGGAATGAAATCTACGAGATTGAGAACACACAAGGTGATGGTTGTGGTGGTACATAATATATGTATGTCAATGGTTTCTAAATCTAAATGATTTATATGAATCTATGAAGGCTGGATGCTTAGGTTGCAAGATGGTGGAGGAGTGATGGTATGTGCTATTTCAATCGAATTAAATACGATTTTTCATTACATATTTTCAATAAATATTTATTGTTTCCTTCTGTCCTCCTTGCGTTTCTTCATCAGTGGTCCCTTTGATAGTTATGGTAATCATGCATTAGTTATTGTTGTTTCAACCTAAAACAAAGTGATGCATGACAACAACTCATTTGAAAAAGGAAATAAGGAAAATAGGGTTCTTCTATACCCATGCTTTATTTGCAGATATAAAGGTTTAGATTTTCCTCCAAGTTGAAATTTTATATCACAAGAAAAGTTATTAATGTGTTAAACCTTTTATAAAGTTCATGGTTGTTAATCCTCCTCAGTTATTGTGGGAGAGGGCAAGGAGTTGTTCAAATAGACTGCATGATTAACAAATAATTACCTCGGGTTCTTATGGTCTAGACGGATTTCTAGAATCTAATAGGTATCAATATATGATGTGTTAGTTTGTTGACAAAATACAGTTGCTTAGTGAATGTTGTTATGAAGCTTATCAAGGTATTAATGGAGCCACTACCTTTAAATACAATACCATTGAGTGATGGCCTCTCATGTATTTTTCTATTTACACTTTATAAATATCACTAAGCAACTTTGTGTTAAATTTGCCAAAACATACTTTTATTAGTAGTAAAATTTAGGTTTTCCCCTAGAATTCTCCTAACATACCCATGTTTCCTAATTTTCAATCTACAAATATTCGCCTACAATTATATAAATCTAAAAAAAGAATCATTTCTTAAATCTTACCTTGGTATTTCAATGGACAAAGTAAAATACCAACATCCAACTCATTGGAATAAAATATCATGAACGAGGCAAAATATCACATCAATCCAAATTGTTGGGGGTGGTGTGTTTGAATGCATGGGGTAAAATACCACATCCACTCTTTGGGTAATTCCAATAGGTATATTAAAATATCACATCTACCTTATTGCTTAGAGTGTCTCCTAACAAATAGTCTAAAATACCATGGATGAGGTAAAATACCACATCAAACTCACTAGGGTTATAGCATATACCAATGGATAATATAAAACACCACATCCACTTAATTGATTGACTCTAATAGACATGGTAAAAATATCATATGCATGGGAAGATGTTACATCCAACTAAGTAAAATACTATAGATAGTTAAAGTATCATATCCAACTCGTTTCACTCTAATAAGGGAGGCAAAACATCTCATCCAACTCGCTGGGTGTGGTGTACACTAATAGACAAGTACTCATTAGGTGACCTCAATATTGAATAGGGTAAAATATTACATAGCGGGTAAACCATGACATCCAACTTAATGGGTATGGCATACTCCAATAGAAGAGCCAAAACACTACATCTAATTATTTGGGTGACCCCAATAAATCCAATAAAATAATATATTCAATTTGCTTGGCAGAGCATGCTCCAAAAGAGATGGTGATATACTATGGAAAAGTAAAATATTGCACTCAACTTGTTAGGTGTAATTTACCCCTAATTGAGGGAGTACAATACCACATGAAACTAGTTGAATCAGTCCAACATATAGAATACAATATGAAAAACAAGATAAAATATCATATTTAATTAGATAAAATATTCCTCACAAGATAAAGTACCCCGTCTGACTTATATGATATGATTTTTTGAGATCGAAATATACAATTTCAAACCAATCTACATTAACTTACGAATAACAACTTCAAATACCCACTCTCATAACCTTAAAAGGTCCCCCCCTAAGAGATAGTGGGTTGAAGACTCACTCTCTCATGAATGGTCCCCTTAAAACAAGGGGATGTAGTGCTCCCAATGGACCAGTCGAGATGCAAGTCTCTATAAATCTTCGATCATGACATGTTGCAACTTGTAGACCTAAAAAGTTCAATACGTACTCCAAAGTAGTCATTTTATTTACCATTTACTCTGGACGGTCAACATGTACTCTTTTTCATCTTAAGAAAATGACGACGTTAAGCGCAGTAAAAAGCGTGACAAATAATTATCTGGGTAAACTTATAAATGTCAATGGCCACACGGGCTACAGCCAGTACAGGGTCGACAGAGATCCGGTCCGCCGACTAATGACGTCACAAAAACATATCAGAAACTTGAGGCTCAACTGGCCAGGCAGGTAGAATATAATGCAGTTAAAAAACAAAACAATATTTAATTCGAATAACTACGGCGTATTACCCTTTTTTTGGTTTTTTGAAATACGATAGAATATAGGCAATGTAAACCCTGAAAAAGGCCTTTCGGAGCCTTCGCTGTGCACAGGAATTTAAATTCTTCTAAATATCATGCAACTTTTGTTGCAAGAGATTCGAACTCTCGACCGGCCGGCCCGATGTTATCAATACAAATAGATAAGAAGATGCTTTTTTAAATTAATTTTGGTACGCTCGAAGTTAATGAGATTCCCCGTCGTCTGCGTCCTTGACGGGAATTGAAACGCTTTGGCTCCGATCTGAATGGCCGAGAAGTTTTTCATTGATTAAATTTCCCGTCAGACAGACTTTCAGAGATCTTTGTAGTTTACTTTCCTTTCTGATTGACTGAGATTGCGAGCTGCCGATTGGAGAAAGATGTGTTGACCTATTAATGCGGGGGCAAGTTGACAGAATATAACAACGGCAAATTAACCGCGGTATGTATGTCTTCCTCGACATGTCAAACTTTTTTTTGGTTTTGTTTCAGGAAAAATATTTCGAACCATGTTTTTGTTTGGGTTCAGTTAAAATATTTAAAACTACATTCTTTTGTTTTGGTTCAGCAAGAATATTTCAAACATTTTTTGTTTTGGTTCAGGAAAAAGGAAAAAGAAAACCTCACGTTGAATGTAACCAGTAGATTGTATACCCAAAAAAGTTTCGAACTTTTTTAATTTTGGTTCAGGAAAAAGAAAAAGAAAACCTCACGTTGAATGTGACCAGCAGATTGTATGTTTTGTATACCAAATATCGCTGTTTACTAGTAAAGTAGTAAAGATTTCGTGTGTCAGGGGATTTGCCCTAGAACGTCGAGAACACAAACTTTTGTCTTAAATTAGCTAAACGTGCCTTAAATTGGATAAAAATGCCTTAAATTGGCTAAAAATGATCCTATCTATTCCAGCTTGAATTGTAAGCGATCTAGCGTAGTATCAGCTATGTGTGAGAACTGATGGAATTTTACTTCTATTGTTCTAGTTTGGCCTAAACCTGGAGCCAGGAGTTATTTTAACATCAAATGATTCTATCTACTCTAGCCTGAATTGCAAGCCGTTGAGCTTAGTGTCACCAGTAGGGGAAAACTGATGAAATTTTACTGCTATAGTTCAAGCTTCACCTAAACCTGGCACTAGGAGTTGTTTTAGCATGAAACGATCCTATCTATTCCAGCTAGAATTGTAAGCTATCAAGCTTAGTATCAGCAATAGGGGGAAACCGATGAAATTTTACTGCTATTGTTCAAGTTTCACCTAAACTTGTCACTAGGAGTTATTTTAGCATGAAATTATCCTATCTATTCCATCTCGAATTGCAAGCTGTCAACTTAGTATCACCAATAGGGGGAAACTGATGAATTTTTAATTTGATTGTTCAAGTTTCACCTAAACCCGGCACTAGGAGTTGTTTTAGCATGAAATCAAGCTTATGCACTAAGTGACAAATTTAACTTTAGTTTATATGGAGGCCTGTCCCTACTGAAATCTGCCATGATAGTGTATTGCTTGACTCAGGGTTAAGTGTATTGCTGGACTCAGGGTTGTGTATTGCTGGACTCATGGTTATGTTTATTGATGGACTCAGGTTTATGTGTATTGCTCGACTCAGGGTTAATCATATTTACACCAAGATGTACTCAGTTATACTCCAGAGTTGCTCATGAGGTTAAAACCCAGAAGACAAAATTTGAACAATATATAAGGTTAAGAAGAAAAAGTTCCAAATAAAATATTATATAAAAGGATTGTTGTATGTAATTTTATCCAGAATCTTTTCTTCTAACATTATGGATTGCCGAAGCTTGAAGTCTTTTATATATAAGGCAAATGAAAATAAATCCTCTTGTGGGCTTCCACACGGTATCATACGCCAAATTGGCTTTTGGCTTGCCCCGACCAAAAAACCAGCCTTTACCTTAATCTTTTACCATTGTACCTGTGTTTGTAAGAAAAAGTGATACCAGCAGTTCAAAAACAAATGCGAAATACGTTTAGCTAAAAAGACTGAAAAAAAAGACAAAAAAAATTACAGATTTTTTTTGAAGCATATATGCCAAAACATGTAGTTTATGAACAAAATCCTTATATTTATTTATTTTGACCTGTAACATCAGAGTATTCTTCCATTTGTTTTTTTTAACCTGAAAAATGGAAATCTGAGTTTTCAGAGGTAAATGTGTTGGTACAGCTTTAAAAAACAGCCATTTTAATAGGATAGACCTAAAAAACGTGAAAAACATATTTTTTTCGTTTTTCCCTCAAGTCCATTTTTGCTACTATGCTTTTTACCAGTACCAAGCTGCTTTAAAACTGATAGAATAATGTCAGAGCTTCACAACATAAATCTGCTAATGATTCTGTTTGCCTTGGGCTAGTTTTGGGTGGCTGTTATGGAAGATTGTTCGTTTAAAATATTTTTTGTCGTGCTTGCAGATGGTTTTTAGGTAGCTCTGGAAGTTATTTCAGAGTACAGATAATGTTTTATTACAATCCATTGTAAGTTGCATATTCCACCAGTTGAGGATTGCACAATCCAATGTAAGCGGGGTGTCCCAACAGCTGAGGATTTCATTCCACTATAGTATCTAACTATTCACATCTTTCTATATCTCAAACTTCAACCAACTACCGCATGAAGTCCTTTCAGCACCTATGCCAATTAGTTGGCCCTGTTAAGTGGTCTTTAATTTGATATTCTAAAAGACTAAAACATATCCATACCCCATAACTGTGCAACATAGATTAGTCTTTGAATATCAAATATTTCCTATAGTCAGTGGTCTCCCCATCCTACCATAATTTTCTTGGTGGTTACTGCTCAGAAAAATTTGGGGCAATTTTTAGTAGGAAGGGCCCATAAAAAATTTCAAGATCTCCCTTATAGTTTTTTTTTTAGATTTTACTTTCAAGACTACCGTTTGCAAAAAAAAAATTGTAAAAGGTCTGAGCTGCTGCTGCAAACTTCCTTTCCTGCCTTTCAATGGCTGCCCATAGTCTTCTGTTGGAAAAATAGGTGTTCCAAACTTTTAGTTGACAATTCCAATTATTCATATTTTTGGGTTTTGAATGTTTCACGGGGCTACTAGCGCAAGAAAATCCGAACGGTAGCCCCCTCCATGAAACTTATTTGTAAAAAAATTTATGTTCCATATCTAAATTTAATCTATACAAAAATATATCTTAGATAGCCATCTATGCAAAATTTAATCTAGTAATTATAATTTCAATACGCTCTTATGATGAGGTATTGGTGAAATCATCTAGAGGCTATAAGCATGTTTACTGGCTAAGATTTAGCTTCTTTTACCGTTTTAGGAGTTTGATCCACAGAGAAGGGTGAAAGGTCACACATGACCATTGGTTTCTTTTATGTGGTTGTGGGAGTTGTAACTTAATGCATTATAAATGTTTGAACACCAATAGGATAATGTGTGGTGGCTGCTTCATTGTCTATCGATGTATATTCTGATCTATTCAAGCGCCAATATGTGGTATCAGAGCTGCTGCAAAGTCTGATCTATGAGGGAGTGTGATGGTGAAATTGAAGGCATAAGGCGGGACTCTACATGTTTTAACTTTTATGTGTTGAAAAAACTGTATCTGATACATGGACTGCGGTGGAAAAAAAATGGGATGGTTTCAATAACGTCTTGTATTATGGTTGTATAAGAAGTTTCAAGATGTCCTATTTGCTGCCTTTGTGTACTCCAACTACACTTAGAAATACCCAACATCTCATAATTCAAGCTGATGAAGAATCCTCCTCCTGATGGTGTCCAGAGTCAATATCTGTGTGGTTGGAAAATCACGTTGTCACATAAAAGACTTCCGGTTGCAGAAAAACTGTGCCAAGGAGAAACAAGAATGATGTGCAAGTCAAAATCTCATCTCACAAACTGATCTCAATGAACTGCAAACCAAGCTATAATCCAAACTCTGAATGCAGGCCAAAAAAGAGTTTTACATTTTTACAACCCTATTTCCCTATGACAAAACAACCCTTTGTTCACAAAACAACCACTAATTTAATTGATTATGTATCTTTCGATGTATGTTCTATTGGTATGTTTATCCTTCTGGAAACTGTTCGTGATTGTTCATGGGTTGATGCCTAACCCATAGATTAGTGCATTGGCATTTGGGGTGTTGTTCAGATTTGTTAAGATTTTTTCTTTTGAAGCTTTCGTGTTTGAAGTTATGTCTCTTGTGCTGATTTAGTAGGCATGACAGGGTCCTGGTGGATTTTATCTCGAGTTGATTACATTCCTTTCCTTTCCAGGGTGGAAATTTCAGAATCAGATTTGAGTTGCAATAGATATTTGTGATGTGTTGGACTTTGTTGGGTTTTTATAGATTTTTTGGATATGATTTTGGATCCATATATTTCAGTAGATGGATCTTTGTGCATTGCTTTGTGCCTGATATTTTTGGTTCAATTGTGAATCATATGAACAACGTTGTATTAGAGTTGATTTGTTTATTAGAGGACGTTCAGAGAACGTCTTTGATTGTTTGGATAGGATTATGTGAAACTTTGAGGATATGACTCTCAGTTGTTGGAAGATGCTAAGTTGGTTTCGGTGATGATTTTTGGATGAGATTTTTGATCCAATTGATGTTTTTTGTCCCATTTTTAACGTGGATATTTTCTTTCCTTTGTTTCTAGGATTACCCAACCTTTCCCCCCTCAGCGCCAGACACTCCTCGATGAGCATTATTAGATCCTGCATTGGTCCTTTCATAGTGATAGACGATGACTCAAATGATTTTTTTGCCCTGGGTATGGTCAAAGATGTTTGATGGGACTAGCATATAGTCTTTCTGACTTTCATCAGCCCATGCTCTTTTGGGCTTCTTGCTCCCCCCACATTGTTATTTGTATGGGTACCTTAACCACATGGGGTTGGGGCTTTATTGCTTTGGGTTTACCCCTCGTTTGTTTTTCAACAATTTAGTTAGTCCTTTTGATCCTAGGGTCCTTTTACCATAGCACTTTCTATTGTAATTGGATGCATTCTCAAGTCTCAATGACCTACTTTTGGTCATTCATGGACATTAATATAATTTCTTTCTTTCTTTTCAGATTGATGTTATACTCCATTTTCATTTAAGGGAGGTATACTTTGACCACTATATGGAGTAAGGGAGATCTTCTTTTCCCATCCCATTCTCATTTGTTGGTGGAGGGCGAGGGGGAGGGTGGCGGGGGCAATTTGGAGTGTCATATTGAATTAATGGATTGTTGGATTTTGTATTAGGCATTGTTGTGGATTTGTTGGATTGACTTATGCACCTAAGAATTTGTATATTGATCATTGGTTTTGGACACTTGTGGATATTTTGATTTGTATCCCAAGAGGTTTAGGGGACAACACTATAAACGATGATTTATGTGTTATGTGCGTATACAAAAGCAATATTATACGATATTCAAAATATAGAAAATCTTAAAATTGAAACAAAAAGTTTTATTAATCTATGCTTTTTGTACATAGCATTGTATTGAGGGAGATGTATGGTTGCTTATCTTCTTCTATTTGATGCAATCTACTCATGCAAATATGTATACATAATATTACAAAGCTAGGAAGGCTTAAACAACTATTATGGAAGTTGAAAATGTTGAGCTTCCATGCTTGACTCTTTGCCTTTGGACAATTGAGCTAAACGACATCAAGTTATAATAGTCAAAATCTAGCTCGTGGGGCAGTGCCCCTCACCCCACAAGGGCATTGCCCCTTGATCTTGTGAGGGTGCACCCCATGGAGGTGTTGCCCATTGATCCTATGAGGGGAACATATAGGGGGATCTGCCCTGTCATGGGAACATATTGGGGTCTCCTCCCCCATTAAAATGAAGGCAACAATGTTGTTGGTAACTGGTGGTACTGTGCGATGTGAATTGACCTTAGCAATGTGGCTTGTAGGTGTCTAGGACCTTGAGAAATCCATCAATGAAGACCACATAGGGTTTGGTGTGTGCATGTATGGCGCCATGTCCAAGTTTCCTAGACTACATTGCGCAGCTGTAGAAGTGTGTGTGACATCTAGTGGAGATGGATTGATGATCACAGAGGTACTATGAACCTCTGGTGTGGCTTTGGAGGACTGCGAATCGCTGAACAAGAATCGTCATTATTGCAAGCTATGAACATGGACTTGGCGGTATCACTTGAATTGCTTTTTGAGACTCAACTTGGATCATTTTTAGGATCATATTCTAAATGTTCTACTTGGATATATCTTATCGTTTAGGATTTTCTATAGGTTTATTTTGGATTTGGAGTTGTCTCACTTGGTGGTACTTGGAAACTACTCATTTCAAGATTGGGCATTAACATTATGAGAAATATGGTCATTTCTTTGGCAGGTCATAGGATCTTTAGATATTTAGGGTTTGATGATGTTCGTATTTGTAGCTAATACATTAGTTTGGCTCAAAATTTTGGGCTATGGCTTTGGTGTAGTTCATTGAGATAACATTGTGACTAAGGAGACATCGATTACACATCATAAATATTTGACAAATGCTTCTTGTTACATTTTTTTGCCACATGTAATTTTGTATTGTGTCAACATGATTTTATAGACACATGAGTCATTGACTCTAGATACCATTAGGAGGATGGTTCTTCATTAGCTTGACATACAATGATGTCAAATATTTTAGAGTGTAGCACACAAGCCGGATGGCCTCAAGGAAGATTGGCCTAATAGGGTCATTTGGATACTCATGGTAGAAACAAAATGAGATATCCACAATTGTAGAGAGATGGTGTAGTCCAAAATGAGGGGGCCAAGTGTATGGCTTCCTTACTCCCCAACTATGTTCCATTAGTATAACTCTCTCAAGGACATAAGACTCAGAATGGAAACAAAGACTCTCTTTAGTGATGTTCAGATGTGTTACAAAGATTACACACACACCTCATACTGTCCCTCTAAACTCTGAAGAAGACTTCCCTAGTCCAATCACTTGGTTACAATGAATATACATCACTTAGTAAGCTCATTCTCTGCTCTCACACTCTTTGAGCTTCTCTAAGCTCTCTCTTTGCTCTAATTGAGAGGAAATCGCAGAGAAGAAATTGCGAGAGGATCTGTGTCCAGAGGAAATGATAAGCAGTTTTTCTGGAGGGCCTTTTTGAACCGCGGATCTCAAGCAAGAAGGCATAGACGCGCAAGAAGATTCTGTCGGGTTACATCTGCAAATCCCATCTATTTGGTCATCGATCTAGGGCACATAGACGTGAGCAGACCACAGTCTAGGAAAAAGACTTGACTTGCAGTCTTGTGAGGTCCTGTAGACATCAAGACAAAATAGAGGGGCACGGAAAGTGAAGAACCCAACCAAACATGATTTTGTTGAGTTTACAGTTTGAAACAACCCAGCTGAAGTCGTGAGGCAAGCATTGAAAGGCAGTCAAAACCATGACTATTAGGGCATGCAAAACAACAACAAGATGAATACTTACATTTACATTTCCAGGCAGTACATTTACATTTAAATTTCCAGGCAACAAAACAAAACTTTGCACAACAGTGAGGAATTTGACGCAGTTACAACAGAAGGTGAACACCAATAATAGATTCTTCAAGGAGCATACAATCCAACACTAAACATACAACTCTGAGCCACACCCATCGGCTCATATAGTGACTAGAATGGAGCTCTTTATAACGCATGAGGTTAAAACCCCCCGCCATCACAAGGTGTTGACCCCAAAATTTAAATATGCTAGCATTTGCAGCCGATTATTTGGAATTGAAACCCTGGGCTCAAAACTCCGCGATATTTATTTCTATTTCAAAGACAGTTGCAGGAGAGATGATATTATTGCTGATTTGCAAACTAGAATCACTAAACTCGAACAAACCCAAGCCACCCTTGCGGACTCACCATGCTTACAATAATGTACTGAAGTGGTTTTAAAGATTTAAAACAAACAATCCGGGATAATCTTATAGCATGAACACCTTAAAAAAGAAACCACTGCACAACAACAAACTATCCAAAAATAGGTTGAGGAGCAAAATTCATGGGTTCAAGTGGTTAAGGGGAAGAAAGCACCTCTGGTTGTAGAAATGGCTGTCCAAGCAAAATTTGAAGAAGAAAAAGCACGTCAAACCAATGCACTCAACCTTCGTGTTCGTGGCCTCTTTAAATTAGCTAATCCCCTACAGGCAGGGCATGCGTTCTTGCATGAATCCTTAGACTTGAAAGATATCTCCCTTAAAAAAGCTTGGACATTGCCGGACAACACCCTTGTTATACAATTCCAAACTGCTGAAGAGCGTGTGCAAGCTCTTAAAGCAAAAAAGTTCTTTTCCCTTCCACAGAAAATTTATCTAGATGTTGATCTCATATGACTCCAAGTCGAAGAGCTTTGAAAAGCTTGTATTCAGGTGGTAGCTGCCAAGAAGGAGAACAAGTGGGCTGTTATCAGAGATTGTAGGTTTGTCATTCGTGATTCTCCCCCACCAGGGTGGTCATGCCCTAGACCGTTAGCATGATGACAACCTCGGGTCTCGGTGAGCGGTTATGACATCTCCATGGCTTTTTGGAACTGCAACGACACTTTATGGTCTTCTCCAGGCCTAATGTTTGACGCTCTTGGGTCGTCATAGATTCTTTTTATCATAGATACTCATGAGAGCCCAATACGGCCTCTCCTAGACATTACAGGATACCATTGGTTTTCAGCTTGTCGTTAGGAGACTAGGAGTTTTGGAGGGGTTAGAGGTTCTGGTGGGGTGGCTTGTTTATTTAAACTCACTCCAGAGCAAAATTTCAGTGGAGGTGTCTGATGAATTTGCTAGATTCATGTGGGTCCGGATTAATGGGGCTGCCCCACTTTCCAGAGATATTTACATTGCAGTTTGTTACTTTCCTCTAGCTTCTTCATCATATGCCATTCATAGTGGTCCTGAGGGGGACCCTTTTATAGATTTGTATACCGAGATTTCTCAATTCTTATCTATTGGAGAAGTTATCCTTCTTGCTGACTTCAATGCCCGTACTAGAGACTTTCATATACCTCCCATGATCGTTCCGTTAATACATTTTGCACACAGGAGATTGATTTAGAGTCAATGGGTTGCATAGGAGGTCAGATGATGCTTCAAGTCCTTACACAACATACGGAAGACACCTCTAATAATTGGGGGAATCTCATGATTTGTTGATTCTTAATGGGCTACCTTGCTTTCCAAATTCACTCTTTCACATGTACACCTCATGGGGGAGGTAAGAGTGTGGTGGATTACATCTTATCTAGTCAGAACCTTTTGCCCTTCATCCGTCACTTTTTCATTTTCCCCATTACCCTTGCGGACCATGCTCTTCTCTCTTTCTCCATCCAGGCTTATTTCTCCCCTCCTGTTACAACCCCCTCTTTCAGTATACCATGTATTATTTTCCAGTTTGAGGATGGGGACTCTGACATTTTCCTTTCTCACATCCATCAGCCTCTACCTCTAGAACCCCAGTTTTTTTCACTTGGTTGTGTTAATTCCAAGTACACGTCTTTTCTCCATTATTTGGGAAGCTGCCCTCAAATCTTTTCCTAACTACACCACCATGAATAAGTGGTATGATGATGACTGCAGGATTCTCCACCATCAGCTTCGGTAAGCCTTCCTTTATTCCCACCCCTCTTACCCAGCCTTAAAATCATCCTATCGTTACCTTCTCCGACGTAAGAACCACCTTTTTATTTCTCAAAGGAGACGGATCGTATGGGCTTCCTACATTCACTCCCCCAAACTCTTTTGGCGTACCATCCTCCCACGACATTCTCCCCTCCCCACTGAACCTAATCCCACATCCATGATTTGCCATACCTCCACTATGATAGTCCTGGCCAAACGCAAACCCATGTTGCTTCTCTACCATCTTCTCACTTTTTCACATACAAGAATGTTAGAGAGGCGGTGAAGGTGATGAATAGTAGCAAGGCAACCGATGAAGAAGGTTTCTAAGCCGAGTTCTTCAAACATGGTTTTAGAGCTTTTGGAAGCTATTTGGTTGATCTTTTCAACCATGTGGTTTGTATGTGTTTCCCACCCTCTTGGTCACATCACATTATTCCCCCGATACACAAACTAGGCTCCTGTTCATATCCTAATAATTAGAGGATGATCATGGTTGGACACACATTCTCGAAATTGTATGCTACTGTATTACACTTGCAGCTTTCGAGAGAGCTAGAGCAGAGACACCTCCGAGCTAGGGGGCACACAGGGTTTAGACCAGCCCATCAGACCATTGATCATATTTTCACACTCCGGGCCATCATTGATGAGGCATGTCATTGCTCATCCAAAGTCTATTGTTGTTTTGTAGACTTTAGGAAAGCGTTTGATTCTATTTCGAGAGAGGCACTTTTCCAGAGACTTAGGAATATTGGCATTTTTGAGACCCTCTTGGCAGCCATTATGAGATTATATGAGAATGTTCTTGGTCGTCTATGCACGGTACATGGGATTTCAGACTTTATTAGGAGTACCATTGGGGTCAAGCAGGGATGCCCTTTGTCCTCAACCTTATTTGGGATATACATTGATAGGTTAGAGACCTTTCTTCATGAACATATTCAGGCTAGTGATGGGTGTCTTCTTCACTAGGTTCTGATTTATATCCTCTTGTTTGCAGACGATGTGGTTCTCTTGAGGGCTTACAGCAGCAGTTGGATGCGTTGGCTTTCTTTTGCGATCTTCGGCAGCTAACCGTTAATTTGGAAAAAATCAAGGTCATGGTATTTAATGGCTTGAAGACCTCCCACCTCCATTTGTTTTTCAAAGGAAAGGAGGTTGAGATTACCACTTCCTATACTTATTTGGGAGTGCAATTTTTTGGTCCACGTTTCAGCTTGAGGCGGGCACTCCAGCCTAGAATAAACAAAGGTTATGGTTCTTTAGCTCTCCTTGAACGATAATGTTTTCGGCATCACTTTTAGGATATCTCTTCCAAGATGTCACTCATGGATACACTTATCAGACCCACAATCCTCTATAGATCTGTAGTTTGGGGGCCCTCTCTACATGAGGGTGATTGGGTTGCTGTTGAGAGTGTCCAGACACTTCTCCTTCGCCGCATGATTAGATGTAAGCAGATAGTCCCCCAAACCATTATTCTTGCAAAGTTTGGAGCCCGACCCTTCCGACTGGAGACTATATTCGATATGATCACTTTCATACATCACATATGGAGGTTTGCTGATTTTGTGAGTGGACGTGACAGATACCCATACTTAGCATGCTGTTCTTCAGAGAATCTTGCTCTCTTAGCTCCTTCGACCTGTGGATGTTGTTGGCATATAGGTGTTTCTGATCTATTGGAGTCTTTGGGAATCAGGATGGATCGACTTCCTCCATTATGTACTCCTTAGATGCACCAACTCATCTTCTACCCACTAGATAGGAGTTGAACCTGATTATTAGGGATGATATTTACAAATAGTTTATCCATATTACTTGGGTAAACCCTCCTAGGGGGTTACACCCTAAGATGGCATTTTATGCAGAGCACATCTTGGAGCTGAGTGATGGGCTTATCGTTTGTCCACAAAATACATTCCGCCATTGGATGCACTCTTTTCGCATCCCATTAAGACAGTTTCGAGTGGGGTCTCACAAGCTTTGGATTGAGACAGATCACTAGATAGATCGAGCAGATAGGATTTGTCAGTTATGCAGCATCTAGGAGATGGAGTCCGAGGAGCATTTCATCTTTCGTTGTTCCATTTATTATGAGATTAGAGGGAGGTTTTAGTGCCTATTTAGGAGGATACAGACTCTTTTTGACTTCTTCAGATATGAGGACCAGAGATGTTTGGCTTTATATATACAGGAAGCTCTTAAGCTTCATGATCATTTTATTCAGAGACCCACTAGACCAGTCTCCATTCAATGGATTACTTCCTTTTTCACGGTGCTACCTTCGAGGAGAGGCACTAAGCGACAGATTGACATCGGTACAATGCCACATTCTAGATCAGTGAGGCCAAGAGACACTATTTATAGTTCCTCGAGTTTTCATCAGCATATTCACTTCAGACTTGGCTTCAGAAGGCAGACTAGGTCCACCAGACCTTCACAGGGGACTTTTCCTTCTAGGCAGAGGATTGGAGGACAGCCCAGGCATCATACCTCCCCTTCTTCGGGTCAGACTTCTATTCGGAGCTTCTTCTCGTCGGCCTTGGATGCTAGGAGAGTTGGATCGAACTCTTGATGGGTTCCCTCCTAGTTCTTCTTTCTGAGGGATCATCCTTGTGCTCCCAATGTTTATAGCTTCTTGGAGATTGCTCATTTTTTGCTCCCTTCTTTGGATCTGAGCGTGGTTGGGTCCTTTGGTGGTTTGACTCTAAGTGTGGTCACTCTTTGTCTATTTTATACTATTTATTTCAACATTATTTTCTTGTTTTGGGAGACCTTTTTGGTTTCCTGCTTTTTCTTGACACATTTCTATAATCTACAGTCCCTTTGACCTAATTTTTTTGTCATTAGTTGGACATTAGTATATTTATCTTATCTTATTTGCTTTGGAGTTGGATTCTCCTCTCCCTACTTGCTTGATCTTGGTAGTTACTTGGCTTATCTTTAAAATCTGCTTGAAACTAATGCGGCGGTTTTGTACCCTGCTCCTGCATAAAGTAGCGGTTTTGTTGTGTTCCAAATAAAAAGTCCTTTTGACCAATGGAACATGATTGAGACTATCCTCCTTGCATTTCCTTGCCCTGTGGGACTCTTGATGATCTTCTTTAGCTTGACTTTGATATCCTTTCACATGCACAACGTTGTCACACGAGATGATAAATTGCATGACAAAAAAAATATGCACAGGTGCGCACAAAACCTTGAACCCATGTTTTTGGATGATGCAAGATATGTCGTGAACCTAGATGTTCCTGCATCAAACACCCAGGGTAAAATAAATTGTCCACGAGTTCCTGCTCATGAACCCTCTGTGAGCTCCTTGATGGTTGTTCAGTGTTTGTAAATTTCGGATGCATGCATCCATGTTGCGTCCTCAACTACTCTGCCTTTCCACTTCACTAAGTACTAAAAGTACTCTTTGCCTCTTGTCTTTGTGCCAATTTGTGTATCCAATATGGTCTCAATATTCTTTGCCTTTTGCGACCATTGATACTTCCAATCTATACTTGAAGAATTTGAACTTGATCCTTCTCCACTACCTTGTACCTCAAAGTAAGGGTACAAATCTGCTATACCAAAGATAGGTGAAATACCCACTCCATTTGGTAGCTCAATCTGCAAGGATTTGCTGAGAACCTTCTTGAAATTCTACAAGGTCACAATTTTCTTCCACGTCAACTTGTTATATTCTCCTTTGAGAAACAACTTGATACACAAATGTGCCAATACTAAGTCCCCAATTTTGAAATTTTGTTCTCTTCTTTTTTGATTAGTGTGCTTCTTATACTTCATACCATTCTCTTCCAATTTTATCCTTACCTCCATATGCACACCATGCATAGCTGCTACATGCTCTTCTGCTTTAGCTCTCCTCATATCTACTATGCTTCTCAATTTACACACTCCTCTAGGGCTGCAACCATAGACAATCTGGAACACACTTAGCTGTACTTCTATTCACTGAATTATTGTATGCGAATTCAGCTATTGCCAATGCCAAATCACACTATTTGGGCTTTTGTCCAACCAAACATCTTAGCAAATTACCAATATTATAATTCAATTTTTCTGTTTGCCCATCCATTTGAGTATGATAGGCTGAAATGAAATTCAATCTTGTGCCTAGTTTCCTCCATAGCATCCTCCAAAAATGTCCAACAAATCTTGTATCCTTATCCAATACAATACTCCTTGGCAACTCATGCAATCTCACAACTTCTTTAAAAAACAAACTTACAATGTTCATGGGATCACTAGTCTTTTTGCATGCTCTAAAGAGCGCCATTTTGAAAAATTTATGGACTACAACAAAAATGGAGTCATTACCTCTTTGGGTTCTTGGGAGCACAAGAACAAAAACCATGATTAAATCTTCTCATGGTTTGTCTGGAATTGGTAATCGCTGATACAACCCAGAATTCTGACATTTGCGCTTAACATGTTGGCAAATTTTACATCTTTGCATGATTTTTTTGACATCCATGCTCATCATTGGCCAATAGTAACAATCACTCAGCTGGGCCAACGTTTTATCTATACCAAAGTTAACAACTACGCCTCCACTATGCTTCTCCTTTAATAAGTTCTCCCTCATATAACCTTGAGGTTTGCATAACCTCCTTTCCTTGAATAACAATCCATCTTGCATCATATACTCCAGCCATGGTGTTCTCTCCATGCTTGTCAGATTTATGCATGCTGCCTTTGCATCTCATAAATAGAAATCCTTCTCATATAACTCTTTCATTGAGCCAAACCCAATGACTTCTACTCTTAGCTCATTCACTACAAGAGCTCTTCTACTTAATGGATCCACAACTTTTTTGAATTGCCCACTTATATGTTTCAAAACAATAGAATAACTTTGAAAAAAAATCAACCCATTTCATGTGCTTTTGGTTCAAATTACCTTGGCTGTTTATGAACTGCAATGCTTGATGATCCATGTACAAAACAAATTCCTTTGGCAAAAAATAACGCCGCCACTTTTTAAGAGCTTGAACCATTACATGAAATTTTTGGTCATAGCCTGAATACTTCTTCTTGGCTTCATTGAACTTCTCACTAAAGTAAGCAGTGGGCTTACCTTCTTGGCTCAATATTGCTCCAATTGTTGTCCCACTTGCATCACAATTAACTTGAAACACTTTACATAAATAGGGTAATGCCGACAACAGCTGTTCCATTACCTTTTTCTTAAAAAACAAAAAGCTATTCTCTTCCGTTACAGTCCACTTGAACCTCTTTCTATCACTCTTTCATTACTTCCGTAATGGGCATATACATATCACTAAAGTTTCTAATAAATTTTCGATGGGAACTTGCCAACCCATCAAAACTTATAGTCTCGAACATGCTTTTTGGCGATGGCCACAGGTTTCATTCTCAACCCATCTTTTGAGATTACAAGTCCCAAATACACTAACTCCTTTTGCACGAATCTACATTTCTTTAACTTCACCAACAACTTCTCTTCTTTCAACTTTTGCAAAGTTAACCTCAAATGCATAAAATGTTCCTCTTTTAAATGACTGAAAATCAAAATGCCATCAAAATAAATAATGACAACTTACTCATGTATGGCTTCAACACTTCATTCACGAGTCTCATGAATATGCTTGGGGTATTTGACAAACCAATTGACATAACAAGCCACTCATACAACCCATCATTCGTTTTGATTGTGGTCTTCCACTCATCATCTTCTCTAACCCGAATTTAGTGATATCCACTTCTCAAATCTATCTTTGTAAAGTACTTTGCTCCACTCAAACACTTGGCAGTGGAAATCTATACTTGATAATTATCTTGTTGATTGCTCTAGAATTCGTACACATTTGCCAATCTCCACCTTTAAGTGCCAATACTGCTGGAACCATAGTATTGAGGCTTTGTGAGTTTATGAAAAACTCACAAAGTGCCGAGCTGAGTAGGGGCATGCGAGTTATAGGCCCTTGACTCGGCTAACTCAATAACTTCTATTTTTCAAAGTGTTAAAATTATTATTACATTATTTTAGAAACAATATAATATCTAGTCCTTTAATACATTTGATTCTTTTTAACTATTGATCATTTTCCATATTGAAAAATTTATTTTTAAAAACACAGTGAGTAGTTGGCCTCTATATTTATTTTCATGGCTTGATATTTAGCTTGAATTAATTTGATATGTTAAATTATTATTATATTTATTTGTAAATAGGGGTTATAGGGTCCCCCACCCTTTTATAAACAAAAGCATCAAAATATTACATTGGAAGTTTCATCAACTAGGCACTAAGGCTAAATAGGAGCCCTACAAAACTAGCTACCTAGGCTGACGAAAATGACATATAATGTCGACCGCCAACTAGAAGGCACAAAACTAATCAAACTAGAAAAGCTTTATACACAACATACATTCTTCAACATACCAATGATAAACTACCACTAGGCTAGGAAATTCATTGGCACTATCTTGTCCAAAATCCATATCCTATCCGAAGACGAGACACAACAAAATCCAGCCACGAACAAACTAGGTAGGGAGGCCTTAGAGAACCACCTCCATCTTAGAGTCTTGGTCCACAACATCAGCTGTTGATGAAGTTGCCCCTTGGTCAAGTTGAGCGGAAGAAGAGGCTCCCCCAAAGACTGCATTTACATCAACAACTAGAACTCCCTTGACAAACCCTGCCAACCTTAACAATTTCTTCGCTGCATTGGCTGCCAAGATGGCTACCTTCTTTTCCATCAAGTGATGAGATGGAAGAATAGGTTGGGGGGCCAAATCCATGTTTACAAGAGGATCCACTGCATTGTCCAACCCTTTCCCAGCTCTAAAAAAGACCTGCAAATCCACCACTATCCCCACCAATTTGAAGAAACAAGTCTACAATGCTTTGGAAGATGCCATTGAAACAAGTTCTTGACATTCACGGACAGAAATGGGAAGGTCAACAGGGGATACTACATCAAACGTTTGCAAAGCTCTATCTAGGCCACCATGATGTTGTTTCTTGATAAAAGCTTCAGCTACCAACAACACTTCTTTGTTTGGAAGGAGGGCCATAATATTAGTGACAAACATTGAATCTACCTCTGAGTTAACTTGAGTCCACATCTTTATCTCGATATAATTCACTGCCAAAATTGCTTTGATGGGTGATAATATGTCCCTAGTCTGAGCAAAGAACACAATCTTCAAACACTCTTTAGAGATAATAGAGCAAAACCCCATCTCACACATGAAATCATACAGGAATAAGAGGGGGAATAAGGAGGGGGGCCTCATGGTTGTGGAGATATAAGATAAGATAAATATATTAATGTCCAACAAATGACCACAAAAGTAGGTCAAAGGGACAACAGATTACAAAAGTGTGTCAGAAACAAGCGGGAAACCATAAAGGTCTTCGAAAACAAAAAGAACAAAATTGGAAGAAAATAGTACAAGACATGGCAAAGAGCAAAAAACACTCAGAGCCAAAGAAAGAAAGAAGCAGAAAAGAGCGACCCACGGAAGCTCTTGAACATCAGGGAAGTGGGAATGAACCATGAGAAGGAAGAACCAGGAGGGGGTCCATCAAGAGTTCAATCCAACTCTCCTAGCATCCAAGGCCGACAAGAAGAAGCTCCTAATAGGAGGATGAACCGAAGAAGAGGAGGTAAGATGTTTGGGTTGTCCTCCAATGCTGCTGCTTAGAGGGAAGAGTCCTTTGTGAAGATCTGGTGAATCTAGTCTGTCTCCTGATGCTAGGCGTGAAATGGTAATGTTGGAGAGATATTGGGGAACTGTGGATAGTCTCTCTGAGTTGCACTGATCTGGAATGTGTTGTACTAGTGTCAATCTGTCGCTTAATGCCTCTCCCCGAAGGTAGTGTCGTGAAGAAGGAAGTGATCTGCTAGGTGGAATTTGTTCTAGTAGGTCTCTGAATAGAATGATCCCAAAGCTTAAGAGCTCCCTGTATATATAAAGTTAAACATTTCTGGGCCTCATAGCTAAAGAACCCAAAAAGAGTCCATGTCCTAAATAGGCAATGAAGCCTCTCCCTAATCTCATAATATATGGGACAACGGAAGATGAAGTGTTTCTCGGTCTCAATCACCTGAATGTTGCATAATTGACAGATTTTGTTGGCTCGTTCTATCTGGTGATCTGTCTCAATCCTAAGTCTGTGAGATCCCACTCTAAATGGTCCTAATGGGATGCGAAGAGAGTGCATCCAGTGGCAAAATGTATATTGTGGGCAGATGATAAGTTCATCTTTTAGCGCCAAAAAGTGTTCTGAATAGAATGCCATCTTTGGGTGTAGTCCCCCAGGGGGTTTTACCCAAGTGGTATGAATAAACTGCCTATAGATATCATCCCTAATAATCCAGTTCAGCTCTTGTCTGGTGGGTGGAAGATGCGCTGATGCATCCAAAGAGTACCTAAATGGAGGAAGGCGGTCCATCCTAATTCCTATGGACTCTAATAGAATAAAAACCAAGTATACCAACAACAAACATGGATCGGGGGAGCCGAGAGGGTGATAGTCTCTGAAGAACAGTAGGCTAAATATGGATATCTATCACGCCCACTCATTGAATCAGCAAACCTCCAAATGTGATGTAAGAAAGAAATTAGCTCAAATATAGTCTCCAAACATGGCTATAAATTTTGCAAGTATAATGTGCTGGGGAACTGTCTGCTTACATCTGGTAATGCGGCGAAGGAGAAGTGATTGGACCCTCTTGACAGTAGCCCAATCACCCTCAAACAAAGAAGGTCCCCAAACCACAGATCCATAAAGAACAGTGAGCCTGATAAGTGTATCCATGAGGGACATCTTGGATGAGATGTCTTGAAAGTGATGTTGAAAAAATTGTCGCTCAAGTAGGGCTAAAGAACCATATCCTTTGTTTATACTAGTTTGAAAGGCCTGCCTCATGCTGAAACGTGAACCAGAAAATTGCACTCCCAAATAAGTATAGGAGGTGGTGATCTCAACGTCCTTTCCCTCGAGGAGGAAGAAATGGAGGTGGGAAGTCTTCAATCCATTGAACACCATGACCTTGGTTTTCCCCAAGTTATCCATCAACTATCGGAGATCACAAAAGAGAGCCAAGGCATCCAACTGCTGCTGCAAACCCTTAGGAGATGAAGCTAGGAGAACCACATCGTCCACAAACAGAAGAATAGAAATCAAAACATGGTGAAGAAGATACCCATCATTAGCCTAAATGTGCTCATGAAGAAAGGTCTCTAACTCATCAATGTATATGCCAAATAAAGTTGGGAACAGGGGGCAGCCCTGTTTGACCCCAATGGTACTCCTAATAAAATTTGAGATACCATGAACTATACATAGATGACCAAGGACATTCTTGTATAGTTGCATGATAGCTGCCAAGAGGGTCTTGGAAATGCCATAATTCCTAAGCCTCTGGAAAAGGGCCTCTCAGAACAGAATCAAATGCTTTCCTAAAGTCTACAAAACAATAGTAAATTTTGGATGAGCGATGTATGCCTCCTCAATAATAGCCCGGAGAGTGAAGATAAAATCAGGGGAAGCCAAATGCCTAAAACAAATCAAATACACATGCCACATGCCAGCAAGATAAAATCAAAGAGGGAAATAACTCTAGAATGACAAGTAAAACACCCAAATAACTGCCCAGGCATGTGTTAGACCACCTCTATCCTTAATTACCTTGCTCAGATGGAAGGCTCGAGATGGCTTGTGAGCCATGCCACTCCAAATCATCATTATGTTGCATCGAATTCCAAACCAAGTGTGTGGGAAGCAAAGTGAGTGAAGTTCAAACTTATAAATCAAAGATTTTTTGGTTAAATTGATTTATAAAAACGAAATAGAAACCAAACACTTAAATCAAACAGGTCCCCTATGGCCCAGTCCTTTAAACCATGCTAGCTAGCCAATACATAATCCATCATTAGGATAACTTGTTGATCGATACCTTCGTTTGCTAGGAAGTTTGCCACCTTATGGCTTCTCTCAAACAGTGTTGGGCCTCCCAAGCATTGAATTCACCAAGAGGCGCTCAAATTTGGTGGAGGATATTTTCTAGCTTCAATTCCTAGAGCCTTGATTTCGTAGTGCATTTATAACAACCATAGAGTCCCCTTCTATCACAAAATTTTCATTCCCGCACTTGGCATCCATTTGGATCTTGAAAACCAAAACATGAGCTTTAGCCTCATTGTTTGTCCCATCACATAGCTTGACCGAGGTAGCTCGAATCAAAGAACCCGCACAATCTTTGATGACACAACCAGCCCCTGAAGCACTTTGATTTCCTCGCAAGGCACCATCAAACTGAGCTTAGAAAACATTGAAGTGGGATGAGTCCAAGAAGAATTTTGCCTTCTCACGAAAGCTCTCTGCCCTCCCAAGACTTCCCTTGACCATTAACGGGTTATGTTAAATTAATTTAATTAGTAACATTTTTATTAATTGTTTATATATTATTGATATTATTTTTCTATCAAATGTATAAGAATTTAATTTATTTCAAAATTTATGATTTTTTTATTATCGAGTCTTATAAAAAATTTGCCCTTTTTTTGCGAGTTTGAGTCCGAGCCTAAAATATGCTAGTTGAGTCTCATCCGAGTCCGAGTCTCAATACTATGGCTGGAATTGCACATGGGCTTAAACTTTCTCGAACTAAACCCTTCTCCAACAACTCATTCACTTGCCTCTTGACTTCAACATTCTCCATAGGAGTTAATCTATATGCTGCGTTGTTTGGCAAACTTGCTCTGGGCACTAGAACCATGTGATGATTAATGCTTCTCATAGGCAGTGGTCCATCCATAAAATCCTTAGATACTATATCAGAGAACTTTTTCAACAAATTTTGAACTTCAAGAGGAAGACACTTGCCTTCTTTGTGATCACAACTTGCATAGGCTTCGGGATGAAAGCAAAACATGCCTTCTCCTTGTCTCCTTCAATTATTATTTATCAAAAACCGTTAACATTTCAGTATTGCTGTCCACCTATTCCCCTCTTTTTTTCAATGGGCTCAATGTCTGCCTCTTACCATCCTTCACAAGAATGTAGGTGTTTGCTCTACCATCATGCACAACTCTTCTATCAAACTAGTGCGGCCTTCCCAATAACACGACATACATCCATGTGCATAATATCATACAACATATCATTGTTATATGAACCAATATGAAAATTGACTATAAATTGTGCATTCACCAAAACTTGATGACCCTTAAGTAACCAAGAAACTTTGTATCGGTTTGGATGCACTATTCTTTTCAGCCCAAGATTTGCTAGCATTTCTTTTGAAACCAAATTATCCACACTACCACTATCAATAATAACTTTGCAACACTTACCTCCTACTTTACAAACAATCTAGAATAAGTATTTTCTTTGCACCGGTTCAACTTCTTCCTTGACTGGTTTCAACAACACTGTCTTCATCATAAGAGCTTCACCACATTCTGGTTCTTTTGTGCGTGTTGGAGATCCAACACTCTCTTTATCTATATGAGCAATATGATTACTTGCTTCATTTCTCTTGCTATTGTTCTGAAATGCTTTGGGGCATTCAAATGCTCCATGCCCAACCTTTCCATATTCATGTCACTTACCCATGAATCCTTTACCTCTGTCTCTTCTGAAGTGTCCTCCTCCTATAGAAGAATGACCTCTTACTCTTCGGGACTGATTCTGATTTTGTGATGTACTTGCTTCACCTTCATGCGTATGTTGTCCTCTTCCACCATTGTCTTGTCCTCTACCTCTAGAGAACCTTTCTCTACCTCTAGAGTTCATTTGCTGTCTAGACAACTTTTCTGCCGCTTCAATGCATATTTATAAGCTTCCTCAATCGATTTCAACTTAAACATTCCTATCTCATCTTGAATGGAAATGCAAAGTCCATTTACATAACTTGACACTTTATTTTGATCATATTCCTTATGGCCAGCTCTAATTCGTGGAAAGTTTATAAAACTCTTTTGTATACTCTTTTACACACAACTCCTTTTGATTTAAATTATGCAACTTTTGAATAATCTAAGCTGATAATCTAAAGGCAAGAACTTACCTTTTAGCTTTGTCACCATCCTTTCCCATGTTTTGATTCTATCTTTGCCTTTTCTTTCTCTTTCTAGCTGCACATGATCCCATCATAAGGATGAATGAATTTTTAGTGTGGCACAAGAAAACTTCACCTTCTTGGGATCCTCCATTGAATTGTAGTCAAAAATATTTATCCATATCCGTGATATAGTCTATGAGCTCCCGAAGGCTCAAACTGCCACCTTAGCAAGGGGTAACCAAGTATGGTTTACTATCCAGTTTTGCAACTGCTCTAAGAAATCTACTCTTATGTTCATCCAATAGCTCTTCTACTTCATACTGTTGAGACTTTACTTTTTCATCATCACTCACATCTTACACCTGAGTTCGTCTTCTATGTGTTGTCTCCATTGCATCCAATCTTGTTGTGATTCCTCTCATCATGTTTGCGAAGTTTGCAACTCTAGGTGATCTTGTTCTTGCTACCCTTCTAATGGGATTAACTCTGTGTGTATATCATCTCCAAACTGCAAGATTCTCTTTCACTCTTTGCCAATGACTCAACAAGAGCTTTCACACACAAAACCCAACAAGGCAAATCTTGCTTTGATACCAATCGGTGCAGACAGAATTGAGGGTACCAAGTGAATGGTTGTGTTACTCTCCAATGGTGTTCCACTGCTCTTGCTCTCTCAAGGACACAAGACTTAGAATGGAAATCAAGACTCTTTTAATTGATGTTTAGCTATGTTACAGATATTACACACACCCCTCACACTCTCCCTTGCCCTAAATTATAAAGAAGACTTCCTTAGTCCAATGACTAGGTTACAATGAACATACATCACTCAGTTGGCTTATAGCTTTGCTTTCACACTTCTTGAGCTTCTCTAAGCTCTCTTTTTGCTCGACTTTGCTCTAGAGCTGAATTCTCCTCTCCCTACTTGATCTCTCTTTTGCCTTGGGTGATTGAGATGGCTCTCCCATGCTCTTCCAAAACTGATTTCAAATCTTGGTGGCTTGACACTGACATACCCTTTGAGTTCCCTTTGTCTTGAAAAACAATCCATACGTCATGTTTGCTTGATCTAGACAATTACTTGGCGTATATTTTAAATGCAAGCAAAACTGCCAATTGCTGTAGATCGACAATTGCATAACCATCGCCTGTACAAAGCAATGGTTTGGAAAATGCCACTTACATGAAGTGGTAGTTTTGTCGTGTTCCCAAAAAAATATTTTTCTGACCAATGGAACATGACTAAAACCATCCTTCCTACATTTCCTTGCCGTATGGGGTTCTTGATGATGTTCTTTAGCTTGACGTTCATCTCCTTCCACATGCTCAACGTCATCACAGAAGATAACAAGTTGCACAACATAAAACAAATGTGCACAAGAAATCGAACCCATGTTTTTTGGATGATAAAAGATAGCTTGTGAACCCAGATGCTCCTGCATCAAGAGATTTAGAGACTCATGGTGGAAATAAAATCCGTTTTCTATTATTGGAATTTCGAGCACATTAAATTCACTAAATAGAATTAATTTTATTTAAAATAACAAAGAGTTATACATGAGTTTTGTCCTACAACATAAGAGTTTTTACTTTTTCACTATCTCTCTTACTAACACTCTTCTATCCTAATCCCTATTCTCACTCACACTTCTAATATCTAGACGAGTTCTTACAACCTTTGAATTAAAAAAAACATGGGTGTCCTCCGGGTACCCACCAAAACCCTGGGAAAATGTCGAAACGGTTACCTGCCACAGTTAATTGCGGGTGGGTAGGGGCCCAAAACCCGTGGTTTACGAGTAACTAACCATGGTTACTTGTTGTTAACCGCTAGTTTTGGGTGGAAACTTAGCGCCGGCCCGATTAGAAGAATAACATAAAAGTCAAAATGAAAATGCCATTTTGCTTTCAGTTTATCACGATTTTGGCTACGTTTGGGTTTTATGCGTTTTGGGTTTGAAATTCATTAATAATTGCTTCTTTTCGTCGACTGTGCTCCCTTTCTATCGGTTTGCATGTTGTGTTTGGGGTTTGCAGGGTTTGATTCGTGGATCATCAACACTGAACAATTTTCAAGGTTTATAACTCGCTTGCAGTTTAGCAGTGACTTGTGAGCTTCAACAGTACTCAAGGGTTTTCATTTGAGTCTTGACAGTTTGCACTCGAACTACTTAGCAATGAGCAGTTGACAACTTGACAGGCTTAGGCTTTTAGCAAGGTTAGTGGTCTTAGCACAACAATGAGCAGTTGACATGTTTAGCAGAGTTAGTACAACAGTGAGTAGTTGAATCTTGGAAAGGTGGATAATCTTGGCCCTTTGCCCTTCGTAACTGGACAACATTGCGTTCATAGTTGAAAAAGCCTAAAGGTTTAGCAGGTTTAGCACTTAGCAATGAGCATAACCTCCATAAGTTCATACAGAACAGTTGCAACTTCTTGTTGAACTTGAATCATTGAATGTTTAATTAAGCATTGTACTCTTATTTGCTCAAAAACTAATATAAAACATACTTATGACTTTGAGTTATGTGTTCTCTACAATCATTTCATTTTTTATGTGTTTCAGTTTATTTTATGAATTTATATATTTTTTTAAAGAAGTGATAAAGTTGCCGAGTTTGCTGAGTCTCAATTATGGGTCAAAATTTTGGGCTGCCGAGTAGTTGCTGAGTACGAGTTTTTCTACTTTGCTCACAACAACTCGTACATGCACACACACCTAATATGATATGATTAACATTAAGATATTACATCATATGAACTATGATGTACTAGCTAGGAAATATCCAACATTCCCTCCCTTAGTACAAACATAGTTCAAAGGGAAAGGAGTGGTACTGCAAGAGAATTGGGACATACTTCAGTTCGAAACAAACAACATTGGATGGGAACATAATGCCAATCCAATAGTAGTACAAACTAGGACATATACTGAGTTCATACAAAATACCCCTATATCAAGAACGACCTCACTACTACTACGATCAAGGATATGAACACACAATCAAGATCGTACAAACAAAAGTGGATAGGGACAAGTATGCTATTGAGTCTCCAGAATTGTGAACAGACATGGACGGTTCAGAATGAGATCAGTTGGACTAAGTCTTATTGATCTTTACAATATACGAATAGGGACATACACTTTACTCATTGAAAGTGTTGCTTGGGCCTCTGCTTCTCTTCTGTTTCACTCCTTTGGTTGGCTGGGCCTAATTGAGTAGGTACAAATCAACTCCTGGGACTGAGTCCTTGCTATGCCTTCAGTGGGTGCTGACCAGCTCACTGGACATCGCGTTTGTAGCTGTTGCACATGATCAATGCCACTAGATCACGAACAATAGTATGGTGAATACTGCAGTGGACATCATCCATGGCTTTAGTTGGTTTGGTACATAAACACTAATTAAAAAAAACTAAACTATATAAAATGAAGTAATAATTGACAATCTATGCTTAAAGCCTATACCAACTATAAACACCGTAAATTATAAACAAAAAATACAAAACTAAATTACAAAGAAACTCGCTTTATAGCTTTCAGCTATTAAGGCAATATTCAATGCAATTTTATCACACGCTGGCATATAGAGGAGTGCATGTGGATGTATAATAGGTGGACAGAGTGAATGGAAGATGCACACGAGCTGCAGAACAATGATTAATGCATACAATGATGGGATTTTGGCGAGGATTGCTCAATCAACAGACTGACGCCATTAGGAGTCATGGCAAATCACCGGCACATGGACATGGACAGTCACATGGAAATCACTTGACAGAAATCTGAGTTACAGAAATCTCTGATTTGGCAGAGACTCGAAAGAATATTCACTAATTGATAGATGCACGGATCAGGCGGTGCATAGTGCTGATAATGGATGCTCAGAATGCTGACAAAGACGTGAATGATAGATGAGAATGGCACACAGGCTGATGATGCATTGGCAGATTGACAACAACAAATCAAACATGCATATTGGTTGGGATCTGTATGCGAAGATGAAGCAGGTGCACATGGGTGGTTGACAGGAAAGATGCATGGGTCCAAATCTGCACATGGGGATGATGACAGTCCTTTCCATGTTGAAACTCAGACGGTTTACTGCAAAGAAGTGCATGAAGATCTATCCACAGCGATAGTTGATGGAAAATGACACACAAGTCTGCAATGAATTTGAACATAAATGCACTCATCCTTGGTTGGAGAATACTGGGGCAGGTGCTCAATGAATGCCGACAATACACGTGCGAAGCAATGAATGACTGAACGCTACCAAATAATACCTTAAGTTTCACAAAACAACCTTAGTCTATGACTAAATAAGGTTTACAAAACTAATCTCACATTCTTACTAACTTATAAACTTTTCACACAAAATAATGTCTCATCCACCAAGGCAATAGAAAATAGAGCTGCCCCTTCACAGTTACAAGTATCACCTGCTCTAATACCATATTAAATTCACTCAATAGAATAAATTTTATTCAAAATAACAGAGAGGTACTTATACACGAGTTTCCTTCTACAACACAGGAGTCTGTCATTATCTCTCCTACCAACACTGTTCTATTCTAATACCTATTGTCACTCACACTTCCAAATATCTAGACAAGTTGTTACAACAACTCATACACACACACACACCTAATATGATATGACTAACATTAAGTTAATACATCACGTAACCTATGATGTACTAACTAGGAAATATCCAACATGTAGTACTAGCATATTGAGCATCCCATAGATTTGCGGCATATAGAGTTTTGGACCTCTTTCTTGCATCATTTCAGTTCCGGAGAATGAGCTTAGTGGACTTTGAGTCAAAGAAAAGGTGAAAGATCGCCAATGACTGTTGGTTTCTCCTATGTGGTTGTAACTTATTGTATGATAAATATTAGAACATCAATAGAATAATGTGTCATGGCTGCTTCATTGTCTATTGTGGTATTAATCTATTCGAAAGGCAATATATTGCTCTTGGAGAAAAGTTATAAATTTTATTGCTAGATACCTAGGTACAAACTAATGCCCACTAAATCAGCTAAACGCATATTTGGGGAACTAGAATACATTGTTTGAGTGAGCCTTAAGGGATCTTGTCACATACATTAAGTAACAAATGCAAAACATATTAATTTGTCAAAATATTCAAATTAGTTCAACAGTTTTGTTCACAGAGCCTTTAGAGCCATTAGAGAGGATATCCGTAGCTAGTACATTTAGGGCACTTGGAGCTCTCCTCAGCGTCTCAGACCCAGGCTTGCCTTTTACGTTGAGCATTTCTTATGAGTGGAGGATGGTGTCATTCACCATTGTGATTATCTCCAACGTCATTGGTCTCATGGCTTGAGGTTTCCTCTTAACTAGTTGAGGGTTGAGACTGATCATCATATTCCACATGGGGAGCGGATATGTTGTATTTTCTCCCTCCAAGAGGTGGCGAATGAGGAACACTCCATTTTCAGATGCCCTAGTTATTATGAGATCCGGGGGAGATACCATTGTCTTTAAAGAGACTTGAGCAACCCTCTATCCACTTTATTTCAGTACGCAAAGCAATGGTGCTTGGCCCTTTTTCTTCAAGAGATTTTCACTCTTTGACATAGGTCCTTTTAAGGAGCCCCCAGGCTGATCACCTCTTTCTTTTAGCCCATCACAGAGGTTGGCGACATTAAGCACCCTTTGGATACTGTTGCTTCATACATTGATGGGGATAGGTCAGTAAGCCAACTCTCATCTTTGCATAACACTACTACTAAGGTGACCCAACACACTAGCTCTCGGCGATTGGGATCTGCCCCTGCTCAACATCATGGATCTACTCAACATTGTGGATTTGCTCCTTCATGATTGCATCTTGGGCTACGGGGACAAGCACACATTATGAGTTTCTTTGCTACCTTCGGAGTTTCTTTGGCCTTAGATGTTAGGAGGGATTCTAAGAGAAGTTCTTCTTTCCTCCTAGGATTACCCAATCTACCCCCCTCAAGCCTTAAACACTCCTCGATGAGCATTATCAAATCCTGCATTGGCCCTTTTACATTGATAGACGATGACATTGATGATTCCTTTGTCTTGGGAATGGTCAGAGATGTTTGACGAGACTACCATTTTATCTTTCTGGTTTTCATCAATCCATGCTCTTTGGGGGTCTTACTCCCCCCACTTGGCAATTTGTATTGGTATCCTAACTACATAGTTTGGGGCTTTATTGCATTGGGTTTTCCCCTCATTTATTTTTAGTGCTTTTGTTTTTCTTCTTTTATTTAGTTAGTCACTGATCCTAGGTTCCTTTCACTCTAGCACTTTCTATTGTAATTGGATGTTTTCTCGAGTCCCAATGATCTACTTTTCGTCATTCGTGGACATTAATATAATTTCTTTCTTTCTTTCTTTGATAGAGGTTGCTTTAGGGCACTACTAAATTGGAATTATAATGATTGCTCTTATCTTAAATGTATATGCAGCTATATTCCAGTGATAATCGACACTTAATTTGCTAAATCTTAGGGCATTGAGCTAGAAAAATCATGTGAGTTGGAAGGATTTATTTTCTTGGGAACTCAATAAACATAGTAATTCTTGTACGAGTCCTAAGCCTGACATTGCAATAGGTAGAAAATTGACAGCCATGTCTTTCGGAACAAGAACCATTGGCAAATGCTCCCTTTTAATGTAATATTTAAATGAATTGAGATGATTTTTATATTAGTTTAAATTGAGTTATTGCATTCATGGCTAGGGTGAGTGATGTGCGTTTTGGTGAAAAGGGGATCATTAAGTAAGAAAGAAAGTCAATATAATCATGAGAAGGAAAGTAAATATAACCATGATATACACTTTTTCCATGCTACCGGAAAGTTCAAAAAATTGCCAAAGTCAAACATTGTCTTATCATATTCTTTAATTTTCTGTGGCCTTCTACATTGTATAATCATTGTTGCTATTTGTTTTATATGGATTGGCAATATATACGAATCTAATGTTGTTTGATGTTCTTATACTTGCCAAGTGTTTTCCCTAAATGCACGTATTCACATTTGGCCAAGTAATACAATGAAGCACGTTGTTAAATAGAAAAAAAACAAGATATTCTTGATTGTGCTTTTATTCCTTTGTGAAGTTATTAAATATTATCTTGAATGCAAAATAGCAGGAGGGTAATTCCTAAAGTTCAACTGTTGAATTTGCTAGACCTTGTTATTTGTGACTATCAAAAGGCTTTGTGGCAAACTAAATGAATCTGCAATCACATGCATATTATTTTGTTACTTGTATGAAATCGAAAGTTATTTCTAGCTAAATACGTTTATAAAGAAATTTTGCAAACTTTCTCTCTTGATATTACAATTAGATATTCAGTCATCTTGGGATTTGCATGTCTGCCTTTGAGCCTGCATTGTTTGAAGTATCTACTTAATTGTGCAACAATAATTTTGAGTCTATAAGATGCCTGTGAATTGCTAGCCATAGGCCACTTTCAACTATCGCAAATTTAAGTTTCAATATATTAAAAACCTTTTTTGTTTTACATGCAGGTACATTATGTTTGTTTACAGGTAGTCTTGCTAAACCTCTCACATCATGTTCCAACCGAAGAAGTTTATGTCTAGCCTTGTTCCTCCGAGGCTCCATGGACCTGAGCAACGGGGTGTAGGTCCACTAGTTGTTCCTTCTAGTTCATCTGGTAGTCCAGTTACATCTGGAGGCAGTGCATCAGCAAAACAACGGCTACGTTGGACACCTGAATTACATGACCGATTTGTGGAGGCAATTACTCAGCTTGGTGGTGCAGATAGTAAGCTACTTGTTGATTTTATTTATCTATATGGCTGAATGCTCCAAAAAAACTATGTACATGCACGAACATGATCTTTAATGAAAGTAATAGTTTCAAGTTTTTCCATTTTGGCATGCAAGTGATAAGTATTAAGGTTTACCTATTGATTTTTCTAAGTTTTCCAAATTTGCATGGAAGTGATAAGTATTAAGGTTTACCTATTGATATTTCTAAGGAAAAAGTGGAACGTATAAAAGGAATCATAATAACTGAGTAGCACATGGCCTTCCTTAAGCATGTTGGTTTGTGTGTTGAGCATATGTAAGAAAAAACCTCTTCCTACGTTTGGATATGCTTTGGAACATCTATGATGGAATTTGTCAAAGGCCTTCATTTGTTTTGTCCCCAGTTCCCTTATATTTCATGCAACAAACTTCACAGTGGATTATGATCTCTTTCCGCCTCTTGGAATGGAAATTGAAAGGCCAGTCATGACACACTTTCAGGTCAGAGTAGAAAAATGTTGGAAACTCGACTTCTATTTTTAGAGACTAATACAGTTTCTATGTTTTTGGATGTTAATCTCCCACGGGAGGCATTGAATTAAATCCCCTAATCTCACATGTAGATGCCATACTTTCAAACATGTGGGAGTTTATGGTATCCCAGTTCAAGGGGGTGTCACTCTGTAATAATCAATTCAAGAGGATGCAACCGTATAATCCTTAGTTGTATGCAATCTATTAATCACAAAATCTCTATGCAGTGCATTTCATACAACTTGCTTCAACTAGATTCCATATGCCGTACATGATATCATTTTAGCACACAACGAGAGCATCTGCTCAACAACATCCATGAAAATCGCTCTCCCATTTGAAAGTTTTGGATGGTGGGAAGAAAGAATCCAGTGGATTGACAAGGAATGACACCTATGAACAAGACCAATAAGAGCAACAAAGATATAAAGTTACTAGCCTACAATAATAAACTGCAACTATTCATCTGATAAACAAAAAAATTAAAATGATATAGTAAAAAATTACACATTCATTATGCCATGCATTTATACTGGAATAGGGTTTTTTTTAGTGTAATGAGCATATGTAGAATGAATCAACGCATCATCAGAGAATATAGGTAGAATCTGGCATAATCAATGCAGGTGTTAGGAAACCACTCAATTATGCTTGAGGATGCACCTTTCTGAGATGGCGGGTCTGCACTCTGCATATTATGATCACGATGCTTTGTATAATGTTCCCACCTGCCAGCACAATATTCTCACATTGGCTATACACCCAAGGTTGTTATTGCTAAATTTCTATTCTATCATAAAAATGACTCCATTTATATTTTCAAGTATGTGGGCTAACCACAATGACAAAAAAGTATCAATAATGCTACCTATATCTATCCTGCCTCAAAGTTGACCTTCCAACTCACTGATGTATTCAGAGATAATAGATGCAATAGGAGGAGTATCAATGGTTATAACATTCTTGAGCTGAAGCTCAGGCTATATATCAAAATCAGGAAGATCTGTCATCTATTCTGGAGCAATCTTTGAAGAATCGTGTTTTTTGCTTCTTGTAAAGTGGAGACTGGGCCCAACTCAAAACAGGTTTGCTAAATGGGGAGACTAATTAGCTTTGTTGAGGTAGCACAGCCACAACAGTCTTGGCTACTGTAGCAACTGGGGTGAGTGTAGGAATGCTTGAGGTTACCAAATCCCAAAGCTAAAACATGAATGTATCCCCCCAGAAGAAGTATGATAGTTATCTTGTGCTGCGTTTCAAATAACCCAGAAAATGGAACTGCAAAATATAGAGTAAAAATGTTGATATATGGAAAAATGGGAGTACCCACTTCCCCAAAGGTGGATTGCACCTACAAATCCGAGTGTAACAAAAGAGCTCTCACACAATGGCGGCTATCTCTTGCATTAAGTTGATATTGTTAAAAACTAAGTAGCCGATCTTGTAACTGGTATGGATACAGATATGGAATTTGGATATGTGGATACGACGATTTTGTTTTTGAGCATGGATATGTTTTTGGATGCGACTGTACAAAAATGTATATAAAATATTAAAAATATAGCCAAATAAGCAAAATTAACCACGTAATATGCACAGAGTAAAGAAAATAAGTTAAATAACCACAAAACATATTGATAATACAATTCCAAGTGTCATGATATTCGATTGAAATTCTACAATGGGGGTTATTTGTGTGAATCAAGGATGAGAGAGTAAAGGATCCTCTGATAATTTAGCAAGTGACAAGTTTCCAAAAGAATGTGGGATAGAACCACTATGTATTCAGAGTTTTGACAAGGGATAGGAGGAAATTTCACAGCATCAAGAAGACGAGGTTCATTTGGAAAACGAGCTTGCAAACATTGATGACAATAAAGAAGGATTCTTGGAGGCACCCAGGAATAAGATTAATAAGTATCTTTACATATTTTTGAAGCAATGTCTACCCAAGAATTATCCAGCTATACTAGGGTTGGTACACAAGTAGATATTTCAAGTGCAGAAGGCCATTTGCATTAGATCATTTGAAGGAACTTGGCTCCAAGACATTGAGTATAAATGTATTCCTTTCCACTGTTATGAATAGCACTGAACAAAGCATGTGAAGCAGAATTGGAAATATTATTTTATTTTTAATTATTTTTTGAAGTCCATATTTGACTTTCGGTTAAGTGAAATAAAATAATAATTAAAAAATGATGTTTCTGGGCCATGGAAACTGTTTGGATACGGCTAGGATACTGTGGGAGGATGGTGGATCCTCCTGGATACTAAGGTTAGTATACAAGTAGATCTTTCGAGTGTTGAAGGCCATAGACTTAGATCATTTAAAGGAACTTGGCTCTAAGACATTGAGTATGAATGTTTTCCTTTCTGCTGTTATGAATGGCACTAAACAGAGCAAATGAAGCAGAACTGGAAATATTATTTTATTTTTAATTGTTTTTTGAAGTTCATATTTGACTTTTTGTCAAGTTAAATTTTAAAAAACAAAAACCCTTTTGGGCTGCGGTTCTTGCCCAGATACGGGTAGGATACTGTGGGAGGACTGTGGATCCTCTTGGATACTAGGGTTGGTACACAAGCAGATCTTTTGAGTGGTCATTAACATTAGATCATCTGAATGAACTTGGCTCCAAGACATTGAGTATGAATGTATTCCTTTCCGATGTTATGAATGGCAGTGAATAGAGCATGTGAAGTAGAACTGGAAATAGTATTTTATTTTTAATTATTTTTTGAAGTCCATATTTGACTCTTCATCAAGCGAAAAAAAAAAAACATTTATGGGCCGCAGATCTGCCCAAATACAACTAGGATACTTCAGGAGGATTGTGGATCCTGGATACATTCCAGGACATATCCAGGAGGATCCACAATCCTCCTGCAGTATCCTAGCCATATCTGTGTATGATCAGACCGGGGTCAGTATGCGAAACAGATTGTACCAGTATCTAGGGGTCCAGGACGTATGTGGGAGGATCCACAGTCCTCTCACAGTATCCTAGCCATATCCGTGTAGGATCGGACCAAGATCAGTATGCGAAATGGATTGTACCAGTATCCAGGAGTCTAGGGTGAAGGATCCAGTAAAGTAGGTAGAAAAGATACAATCTTTAGGGTTACTCCCCCTTTGTATTCAACCACTAGAAACCCTAATTAACCCATGAGTAACTCATGGCCTAACCCTTCACGAACTCTAAACACCCAAAATATAACATAATAAAAGTAATGCTAAATTAAGCACATAAATATATGTTTTGTCACAACCTCTTGAGAGGAAGAAGGTGGGTCCCCTATGTCTTCTTGGAAAGATTGCATGGAGTGGATAGTGCTAAAGGTCAAAGATAAAGCAAATGCTGCAAAACTTACTTTAGAAATTGTTGTTGCTGTTGGCAAAATTGTAAAAGAAATTGACACCATTGGAAATGTAAAGATAGCTTATGTTTATATATAAAAAAGACAACCTCTGTCTGCTACTGCTTGGTGGATCAGTCATAAGCTTTCTTTCACGTATTTATTATTTATAGCCTCAATAATCCTGACCTTTTGTGCCACTTCTTTGGCCAACTTCTGCTCAAGACTTGTATGCTCACCCGAGCTTCATACATTTTGGACATTTTAAGGACAGCTTCTCCAGAAATTATGCTTTTTGAGTGGGTGCTTTAATGGTACTTTTTTTTACTACTTGTATTTGTCCCAAGATTTGTTTTGATATAACAAGCTTAATTTTTCACACAGACCTTGTGATTTACTTGAGTCCAAAGGTTATGGTACCCTTGTGCTTCTATCTCAGCATTAGTGATGTGATATAGACATTCCTGCAAACATTTTTGATCCACTGGATCAATGAGCGCTTCCTATGCAGTGGGAATATATTTTGTTTTTGTGGCAGTTAGGTAAACCAAAACATTATTATACATCAGCTCCCTTTGTGTGTAACAACTATACATTATCTGTATGTCTGATTCTGAAGTATCTGCCCTTAGTTTCCTATCATCTTTAATGACATCCCTGAAAATATGTGACAGTTATTCTCAGCCCCGTTGTTTATCAAACAGAACATTTAGAAGACCTAGGTGTAGATCGTCTAGGAATATCTGCTGAAGGGACCAATCATGTAGATACAGGAGATAACTATGTAAAAACTGAGGCGAGTGCATCTATTTCCAACCATTTGTATAGAGGTGGCGGCCTTTGCCATATTGGAGGAACAGACTCCACATCTTCTTCCTCCCTTTTTTCATGCTCGAATACTCTGCCAACCTTCTGACCATACTCAATTTCACTGTGCTCAATTTAAATGAAGATCCTCCCTTAGCTGAAGTCTGCTTGCACATTTGTTTTCTATCTATCAATTGGGCCAACTTCACAGCACTCTTTCTGCTCCCTTGCTATCTTTCCCAAGGCACCTTTATAATATTAAACCATAACTATATTTGTACAACACATTACAAAAAGGAACCATGTGGTGTCACTATATCTAATGAACATTTTGCTAATCAGAACAAGGGTCATAGAGAAACTACAGAAGAAGGATTGCTGGATGCAGCTCCATGGATGTATTGCCCAATCTGTCGAGTATTTTGTGATTACATGCCATAGATATAGTTGTTTGATTGACTTTCTGTACATGGAGAAACACATCTCTAAACAGCTCTGTGATTAGTTTCATGTACAAATTTTCAAATAGTCTCGTGAACAAGAATGGTCTTGTGAAGATGCCCGTGACTAACTTTCTTCCTTGTACCTAGAAAGTATACCTTGGAAACAACTTGGCATTTTGAACCTGAAAAACATACCACTGGAAATTGCCCTTTATAATGTAGGATTTTAATCTAAGATCTGGATCTAGAAGTAGGGTAAGTTATGTGATGCAACCCTAGGTATATGACCTGTCAACGAACATGCCCACCCAGACCACACTAGTAGGAAAACATCTGTTACCATTCCAAATCTTCCAGAGATGTTCTGCTCCTAAGGTCAACACCACTTACATTCCTTGCCACTAACTGTCTCATAGCAGTCTCCACAAATTCACCCCTATTCTATGTCTGCAAACAAAAAATCATTTACCTTAGTACCCCTAATCCCCTTAACAAAAGGAAAAAATATAAAAGCCATGCTAAACTAGGCATGATGGGTATTGTGCCCAACGAGGCATGAGTCTATGGCGAATCAGGTACTGTGCTTGGTCCTCCAACTTTAGTTTGACTTTCGTTGTCAAAGCATGTCTCTTTATATCTCTCACGCCTATGACAAACCACACATCAACCATGTATTAAATGATGCACAAACCATGTATCACCGTCTCAAAGTGTCATCTCTGGATTTTAATCTAACTTTTGGCTGTGTAGCCTGAAATTCCAAAATGAACGATTTGGAATTGGCAGTTTGCAGAAACCAAACCTCTCTAGTGCACTCAAAGATTTTTGACTCCTGCCCTAATGAGTGCAAAAAGATTGCAGATTGATTTCCTCCACTTTGAATTGGGGTTGTTACCAACACTACAATGCTTTATTCTTCTTATGAACAGATGGAAGAATAGATCGAGTATATGTGCCACCTAAATATGTGTATTCTTCTTACCATTGGATTAAAGAGTAGTTTAAAGTTCATAAATAGTATAGCAAGCCCCGCCCCTAATTCATCGACACCAAGAAGGTAGAGGTCGTTTATGTGCTTGACCAACCACTCAATACTGATCAGAAGGGAGGGGACGTTCAGGCACGCTACCAATGTCAGTGCCTAAAGGCACTCGACTGATGCCAATGAGATGGCAACAAAGCACAAACCAAAATATTACTTCAAAACTGCTTTGGACTAATGTACATGATACATGCAGAATTGATTTGATATTTCCATAAAGCTAGATATTACTGAAAGGAAAGGAATAAGTTGGAAAGATCTGAAAGAAAATAAAGTGTCCTCTAGCAAAGCAACTAGTGGTTGTATTTACCAGAATACGATTCATCCAAACTTTAAAGAGAATCTCTGGATAGGAAATCCAAGCCAAATCTATTCATAATACATGCATATTTGCCTTTCGTTCAACCCAAAATGTGGTACAACCAAATTTGTAGATGGAATACTTCATTAACGTGGAAAAAATTGTCTATAAAATGGTTCAACCAATTCTGAGTCATTTATCAGGTAAAAAGCTAAAGCAATGGCATGAACATATAATTGATTGAACCTTCATTGTCACAGAAGAAGATACATGGAGGAAGTCAGTCAAGGTATTTTCAAGCACTACAATCTAGTATACACACTGAAGAAGAAAATAAAAAACAAGAAAGTAGAACTAAGAAGAAGGAAGAGGCTCCTTTCATATTACTTCCCATAAAAAATGCCAACTAGACCTTACAAGTTGCTTTTTCTGCTTCTTATAGATGCTCAAGTAGTAGTCTCTTGTAGATTTTTAAAATAAATATTTTCCCTTTCCCCAGTAACGAACTTAAATTACAGAGTCTGCACATCAAAGTAGCACTCTCTGCAATTAATTATTTGATATTCCACCAAGTAACTTCCACGTTTCATTTAGATTCCTTATGAAACAGATTAAAGGCACTTAAATGATATATTCCTCATAATGACTTTGGAAATCTATTGAATATTTCGTTTTGCTAATCTATATTTTAATGTAGTGATATTATTTTCATTTTCTGTATCAACATTTTTATTAGGTTGACCTCGGGCCCATGGGTGCACAAAATGTAAGATAACCATGTTTAAGAATTAAAATTACACATGATGTATGTAATTTGCTCCATGTGTAATGAGTCAATTCCAGATGCAATGTAAAATTGTCCATATGCATTATGATTGCCATAGGGGTTGCCCTTGTCAAAGACATTCAATGGGAAAATTATCACCTAGAATGCACTTGCTTGTGTCACTAGCATGATCCGTTATACAATTCTACACCATAAAGATTCCTTGCTTCCCCATTTCCCCTTCTCCCAGGCACAGCCAGCCTTGGATCACCTAAACTCAGTCATATAGGGCTCTTGACAGCACAAATACACACATTAATCATATCCAAACTAGCTATAGAAATGATTTCAAAACTATTTTAGAAAAGGGGGAAAAACTGAAATCCTTCATCCTTGTAGGCAAGGAATAAATGTAGAACTAAGGCAAGTGCTGTTAAAGGTAATCTTGTAGATTTGAACTCCGAGAATGGGACGATTGCAGCAGATAACAATTGAGTAGTGGACTGGAACAAAAACACTAAAACTAAGAAGACCAGGGTTGAATCCCTTCCGATCTGTTGCAGGACCTGGGGATTAAAACCTGCAATGAAGGAAAATTCTGATGTTGACTTACAGTAAGGCAATTGAGTTTTGAGACTGCGTTTTCCTTACAGCAGGCCATATCCAGGCTGGGAATATTAGAGTATGCAATGTTGAGATCATTTGGGATTCCTCAGTTGGGATGTGTGGAATTGCTTTCCTCCTATCCATAACATACTCGACATGGTTCCTGTTGAAAATAATTTTTAACCAAGTTATTGCCGATGCTCAAATGATATTTCAAGTCCTTGTGACTCTCAGGTTCAAGGAAACATTTGAACCACTAAAGTTTTCCTCCATTATTAGTGTCCTTTGGGTGTTTTGGAATCCCCGAAGTAGGTACCCTCCTTTATCTTGTTTTATATTTTTCTCCTTTTTAGGCTATGGTGGGTGCACTAATTAGGCCCCCTTTTGGTGGCCTTTCTCTTTAGCACATTGAGGATATAAACACAATCGCAACAATGAAATACACACAAAAAGATTGCTGCAACTGCACACTCATTTGTATTATGTATGTTTAAAGAATACAACAGACGTAAAAGGAAGCTTCTAAGAGAAGAAATATGTATGGGGAAGCTTCGAGAGATTTAGAGATGCGTGCAATACATAAGAATATTTAAGAAAATACACTAGCCATGTTCCTATGTTCCCTAATTTAATTAAAAACAATAGCCCATGTGCCTGTCTTGTCGCTACTTTCCTGCTTAGAGGGAATTCTCCCTCCTTTATGTTATAGATGTGGAAAGTATTCCCAAATGCTAATTGGGACATCCACTTAGCTTGGGTTGGCAATCAGCATTTGCAACCAAGTAAGTGATAGTGGAGTTGCACCTTTTAGAGAGGGTGTGGACATCGAGAAGAATATATTTAACTAAAATTATGGAATGGTATCCTTAGGATGAAAGATATTTCTTCTGTTTCTAAATGTGATGGCTCATACAGCTTAAGTTGACTTACATTCACAACTTTGTGTACCAATTTGAGAAACAAGATCTAAACTATTTTTTTTTCTCTAGGCTGCTGCAAAATGACATATGGTGCATACTGAATAGGTTTGAGCTTATGATATTGTTGAGATGTATATCTTTGTTTATATAAGTAGGGCCAAACTTTTTTCACAAATCTGAAAATGTGGAGGGGCTCTATATGCCAATGATGAACTCTTTGTATTTGGCTTGAGTCTTCAACAATGTATCATGAAAATGTGCATGGATTTTTGCCAAATATCAGACTAAAAAAGAAGCCTTAGCTTGCTGCTTTTTTTTGATGAGGTGAAAAAGTTGTGACAAGAGCTACCGAAATATTGTAGGGAGCAAGGAGTCGATATCCATAGAAAACCTCAAATGAAGGGTATCCTATAGAGACACAGATAGGTCGATTACTACCGTGTTGCATTACATGAAGATAAGTGTCCCATCAATTGTTTTGGTTTTGATATATACAAAGAGCATGAACCAAGGAAGTTAAATACCTCGTTTGACTATCATTTTGTGGGTGAAAAGATGCGGAGAAACTCAACTGACAACCTAAAATCTTCTACAAGGTTTTCCAAAAGGTGACTAAGATTTCTTGAGTTGCAATTAGAAATAGTGGTGGGTGGTAAGCCAAAGAGACCTCATACATGCTGGATAAACAACTAAGCAGTTTTGGAAACATCTATAGTTTGTTGCGTGGAATTAATATAGCCATTTTAGAAAACCTGCATACAACAACAAATTTACAATCATGCTTCCTAAGAGTAGTTGGCCATCCACAAATAAGTCCATGGGTATGGATTCCTAAGACTTGGAAGAATTCAGAAGTGTTTGGTACAAACCAAGCTTTCTATTAGGAGGTTTAGATTGTTTGCGTGTTATGAAAATCTTCTAATAAATTCTTCTGCATGCTTTCTTCGAGAGGGCCAAGAGAAATATCTTTGAAAATATTGATAAGTCTTTAACGTGCTATGACCGCTATATGACGATGATCATGCCTCTCTAATGAGTGTGAGCTAAGCATAACCAGCTAGAACACAGCTCATTAAATCTGTATAGAAAACCTTCTATTGATCTATAATCAAGAAAAGGAGTTTGATTCACACTGAAGGGTGTTGAAAAGGGGTGATAATTGGCCCAAATTGGGGATCTGAAGAATAAAGTTACTGCCGATAATCATATGCAGCAAATCTGCTATTGAGAATATGCAAAACCTTATAAGGTCTATTCATCATATCAACGACTCTATTAGCAACCCATTTAATGTACTTAATAATGAGCTGAAATTGAGGAATATAAGAAGCCCACTTAAGGTGCCTTCTTGAATCTTGGATTGTGAATTCCAAAATATGTTGGTAAGGATGAAAGAAAGAATGAAGAGAAATGGAAGGCACACAAGACACCAATATATTGGTGTGTCTGTCTTTTATTGAGCATAAAGGAGTTACATCGGCTGAGGAGGTTGATAACTGAATGTTAGTTTAATAGATAACTAATAGTTCATTAATAATGTTAATACCTCACACCCACTTAATGACTAAACCGGACACTACTACAAGTTTATCCTGAAATTTTACTAACAAAATGGAACCAAAAAGTTTGAGTCATTAAATCTGCAGGCTGCTCCTTAGATATCACTTCGAAATTTTCAGTCCTTTGATGTTTTGCTGTTGTCCAATATAGAAAAATCACTAACAACAAAACATTGGTATAGTCATGTGGACGTAAGGTATAGGAGGCTGTCTACCAATTCAATGTAGAGTGATTCATTGACTGGTAATGAGTCATCATTGGCTGATAACTTTAGTCCGACCTCCATAGTTTTGAATCTAGAATCTTGGAGATTTTGATCAAACTGGATATACCAGGCTCATGGAGCCTACTTAAGTCTGTATAGTGACTTAATTAACCTCCAACCCAGATGATCATGACCAAGTACCCGGAAACCTTCAAGCAGCACCATGTAGACCTCTTCCTCCAAATCTCCATTCAGGAAACCAAACTGAGTTTCTATGGAGAGAAGCAACTGAAATGTGACCATCTTCGTAGTAGGAGCAAAAACACAAGTCTCCTCATTGTCTATTGCCTCCTGTTGTGAAAATATTTTTGCAACAAGACATACCTTGTACTTGTTCAAAGTACCATCAGCTTTGCTTTTGACTTTGTTCACCCATTTGCATCCAATGGGTTGTTAAATGTTTAACTGGCGGTTCAAGTACCATAAAAAGGTCAGAAGCAAGAGCACAATGACCATGCTTTGCTGGATTAACAACTTTGATTATGGTCCTCTGATCCAATGGCTTTGAATGAGGCATTGTAACCTCCCACACAATTAACTGTGCAGAAATTTCATCTTCCCACACATCCTATATAGTGGAGTCTCCTTCCAAAACTAGTGCATTAAGGTGATTGTAGCAGGGTCAACAAGTCTATACAAGCTACCTTACCCAATTAGTAGGGCTACTATTCTGTCATTTTTCACAAAAGACACAATAAACTGCTTCTTAGATAAATTTACATCAATGTTGGGGTTTTCTGTTTAACTGATTGGTAGACGAGTTTTATATTCATGCTAGGAACATATGTAACATTGCTTATTATGATTTTTTCAGCATAATTCGACACTATGCAAATATCTTTTATCCCCTCAATTAGGCATACTCATTTATAGTTAATTTTACATACTAGTCCTTATGACATGTAAAATGTTTGGATGTGTTGGAATCAATGAACCAACTACTAGTAGCACCATCTGTATGCACCTAAATCCACTCACCCTGACAATTACACTAATTCTGCAAATTTAACCTATAACTATATTTCCTAGCTAATTAACTAATATCCTATTCCTTATTTCCTACATCTCACAAACCTTATCCTATCTCGCAACCAATTAATCCCCTTCATTAATATACTAACTAAACCTATTTATCTACTAACCTACTCATTAAGCCACTTGCCAATTTAAAAATACAATTTATTTACCGACCCATTACTACCCTACTAACTAGCTATTCCTAAACCCTTAAACCCTAATAGAGATTTCTAGAACTGGAGAATTCTAGAAATCTCCAATTTAGCCTCTTTTTCTCTAGAATTCTCTATTCTAGAGATTTCCAAGGAATTTAAAATTGTTTGAAAATATCCTAGGCATTGATCTCAATGGCTCAAAATTAAATTTGAGCCATTGATTATTCCCTCCATTTCTTATATAACCAAACCAATTCCTCCGTGAAAGCTAACTTGAGAACTTGGAAACCAACATGAAAACTTGAAGCTATCTTGCTATTTTGCATCCATAACTATCTCTCTTGCATCCATATAACCATTGTCAAAGCCATTATCAAGCCCAAAAGTCCATAGGAAGCCATTGTCAAGCATAAGTCAAGCAATCCAACATCCAACTATTTTGCATCAAAAATCCGTTTGGCAATCTTGGAGAGGAGCTACAAGAGGTAAAATGATGGTAAGAATTCTCATTATTGCAATCTGATTATCTCTTTATCCTCTCTGTTTGATGTTGTTTATGTTTTGAGTTTTTATTACTAAAAATAGTAATATAAAGAGAATCCAAAATTTAGACTACATTTTGACGACCATGGTGGGAGGAAACACTCCCGATTTAACAATTATGCATCCTAGAAGTGTTTTTGGCAACCTGTAGGTCTAATTGGACAAGAATAGGAGCTGTATTTTTGAAATTTTGCACGCACAGGTGAAAATTATGGTTTTGCACTAGTATTTGCGGTATTGCAGTCACGGTTTTGCCTTGGAAGTTGCGATTTTGCGTTAATCGTCCAACTTAACCGCTAATGGTCTCTTTTTGGTAGGTTGTTACTTGACTGCAATTCCATGTCTTCGTGAATCGTGTTATTGCACTGATAATCGCGGTTTTGCGTCTCCCAATCGTGATTGTGCAGGACCCTTGTGTCAAGCTTAAAATCATTTATCTTGTCTGTTATTTTCTAACTTCTATGTGCTCAGATTAAATATTCTCGTGTTGCAAATCTAGGTTTTTCTCTTTATGTGCAAAAATAGGACTGGACCAAGTTTTTGCGTTTAACTACTAAGCCGTGGTATCGCAACTCGCAAGTTGCAATATTGACCTGAGAATTGTGGTATTGCCATTTACAGTTGCGATATTGTGATTTCTTTGAAATCTGTCAAAATTATTTGTTGATCTCTAACCTACAATGACAATATTGTGATTTTCTATTTTGCAGGAAGGTCACTGATCACACAGGTCCCTTTTGAAGCTTGATTAACCATCTTAGATCTTAAAACATTTTTTGCTAAACACATTTGTGAATTGAGGGGTTATCTTTACTAATCGCATTTGGGAAAGGAATTTCATATTTGTAACCTGTTGTGACTGTTGAGAGGAGAAACATTCAAAGGCAGGATCATTCGAAAGTTAAACATAATAGTCTTTACCTTTTTTCCTATCTTTGGCAAAACTGCTAATACGTAGTCACGATTTTGTTTAGAAAATTGTGATATTGCATCAACATTAGCGGTATTGTGATTTTTGATCGTTTTGGGGTTGATTCTGTTTGCTATTAATATTTATGAAATCATAAGGCAGATTTTAGGATAACTCTAATCAGGGAAATTTTTTGCTTGAGGTTGCCCATTTTGATGAAAATCTTGATGTCATTTTATAAATATTGATACATCATTATAAGTTTAAAGCTGCCATAATCATTTGTAAGTAGGCATTCTTAAGCATCTAAATTAATTTGCCACAACTATCTAAATGTTAGCATTGGTAAAAAAACTAGGATTCTAAAGTTTTACACTTTATTGCAAAATCGGTAATCTCATAATCACGATATCGCCTTGTGAGTCATGATATTGCACTAACAGTCGTGGTTTTGCAGTCTAACCATCACGGTTAATTGTCTGTTGCAAAATCGCAACTCGTGAATTGCAATATTGCATTGGTAGTTGTGATATTGCAATCTGAAAATGTGTTTTTGCACTGATTTTTGCTTTCAAAATCGTCTTTTTTGAGTGCACTTTCAGTCATTTTAGTGAATTTTGAGTCATTCTAGGCCTCCCGTAAGGCCCAAATTGCCTTTGGCATCGGGGGCTCCACACCTCGACCCCACTCTGTACTGCAACAGGGAGCACGTTGGCGTTGTTGCCTCCAAACACCTGTATCGTGGCCCACTCACCCAAAGAATTATAGAGCCAAATCATGATTTTTTTAGGGTGTTTTTCTTAAGGCCTATTAAACTAACATTTTGCTTCTTGCAGGGGTAAATTTTGACTTATTGGCATCTTCTTTTGCAGATCATATTTTGGTCTAACATTTTGTCGTCCATGTTTCCCCTCAAGATTATCAATCAAACTACTTATCATTTGTCTTGTAGGTTGCCTCTTTAAAAGTGCTAATCAAACTACTTATCATTTGTCTTGCAGGTTGCCTCTTTAAAAGTGCTAATCAAACTACTAATCGTTTTCTTGCAGGCCCCCTTTCAAAGACCCTTTTTGGCATTTTGAAAATTATTTTTTATCACTTTAATCATTGTCTTATATCTTGTATATATTTCTTTAATCATTTTAAATCATTTTGTCTTGTATATATTTCATATCTAATTAATTGGTTAATTAACCCCCTTCTGGTTTGCTTGTTTGTCACCCGAGGGCTACGGTGGTGTATGCTCTCCTTGCGTCCTTGCGACGATTCTTGGAGGATCAAAAACCATTAATAAACTCTCTCATTTTTATTATTTAGGGGTCGGTGACATGGATTTTATCACCACACACTAGACCAAACTCCGTGTTTCGACGAAGTATAAATATCAGAACTGTCATTAGATGTTAAAGCAAAATTTCCCATATAGGGTTTCGTGGATTGAGAGGTGTTTAAGCTCTAATACGCAAAGCAGTTAGATAGTATCCTACACGAACTTGGGCCCCATCGTACTTTTGCATATATTAGGGACACTTCTAGAGAGCTTGTTCAGTCTAGCATAAAACCTCTCGGCCATAACAGGGGATCCGTTGCCAAGTCAATATCAACTTCCAAGTGACTGTCATGTGCAGACGGAGTTGAGATGGTTTGGGAGACTCTGTCACGGGTCACCGGCCTACAGCCTCATCCCTGAAGTCGTTAGACGGTGCGATCGTTGGGTTACACACCCTTGAGTTTACTAATCATAAGTTTGTAGCTTGCTTGATTTGGTGAGTGTCGTGCTAGACCTGTGTTGTTCGTGAGCCAAGTCAGCCTTTTACCCAAACTTATATACACTTATCTAGGTCTTGTACATGTTATCATCTTGTATATCCTTGTCTTACCCTCTTGTAAATATTTTGTTCTCTTGTAAATCCTTCTAGTCACATCCTATGCCAGTCTCACCAATCATTAGTCATACCCCATCACTCATGTATCCTAATCACATCTTGTCATCCACATCTTCTCCTAAGTCCACACTATCCATAATCAATCATTTGTCTTGACCTTGCCCTCCCCTAGTCACCTCATCCCCTATCTAGTCTAACCTCGTCCTATCTTATCCTAGTTTGCTCTTTAGGTCACATATGTGTCCAAACCATCCCCATCTCGTTTACATTACCCCTATCATTTCATCATCACCTCTATATATACTTGTCTTTGTTTTAATCTCATCACATAAACCTATCCCATCCCATTTTGAGCAAATCAGTCTAAGGCTTGAGCTAGTCCTCTTGTTACCCATCCATATCTTCCTGTCACTCTAGTCCACTATCCCTCATCACTTGGTCAGATCTCATACCCAGTCGATGTCCTGCTAACATCTTGACACTTTGTCCATTTCAATCTAGCATCCAATCAATCATTACTCTAGTCTATAATCCAGTCGTCTTGCCTATTCATAACTAGCACCTATCCAATCGTCATCTTGCTAGTTTGAATCTAGGCACCCATCAAATCCCCAATTCTCTTGCTAGCTTGAAAACTAGGCATTGATGATAGATCACTAGCACTTATTCACATTTCATCCACCTTATCCTCATCATTACCGGTCATACTAGCTCGGTCATTTAGACCTATGTTGTTCAAGAGACCATATCGGCCCCCATCATCATCCATCTTTTATCATCCATCCCCATGCAGTTAGACCCCGTTCTCATAGAACAAATTTGCCAACAAGGATGAGATCCTCTTGCGGCTCCTTAAAGATGGGTGTCCCACTTCTTGAAGGCCTTGATCCCATTCAACTCATTTCACCTCAAGTCCAAACCCATTCATGTGAGTGCCATTCAAATCATCTTCCCACTAGTCATAGCCCATCGTCCACCCATTCCTACACTAGCAAAGGGAATCCAATCTTGGCCACCTCATCTACTAATAGTCCATCCACCTAGTCACTTCAACAACCATCTGATCTAAAGACCAATGCTTCCACATTCAAATCACAAAGTGAAGTGGGCCCTTATACTCCCCTTCCTATGTCTTTGGAATCCCTTTTCCACCAACTTGTCACCGCTAACATGATGGTCTATCCATCCATACATCTTGATCCCACCAAGCCTAAGCCATCTGGGTATAAACTCGATCAATATTGTGCATATCACTGAATTTGGGGGCATACCATTAATTGATGTCGAAATTTTCAAGATTATGTTCAAGACCTCATCGACCGTGGTGACATAGGAATTGAGGACGAACCAGATGCATCTATATCTCTGGGTGAACAATAAAAGTAACACCAAGATTCCATTCCCAATCATGGTCAAGCCGTTCTTTTTCTAAGCCAAGGTGAAAACACCACATCCATCTTCCATGGTCCCCCCATCTTTGACAAATCCTCCATCGAAGAGGAGTCTATTCCCCATGAACCTAGTCCTCATAATTCCTTCCATGGGCCTATCTTTGTCGAATCCATTGTCCCTCTACTGTGTTTTCCTCACCCATCATATCCGAAACCCCATGTTAGGAGGTCATTGCAGACAATGAATCTTCTACTAGCAACATTGCATCTTGTACAAAGTCAACACAAGCCTTATCTGCATCAGGATCATGTTCAACCCCAGTATCCGAATTAGATTCCTCATCAGAAGCGTCATCCCTCATCAATATTACAGTAGATGTTGATAATGCCTATCTTTTTGAAGACACTTCTAATCCAGATACCTCCAATACGTCACCAAGTATACCTTTGGATCTCAATCAGGTTGTAGAAGTCATAACAAAGTTCTTGCAAGCTTTATCTGTTGAAGATTGTCAGAGTGAATCTGATCCTACTTTGGATGCGTATACTACAGTTAGTCTTAGTGATCCTTTTGCTGATATTGAGGAGATTTTCTCTGATGTTGAAACTGGGTCTCCTAAGAACCCTTATGAGGACCATGCTGCCCCATCACCACTCATTGACCTCATCACATCATCTCCCCCACCTTCATTCATCATAGATCCTTTTCTTCCTATCAATGATCATTTAATAAGCTCCCTCCATAGGGACGAATAGGAACATACATCGTTGGACCTGTCCTTGTGCAACATAATGTGTGCTACAAATACAAAGGTCCAAGACCATATTCCAGAAGTCAATCATAATAATCAAGTCATCTTTGATCCCATCAGCCAAAATCAAGAAGAGTCAAATCCTCGACCTAATCGAAAAATATCTTTCCCCAGTGAAGCCCAAAATCAAGCACTAGTGGACTGTGAAAGTCAAATTAATCATAATCTATCAAGTTAGAAATCAATCTCCCCTGGTGAAGCCCAAAATCAGGGACTAGGGGTTAGTCAAAGTCAAATCCAATTAGAAAATCATAATGATGTCAAAAGCACTATCAGTACGGCCGATCATCCATCAAATAATCGGATCAAAGATGAACCACAAAGTCCAAGTGTCTTGGATCTCCTACAATCTTTTGTCAAATGGCCCCAATCAAATGTAGAATGTCCAACATCTCCAATGATGTATGCGACTGCTAGTCCTAATCCTCAATCACCCATCACACCTTATCACAAACCCACAATCCCATCAAGTCCTACCATCCATTCCATCCGTTACTCACCTATCAACATCCAGACTTAATCTAATCCATACCTCCCATCACCTTCTCGGGCAGCATAGTCTCTCCTAGGGGTGACGAAGACACTTGGTCTAGACATCTGGAGGGGTTGCCATCAAGAATCACTAAAGGTCACGATGACATTAATACATCCAGTGGCGACAACATGGTCCTAACATCACACATGTCCAAAATAGGTGTTGGCTAAAAATTCATCCAGTGTCAGCATTCCTGCATCTCGTACCCATATCTAATAAATTGAATTGCCAAAAAAAAAAATCATTCGTCCAATAGTGAAAACCAGTTTACTGGCTCCTTGGCAAGTACCATGATGAAAACTGATTTTTTGGCATTATGGTAAAATCATCTGTTGTCTGCATGGCACCTCAACACTTGGGGGCAAAATCCATCCATCTCTTGTTAATCACCCAACCATGTCATCCTTCAGACCATTGTTCCTATCCATCGTCTGTTGGCAATTTTGGCTGATGTCTGTAATATTGTCATTGATGTCAAAGGCAGCTTGTGCTATCAGAGATTAATGTCAAAAGTTGAATTGCACAAACTTACAGTGCAAATCGAATTTATGAAGAGCTTCTATTTATAAAATAAGTAAAGCAGTCTTGTGTGATGATCTGTGCTGGGCCCTGCCGGATATTCCTTCGGCAGTCGGGACAGGTTCCTGGCCAGCCGGTAAGAGTCAATGGCATTGCGTTCCAGAGGGTGGCGCCACGACGATCCAAAGTGATTGGCCATATGGGTCTGGAAGAGGACCCAAATCATCTCGAGACTTTTGGTGTGACGGCCAGTCCATATTGGTATCAGAGCCGAGGTCTCGAGGTCGAGACCTTCTGGGTGCGGTGGTCTTTTATGATCCATGCTGGGCCCTGCCGGATGTTCCTCCGGCGGTCGGAAGGGTTCCTGGCCAGTTGGTAAGAGTCAACGGCATCGCGATCCCAGAGGGTAGCGCCTCGACGGTCCAAAGTGACTGGCCATATGGGTCTGAAAGAGAACTCAGATCATCCTAGGACTTTTGGTGTGACGGCCAGTCCATACATTGGTATCAGAGCTAAATCCTGCCATCTTGACGGTTTAGTTATTACATGCCGCCAGAGGAGGTTGGTTTACATAGGTATTATACACGCAGGAGAGCCTCACTTGAAGGCGAACAGGATTTAGAACCACAGCCGGTCATCATGGGTGACAGGCGTGAGGGTAGCCCACCCAGAGGCAACATGAATAATGATGATCAGGTTACTAGAGATTTCTTCCGTGCTATGGTTACAGGGCAGCAGCAGATGGCGCAGGCATTACAGGCACTCACTACTATGGTAGAAAGGTTGAACCCACCTGTTAGACAAAATGGGGAACAGGGAGATAACAGGAGTGCTACAGGTAATCAAAGACCACAGCGGACCCATTCCAGAACCGCTAATAGGCCTACACATCCTACATTTGTTCCAGAGGAGCCAGAAGAAGCTCCGACAGAGGAGGCGGCAGGAGACCCTATATTTGCAGATGCACTCATGGCTGCAAATGATGAATGGGAATTATTAGTTCTTCAGGTTCGGGAGAGGATGACCTTTGAATGCTTTGTAAATGAGAGGAGAGAGCATTACAGGTCACTTAGACAGGATAGGAGGCCTACAAGTCAAAATAGTGAGGTGAAGAGGGCTACAGGCAAGCTTTCTTTGACTACTTTTGATGGTAGTAGCAAGATGACAGCGCAGGCTTGGATTCACAAGCTTGACACATTTTTGGCACTGAGGCCAATGACAGAGATTGAAGCTATCAAATACGCCACTTTGCATTTGGAGGGGGTAGCACATGATTGGTGGTACCATGGTATGGTAACACTTCAGCATAATCAGGTGACAGAGTACCAGGACTTCGTGGATAGGTTGGTTGAAAGATTTGACAAGAAAGATCTAAAGGTTTACTTCCGGGACTTAGCATAGCTGAAACAAACAGGCAACTTGGAGTATTTCATTGGTGAATTTCAGCGGTTGGCAGTTATGGTGCCAAACATTTCAGAGCGTAGATTGATAGTTCTTTTCATTGAGGGCCTATCCGAACCACTGAGAGGTTGGATAAAGGCATTTGATCCTATTTCTTTATAGGAAGCTATGAAAAAGGCAAGAAGTATGGAACATGCAATCCCAACAAACAAATTTCAGTCCAAAGGAGCATCTTCTAGTAAGGATAACAAACCATTTTATAAAAAACCAGAGAGGACTGATTTTAAAAATGATTCTAAAGATAAAACTCCAGCACCTTTTGACAGGGAAACATTAAATGATTTGAGGAAGAAAAAATTATGTTTCTACTGTAAGGGACCCTATGATGCAAACCATGATTGTCCTCTTAGACCAAAGGGCAAAGCTAACAGAGTTTTGTGGGCATACTATGAGGAATCAGAATCAGATAATTCAGACCAGCAGTCTGATATAGAGGAAATAGATAGTGAAAAAGAGGAAGACAAGGCTGAAAATTTGTCTAAAATGGAGTCCAAGGATGGGGAAGGAGATGGGCAACTTAGAGAAGCTCGTCTCACTAGTATTAAGCAGGAAGGGTCATTCCGGATGAGAGGATTACTTGCTGGACAGCGAGTTATAACTTTGGTTGATACAGGGGCCACTCATAATTTCATTGATGCTAGGATGGTGGAGAAGCGTGGCATACAAACAGAGGAGTTTGGGGGAATTAGAGTGAGGGTAGCTGATGGCTATGTCCTCAAATGTGATCATAAGATCACTGGACTCCCATTGAAAGTTAATAATTATGACTTTAAGGCAGATTTCTATTTTGTGCCTATGGGAGATACATATATAGTCCTTGGGATGAGTTGGTTGCACGATATTGGTGAGTTCACTCTTAACCTCAAGGAGATGGAGATGAGGTTTAAAGTGAATGGGAAGACACATATTCTTAAGGCAATTAGGGACAGTGATCTCAGGATGGTCTCTTTCCAGAGGATGGCTAGATTGATTCGACATGATCAGGTAGAGTGGGCAGCAGAGTGCATGTTGATGCCATCACAGGAGGGACAGCAAAAGACTGAATATCCTCTTGATATTCAAGAGCTTAGAGTTAAACACTCTAAGGTGTTCAGTGACATTCCACCAGGTAGACCACCAAACAGGGGTATTGAGCACATGATTGAGTTAGAGGAGGGGGCTAAGTCCATCATGATTACACCTTACAGGCATCCGAAGAGGTTGAAGGATGAAATTGAGAAAACCATAAAGGAGTTACTTGCTATGGGCCACATTAGACCAAGTAAGTCTCCTTTCGCTTTTTCAGTGGTGTTAGTGAAGAAGAAGGATGGGACATTGAGGATGTGCATTGATTACAGGGTGCTTAATAGGAAGACAATTAAAAACAGGTACCCCATTCCCAGGATCGATGAGTTGATAGATGAGATTCATGGAGCTTGCTTCTTCTCAAAGATTTGAGATCAGGTTATCACCAGATCAGAGTTAGAAAGCTAGGAAATCGAGAAGACAACCTTTAGATGTCATTGTGGCCATTTTGAGTTTGTAGTTATGCCATTTGGGCTAACCAACGCACCTACTGCTTTTCAGGCAACAATGAATAGGGTTTTCCATCCTCAGTTGAGGAAATTTGTACTTGTCTTCTTCGATGATATCTTGGTGTACAACAGATCTTGGGAGGAGCAGTTGGTTCACCTTGATACGGTGTCGGATTTATTGGGCAGAGAGTCCTTGTATGCAAAGGAGTTGAAGTGTGATTTGGGCATGACAGAGTTGTTGTACTTGGGTCACATCATCAGTGCAGAGGGCTTACGCATGGATCCTAAAAAGATTTGTGCCATTGTGGAATGGCCTTCACTGGTGAACCTTACACAGTTGAGGGGCTTTCTGGGATTGTGGTTTCTACAGGAGGTTTGTGGATGGATATTCCAGGCATGCAGCACCCTTGACAGATTTGATGAGAAAGGGAGCTTTCTTGTGGACTCTTGAGGCACAAGAGTGTTTTGAGAAATTTAGGGAGTTGATGACTTCTTGTCCAGTGTTAGCATTACCAGATTTCAGCGAACCTTTTGAGCTACACTGTGATGCTTCTGGAGAGGGCATTGGAGCGGTGCTTATGCAGGAGAAGCACCCTATTGCTTATGAGAGCAGGAAATTGAGAGGGCCAGAGCGGAGCTTCAGCTTATATGATAAGGAGATGTTAGCCATTATGCATGCCTTGGCTAAATTCAGGATATATTTTGTAGGTAGCAAATTTTGTATCAAAACTGACCATAATAGCCTAAAACACTTTTTGGGGCAGCGAGATCTCAATGATAGGCAGCAGAAGTGGGTGAGCAAGTTACAGTCCTATGACTTTGATATTACATATTTTAAGGGGACACAGAATGTAGTTGCTGATGCCTTATCACGTAGGCCCCATTTGAGCTTATTGACAGACATATCAGAGGATGGGAGACACTTGATCCTTATAGAGTATGCAAAGGATACTTGGGCAGCTGGATTCATAGATGGGACTCTTTAGAACAGCAGATACACCCTTGTGAATGAGCTCATCATTTACAAAGGGCAAATATTTTTGGTCCCAGGATTAGCAGTGAGGAGGATGGTTCTGAAATCTTTTCATGATTCACCTATGGCAGGACATCCTAGTTTCTACAAGACATATCGGCAGATTAGAGAGCGCTTCACATGGAAAGGGCTCAAAGCAGAGGTACTTCAGTCTGTTAGGGAGTGTCCCACCTGCCAGCAGATAAGCAGGCAGGTTTACTTCAGCCACTTACGATTCCTGATAGGAAGTGGGAGTGTTTGTCTATGGACTTCATCACAGGGCTGCCTAGAGCCCAAGGCAGGGATTGCATATATGTGGTTGTGGATCACCTTACGAAGTTTGCACACTTCTTTCCGATCATTGCTACATACACTACTGCACAAGTGGCAGAGTTGTTCTTAAAGGAGATATTCAGATTACATGGCTTACCTCGGAGCATTGTGAGTAACAGAGACAACAGGTTTATGAGTCACTTTTGGCAGGACCTATTCAGGTTGTGTGCGACATAGCTCACTCCGAGTACTAGCTACCACCCTCAGACAGATGGTTAGACGGAGATAGTGAACAAATGGGTGGAGGGATATCTCAGAAATTATATAGCAGGGCAACAGAAGGCATGGGTAAAGTGGATTTATCTCTGTGAGTATTGCTATAATACCACTTATCACATGTCTATTCAGATGCCATCCTTTATGGCCTTGTATGGGTATGAGGCACCCAATTTTATGGATCTGCTTTTGAGTGGCAGTAGAGTGCCCAGTGCAGGGGATTTGTTACAGGAGAGTCAAGACATTGCTAAGACTCTCAAGGATAATATAACTAAGGCACAGAATCAGCAAAAGCAGTATGCAGATCAGAAGAGGACTGAGCGGACTTTTGAGGTTGGAGATATGGTGTATCTTATGTTGCAGCCTTACCGTCAATCCACTCTCAAGAAGAGTGGTGCCGAGAAACTTAAGCCACGATACTATGGTCCATTTAGGCATTATCAGGAAAGTGGGAGAGGTGGCTTATGAGTTAGATTTGCCGACGGAGAGCAAGGTGCACAACGTTTTTCATGTGTCACGCCTCAAGAAGGCGATAGGACATCATATTGTGCCTTCTACAGTACTACCACCCCTAGATGATGAGGGAAAACTTGTTTTGATACCAGAGGCTATCATTGATTTCAGAGAGAGGACTTTGAGGAGACGTACCATTCGGGAATATTTGGTGAAGTGGAAGGATTTGCCGGTAGAGGATGCTACTTGGGAGAGCGAGGAGATTTTACAACATCCAGAGTTGAGATTGCTTGAGGACAAGCAATTTCAGGGAGGGCGGACTGTGATGTCCCCTTCTAGCTAGAGACATCACTCTAGCTTGTGATTAGCCTATCAGAGACCCTCGTAGGCTAGTAGGATTGGATAGAGGGTCACCTTGGCGTGGAGATCTTCTGGGGACAAAGCAGAGTACACTTCTGGGTTGCCAGAGTTTGTTTATAATGAGTTTTGCTTTGAATTTGGCTTGGTCAGGCTATTTTTAGCAGTTGGAGATGGACCCCTTCTATTTCTAGCAGACATCACGGTCATATGGGTGGTCAACTGGTGAGCTCCAGTTTCAGACGGCATAGCTAAATTCAAAGTATTCATGGAGTTAGACAAGTTTGAATAACTTAGCATTTATTATTAAGTGATTTAATAATAAAGTTATAAAGTGACTTTATATTATAATCACTTAACTTGAGGATCAACTCATCATTAGATGGGGCCATGTTTTTAATTAAACTATTTGAGCCAGACTATTGAAAAATTAAAATTAAATGCCCATTTAATGATTAAAATCGTTTTGACACCCAAAGTTAAATTAAATGAAATTACAAGCAAAATTGTAATTAAGAGGATTAGGGTACGATTTGCCAAAAGGATATATGTTGTTGAGTTTGGAGAGAGGCATCATTGATTGCTATTTTGCTATTTGACATTGTGAAATTAAAAGGGGTTTGCTCTGGAGATTAGGGTTTTCAGCCACCATTCGAGGACGTAGTTGCTTTAATGTTCACCATCTGAGCTGATGAAATATTCAGCGATATTTGATTTCAGGGAGACTTCATTCAGAGGTCTTATTTGCATCTAATTGTGCAAAATTGAAGAATAAATTCACGGATAATTATTGCAGATTTATTGAAGAATTTTTTTGTGATTAACAAGTATGGTACGGATTGCTACAGTACCGCCGTATGGATTGCTACAGTGCCGTGTGAATAGTGCTGCTGTACGGACTGCTACAGTAACACGTGAACAGTAAAAAAATTAAAATTTGCAGTTTGCAGATTTTCATCTATTGGGACAGCGAAAATCAGGTTTTTATCTTACATTGTAATGAATTGTTTTTTTATAGGTATATTGGCATTAGAACAAAATAAACATTCTCCTTGATAGTCTCATAAATTACTTTCAGCAGTAGTATTATTGTTTCAGAATTATTTTAACCATAGGAGTTTATTTCAGAATTGTACCATTGCTCATTATTACCAAAAACACAAAAAAAAAATCCATAAACATTCAAAAACCAAAACAAATTCAAATCAACTGCATTCAAAAGAAATAGTCAGCAGAGGAGAGCCAAGTTGGGCTCTGATACCAATATGGACTGGCCGTCACACCAAAAGTCCCGGGATGATTTGGGTCCTCTTCCAGACCCATATTGCTAGTCACTTCAGACTATCGAGGCTCCACCCTCTGGAATGTGATGCCGTTGACTCTTACCGGCTGGCTAGGACTTGTTCCGACCGCAGGAGGAACGTCCGGCGGGGCCCAGCACAGATCATCACAGACCACCGCGCCCAGAAGGTCTTGACCTCGAGACATTAGCCCTGATACCAATATGGACTGGCTGTCACACCAAAAGTCTCGGGATGATCTGGGTCCTCTTCTAGACCCATATGGCCAGTCACTTCGGACCGTTGAGGTGCTACCCTCTGGGATCGTGATGCCGTTGACTCTTACCGGCTGGCGAGGAACCCGTCCCGACCGCCGGAGGAACGTCTGGCGGGGCCCAGCACGGATCATCACATCTTGAGAACCCGAATGAATCTTGTAGTGCAAATCGGGATTCCAGAACAACTTTACTTCTCTCAACTTTATAAGTTAAGTTGTCCTGAGAACCCGAATGGGCCTAGAAGTGTTAATCGGGTTTATGCAATGACTTTACTTGTCTCATTTTTATGAGACAAGTTGTCTCAATAACCCGAAAGGGTCTAGAAGAGTTGATCGGGGTTTCAGAATCACTTTACTTCTTTCATGTTTATAAAATAAGCAATGTGGAAAACCCGAATGGGTCAAGGAAGAGGTAATCGGGATTTCGGAGTGACTTGCTTCTCTTATGTTTATGAGTTAAGCAATATGAAAAACCCGCATGGGTCTAGGTGAGTTGATCGGAGTTTTGCAACAACTTTACTTAGTTCATTTTAATAAGTTAAGCAAAGTTGAAAACCAAAATGGGTCTGGAAGAGTTGATCGGGTTTTTAAGATGACTTTACTTCTTCCAAGTCTATAAGTCATGCTGAATGAAGAACCCGAAATGGTCTTGAAGAATTCTTTCAGAAAAATTCGCAAAGACAATTCTTTCGAAAATATTGGCAAGGACAAATCTTTCGGACAAAAAGCCCACGGAAATTGTTCCGAAGGGCATATAGACACTTGCAAGAATGCTGAAGGCTAAGTGGAGTGTTCAGAAAAGCCGAAGGGTACATTCAAGAAAGTCCGAAGGGTATGTGGACCCTTTCAGAAAAGCCGAGGGGTAGTTTGCCAAAATCCAAAGGGTATGTGGACCCTTTTAGAAAAGTCGAAGGGAGTTTGCAAAAGGCCGAAGGGTATGTGGACTGTTCAAGAAAGCCGAAGGGCACTTCTCAAGAAGTCTAAAGGGCAAGTGGACCGTTCAAAAAAGCCGAAGGGTAGTCTGCAGAAAGTTCGAAGGGCAAGTGGACCGTTCAAGAAAGCCGAAGGGCACTTCTCAAGAAGTTCAAAGGGCAAGTGGGCCGTTCAAGAAAGCTGAAGGGTAGTCTACAGAAAAGTCGAAGGGCATGAGGACGTTTCCAAGGATTTCGAAGGACAATTTGTCGCGTAAATTGTCTCGAAGAATTAAGTCGGGAAAATAGCTCGAAGAGAAAAGTCTTGAAGAAAATAACCCGAGGAAAATAACTTGGACAAAAAGCCAGCAAAAATTGTCCCGAAGGGAACATGTTAAAGTTTGAGCAAGTCTGAAGAGATCAACGAAGGGGGAGCATCTCAAAGACATTGAAAGAAGCGAGATGAAGTCAACATGTCAAAGGTTAATCTCACAATCTAAGGGGTTTTGTCCTTAAATGCACTTGTAAGCGATTGCTACAAGGTGATTTTGGATTATGCAGTTTAAGGGGTTTCGTCCTTAAATGCACTTGTAAGCGATTGCTTATATATGATTAAATATTTAATTCATAATTCGATTGGATGCCTTTCCTTATCACCAAATGTTGAATATAAATACCTTCACAGTGTTTCACCAAATGACATGTGTCCTCCAAAGATTGTGACCTTTCGTCAAACGACATGTCTTGTCCAAAGATTGTGACCGTTTGTCAAATGAATGCTAACTAATAATTAATTAATTAATAAATAATTAATGTTGTTGAAGGACTACTGTTTAATGTGGCAATCCCTTAATTAATTGCTGTTAGGAATATTTTACAATGGCGATTCCTTAGTAAAGTGTAGTGCTCCTCTTAATTGCAACGATTTGTTCTAGACAACGATTTCCTCATTTAATTACAACGATCTCCATCTTGGGGATATTACAGACCTCCCTTCCTCAAATTGCTTGTCTTCAAGCAATAGAATTAATTACAACATTCAATGTTGTATCTGTTATTGGCCATCTCACAAATGTGATCAAATACTGTAAGATAAAAACATTCGTATTGGGAGCCATCAAAATGTCAGGGGATTTTGTATATTTTTTCCATGAGAAGATCTTATAAATAACCAACACTCTATAATCTGTAGTTTTCTCATTTTTACTCAATAGCGAAGAGTAACAATAAAAATATGAATAACTTATATCAATTGAAAGGTAGATGACAGGGGTACTTTGGGCCGTATAACCATGAACAAATTTGATGTGATCAGTAACCATTTTAGCCACCAATGCTAACCACGCACACCACGTAAGAGAGTATCCATCTCATTTTATGTGAACACTTACAAAGTTGAAATAGGAAGCACTTGATTAAATCCTGTTCACAAGGACTCAATTTGCCACATGATTCCTATCTTAATAGTTGCATCCACAGCTAATGAAACATATTCATCGAGGTTATCCATGCTAACCAAGATGTTGCTCCCCCCTGGTTTGAAGGTATAGTTAGAGAAACCAAGAAGAGTGAAATCAATGCAAAGGTCTTCAATTCATGCTCCATGGTAATGTAAACATGATATTTCCTCTCTCTTATCACTTGGAATAGATTCCAAGAATTTACTTTGATGGACAAGAGCTTCCATTTCTTGCAATGTTGTTCCAAGTTCAAGATCAAAGGATTTAATATCATATAAATCAAGCTCCTTTCCAAGAACAAATTTATAAAAAGCTGTTGAAACAAGCAAATCCAGAAGTCGGCCATCTTGAAGAGTTTTATCCATTAGACGTCCAAGAAGACAAAAATTCTTTATCACCTTCAAAAATTTGCTTCCACTAGAAGAATCTATATGAGGTGGGTAAGGACAAGGAAATAATCCATGAGATGTTTAAACAAACTCTCCATTTTGAACAACATCCCCAGTTATAGTGGACGACAAATTTGTTCTCCACATGCCAAATGCAGTACTTTGCAATTCATGACTGATAAGTGTGTAGAACTCAAGAGTTGGACCTAGACCAGTGCCAACTTCATTATAGTATTCAACTTCAAAAACAATCTTTTGGCCACAAACACAATAATTTGTTAGTAAAATTCATGAAACACCACCTTGCCAATAATTTTTAATCTTCACACTTTGCCTTATCTCCTCATGCCCAAAAGTTTGAGTTCTAAGTAGCCTACCTTCGTCACTTAAAAATCCAACCACAATGCGAGGAACTCTACTTACAAATGATTGAATCCAATACTTCAATAGATTATTCTTTTCAAACCGCTCTACTGCTCTTCTACTAGATAAATCACGGCTAGTTTTCAAATCAACATAATATTTTCTGCCATCCGTTATGTTCTTATCATAGGAATCCATTTGAGCAGCCATGATGATCCTATGAGCACCCAGTTTTGTTTTGATTAATGCGCAATACTCAACATTTGCATCTATTGTATGGTCATTCCCACCATCATTTGGATCTTTTGTGGCGAGGTGCTTAAAATAATAGTCCCAATAATTTCTTTTGTTGTCCATTTGACTTACACTTCTTGGCCTTTTAGCTGGCAAGTCAATTATATAAATAGTGTTTGCTTTCATGTGGACACCCATCTCCCATGCATTAGACTTATTGTAGTCAGTTTCTAAGATCTTTTTTAGGCTGTTTCTAAGGGTTACATAATGAATATTATCCAGATTTATGTTACTGTTTCTTATGCAACCGATCATATCACCGAATGATGCCATGTCTTTATCATCTCTTTTCTCAATAAATGTCCCAATGCCTTGATTGAGGTCTACTTTTGCGGATTCTCCTCCTCCTAGAAGTACTATACCACGACTAAAACTCCTCAAGCACCTGTCAACATAATATACATTCCCATCTGGGGCTCTATTGTAGTTACCAATCTTTGCTATAGCAACAAATTATTTTGGGTGACGAAATATATAATCACTTCCAGAGCTAGTGCTGGCATAATGAAGTCTATTTGGTGGAGGAACACCCCTGTCATACAAAGACCGCCCACTTCCATTGTTGGGTTGGCATGAAATGACAGGATAATCGGGTATGGGAAGAGGGCTATCAGCTGATGTATTGTGATACTCTTCATCATCTAAGAAGAATAAACAATCTGTTTCTGTTGCAGATTCTATTTTATCCTCTTCCATTTTAATAATTTCTGCTTCGATGTTACCATTGCTATTGTTGCTGGAACTGTCACTTTTCACCATATTATTTGTTTTTGTTTCCTCGTGACCACCACTTCTGTTACTAAAACCATCATCTTTCATCTTAGTATCTGTTTCTTCTTCCTTACTGCCATTCCCAACAGGAGTTATATTCACTATTGATTTGTTTATTCCTTTCTTCTACGACCTCTTGAAGATTGAATTTCTCTGCATATATCGAGATGCCATAACTATGATTCACGAACTCGTCTTCCTCATATTGTCTATTTCCATTCTATGACTCTTTTAACTCCAAAAAGTCTGAAAAAGAGATTTCTTTTCAAATCTCTACTTAAAGAACGTTGTACGACGTGAAACTGTCCATAATTTCCTTATATAGTGACCCCATGGTTCACACGCTGGGAAGAAAAACAACTCTGATACCATTGTAATATTCCAAATCGGAATATTTTACATTAATTTGGATTTTCTGAAATTCCTTTAAATAATATTTTATAAAAAATAAAAATTTAAATAATAATAAAGTCAAATTGGATTAATTGTTTATTTTCGAATATAGATTTCGAATATTATAATGTTACACCACAAGGGGTTTCGTCCTTGGGTTCGATTACAAGGGTTTCCGTCCTTGTATTTGGATTACGCAGTTTAAGGGGTTTCATCCTTAAATGCACTTGTAAGTGGCTGCTTATACATGATTAAATATTTAATTCATAATTTGATGGGATGCCTTTCCTTCTCACCAAATGCTGAATATAAATACCTTCACGGTGTTCCACCAAATGGCATGTCTCCTCCAAAGATTGTGACCTTTCGTCAAACGACATGTCTCTTCCAAAGATTGTGACTGTTCGTCAAATGAATGCTAACTAATAATTAATTAATTAATAAATAATTAATGTTGTTGGATTGATGTTTCGTATGGCGATCCCTTAATTAATTGCTGTTAGGAATATTTTACAATGGCGATTCCTTAGTAAAGTGCAGCGCTCTTAATTGCAATGATTTGTTCTAGACAGTGATTTCGTCATTTAATTACAATGATCTCCATCTTGGAGATATTACAGAGAGAGCATACTGTTTTTTTTGGCAATCCTTTTTGATGCGCTCGACCTTATGTTGCTAAAGACACTTCACCTAGTACTTGGAAGATGAATAATCAAAGATACGTTTCCACTTCCCCTTTGACTGAGCATGAAATGCACTTTTTGTTTGTCCATCACTAGACTTATTTGTCTGTGTCTACCTGTGTTGCTTCTACAACAAATAGGAATTGACTTGATCAAATGTTAGGGTTTGGATTTTTGTGATCAAGTGTAATGCCTCCACGAAAGATTCATATGAGGGTGTCAAATTGCTTAGAACAAGAGCAACTAGGTCGTCATCATCCACTGTTTGTTTATGGTAGTGAGCGGGTCTCAAAGATGTTTCATCCGAAGATGTTTTGACAAGGAACTATCCTTAGTCATCTTTGGGGAAAATAGCAAATTCTCTTGGTACATGACCCATAATTTTTCCAAAGTTGGATACTTGTTTTGAAGACTAGTCCAAAGCACACATGCCACAATGGCATTTCGGACTCTAGGAATCAAATCATCTAAAACAAATAAATTCAACAAGAAAAAACCTCCTTATGATGTTTGTCATAAGTGGCGAAATTCGTAATAGGTCTTGATTCTTTGTTGAGAATAATTTTATCACATTCATGATATTCCACAATTGTTGGAATTTTTATGACTCCAAACATTATAGTTTTACCAATTCACTTTTGTGCGTCTGGCATAACTAAATTTTGAATATTGGCCATGATTCACACAATATTGACCCCTGACCGGAAAATCAATGCAAAAGGGAAATGCAAAGTCTATGATCTGAATTTGTTACATTTTGAATATCAAATTACTTACAATCTGACTACACTTTCAAATATATAGTTGTCAAAATTGCATTGCCATTTTGATCTCCCTTCAAAGCATTTGTTTTTACTTGTAAAATATTCTGGTTCACCATTCTTCCTTCTTTCTTCAAATCGTGTCTGGGTCTTATTCTATGCAATGCATTCTACTTAGGTGTTTAGAAATTGATTACCAAAGCAAAAATGTCAACCCTTCTAGTTTGTGCATACCAAAACGTCAACACTGGACTTTATATTGTGCAAAATCCGTTATGTACATGAAAATTAGAAAATTGGACTGTCTATTCGTGCCCCGGCACAATCTCTTTTCCCGTGCTTTGGACTCAAATCGTCCACTAGAAATAATCATTTGTTCACTAGGCGCTGCATGTCGTCCACCACATTTTTTGTCTTCCTCAATTTGGTCTGATACACCCTTGATTGATCTGCAAAAATGTCTACTCCATGTTTTTGGCTTCCATGGTTTTCAACACATTTTGGAAGGTTCCTTTCATGTCTTCCAATCACCATGATCCACACGATGTGTGGTGACTCAAAACACAACCCACATAGCTTTTGCATTGATGTTTTGCTCCTGGGTTTGTTCCTAGTTTGTCGCTTCCTTTGCAACGAACACGATAAGCCTTCAATTTTTTTTAATTACAACCCATTAAAATATCGTCCTTCGTACCCCAACAATCTTCCTAAGGTTTCCCTGAATGTCTAGTTCTCTTCTTTGTCCCTACCCTATTAGGGCTTCCTCAAAACCCTGCAACTGGTTGATTGTACTTCCTTGAAAAGTTGGCTTTGATGTGAATGTTGGTAAGGATGAAAGAAAGAATGAGATGAAATGGAAGGCACACAACAGACCATCATACTTGTGTGTCTATCTAGCATAAAGAAGTTCCATCAGTTGAGGAGGTTGATAACTAAACATTAGTTTAATAGATAATGATAAGCACACACTTATACTGAGAGGGGGGGGTGAATCAGTATAAGTTAATCTTTTAATTAATAAAACTTAATGAAATTCAATAACCATAATAATACCATTCACACAAGATAACACAATTAAGAGACAAGATTTATGTGGAAACTCTTTCTGGGAATAAAACCACAGTATAAAATTCTCTTACAAAATTTGTAGGCACCAATCCCTACCGCTAAGTACCAACTTAGCAAGAGACACCAATCTCTTTGATATGAGGCAACAACCTCCAAAATAAACAAAGTATTTTGCCTTCTTGAATTTACTCCATCAATGAATGATATACTCATGTAAACTTCTTCACAAAATCTTCCCTTGATAAAATATCATTTTTTTTCTTCTCACATATATATCTCCTTGAATGATTTTCTTACATTTTCATTTGCTCCACGTGATTCCACATGTATTATCTCTCATTGATCACGTTCTTCTCTTTGAATGTTCTCTATATAAATTCTATTCACTTCATTGCTCCACACCTATATCTCCTTCATAAACTATGTGTGCAAATCTTTCACATATATTTCTGCTCTAAATCTGCTCTAATTCGAATGATTTTTCATTGCATTTCTTGCTGTTTTAACTCCCACCTTATCTCCGTTTATACCACTTCAAATGCCTCTTCATTGAGGGGGTGCAATTTCTCCCAAGGGAGACAACTTCTCCAAGGGAGATGCCTCCTTAAAAATGATATTCATTATGGGTCAGCCATAAATAATATTTATTTGCATTAAGAATAAAATATATAATAAGGAATTCTCTCTTATAACTCTCTCATGGGTTGGTTACTTTTCAAATATGTAAATTAGAATATAATGAATGTTTTTAGTAATCCCTTTATAGTCGGCCAACCCTTTCTAATTCATTGTGATAGTAATTTTTCTTATGAAATTAATTATTCTAATCGTGATCGGCCAGCCCATTTATTCTCCTTTGTCTTCATTAAAGATATCTTGATGATAGACCTCCTTTGACATCAATGACAATATTTCTAACAATTTCCCTCTTTGTCATTGATGGCAACCCTGTAAAATAATCTTGTTGAGCTATAGCTCATATGGACCAGCTAGGGCTCGAACCTAGGACCTTCCATTTGCTGCTGAAGTGCTCTACCAACTGAGCTACTAGCCCTTTATGGCCAACCCATCGTCCGGGTATGGCTTATTTCCAACACCCTACCTTAAGCCACACTACATGTTTTTGGGTCTCCTAGCCTGTCTCTGATACCACATGTTGAGCTACAACTCATATGGACCAGCTAGGACTCGAACCTAGGACCTTCCATTTGCTATTGAAGTGCTCTACCAACTGAGCTACTGGCTCCTCTATGGCCAGCCCATCATTGGTTAGGGTGTGGCTTATTTCCAACAAATCTGTGAATGCAACATGAACATAATCCTCCCCCTTATTGTAAGTAATGTCCCCTTTCCTAGACGGTGTTAGTCTATACTTGGTTCCTGTAGACTAACCAACATGGTTAAGGAACTCTTGGAGTGTTCGTTGGATGGTTTTGGACACTTTTGGCTAGAGCTTACTATTTTTAGTAAGTTAGGGTTTTCTGTCCATTTCGGGATTTTCAGTGTTGGAGATGAAGCGTCTTGGCGAGACCTTTCCAACAGTCTATAGATCACTAGATTCCGAGATCATTTGGGCCTCCATTTTAAAGTCCGTAAATTATTAATGTTTATTAATATTGGACTTTGGGTTATAATGGTTAATTTTCCAAAATGAAATATTAATAAAGTCACTATAGTCTATTGTGGAGCACTCACTTTGGGGATTATTAAAAATGACTTTAATTAAATATTACCTCCAAAAAGGTGAATCGACCCTCTTGAGAGAATATAAAAGCGAAAATGAAAAGAGAAAGAATTCATTCATGACAATTACATTTTATGATATTTTTGCTCTGCAAATGAGAAAAAGGGTTTGAATAAACCATCCATGGCTTTTGGAGACGGGAACCTCCATTAGTGGGAGCATTCTGCAGGTGTGAGAGACCACCTAAGGGTGCTTTTGAGCAACCATACTCAGTGGCTGTATTTGTGCTTCATTTTCATGCATTTGGGAGCTTGGAGATCAATCGCAAAGACCATTTTGAGGAGATATCTGAAGTTTCTTGACTCCATAATTATCAGCAGGTGTTGGGGAATGTAATGCAGATTATAGCAGCAATTTTGATGGCTTTTTGATGTGCTTCCAGCCCCATAAACAGGCCGTACCCTTTGCTGTACCTTTCACCTGGCCGTACCAGCACTTCATGCAAGGTCGTGGGCTTCATTGACACACATTTGGAGTTGTTCTTGCATTGTTATCACTTGAAGCAGATAGGGTTCCAGGTCTTGAGCAGATATATGTAATTTCCATAGTGTGAAGACTGAGCTTTAATTTCCAGCTTGCTGTACTTTCATTTCCAGCACTGTATTTGCATGGACAGTGAAATGGGTATGTTTACTTTTTGAAGATCAGCTATTTTCTTCATATGGGTATTTGATGTTATGGTTATTTAGCACATTTCCATTGAAATAGAGCATCTGGGTATCTATTGTTTTCGATATTTGCAAATATATGTATGCATGTGCTTTCTATGTCAAAATGCAAAACACCACAACGCAAGCAGGTTACAACTAAACCACAAAAAACCAAACAGTGAGAAAGAAATCAGACATAGATCAGAAAATATAAAACATAGAACGGGGTGGGTTATTACACAGTAACTCTCCCCCTTTGACATCAATGGCAAAGGGATGTTCATTACTTCCATCTACAAATAGATCATGGGAAACATCCATGTCATCTTCTTCAATGTGCATATATATATATATATTATTGCATCTGCTCATACAAACATCATGGAAACCCATAGGCATTTCTTCTAATGATCAATACTCTCATCTACTTCAATATCCTTCTCTATGCTTGGGTGGCATGCTTCCTCTATAGCTGTCCAAAAATAATTTGGATTATCTTCTTAAATTTAACAAATCAGGTACTTGTTTTGCTATCCATCATTTTCTACGCATCTTACAAGATGTAGAATGCCTTCAACTCTTCCTTCTTTGTCCAAGGCTACTAAATGAAGAGGGTCATCCTTTTGATCTCTTTGTGAGAGTCTTCTCACATTTTTTTTGAATTATTTTGCTCTTGCTTTCTTTTCCAAACTTTTGTAGATTTTCCTTTATGTTTACCAATGCCATCTATTTTCTTGTTCTGTTTGGGAGATTCCTAAACCACTTCTACAAAAAAGTGCTATGTGACCATAGTTATTGCACCTATAACATACAATATCATTTTCATTGTAGTTTGACAAAGGAGCAAATGAGTTGTAGTTTCTATTTGAAAATCCATAAGTCATGTTTTTGTTCCATACATAGTTAATCCTCGCACATACCCTACAATCTGTGGCTTTATGACCAAAGTGATTGTAGAAAAAACGATAACCATAAAAGGATTTCTGGAGCTTGGTCTTATGAGTTTGTCTTGGAGGGAATGATCTTCTAAATATATTTTTCTTGATGGGGATGTTCTTACCTTTGTTGTCTTTGTGAGGAGTGCTAGTTTTCTGAGGAATATTATTCTCTTTCGTAATCTTCTGGTTTTCTGCATAGCCAAGACCAATATTGATGAACGGTGACCTATGGTCATTGATGATGTCATCTAAGATTTCAATACTTTTCTCAAACTTGAGGTTTTTGTTCAACTTAGTGGTTGTTTTCTCTAGTTCCTTCCTCAAGGAAACAATTTTCGACTCTGGCTTCTCACAATTTTCTTCTTTTGTCTTCAATTGGATTCTCACCTCTTCTTCTATCCTTTTCGCCTCCTCTAGTTGAATCTTTAGGCTAATGATAATCTTTTTTAATTCCTCAAGGCTGTGTGACAAATTAACTCTTGAATCACAATCCTCCTTTTCATATTTCTCAAGTTGCAACTTTTGTTTCAAATTCTTTTTCTTAAGCTTCTTGATGTCGCTTAAGGCACAAATAAATTCTTCAAGATCCACTTCTTCATTTTCGACATATTCTTCTTCTTCTGTCTTATCTTTTCCTTCTCTTACACAATTGTCTTCACCTTCCAAGATACCACTCGTTTCTATTTCCATGAAGAGGGTTTCTTCTCTATTACTATTTGAAATACTTTCATTGCTCTCTTCAGATGAGCTACTATCCTTTTTGGAATAGAGGTTTTTCTTGTGCTTATGTAATTTCTTTCCATATCTACCTTGTTTGTAGCTCTTTCTGTATTGATGATGTTTGTACCCTTTCTTTATGTTATGATCTTCATCATCACTACTATCTTTATGTGGACACTTAGTAGCAAAATGTCCTATTTTACCACAATCAAAACATTTGAAAGGTCGCTTATCTTTCTATTTGTCAGATCCTTTTTTAAGCTTTCTAACAAAATGAGCTTCCATTGCATCTGATTCATTACTAGTGTTATAGTTTGATTTAGGGTCTTCATTTTTCACCTTCTTTGAAGCTTTAAAAGCTGCTTCTCATTTTGATGGCTTCTCATTTTCAATCCTCATTTCATATGCTGTGAGGATCCCAAGCAATTCATCAATAGTTTATTCAAGTCCTTCATTTCTTCAATGGCTAAAACTTTTGCATCAAATCTTAATGGAAGTGACCTTAGCACCTTTTGCAAGATCATTGGCTCTTCAACTTTTTCACTAAGTCCTTTGATGGTATTTACAATTTCATCCACACAAAGAAGATAACCCACAACATTTTCTTCATCTTTCATCTTCAAACTCTCAAACTGTCTTCTATGAGTTTGGAGCTTGGCTTTCTTCACCTTGTTATCACCTTCATAGATGTTCTGAAGTTTGTCCCAGATTTCCTTTACGGAGTCACATTGCATTACCTTGACAAATTCTGATTCTGACAGGGCACACAAGGTTGCATTCATGGCTTTTGCATTGTTCTCATTGGCCTTCTTTCCAGCCTGATCTGTTGGTGGAGATGATGGAGCAGTAAACCATTCACTATTTATTGCCAAATGTCAAAGCCAAGAGACATTAGATAAGTTCTCATCCTTATACTCCAAAATGCATAGTTCTTTCCGTCAAACAACGGAGCTCTATTTGTGGCAAAACCTTCTTGTACATGATGACTAGCCATGTGTGCTCTCGAAATCTACTTTCTAACGGTTAGACTGTTTTTGAAGGAACAACTTTGATACCAATTGTTAAGCACACACTTATACTGAGAAGGAGGGTGAATCAGTATAAGTTAATCTTTTACTTAATAACCATGATAGCACCATTCACACAAGATAACACAATTAAAAGACAAGATTTACGTGGAAATCTTTTCTGGGAATAAAACCACAATATAAAATTCTTTTACAAAATTTGTAGGCACCAACCTACTGGAGACACCAATCCCCACTATACAAAGATTTTGTAGGCACCAATCTATAAGAGATACCAATCCCCACCGCTAATCACCAACTTGGCAAGAGACACCAATCTCTTTTGATATGAGGCACCAACCTCCAAAATAAGCAAAGTATTTCGCCTTCTTGAATTTAATCCTTCAATGAATGATATTCATGTAAAGTTCTTCACAAAATCTGCCCTTTATAAAATATCAATTTTTTTCTTTTCACATATATCTCCTTGAATGATCTTCTTACATTTTCATTTGCTCCACTTGATTCCACATTTATTATCTTTCATTGATCACCTTCTCTTTGAATGTTCTCCATATATATTCTATTCACTTCATTGCTCCACACTTATATCTCCTTCATAAAATCTGCTTGCAAATCTTTCACATATATTTCTGCTCTAAATTTGCTCTAGATCTGCTCTATTTTAAATGATTTTTCATTGCATTTCTTGTTTTAACTCCCACCTTATCTCCTTTTATACCACTTCAAATGCCTCTTTATTGAGGGGGTCCAATTTCTCCCAAGGGAAATGACTTCTTCAAGGGAGAAGTCTCTTTAAAAAACGACGCTCATTATGGGTCGGCCATGAATAATATTTATTCGCATTAAGAATAAAATATATAATAAATGAATTATCTGTTATAACTTTCTCATGGGTCAGCCACCTTTCAAATATGCAAATTAGAATATAATAAATGATTTTAATAATCCCTTCATGGTCAGCGAACCCTTTCTAATTCATTGTGATAGTAATTTTGCTTATGACATTAATTATTCTAATCATGATCGGCCAACCCATTTATTCGCCTTCGTCTTCAATAAAGATATCGCGATGATAGACCTCCTTTGACATCAATGACAATATTTCTAACAAATAACTAATAGTTCATCAATAACTTTTATAAAATACGGGGGATTGATAGGTATGAAAGGTTGTTTGCTTACCAAGGATGTAGTTCCTCCATTGCTTGAGTGCTTGAATCAATGCATATTGTATGTGTTGTGGTTTTGTTTTGCTGCAGAAAGTGTTCATATGTGGTATGCAATGGGGTGGCTTCTCATATTAAGAACAATACGTATAGTATTGTTGTTCACTCCAATCTGCTCCTTACCATGAGACACCCATGCGATTGGGCATTCCTTGGAAAGGGGAAGGTTGAGACAACTACGGACTTTTGTCCTCCATTTTAGGACTGATCTGGGATCAACCCAGGGCATGGCTACGGGTATTGGACTTCACAAATGGAGTCTGCGTGAATAGTCTCCAAGAGATGCACTATTAGCACCGGAAGTTCGATACACTTATGCTTCACACAGTTTAAATTCAACGATGAATACTTGAATGTTGGGATTATTCTTTCTAAACACAAGGGGAATGGGGCATTTCAGAACCACTAAATAAATACCAAAAGAGAGGGCAGGGTAAGGTAGAAAAAGATGCTTCCAAGTCTAAAATGGGATCAATGTAATGGTCATTGAACTAAGTGATTGCCACAATTATACCACTATAGACCGAGTTTCACTAAAGTTTTACCTCCAAGAACATATAGTGGGGAGAGTTTAAAGAAAACGAGAGTATGCATTCAATGTGAGTTCCTACTAAAGTTTAGTACTAGAGGTTTATTGTCAAAAACACATAAATGCCATATGAAAATTTGCAGCTAAGCACACAAATGATCAACACGTACCAGAAAAAAAGGAACGAAATAACTCGCATAGAGAATATAATAGCTAAGCACATCATAATCACCGTATACATAAAATGACAAAGTATTAATCTAATTAACATAGCATAGTTGATCATTTAAACATGAAGATGAAAGAAAATTGAACATAGAAGAGACCCTTTTGCAGAAACAAAAATTGTGTTCATTAAAAGAGTGAAAAACTGTTACAATAATCAATTTAGGCCGTTGTTACAGTCTAGAGTGCAGAGGGAGATGCAAGTGAAATCCTGGCAATAATCCAACAACACTTTTGAGCAATTTTTGGTCAACCCTAAAATACAATACGGGTCTTATATAAATAGATGAGGATTGGGGCTCAGCTTTAAAAAGCACGAGGATTCCATCTTGGGCCATGATGGCCACTAATTGCAGTTACAACCATATTTCAAAATTTGAATCAAAAGAAAATCCCAAAAAACCTGCAACAAATTTGTGGGGACCACTTCTAAACATGCGGAGGCGGTTATGAGGGGCCGACTCCCAACTGCTTCGATTGGGCACTCCTGGATTCCAACATGGCTACCACAAAGTTGAACTCTTTGTCTAACTTGGCCAAGATCATTGGAGGCTCCTTGAAGATCACCTCTGCCTGAGTTACCAGTCTCTGAGAGATCTAGAAAGTTGCTTCCATCTAGGCATGGACTCTCGAGACTTGGTTGATGCTCGCAGTTGACTGAGTTGACAAGTCTAGCGCTACCCGGGCTCCTTGGTTTGCCTTGGCCACTTTCTCCCTCATAACTTGGTTGACGTGACCCAGGTGGACTCCAAATTCCCCTTGGTCGAGTAGAGTGCCATCCAGGTGGAATAACACAAAGATGTTGACCTCTCATAAGTAGGCCAATATTTTCTTCTCGCCTTCTTCCAAGGGTTTTGTAGCAGTGCGGGCCAAGGCTAGCCACTCCATCATCGTTCTCATATTCCTGGCAGAAGGTTGGTACAACCCCAAGTCTGAGGTTGGCATCAATTTGAGATTTGGGAACATCCCCTTTTTGACCACTACTTGCAGCGTCCGACACTCCTTGTCAATCTCTGTGATTCTTCCCATGTAGGCCTGCATCCTCTAAATAATTGCATCGGTCTTGACTTAAGTCCCCACTACTTTCCCAAGGATTGAGAAAAGCAATAGGAGGGCATCCTTGACCTACCCAATTAATCCGACTGGGAACATGCTCTTCACTTGGGCCTCTAGAGTCCGGACTTGTCTTTGCATGTCCTCGAGGAGTTTCTCGAACATGTCATGGGTAGCTTGGAGGACAGATAGTGGGTCCTTGGCCATCGTCTCTTTTCCAGTAGTTGTCCTCACCTTGGTGAGGCAAAACATAACTTGATGGGTTTGCCATATCATTGGGTTCCCCTCCTAGACAAACCTTTGAGTGAGCGTCCTCTTCATGCTTCGGGAGGCTTTAACAAAACTCCATTGCACATCCAAGTCGCCCTGGACATCCATCTGTGGTGCCTGTGACCTTGGGAGGTGTGGTTGAAATGGTGGTGAAGGTCGGAGGATGAGGTGGAGGGGAGATGGAGGAAGTGGAAGGAGTGAAAGAGGAAAGGAGTGGAGGCGGAGGGGGCATGGGGGCGAAAGGAGGGAGAATGAAAGGGGAGGCCCACGGGAACATTCGAGCTCGCTATTGTTCTTGGGTGAGGTTCACCTGAGGCGAGATTGCCCTCGGGAATGGATTGTGGAACAATAGAGACGAGATAAGTTAGTTGAAGGTGAAGCTAGTGGGGCCTTGGGTAAGGGAGAGAGGGGGCCAGGGAGCCAATCTCTGGGCTGCTACTATTGGGGTTGGAGGAGTCATTGAGACCTGTGAAGGAGGTGAAGTTGGAAATGAAGGCTTTCATGTTGGAGCTGAAGGATGGATCGCCTTCTGTTCCTTCTTCAGCGTCTTCCCTGTGTTGGCTCCGGGTGTTGCGGTGAGACAGTCTGACTGTGACGACGAGGGTTTAGGGGTTGGGTGGAGGACTTGGAGCCACAGAGGGGAGCGCTAGGCTAACTAGATTGGGGACTGGGAGGGTCTCTGCTAGAGGCGGTAGGCGCCCAAACGCTATAATCACACCTGTTGTTGAAGGTATGCCCAAGGGAGGCACCGGGAGGACTCCAGGCTGTTAGATGAGCAGGGCGGAATGGAATGGGGAAGTGAGGACACTCGAAAGTGCCGAGGCTAAAGATACTTGGGTGAAAGATGGAGGGAAAGCAATGGGAAACAGAGGAGGAGATGGAGGCGAACTAGTGGGTGCCGGAATAGGGAGTTGGAACGCGGCAGGAGCAAGGAGTGGAAGGAAAACGAGATAGGAGATGGAGGAGTGAGCGAGGGAACTTGGATGGGTGCTTGCTGAGTGCTTCGATCGGGGCTCGCTCTCAAGCTATCGACCGTGTCAAATCTCAGAGGCTGCAGTGCTGGTGATTGAGCGCGCTATGGTTGGGAAGCTTGGCACTATGTAGTCTAGGCCCGACTTTGTCGGGGCTTAGTCATTGGTGTTGTCGGAGGAGGCGGAACTTGAGGAGTTGGGGTCACTGGAGGAGGTGGAGGCGGAGGTAGAGCTTGAGGAGCCGGGGCCACTGAAGGATGTGGAGTGAAAGCTGGGGCTGGAGCTTGAGGAGGAGAAGGTGGTGGGATTCCTATCAAGATTTTTCGAAAGATGGCCAAAGTTGTTGGAGTCGGGTCCTCCATAGTCCGAGCAGGAGTTGGAGGGGTTGTCGAGAGGCCTCCCTAAGCCTTCTTCCCTTTCTTCTTCGTCTTCGTTGCTATTCGGGATAACACCTCCGGATCATTGGTGGCGTTCAGATAAAGCTCATCATCGTCCTCGGATTGGTCGCTGTAGTTGATGTTGAGCCAAGTTGAATACTATGCCAAGTGGGCTCGAATCACCCCTTTAGGGTCCTACTACCGAATTTGCATTTTGCGAGGGCGAAGGAGTCTTGCATGGCTGCTATCTTTTGTATGGAGGGAAAGTCCCTGTAGATGTGCCCCTGTATGGTGATCAGGAGGGCAGGGCACGCCTTTTGTTGACGTACGTAGAAGTCAAATATGTCATTCACCAGTTGATAGATGATCTCTTGCTCTGCTAGGTGGTTAGGCACATAGTATGGTAGGGGTAGGGAATCTTGGAGGAATCCCGCTATTCGGATCATTGTCATTTTTAAACAGCTAGTAGTCCTCAATGGCTGTGATGGAGTCTTGGATTATCTTTGAGAACTGGGGCATGGGAGCTTATTGATCCCTAGGTACACTACTAGGTAGAAGTGGTCTCAGACATCCCAGACATGTTGGTGGCCATAGAGCTTGAAGAAAACCACATAGACAGTTGGGCCACTAGGAACCCACACAAGAAAGGTTGATGGGTTGAATGAGAGCGTCCCATAGATGGCGTTGAGCAGGTAGCTCATCATTTCGAAGTCCCCCTATTTCGGGCATCTGCAATGGCGTGGACCGACTTGAAGTTGATCAAGCCTCCAATGTCTGGGGTGTCGCAGTGAGACAGGATCATGTGCAGCAGGGGCACCCACAACTCATTGACATGGTGGTAGTCCGAGTTCTTGAATAACCGGTTCAATAGGATCATGCCTACTCGGACCTCCTCTTGAAAGGTGCGGACCATGTAGGCATTGATCTTTTCTTTGTTGACCCATTTGGAGTCGGGGTTCTTGACCCAGTCATGGAGGACGTCATAGATTTGGTGATCGTTCATCCAGATTGACACTGCCGTTGCATCATATGAGAATGAGAAGTCAGGGAAGGAGTAATACGCCTTGAAGGCGTTCCTGGATATGTTAGCAATTTGGTACCGAGAGGTGGGTGAACACACCCAATCATTAACAACATCTTGCACGCGGATGGCCTTGTGGAAGATGTTGCCCAATAGGTTGGTGCAAGGGAACGCCTCTGGTTTCGCTGTGGCTTTATGAAGTCCGCATCTTTTGTAGGACCGAAGGGCATCCTTGTATTCATCCAGCTGGTCATCGACATCGGCATAATCCTTGGGGACTTGCTCAATTACTTTGAATATGTCATTGTAGTGCTTGTACCTAGTTAAATCAACAGGGAAAGTGGTGTCTCGATACTCGAGATATGCCTTCGGGGTGGAGGATGTAGTGGCCATTAGAAAAGGACAATAGAGAAATTAGGAAGCTTTTGGGCATCAAAGGCGCAGGATACAAGGGTTCTAAGTAAATTTGAAAGCAAGGAGTTCGAGATTTCTTCTAAGGCAGCAATGGTAACCGTTAATGGGCCTCCTTTGGGTTTTAAAGCTTATGCACATATCTCCTTGCATTAATGGCATTTGGCAGTTCACTTGTGAATTTGAAATTGAGTTTGTGGCTGGATTTTCTCCTTTTTATTTCCAAACCTAGAATTGAATTTGGAGTTTATGATCCTTCTCTGCCAATTGGATATAGCAATGGCGATGGGATGTTTTCAAAACTATCCAAACAGGTCCAGCTTCGCATTCTGTTAATGCCTAGTGCATGGTAGGCATGCAGTCACATCTCTTAGAGGCCCCTCATCCAATTCTTGCTTTCTAATAGGTGTCATCAATCTATTGGTCCTCCCATTAACGATTAGCACCTAGGCATGATCCATACTGCATGTCATTCCCATAAATTGGGTGATGTGTCACCCAAGGACACATGGTGCACCCCAATTGTCCTTGGTTAACCACTCATACTTCATTCTGAGCTTCCTAGGTCACAAGTGGCAACTAGCTAATCTTTGCACTAGGTGACATGGCAGCTTCTCATTGGGCCGAGCTCTCCTAGGATTTGACATCTTTGACAGGTCTGGGGGACTGGCCTTTCTAATTCCAAATGATGTGGCAGCGTCCCATTGGGTTGGGCTGTCCCGGGGTTTGACATCTCTGACAGGTCTGTGGGACTGGTCTTTTTGACTCCAAATGATGTGGCAACTTTCCATTGGGTCAGGCTCTCCTGGGCTTTGACATCTATGACAGGTTCGGAAGGCTGGCCTTTCTGACTTCAAATGATGTGGCAACTTCTCATTGGGTTGGGCTCTCCCGGGCTCTGACATCTTTGATAGGTTTGGGGGATTGGCCTCTCTGATTCCAGATGACGTGACAACTTCTCATTGGGTTGGGCTCTCTCGAGCTTTGACATCTTTGACAGGTCCGGGGGATTGGCTTCTTTGGCTCCAGATGACATGACAACTTCCCATTGGGTCGGGCTCTCCTAGATTTCACAAAACGACGAAGTAAGAAAGACAAAAAGAAAACGATTCATTAAAGCTTACCTGCCAGACATGGAGAACTCGATTTGCGATGGAGGATAATGAGTTTGTTGCTTTGAGAAGGGAACCAGACTCTAGGAACATCTCCTTGTGAAAATCAACCTGCAAAGTATGATATGCTAAAAGCAAACAAACACTACTTTGTTGTTTTTAGACAAGTTAAAAAAAAAGGTTTGTTACTGCTTGAAGAAAATCAAGGCAATGTATATTCTTAGGTTTTGAGTAGGTGTCGCCGACGAGAACAAAAGGGAGAACTCTGAAGCTCTGGTTTGTGAAATTTTCAGAGGGGTCCCCCATTTTGGAGAAAAGGGGGCATGTTGGCCACAACAAGTATAATCTTATGCATTTGTTTCTATCTCAAAGGGATGATGCAAATTAGGGAGAGCAAGCACTAGAATTGAGCAGTGGGCATCCTTGAGATGCTGAAATGCTTTAGTTTCTGCTGCATTCAATGAGAACTACTCCTGAATGGATATTTGATGAAGTTGTTTGCCAATTCGAGAGATATTTCAGATAGAATTTCTACAGAGATTGATACAAATTTTCAGATCTGTAGTATCGGATGGAGTTGGCCAATCCTCGAGGACTTAACTTTTTTTAGATATGCATGTACACCGTTGTGGTGCATAACAAAAATAAAATACTAAATGAAAGTTCCCAAAAAAAAAATTCTTCATTTTGTTCTTCAATTTATGTTTCCACAAAAAATCAAGATCAATCCGATTATGTTTGACATGGTCCTCCTAGCTGCTACCATAGAACAGTATGTCAACCAGATATACTACTGTGAATTTCCTCAAATTCGGGAAAAATATATCATTGATTAATCTCATAGATGTTATTGGAGCATTAGTAAGACAAAAAGACATAACTAGAAACTTATAAAGACCATATTTTATTTTGAGACGTTTTTTCCAAATATTTCAATGCTCCATATGTACTTCCTGATATCAGAAACTAGATCAATTTTACAGAAATATTTGGTACCTTAATATTTCTCTATTGTAATTGGTTGTATTCTCAAGTCCCATTGACCTACTTTTGGTCATTCATGGACATGAATATAATTTCTTTCTTTCTTTCTATGAGATTATTGATCCTAGGTAGTGGGTAGTAATTTTTCATGGTTATCTTGTTCAATGCTCTATAATCTGAGAACCATCTCCATTCGTTTTGTTCTTTCTTGGGTACAATTAGAGCTGGAGAACCACAAAGAGAAGTGCTAGGACAGATCTTATTTTCTTCAAGCCATTTTTGGAACTGCTCTTTCAATAGATGTGGTTCAAATGTACTTAAGGAGTGAAGAACCTGGAACCAAGTCAAGGCTGTAGAAACGGTGTTAAAATGAGGCAATTCTGCAGGTTCCTTAAAAAATATGAATATGCATCAATGTTAATGTGAATACCTGAAGGAGACATCTTCCCTGTGTCATCTTCTTTTGCTTGGTGAACAACACAGTGTCAAGCATAGTTACCAAGTTCAGGAATTCAGATTCATACAGGAGGGGAGAGATTTTAAAACTCTGGAAATCCAGAAAATGTTCAGAAAGTCTTCGTTCAGAAAATAAGTGTGCATTTGTGTGTGTGTGAAAATATTGTATAACTTTAACATTTGTATAATTTTAATTGTTGGGCTGAAAAGATCGTCCTTTTAAACATTAGTTTGCAGAGAAATGGAATTTTAATTTATAAAAAAGAAAAGTTAACAATAATTGTGATCTGTAATCAACATGGACATTCCATTGTATGATTCACTAAACATGGCTTACTTTCCATATGTGTCGTTCCCAAGTTCTATGCTATTGGAACAACACCTAATGTGCTGCAACTTGATGTTTTCCAGCTCTTTTGACTGTTATCTACGGCATACAACTGCCTTTGCAACCCTTCACATGCATACCTACTTGTTACATACATTGCATATGATGCTACTACTCAATACATGACTGAAATTCAAATGCTTGTACAGTAGTTCACAATGAATATGAAGTTCTTTAGCTTCAAGATAATCAATTTAATTCCTATCTGCTGTCATTTAATCAATTTAACTCCTATCTGCTGTCATAAACAAGTGCTCTGTTTCTGCTCATGCATTCAACTGATTGCTATGCTCTCCCTTAAGTGTTTTATTTAGTAGATTAGTTGCAATAATTATAAGTATACAAGTATTGAATCAAAACACAACAAAGAGACACACACAAGAATTACCTTGAAGAAATTCAATTTGGGAAAACTCCAGAAGAGTGAAGCCATGGTTCCTCATGCCCACTATCTTCTTTTGTGGTTTACGAGTTTACTTCCTTCGTGAGGCCTTCAAGGACACCACCATATATCAAAGCATCCTCCACTTGCAATGTGCTTCACAATTTACTGTGGATAACTTGCTTCCATAGCAAGAGTGACTGCTGCACTCAACTGTCTCAGCTGTTTAGCCTTCAAATGCACTTTGCACTGCACTCAAGTGAACTCTCATCCACTCAACTGCGCATAGTTCTTCTTGATTGCCTTCCATGAACTCCCACGGGCTTATTTAACCCTTGTAACATTCCCTAGGCTCGAACGAGAAGCCTGAAGGTTAGAAAAGTGAAGCCTAACAACTCTTTGTTCTTTCATCTTACTGTGCATTGCATGTGGGCAAAACCACCGCTTAATGTGGGTTGAAACTGCAGCAACAATTATGTAACCACCACTTAAGGTCGCATAACTGCCATGGTAGTTACGTGACTGCCACCTGTCTTAACTGACGGTTTCACAACCATGAAAAGTCTAAATTCCGGAGGCCATAAATATTGCATACAAACTCAAAATCACATGCCGTTTTTTGTAAACTAAATAACTTTTCGAGAGGAACCCAAATATCTACTCTAAAAGTACTTTTGATGCCAATCATATGCTGTTTCAGCCTTATAGTAGAAATTAGCTGTTTTTCAGGACTTGGCTCATTGCGGATACTTCTTAATCCTTAACAATCAGTCATTTTGACCAACTGAATTTGATGATCAACTTGATCCGATTTTTGAATCATACTTCCCAAATTTGAAGGCCTTTCGGTCCCACAAACGCTTTATAATAAAAAGATAAGGATTTGCCTTCTATGTTCTCAAATGGGATACCTGTTCTTCATCATCCTCTTGGGCTGTTCATTGTTCCTTTCTCTTGGAGAGTGATTTCCCAACATGCAACCTACAAAACCATGTTGGTTAAGAGTCCATGACTCATCTAATATTTGCCAATTGACCCTCTTGCACTCAGTGCCTTGGTTTGCCTCTTGTCTTGCTGTTTGCTTCCTCTTAGCCCCTTTTCTGCAATACACATGCTTGAAGGCTAGGGTGAAGTCCTCCCTTAGGAGACGCTTATACAACATCCTCATTTCTGTTGACATTCTTTCAATAAGTGAAGAAAACATATTGTATATTATAAGTGCATTACAATAAATTACCACTTATACAAATCGCCCTCATCTTGGGTCTTACAATTCCACAAATGCAACATACGTAGATTGGAAATACAATTCCATTTACAAAGTTACCTTTATCATGCAACTCAAAGTTTGCATTGAAACACATGCAATATATATTGAATGAAACACATTCAATAAAGTAACATTGATGCCAAAACACACATCTATCAAAACCAACAGTCTTATTGTGGAGTGCTACTCACCACGGGTGCATTTCTCACCTTGTATCAATGATCTGATGTCATACCACTTCTTCTTCCTCATGGAAGAACACTTTGGGTTCACGAGTATTCAAGTGATTGCTATGCTATTCCTTAAGTGTTTAGATAGTAGATTAGTTGCAAGAATTAGAAGTATGCAAGTAATGAATCAGAACACAACAACAAAGCGAGACGTACACAAGAATTACCCCAAAGAAACCCAGATCGGGAAAACTCTAGAAGAGTGAAGCCATGCTTCCTCATCTCCACTATTTTCTTTTGAATTTTACAAGTTTACTGCCTTCTTGAGGTCTTCAAGGACACCAACATCTATCAAAGCATCCTCCACTTGTTATGCTCTCTTCAATTTACTATGGATAACTTACTTCCTCAGCAAGAATGACTACTGCACTCAACCATCTCATCTGTGCAGCTTTCAGCTGCACTCTGCTTTACACTTGACTAAACTCCCATCCACTCAATTGTGCTTGACTGCCTTCTATGAACCCCAGTGGGCTCATTTAACCCTTGCAACATTCCCTAGGATCAAATAAGAATCCCAAAGGCCAGAAAAGTGGAGGCCAACTACTTTGTCCCTTCATCTCATTGTGTGTTGCATTCAGGTGATACTGCCATATAATGCAGGGAAAACCTGATGGGGCAGTTATGTAACTGCCACCAACCATGAAAAGTCCTCTAACTTACGGAGGCCATAATGTGTGCATATGAACTCGAAATCACATGCCCTCTTTGTAAAACTTGCATAAATTTTTGAGAGTGACCCAAATATGAACTCTCAAAGAACTTTTGATGCCACCCATATGCTGTTACGGCATGTACACCCGAAACTTGCTGTTTTTTAGGACTTCGCGTGTTGCATATACTTCTTAATTCTTGTTAACAGTCAGGCATCTTTACCATCTGAATTTGATGATCAATTTGATCCAATTTTTGGATCAAAATGTCCAGATCAAAAGGGACTGATTTGGTAGATCTGAAAAATCCAGATCCGACAGGATTTGGGTTAGATCTGGTAGTATTTGGCAAATTTTGCATTAAGAACTTATTCATATTGACTTGTTCGATTCCATGTTTTTCAGAAAGTAATGGAAAGTTGGGAAAAGAATAAGAGGTGAGTTTGTGCACTTTACCATCCTTCTGAGTTCTGTTGGCGGGACAGTTTTATTCCAGTGGAAATTTTTGTTTTGTTTTGGATTTTAATTGTACTAATGAACAATAAATAAAGTCTAACATTGTAAGGAATAATATGTTGTAGTAATTGATTTTAACATTGTAAAGAATAATAAATCTTCTACATCTTCCTAGTCTTGTGGAAACCCGAGTCTCTTATTTTGTGCTTTAAATTTTGTTATTTTGTCTTTCCCGCCAATGAAGATATGGTTATACATCCAGCTAATGATTTTATCTTCTATGCTTTGTTTTCATTGTCATCACTGACTGCCTGATTGTTCAAACACAAATCAACTATGGAATGATTTTCTGATTAACATACTACGTTAAAAACTTTCACTTTTGTGAGGACTTCATCAGGAGATTTTATTAATTAATATTCCCACCCTCTGATATTCAGACATCGATTTTTGTAGGGGCAACCCCTAAGGGAGTTCTTAAGGTTATGGGGGTGCAAGGGCTTACCATCTATCATGTTAAAAGCCATTTGCAGGTTGGTAAAATTCAGTTTTTGATGTCTTTCTTAGCGTACAATGGCTTTATATCTCTGCATTTATGTTTGCATGTTTAGACAATTTTGTTTGTCTGAAAATATCTCTGATCTACTACAGAAATATCGATTAGCAAAGTACATTCCGGAGTCTCTAGAAGGTAAACAGTGTTTATACTTAAAGCTGTACATTATAAACATTTATAGTTGAATGTTGTAGTGGTTCTTATAAAAGTTTCAACCCTGTATAACAGGAGGAAAATCTGATAAGAAAAAGGACAGCGAGCTAGTTTCAAATTTGGAAGCTACATCGTAAGTTAAATCTATACTTGTAAAGTTTATAAGATTGCATTATTCTTGTTTGATTTCTCCAGGACATATAATAAAGAAACCCTGTGCAGTGCAAAATTGCAGCTTAATTCTGTACAATTTTGGGCAGAATTAATCAGCTTGCCCATATAGAACAACGTTTAAGCATTTAACATGCTCTCTGAATCTATGATATTTATCAGGCATAACATTTTTTGGTTCCCGACTCTGACTGGGACTTCCAAATGCTATATACATGCTTGATAGGACCACTGATATTAAACATTGTGGAAAGCTATAAATTCCTCTGTTTAGGGTGCGTCAGACACAAAAACAAGTTGATTCCTCCTGGAATAGTGCACACCCTAAAGAATAAAATCATTGTTTTATTGTTGAAATTTGGGACTTTAGATTCAGCCATAATTACTACCTTAAACTTTAAAGGAGCATTGTTTTAACCATTAACCAGGAGCTTTTATACTAATTTTTAACTACATGATACCTACAATCCATCCATCTTGTGTAACTTCAGTAAGGTATTACATTACTTTTTGACTGGTTAATATAATTATTAATGATATTCTTATTCCTATATCCCATTTGTTATTACTATAACTGCATTCATAAAGCCTATATGCATGGCCTTGCTATGTTATATAAGCACTTTGCAGGGAGTTCCTATTTTGTGATAGTCTCTGCCTCTCGTAGGGAATGTGAAAGCCTCAACAATTATGATAAAGAGATATATGGAAAATTCAAGTGTGTTGCCCTTTAATCCTCCTCAAGTGAAACATAGGAGATCAAATCAGATTATTTCTTGATTGGGTTGAAGTGAATGGCTAGTTGCTTTGATCCATGGATTAGTTTGTCCAATTGCAAATAGGATGAGGATAATTAATGTCAAATGGCACCCACTATGAAAGGCCCAGGGTCTGGTTTGGTGATGATTGTATCTGATAGAAGAACTCATTGTCAAGATATTTTAATCTTGACTTGTGGATATTTTTAGAAATGGATATTGTGAGAGATGCATGCTATCTCAAAAATTTCATAGTTGCCCATATTCTGTTTTCATACTGGTTTGTGTTGAGCTCAACTTCAATGTTTATTGACGTAGAATTTCTCCCATTTTCTATGATTAAGCAGGTGGTTCTTACCTATCACAATGTACCAAAGCGATTCGTGTGTCATACTTCAAGTTAATATTGAGCTTATTGATTACAAGGGCACTCATGGTATCCACAAAATCTCCGAGTGTTTGTGTTTTTTGATTTTTCTCTGTGGAGTGAATTCATGTTTGAACCTTATAGTTGGCCTATAAATTTATTTCTTCTATATGGTGTCAGAGCTAGAGAAGCATTGCCCTAGTTTCCAAAGAAGAAGTGCAATGGTTGCTGTTCTTGTGAAGATTCCTTTGAAAAGATTGCTCTGGAATGCTAGCTTGGATTGCACCTTTTATTGTTTATTTTCAGTTCTAGGACAATTTTTTTCTTTTGTATTAGTACCAGAAAGTATATTGCAAGTTCTCAATCTTCCACAGAGTCGATCTTTGGAAAATGGTGTTGGAACCAAGCTTCTTTGTTAGGCCTAAATTCAAAATTGTTTCTAGACAATAGATCTCAATCATTCTGTCCTTTGCAAGAGGTTCAAACTCAGCTTTTGTAAGCCTCTTTTCGCAATCCCATCTGTTTGGCCAATTCTGTCTGTGTGCAACAAGAGCTTGTGGCGAATTACTGTGGGTGATGAACAGGAGCCTACGTCCAGACCCAAAGAATGCTTGGCTGAACACATGTAATGAAGCACATGGTTTACTGGCATGGCATTGTCAGATGAGTTGAGATTCCATAACAGCAAAGAGGTGTCTCGATGTAAGGCTTTTGAAGCTGCTTGAAGATGCATTGTTAAAGACCTATGAAATGTAAGCAACCAATATGACCATCAACTTATGAAGCTTACTCAATATTTGAGACCTGATTTAAGGAGGCAAGACTGCAACTTGAGGACATGGAGTCACAAAGACAGATAAACAACTGATATCTGCAATTTAGAACAATTTTCTAGCTACATGTAGGTATTTGTGTCTTCCTTCTTTTGGAAAATCTATGCTCGGTACTAATATTAAGTAGGTCTCTTTAGATGAATTTTGCGTCTTATTGATTGAGGAGCAACAAGAGTTATCTTTCATGGTTTAAATGAGCTCTAAGAGACTCTTATGTAGCCAAGGGTAACCAAAAAATTGAGAATTGTCAAAAGGACCCCAAACAGGATTCTAGGTCTTCGGAGTCTCTTGATCCTACTTTTTCTAAATAGGCTACTTACCCTAGGTGATCAGTCAGATTATTATTCATTGTTTTTGGCCTTAGTCCTTGAGCTGGTGCATCTACATGTTAACTCTCCTGCAATTGTTTTGTATAACATGTATTCTGAGGATAAGAAAGAAAGGTCCGTAATAAGCACATTTCCAATGAACAATTAATGAATAATGTCACTCTTAAGAGAAGCCATATGGATGGAAATTATGACCTTTAAAACAAAGCTTGGAGTGATGTCCAAGGGCATCAGGATAGTAAATAAATTGAGAAGGCTGTTCTATGCCACCATATGGTCAAATATGCTCAAGAAGCAATTGGAAAGATTTAATAAAAATAAGAAATATAGTTTTTCAAATACCTCATGGTAAATTGGAACAAGACCACATCTCAAGAAAAAATCAGAAAAGAATTTTCATGAAGAAGAAAAGTGAATCTCCTTTGTAGGAATTGTAGTTCTCCAGATGTCTGTCCTAAATTTCAATTTATTCTTTGTTGCATTAGAATATTTCTGGGTTTAAAAATAGTTCATAAGCTCTTTAGAATATTTTGGGAATATGCTCAAGATAGAAGAAATTAAACTGGGTAAAGTGTACTATAATTGCTTTTTTGAGAGATGGAGAATTGGATTAATTGACCCAATGATGATGAATGCTGCATTAGGTGCAAAAATAAAATGGGAATTAATAAGAAATGAGTCAACATTCTGGAGCAATATCATTAAGTATGAATATCAAATAGGGCAAGTAGCAAATAAATCTTTGACAAAGAAATCAAATTAAAAGGGGAGGGCTTAAATATAACACAGCCAAAAGGCATATTTGATTAGAGAAGTTTCTTTGCCACACAATCAAATGGAGAATTTTTTGTTAAAATTCAGAATGGTATAAAAGATAGGAATAACTGTTTGAAATTAGGAAATAGTCTTCCAGATATGAATTTCTTAAATAGGGATAACCTAAGAAGGTAGACTATTTTATAGACAATTAAGAATAGGAGTCGTCAAAACAATGGACGTGATCATGATGAACTTTTTTATAATAATATTCCTAATTTTGCAGAACATTCGGACAAGATCCATTTTCTCCAATGATAGTTGTGAGAGAACAATTGACTTCATATTCGTTCACCCAAGGAGAAAATATAGACCACCGATTAGTTAAAAATGTTGGAATTTATTCAAACTTTTTGGTCTAATAGAAAGTTAACATGGAGCATTGGAGCAAACATTTGGAGGAAAGGGTTATGGTTATAGGGAAACACCTTCACCTAGATCTTGATGCACTATGAAGTGCTTCTAGCTGATAAAAAGATGACACAAATGGGAAGCTCCAAGTAGATGCTCCCTCTGCAATGATTATGAGAAAAGAAAAAGTTATATTTCACAACAATGTGAAATAACCAAAGAATGCTGGGGGAAATTGGAAATACTAATAGAATCAAAACCTACACACTTGAAGTAGATTAAATAGTGTATTATAAACAAAGGACAAGAAATCAAAAAGTTATACTTCACAAACCTATCCACAAACTTCATGGATCCAGTGAAACCTTATCGCACATGTCAAAACCGATTCTCTTTCTCCAATTCTATGGATTTAAGCGATTTGGGAAAATAGAAAAAGTACACCCTGTAACTCTGAAAATTGAAATTAAAAAAATGAAACATCTGAAATGAAGATATAAAATTGAAAATATATATCTAAGTATCCATAGCCTCATAGGCAGTTCATAACTTGTGAAATTCATAGAGCTATTGATTTATGCAATTTTTTGATGAGTATATTAAACTTAACTTCAAATTATTTTATAATTAACAACTTACAACTGAGAAATTTTTAGTTTTTAGTGATCTAGTACTCTTCCTTACTCTTGTATCCCTTTATTTGCCCATAGGGGAGTTCAAATCACAGAAGCCCTACAAATGCAGATGGAGGTTCAGAAACGGTTGCATGAACAACTGGAGGTGAGATTTTTTGAGTTTGCTGATTTGTTTTAGGTTTTGAGATTGGTATTGACTTGCATGTTTGTATTGAATGAAGATTTTGACACATGGAAAGTTCTATACAATTAGAAGGTTATGAACTATGATATCCAATACACTTCTGTACATGGAACATTCTGGTTTTGTAAATAATGGGATTCGTACAATCAATGCATACGAAATTATTGACGGTTTGTTATTTATTTCTTTACAAACAAGGCAAGGGTGTTCATAACATGTAGCTCAAACTATCAAGATCGATTGCAAGTTGGATAGGCTGAAGTCTACTGTTAGATATATCAGATGCTATGCAATATTATTAGAATATAATTATAATATTGTTAGTATACTGTTAGCGTAATATTAGCTAGTTGTTAGTTTGTTAAATTTGGTTGTTTCCTTGATATATAATAGCCATTTTAATTTAGTAGACATGACCTGTGAATTAATCTTGTATGGTATCAGAGCTGAGGCATGAAGCTTCAGAGGCCTGTGATTGTGTGATGCTTAGATTAATTTGTATGTCTTGACTCAGACCTGATAGATGAATGATGTAGAGCCTACAGAGCTAGCAGTGTTTGATGTGACTTTCCAGGCAATAATTCAGAATACCATTGCAATTGGAGTTGAGGAAAGCTGTGGCCTACTGTTTCCAAGCAGAGGTGTTATGGCTAACGGGTGCTAAAGAAGGCATGACAAGAGCAGGAGCTGGTTACTGTGTTGGACGAGAGTAGAGTAGTGGGAGGGTCTTAGATGCCACGGTCTCATACACCTGTAACTGATCTGACCAACGGTGCAAAGATTTCTGATATTAAGTAGGCGTTGTTGTTGCTGAATTCGGTAACTCAGACCAATATGAAGTTGGATAGTTTGATATCTCTGAAGCATCAGAGGAAATTGATTCACAAGATACAAAACTTCTTATCCATATTTTTTTCAAAAGCAAGCAAAAGATAGAATTGGTGCAAGAGGAAAGTAAGGTTTTCCAAATAGAACAAGAGAGAATTTGAAATTGTTTGGAATTATTGCTAGGTGGAGCAAGTATTAAAGGATAATGTTGCACGTGACACACCAGAATAATGAATATTTTAAGGTGTTCTATTCGTGCTGCAAGTGACACTCCAAATTAATGAAGATTTTAAGGTATTTTATTTTGTTCTGATAAAATTTCTAGTAATTTAATTCAAGAAGGCTTCTTGTTATGTTTGGGAAGGGATGTGAAATAAGTTTAAGGGGAGGACATGTTAAGATCTGTGTATGTAGCGGATAAAATGATTATGGGGCCATATGCCAACAAGGATAGGAAATAAAGATAACGTGGTCATGTTTTTTATAGGACATTATAAGAGGATGGATTTTCATAAGATGGTCCATGAATTGCCTATAGAGTGAACTAATTTGGTTCACTTCATTAGTAGATGGGGAGATATATTTATATATTATTTATCAAATTTTTGAAGATGAAGTTGCATGGGATAAATGATGAATAATTGGGTGGAGCATGGAATGACAGTGCATTCATGGATCTGTCAGTATTTGTTTGCTCCATGCCTTGATATGTTATAGTTGGTGTTTTAGTATAAGTTACAATGTACTTGAGTAGTGTTGGAAATTTGAGCAAGGAGACAGTTGATAGTTTTGATATCATGATCCAGAAAGCAGTTTGAGGACTGAAGAATTGTCATTCCCATCTAAGGCAGCATGGAATTGTCATTGATGTCATTGAGATTGAATCCGATCATGCATTAATGCCAAAGGTTGAGTTGAGCAGAGTTGTGGAGTAAATCGGGTTTGTGAAGTGCTTTTACGTATAAAATAAGTAAAGCAGTCTTGAAACTCCGAACTAGTCTAATAAAGTTGGTCGGGTTTATGGAACGACTTTACTTCTTTCATGTTTTAAGTAAAGGTAAAAACCCGAAAGGGTCTAGACGAAGTAATCGGGATTTTGAAGAGGGACTGCTTCTCTCAAGTTGATAAGTCGAGTAATGTCAAAAACCCAAAAGGGTCTAGAAGAGGCAATCGGGATAAGTCAAGAAGGATGAAAAACCCGAAATAGTCTTGAAGAATTCCTTCGAAGGAATTCTTTCAAAAAAAAAAGGCAAGGACAATTCTTTTGGAAAAATTGTCAAGTCCTTTTTGGAAAATTGCCCCTTAACAAAAGTCTGAAGGGTACATTCAGAAAGTTCGAAGAGTATCTTTTGAATGTTTCGAAGGGCAAGTGGACCTTTTCAAAAAGTCGTAAGGGTATATTTTGAATGTTCCGAAGGGCAAGTGGACCTTTTCAAAAAGTCCGAAGAAATGTCACGGAAAAAAAGTCCGAAGAAATGTCTCGAACAAAAAGTCCGAAGAAATGACACGGACAAATAAGTCCGAAGAAATGTCTCGTGGACAAAAAGTCCGAAGAAATGTCTCGAACAAAAAGTCCGAAGAAAAGAAAGTCCGAAGGAGAGAGATAAGTCAGGAAGAAAGTCCGAAAAAGAAGAGCCCGACAAAAAGAGCCTGAAGAATTAAGTCGGGAAAATAGACCAAAACAAAAGTCCCAAACAAAGTTCTCAAAGGACACCCTTCGGATGAAATGGACCATTGCAAAGCTTCTGAAATAGATCATTTGCAATAGTTACGAAGGACATATAGACAAAGGGTAAAGATCGAGCATATCGAGGACAATCGAAAGGAGCGGAAGCGAACCCATCATATAGAAAACAACGAGATGTGAAAAAGGAAGAAAAGAAGCTTGAAGGTTAATGACAAAGCAATAATTAAAATACATGCTGCTTTAAAAGATCAACGGCTCACGCTTGATCGGTGCATTAAATCCAATGGTGCGAAGCCAACCCAGATTACCCTTCAAGTGCACGTGCATTTGACAAGTGTCAAGAGGTCATAAGGAAAGATCCAACAAAGAAAATAACATGAACTTGGCACGACAAAAGAAATAAAAAGCCCGCATTTTATGTGTTCTAACTGTCTGTAAAAGAACAACTAGAACTGGTGATGAACTCGATATATCTTCATGAAGCTCGAGATTAATCAATCTAATTGATCGAGGAAGCAATGCAGTTAAGAACAGTAGAAGTGTAGATGCCAAAGATAGTAAAGACATTTGAACGTTGCCGTTTGAAGCATGAATCGAGACACAAAGTCAAAGTCACATTGAATGCAGATCGGAAGCTTGAACCGGTTAAGAGCAGTTGAAGTGTGAACACTTTAAAGATAGAAAACCCTAAGATGCATTTGTCTATATATGCTACGAACAAAACATATCAAAGTGTCTTTTTGCTGCTGCTGTGATAATAATTAGAATGTTAACTCAAAATTGTCGAGTAAGGACATATGCAGATAGTGTAAAGAGGCAAAGTGAATAAGGTGTGTCAATATAGAAGATATCCAGACACAAAGAGATAGAGGCAGTTAAGACGAGAAGGCACACAGCGTGAAGGTGTGGTTACAAACAAGACTTGTAACAAAAAACTGAACAAGATTATTCTGAATCTTTTTTGTATTTTGAAGTTGTAGCTTCATTTCTCTGATAGATTGGTGCCATTAGAAAAACTGAGTTGGTGCTTAGTTAAGAAGTTGATGCTTCCTTAGAGTGGGTGCTCTTGAATGTAACCAGTGAGGTTTGTTTGTGAGACATCTTTTCTGTGAGGCTGGATTATAACAATAGCTTCTAGTAGCTTTTCTCACCATGATTTTTTCATTTGGGTTCCCACGTAAAAATTTGGTGTTGAGCATTCTTATGTGTGTGTATGATCTCTGTTTTTGTTCTCTACTTTGCATATACATTATGTATCTTGTTTAAAGGTTTTAAGAACCAGGTTTTAACTCATCTACTGATTCACCCCCCTCTCAATAGATAGTGTGTTCAACAATTGGTATCAGAGCACAGGTTCCTTAGGAGAAGCTTAATCGACTTAGGTAAATTGTGGTTAGTGAACACAATGGCCTGCCAAGAAGGATCTTCATCAAACAAGGCTCCTTTGTTCGATGGGTCTAACTATGCTTTTTGGAGCATAAGAATGGAAGCATACTTGTCTTCTCTAGGGTTTGATGTATGGATGTCAGTGGTAAATGGTTATATAGCTTCTATTGATTAGGCGACTAAAAAGGCTTATGAGAACAACGCCAAAGCAAAGAATGCTATTCTTTGTGGGTTGTCAAACTTATGCACTGTCAGAGTGCAAAAGACATTTGGAATAAGTTAAAAAGTATCTATGAAGGAGATGTCAAAGTGAAACAGGCCAAACTGCAAATGCATAAAGGACAGTTTGAAAACTTGAAGATGAATGAAGAAGAGAAGATAGCTGACTATCTCCTCAGGGTAGATGAAAGAGTCAATGCCAAAAGAGGACTTGGAGAAACAATACAAGAATCGACTATTGTCAAGAAGGTTTTGAGATCCCTTCCATCAAGATACAACTCCAAAATTTCAACTATTGAAGAAGCGAGGGATTTGGACAAGCTTACCGTGGACGAACTACATGGAACATTTACAACGTACGAAATGAGGATGGGAAAGACAGATACGGTCAAGAGAGAAGCAACCTTCAAAGTAGTAAAGTCTGCAAAAGAAGAAACCTCTGTGCTCGATTCTGAGGAGACTGATGGTGAAGAAGCAAATTTTGTCAGAAAACTGAAGAGAGGATCAAGTAAGTATAAAGGAAAACTTTCATTCAAGTGTTTTAACTACGTCAAGGTAGGACACTTCACTGCAAAATGTCCATACAATAAGGACAACGCCGAGCAAGTAGAAAATATCAAAAAGGTGAAACCGCATTATGCTAAGAGGAAAAACTTCTTCAAGAACAAAAAGGGGTTATATATAAAAGAAGATAGTGACTTAGTGGGAGAGAGAGTAAAAGTGACAGCTCTGACAATGAGCATGACTATGCCTTTCTAGCTGAGGGAGATGAGTTCCTATTTATGGCAGAAAAATTCACCTCCTTGAATCAAGAACAAAATGAAGATGAAGATTGGGATGAAGGAGAAGGTGAGATTGATCTTGAAAGTGAACTTGTGTGTGCTCTTGAAGAAATTGAAAATCTGAGAAAAAAAACCCAATGCAGAGGAAGCATGAGAAGGAGTTTGAAAAGGCTAATCAAATGATTGTGATGCTAAAAACTCAAGTTGAGGAAGCCAACAGAATAGTAGAAGTCGTCAAGATGGATCTCCAGTCAAAATCCAATGAATGCATGAGACTTGAAGCAAAAGTAGTATCCTTGAGGAAAGAACTTGAGAAGGCAAGAGACCAACTAAACAAAAGCTTAACGCTGACGAAAGGATCAAAAGTTCTTAGTGAACTGATCAGTGCACAAAAGCCTTCAAATGAAAAGTTAGGTCTTGGTTATGATAACGAAAAAAGATCCTCAGCTTGTATATCAATGAACTTGTATGATAACTTCAAGAAAGGAGGAGAAACAAAAGCTATGAATGAGAAGAACAACAAAGAAGCAACGAAGGCAAAGATCAGAAAGAACATAAAGACTAATCCAAGAAAAGATGCAGAAGGATACATCAAAGTGCCAGACCTGAAAAACAGAAGGGTAAAAGTTTTCGGTATACTGCACCAAAGAACGTTATGACCATGGTACTTTCCTTCCTTTTATGGTTATTGTTTTAGCTATAATCAGTTTGGTCATAGGGCTATTGATTGTAGAGTTTTTCTTACTAAATGATTTAATTTTGTTAGTAGAAATTCATTTGCTCCTTTGATAGATTTAAATTCAATATGTTACAATTGCAATAATTCTAGACATATAGCTAAGTATTGTAGAGCTAACATTGCAATGACAAAAAAATATAGTTTAGGCAAAGACAGGTCTTTAAATGAGAATAGAGTTTCAAAGGCCACTCTTAAAGAAAGGAAAAAGGCAGATGAGAGACCTAAAAAGGTGTGAAAAATGAAAGATCAATCCTTGATTGCTCAAACAACATTCCATGCCAAAGAGCAAAACTTGTGGGTCATAGACAGCGGTTGCTCAAAGCATATGATTGGGCACAAGAGCAAATTCACTAGTTTAAGCAAATGCAAGGAAAGGATTGTCAGTCTGGGAGATAACATTGCAGTCATAATTAGAGGTAAAAGAACCTTGCACATAGATGGCAAGCTTCCTACACATGACGTCCTGTATGTTAAAGGACTTAAACATAATCTCTTAAGTGTAAGTCAGATATGTGATAATGGTTATGAAGTCATATTTAATGCTGAAGGTTGTAAACTAAAAAGAGTTGAAAAAATCATTGCATAAGGAAGAACTGTAAGCAACATATACAACTTGATTGAAGAAAATGATGCAAGTTGCCTCATGGGAAAAGTTGATGAGAGTTAGTTATGGCATAAAAAATGGGTCATGTCAAATTCGACAATCTAGTCAAAGTAAGCTCTAACAAGTGTGTTAGACATATGCCCAAAATAATCAAACCTATAGACATCACATGTAGAGCGTGTCAACTAGGAAAGCAGACAAGGGCCAAATTTGAAATGAAAGAATATGCGACCTCAAAACCCTTACAAGTAGTTCATACAGATTTATGTGGTCCTATTAGGACAAAATGATCCAAATATGTATGCTACTTTATGCTATTTGTAGATGACTTATCAAGGATGACATGAGAAACTTTTTTGAAAGATAAATCACAAGCCTTTGAGAGATTTAAGATCTTTAGGGCCATGGTTGAGAATGAAATGAGAAGAAAAATCAAATGTTTAAGATCAGAGAAAGGTGGAAAATTCACCTCCAACGAGTTTATAGAATATTGTGAGAAGCATGGGATTAAGAGATAGTACTTTGCTGCACGAACTCCATAGCAAAATGGGGTTGTAGAAAGAAAAAATAGAATTGTGAAGGTGATGACCAAAAAAATGCTAAAAGAGGCAAAACTTCTTGATGAATATTGGAAAGAGGCAGTTCAAACAGTAGTATATATCTTAAACAAAGTTCAACTTAGGGTAAAGAGTGATAAAACCCCATATGAACTGTGGTTTGAAAAACTTGCATCCCTAAAGTATTTCAGAGTGTTTGGAAGCAAGTGCTACATCAGAAGAAAAGAGGCCAAACTTGGAAGTTTCGAGTCAAGATGTGATGAAGGAATTTTTCTTGGATACTTCACTCACAACAAAGCATATGTGTGTTACAATAGACGACTGCATAAAATAGTTGCAAGCATCAATGCTAAGGTAGAAGGATTCAAACAAGTTGAGCCTAATGAGGAGATCGGAATTGAAGAATCAGGAGTAAAAAATGAAGTAGAAGATAGTGAAGAGGAGGAAGAAAAGAGTAAAAGGGCACCTGCAAGGTTTGTTCAAAAAGAACATCCCAAGGAGCAGATAATTGGCAACAAAGATGAGGGTGTTCAGATTAGGAGAAGAGCTGTAATAAATAAGGAGCAAGTAAACTTTGCTCTATTTTCAGAAATTGAGCCGAAGACCTTCATTGAAGCCATCAAAGATGAAAATTGGCTAACAGCCATGGAAGAAGAACTCAGCCAAATTGAAAAGAATAAAACTTGAGAATTAGTTCTTAGACCCTCGAACAAGAATGTAATAGGAACTAAGTGGGTTTATAGAAACAAATTCAATGAAGATGGAGCAGTCATAAGAAACAAAGCTAGACTGGTGTGCAAAGGATATGCACAAATAGAAGGCATAGATTTCTAAGAGACATTTGCTCCTGTGGCAAGATTGGAAGCTATAAGAATGTTCTTGGCATTCTCTGTTCACAAGAAATTCAAGGTATATCAAATGGATGTGAAGTCAGCATTCTTGAATGGAAACTTAGAAGAGGAAGTGTACATTGAACAACCAAAAGGATTTCAGTTAGCAGAGGAAGAAAATTATGTGTGCAAATTAAAAAAAGCTTTGTATGGTCTGAAATAGGCATCTCGAGCATGGTATTCACGATTAGATCAATACCTGCAATGACAAGGTTTCAGAAAAGGGTGTGCAGAAAACAATCTGTATTTTAAATCAGAAGGTGAGCATATGCTGATTGTTGTTGTCTATGTGGATGCTATTATCTTTGGAAGTGGTGATAGTAACATGTGCAAAGAATTTGCCACGCAAATGCAAAATGAATTTGAAATGTCAATGTTGGGAGAACTCTCCTTCTTTGGTTTGCAAATTACACAAACTAATGAAGGGATATTCATATCTCAAGCTAAGTACGCGAAGGAGATGCTCAAGAAATTTGGAATGGAGGACAACAAATCAGTTGGTACTCCCATGATGATTAATTGTAAGATAAGCAAGGAAGATGAGTCTCCTGATGTAAATAATATGCTGTATAGATCAATGATAGGCAACCTACTGTATCTAACATCATCAAGACCAGACATCATGCAAGCAGTGTGCATGGTTGCACGGTTTCAAGCAACCCCCAAAGAATCACATGTTAATGCTGTAAAAATAATTTTTTGGTACATCAAGAGCACAATTGACTATGGGTTGTGGTACGCAACCAGCGAAGATCTTACTTTGGTTGCATATACTGATGCTGATTGGGCAGGAAGTGTGGATGACAGAAAAAACGCAATTGGTGGTGCATTCTTTATGGGTAACAAACTTGTGTCTTGGCTGAGCAAGAAGCAAGAATCGATTGCACTCTCTACAATTGACGTAGAGTATGTCGCAGCAGCGGCTTGCTGCACTCAAGTCTTGTGGATGAAGCAAACTCTTAAGGACATAAAGGTAGAATATCAAGCACCTATCTCTATTTTTTGTGATAGTTCAAGTGCCATAAATCTATCCAAGAATCCAGTGATGCATTCCAGAACCAAGCATATCTCCATAAAATATCATTTTTTGAGAGAAAAGGTAGCAAGTCAGAAGGTCACAATGGAATATATGCCAACCAATGATTAGATTGCAGATATCTTTACCAAGCCTCTTCCTAAGGAGCAATTTGAGTATCTGAAAGAGAAGTTGGGAGTTGTAGCTCCCACCCCATGTCACTAGACTCTTGTGATAGGTTATAAGTCCAGGGGGAGCATTGCAAGCATATTATTAACTCCTGGGTTAAGAGTGAAGGCAATCTGCTATGTACTTTACACATCATTTACCATTTGATGTTAAGGAGCAAACTAAGGTATGTTGGATCTAGATTTCTTTGCTCATCTATTTAAGAGATATATCTATATTTGATTGGTTTTTCAGACCAATGCTATATCCAGGATCGGTTGAAGCATATGAAAGCCATGAGAGTCATAGGAACAGTTCAGGTCGATGTGCATTATCCAAGGGGGAGTTTTTCTTCATAATGCTCTATCCAAATAGGTCCAAGGATCAGAACAACTTAGAAGCCAGTAAAACAGCAGTTTTTCTTATTGGTTTAGCAAACACTCTTTTTCATTAATGTCAAAGGGGAAGAAATCAGAATAAGAGCAAGCAAGTAGAATGAGAAGGGAATTTTGAGGATGTTTTGCCATCAATGACAAAGGGGGAGATTGTTGGCAATTTAAGCAAGGAGACAGTTGATAGTTTTGATATCATGATCCATAAAACACTCTGAGGACTGAAGAATTGTCATTCCCATCTAAGGCAGCATGGAATTGTCATTGATGTCAAAGGTTGATGTCATTGAGATTGAATTTGATCATGCATTAATGCCAAAGGTTGAGTTGAGCAGACTTGTGGAGTAAATCGGGTTTGTGAAGTGCTCTTACTTATAAAATAAGTAAAGCCAGTCTCGAAACTTTGAACTGGTCTAATAAAGTTGGTCGGGTTTATGGAACGACTTTACTTCTTTCATGTTTTTAAGTAAAGTAAAAGTAAAAACCCGAAAGGGTCTAGACGAAGTAATCGGGATTTTGAAGAGGGACTGCTTCTCTCAAGTTGATAAGTCGAGTAATGTCAAAAACCCAAAAGGGTCTAGAAGAGGCAATCAGGATAAGTCAAGAAGGATGGAAAACCCGAAATAGTCTTGAAGAATTCCTTCGGAGGAATTCTTTTAAAAAAAATGGCAAGGATAATTCTTTTGGAAAAATTGTCAAGTCCTTTTCAAAAAATTGTCCCTTAACAAAAGTCTGACGGGTACATTTAGAAAGTCCGAAGGTTATCTTTTGAACGTTCCAAAGGGCAAGTGGACCTTTTCAAAAAGTTCGAAGGATACCTTTTCAAAAAGTCTGAAGGGTATCTTTTGAATGTTTCGAAGGGCAGGTGGACCTTTTCAAAAAGTCCGAAGGGTATCTTTTGAATGTTCCAAAGGGCAAGTGGGACTTTTCAAAAAGTCCAAAGGGTATCTTTTGAACGTTTCGAAGGGCAAGTGGACCTTTTCAAAAAAGTCCGAAGAAATGACGTGGACAAAAAGTTCGAAGAAATGTCTCGTGGACAAAAAGTCCCAAGAAATTTCTCGGACAAAAACTCTGAAGAAAAGAAAGTCCGAAGGAGAGAGATAAGTCGGGAAGAAAGTTCGAAAAAGAAGAGCCCAACAAAAAGAGCCCGAAGAATAAAGTCGGGAAAATAGACCGAAACAAAAGTCCCAAACAAAGTTCCTGAAGGACACCCTTGGATGAAAGGACCATTACCAAGCGTCCAAAATAGATCATTTGCAATAGTTCTGAAGGACATATAGACAAAGGGTAAAGATACGAGCATATTGAGGACAATTGAAAGGAGCGGAAGCAAACCCAACCCATCATATAGAAAGCAACGAGATGTGAAAAAGGAAGAAAAGAAGCTCGAAGGTTAATGACAAAGCAAGAATTAAAATACATGCTGCTTTAAAATATCAACGACTCACACTTGATCAGTGCATTAAATCCAATGGTGCGAAGCAAAGCCGGATTACCCTCCAAGTGCACGCGCATTTGACAAGTGTCAAGAGGTCATAAGGAAAGATCCAACAAAGAAAAGAATGTAAGTTTGATGTGATGAAAGAAATAAAAAGCCCGCATTTTATGTGTTCTAACTGTCTTTAAAGGAACAACAAGAATTGGTGATGAACTCGATATATCTTCAATCACGAAAGATATATCGAGATTAATCAATCTAATTGATCGAGGAAGCGACGCAATTAAGAACAGTAGAAGTGCAGATGCCAAAGATAGTAAAGACATTTGAACATTGCCGTTTGAAGCATGAATCAAGACACGAAGTCAAAGTCACACTGAATGCAGATCAAAATCTTGAACTAGTTAAGAGTAGTTGAAGTGTGAACACTTTACAGATAGAAAACCCTAAGATGCATTTATCTATATATGCTACGAACAAAACATTTGAAAATGTCTTTTTGCTGCTGCTGCGATAATAATTAGAGTGTTCTCTCAAAATTGTCGAGTAAGGACATATGCAGACAGCATAAAGAGGCAAAGTGAATAAGGTGTGTCAATATAGAAGATATCCAGACACAAAGAGATAGAGGTAGATAAGACAAGAAGGCAAATAGCGTGAAGGTGCAGTTATAGATAAGACTTGTAACATAAAATTGAACAAGATTCATTCTGAATCTCTTTTGTATTCTAAAGTTGTAGCTTCATTTCTCTGATAGGTTGGTGCCATCAGAAAAACTGAGTTGGTGCTCAGTTAGGAAGTTGATGCTTCCTTAGAGTGGGTGCTCTTGAATGTAACTAGTGAGGTTTGTCTATGAGGCTGGATTAGAACAATAACTTCTAGTAGTTTTTCTCACTGTGGTTTTTTCCTTTGGGTTTCCACGTAAAAATCTGGTGTTGAGCATTCTTATGTGTGTGTATGATCTCTGTTTTTGTTCTTTACTTTGCATATACATTATGTATCTTGTTTAAAAGTTTTAAGAACCAGATTTTAACTCATCTACTGATTCACCCCCCCTCTTAGTAGATAGTGTGTTCAACAAGTAGGGCAGATGTTTCTGTGCATATATCTCTTGGCCATGTCGACTAATAGCCAGGTGATTACGTGCAAAGTAGTTGCTTGGGAGCCCAATTTTCATTTGGTAATTGATGATGTTCAAGTTGTACCACCTCAGGTTGAAGAGGTTTGCATAAAATATTATGTGGCACTTTGCTACATTGATGCATACACCTGGAGTAGGACAAATCCTTAAGGATTTTTTATTTTCTTCTTGTGTTCTTGTACATGAGGTTTTTGGGATTGTAGAAAGTGTGAGTGCAGGGTGTTACTTTCGAGGAAGTATGGTCTTGCAAGAGTTCATCCATGGTATTGTATATGGAAGATTGTTGTTGATAAATCTCGAACAAGTTCTGGTGTAAAAATACCTCAAGGCTTGGAACATGACACATAGTCAAGAACATCAGAGGAGTTAGGTTCCAGTGGGATCTGCCAAAGAATATAGTGATATTCATGCTTCACAAGCAAAATGGGAGAGCTAACGACATAGATTGAAGTGGTATTTTACCACAATAAAAGATGGTTGAAAGGGTGAATTGCTACAAGTAATGGAAAGCTGATTGGGGAAACAAAAGGGGCAAGGTGCTGAGCTTGTATATTTTGTTGTTTTTTCTGCTCCAAGTGATGAAATGGTATGCAATTCGTATGGTCAAAATTTAAAATGTAAGCATGGAATACAGGTGATGTTGGAGAATGTGTTTGATTGTATAGATATGTTTCAGAAAGAAAGAAAATTATATTAATGTCCACAAATGACCAAAAGTAGGTCAATGGGACTGAAGGATACAACCATTAGCAATAGAAAGTTCTAGGAAGAGAGAATCCTAGAGGCGAACCAAAGAAATAAAGTTTTCTACATAATAGACAATTGGGATTGATGGACATATTTTCCTCACCAAATAATGACATGTCCTTGCAAATTTGTTATAGAATGTTGGTAAAATGCTGTATTTATCTCAATTAACAGAAAAGAGGAAAATGTCTCATCCATTGAGATGGATAGTACTGGGTCAAAGTCAGGGACTAAGAAGGATTTTCTAAGAATAAATTGCATCAAACGAAGTGTTTGAGTGACAAGGTGTTTTGATGTGGTAATGGTGCATCAAATGAAGTTTTCAAGTGACGAGGTGTTTTTATGTTGAATCAATCTATATGATGAGTGGAGGCTAGTGAACTATTTGAGTGGAAGCTAGTGACGTTCGATAGTGGGGGTGGACTGGAAGAGTGTCTTTGAAAATGACTAGAAAATTTCATAGGTAATAAGCACTTAAGTGGTACTTGCCAGGTTATTGGTGGTGAGACTTCCATCACTGGATTTTTTTTGAGGCTAAGGGAATGATCATGCAACAAAAAGGGAGTGGTATAACCATTGGGGACATATAGTTCCATCCAGGGTAGGTCTATCATTAAAGGTGTACTTACAAGGATTCAAGTAGGCTACCATAAGTTTGGTGTGTGGTAGGGGCATCCTAATAGGCCACCATTGTTATGGTGTGTGGTAGATGTCCCAGGAGACTTCAAGGATGAAGTAGGCTACCATAAATATGGTGTGTGGTATGGGCATGCAAATAGGACATCATAGTGTTGTTTGTGGTAAATGTCCCAAGATCAAGGTTGGAGAGCAGTTGGCATCAGAGATTTAGGCGATCGACACAGGAATATCCCTTAGAGGATATATCTTTATACTATATTATTGTTTAGTCTTGAAATTAGAGGGTGATTTAATTATATTGAGATTAGTTACTTCAATATAATGATCTATAGTTGTTTTAGAATTGATCATGTTGACAACTTTAGGAGCAATATCTTGTGAGAAAGAAAAACATGTGAAATCAAGTATATAATGGACACAAATGACCAAAAAAGGTTAATGGTACTAAAAAAATGTAGCAAGCCATAATAGCAATTAGGAGTGTGAAAAGAACTCCTATAACCAAGAAAACCATTGAAAATTAAAATGGCAAAAGAACTCAACAAGAAAGGAGTAAAACTAATGTGGGTGAAAAAATATGTAAGTCAATATAGGCAGTCATATAGTAAAAATAACTATGCAAAAAAGGCCCTAAATAAAAATTAAGTGGGAAATGGAGATCAAAGCTCTAGTCTACATCATACTCTGCAGTAGACGAAGGACCAACATCCTCAACAATCACAATGAGAGGGCCAATATAGAGTTTGAACTTTGATGATATCTTGGGCTAAGATGGCTTGAATGGACTATCCAAGGGGAAGCGAGGGAGTCCTCTCATGGCTAACATTCAATACTAAAAATCCTCCATAAGAAGAGAGAAAATGTATAATGCACATCTACCCCTGTTTCTTGGACTGTGAAAGAGGGTGAGTAGCTGAATCTCTATATGGGAAATTTGCTGACTTTGACTCTTGGTACAAGATTAAGAGGATTGAGGAGTCTTGATAGTTATTCACAAAGGATGATGATGTCTCATTGATCTATTGCCATTTATGTGGGAAATTATAGCATTTAACATGCTCTTGGCACCTCCAATGACTTGAGTACATCAGAAGGAGGTAATCGATCTGATGGTCCTAGGAATCTCTTGTAAAGATTGATGTCTAAAAGTGACAACTTTCTATAAGTAAAGGGCTAAAACCTATGGTTGGAATAACAAACAATGGTAGCTAGGGATCCTTCAAAGCCTTTGTATAAATAATGATTCACTCTCCGATTTCATAATAGACAGGACACTTGGAAATAAAGTGTTGATCTGTCTCTACTTCTTTTAGAGAGTGACGACAATAGATCTTGGTGACTTGTGGAATATGGTGATCTATATCAACTTGTAATTGGTAAACATAATTACCAAATCCGGCCAAATCTACACAAAATCCAATCATATCCAATTTGTTTTGGCCAACTTGGATATGTTTGGTCCGGGTCGGCCTTGTATTTTTTTAATAAAAAAGGCACCTAGAAACCTTATATATTTTGTAATATTAAATATATTAACATTTTATATTATGTTATTAACATTTTTCATTGAATTTGACAATTTTGCATATTTTTAAAATTATGCTCATATATAGATACATTCCGGACTGGATTTTTTTGAACTTTTTCAATAATTCTGGATTTTCCCTTTTTTTGGCCCACCTGAATGGATTTGGATTCCCGGACTTGGTAACTATGGGTAAAAGCATACCCTCAACTGGCCAAAGGGATCATAAGGCCATTTGACCAATTGTGCTAAAGATAGCAGGGACCAATAATGGTGCCATGTTTTTTTTACATTAAATGCTTAGCATTGAAAGCCTTATGTAGGGCTTAATTTTGACACAATCATTGTATATACGAGAATAAGATAAGTGCATCAAAAAAGGTATGATTAATTTAATATAATATGACATACTAAGCACGAGGTAATACCATTCTGAGTTGTGAGGGTAGCTGATGCCTTGACCATTGCAGCCTATTGTTGCACTTAGCCCTTCTATTTTCTATATGTATACATCTCATTGAATTGATTCAAGTTCTCCATGAATAAGTCCATTTCCATATCTAGTGAGATTGCTTACATATTGGAGACCATGTACATCATGACCATATAAATTAATGAGGACATTCTATTTCGTTCCTTCTATTTTGTTCTTATGATGTGATGATGACTATGTTAATTCCATAGAATTGAGACTCAGCAAGTCCTGGTGAGGACTCGCCAATCCAAGTCCGAGTTAGGGTTCCAGAGGAATTGTCAAGTCTTGTAGGGGCTTGTCAAGTCCTTGGCTGAGTTTGGTGAGTCTGGCCAAACTCGCAAGTCTGGTCAGATTCGTGAGTCCTGTCCTTGGACTCGCCAAGTCTGAGGTGTTTTACAATTTTTTAAAACGAAAATAAAAATTACAATAAAGTACAAAAACAAATACACAAACCTAAACCTAAAATCTACTCTTAACACATTCAAACATTCATTCACTCATTTAAACCTTGTTTTCATGAGCCCATTCCATATTTCACTTTCCTCACTTTCACACGCCATTGTGATTGAATCATTCTGATTTTTTGTTTTTGCTTCAAAGGCGCTAATTGTTAGTGTGCAAAGGATGGATTCAACTTGGATAAGAGGTGATTAGCAACAATTATGTGCATTGTGATTGAATCATCTAAATCCATATTTTGAAACAATTTTATGAATATAAAACCAACTCTTATTTAATATCAGCTCTCAAGTTTCAAGTTTCAAGTTCAACTGGTCAACTTAAAACATTTAATATCACATGATTTACTTCTTTGCGTATACATGAGTATTTTAGATATGATGGACTAGTTTTGAGTGTGTTTCTAAGTGGATTTGATATGTAATGCATTTTAATAGCTTTTCGCCCTTAAATTCGTTGTTTTTAAAGAATTTTGTAATTTTGCCAAGTCTTGGCTGAGTCTCGTTGCCCAAGTCCAAATCTGAGTAAAAAACTGGCTTACCGAGTCTTTGCGGAGTGAGTCACGTTTCTATTTTTAATTCCCTAGAGTAGTTTTATTCTTGTGATATATATTTTTATTTACAAAACATACCTACAATTTTGGTGTCATTGTTGCTCTGCACCTAGCATTTCTAGGACTACCCTTGCAATCAGTACCATCACAACCTGCAGTCTATTTTCTTCATAGTCGTCAGCTATCAATTGAAACAAGCAAATATAAAGAAAACTCAGTGATGGGAAGTGAATTCTATGTTGTTTTTAAAGATTTTTTTAAATTTGCTGAGTCTTAGTCGAGTCTTGTTGCTGAGTCTGAATCCTAGTCAAAAATTGGCTTGCCAAGTCAGAGGTTTTTTTCTATGGTTAATTCCCTAGAGTAGTTTTAGTCTTGTGAATTATATCTTTATTTACAAATTGTACCCACATTTTTGGTGTCATTATTGCTTTGCAGCTAGCATTTCCATGACTACTGTTGCAACCAGTACCATCACAACCTGCAGTCTATTTCCTTCGTTGTTGTCAGCTATCAATTGAAACAAGCAAATATAAAGAAAAATCAGTGTTGGGAAGTGAAGGCGACTGACAAGAAGCTTGTTAGAAAATTCAAAATTGTGAAGAAGAAGGTCATAAGTGGTGTTTCAGGTTCACTAGGAGTTAAGAGTTGACAATGCATCGATGTTGGCTAGGGAATTCCAATGGGGCATGTGCCAGACTTCTTTACCTTAAACGAAGAGCATTGCAAGAAAGCATGCTGAAAGTGGCAGGGTATGCATGCAAAAAAAATTGATGGTGAGTAATGAAAATATGATTCATAAAAAAACATGTTCTCTGAATTTGTATCAGAAGTACCATTGAAGTCTAGCAGATAAGAAGATTTCCCTATGAAAAGGTGGGTTGTAAGAGGAGGAAGTCTAATCTAGGAACAATATTGATAGATGCAAATGAGCATGAAAGTGCATAGAAAAGAACAAGCAACAAGAGAGGAAGCTCATCATTGGAGCAATATATTAAAGTGAAAGTGATCAGTGGGGAACTAGCCATGTAGAACTTCAAAGAAGAACAAATTGATGGAGGAGCCATCAACCCCACCCACAAGGGCATATTCTGTCAGAAGAGTGTTCTGAGGAGAAAGTACAATCTGAAAGTACGCTACTTTGTTTTTAGATGGAAGACTATGAAGTGATTCTATTCTCTTGCATTTTCACTAAAGCTGATGATGGTGCCACTGTCAACCATCATCGTTGATTGCAGTAATGGATGAGAGTCAAACTGTCAACATTGATGGCAGTCAGAATCAGCAGTCAAAGGGGTGTGTGTCCATATTCAATAGAACAATATGTTTTCGTCAAGGATAGCTACCTGACATTCTTCACAAAGTTCAATTTTTTGAGATGCCATGGTGGACAATGTTCTGACACATTGCTTGGCAAAGAATGTATTTAATATGTGGTCCCTACTGCAAAAGATGCTGCAAATTTCCCCAGTATTCAAGAATTATGAGTGTCATGTTAAATTCCTCAAAAAGCAAGAGCGAATTGGGAAATAAAACCAAAGTACAAGGTTTTACTAAATATAGACTGATTTTTTTTATTTGTAGCAGGCCTACCAGAATTAGGCCCTACTTACAGTTTAGTATTTATTCAGGGCAAGCATTATATCACTTGAGATTTCACATTTGAAATTCAAAGAAAGGCGAGCAAGAGAGTAAGAAGGCTGGTTTGAGACGCCAACACTTATTGGGTTTTTCTTTCTGACACCTACTTCTGCCAAAAGCATTTGAAGTTTAGGGAAATTTTTCATTGAAACCGGAGAACAACTTAGAGAAAACCATCTAATCCAAATCATAATTTCTGGCCTCAAATGAGAGGCACCTCAGACATCTAGGTTGTCTAGGAAGTCAATTCCACTATTGAAACTTGTCAAGGAATTTGGTTTGGTACTCAAATCCACAACAAAAATTCTTTAAGAGTCCGGACTTAGGATTTCAAAGCAAAAAAACAAGGGTGTTCAGAATTTTTTTGGTCTTGACGTCCAGCCCTAGATGTCCAAGCCTACAAGTGGACCATTGAATTCCACATGCAACACCTATGTGCTGATGTATGGGACGTGTGAGATGTCTGTGCTCACACATGTGGCATCCAAACTAACATATGGGAAATTTGAGCCCACAAGTGGGCCCATCCAAGGTGAACTTTGAGGCCATCACATATGTTTTGTAGCAATTTGGGTCATACATGTATCATCCAAGGCTGAAAAATTAATTTTGGGCCACATGAATGCCCTTATACATATTAGAGGAAGTCTTGCTGCCCAAGGATCATAGGAAAACATTTGCACCATTCAAATACTTTGGAAAAAATCAGAGTCCTACAAAAGAAGTAGTAAAAGAATTGTAGAAGGAAAAATTCAAGTCTTAATGAAAAAGTGAAGGATTTCTTAGAGAAGAAGCCAGTTGAAAATCCCTCAGATATCTAGCTTTGGACATCCATCTCCTTGGATCTCACAACACACAATATGGTATCTTGAAGTCAACTTGAAACTATAAACTTGAGGTTGGTATCTTCAAGTCCAGGAAATTTGAGACCAATTTTTTAAGTTTTGGGTTGTATGAGTAAAAATATTAGCCATTATGGGATGCCATAGTTGTTCTACGTCATCAAACCATACACATTGGATATCAGAGGTTCGTAGGAAACTTGATTGTTTCCATCTGGTCGCTAGAGCATACATGTTGGTCTTATGATATTAGACAATAAACCAAGGTGCTCACCTGAACATACAAACCTTTCCAGCAGTTGTTGGATACCGCCATGTAACAAGCCGACTTTCTAGCTGTCTAAGGGGCATTTTTCTTCATCCCAACCATTTGAAAACAACTTAAGGAAGTTTTGAGGTTTTCTAATGTCATATTGGCCATCCATATCCTTGTGCAACTTTTCCAAGACTAATTGTGGATAGTTTGAGAGGAATTGTCCGTTTGAGGAAAAGATATGACCATCCAAGAATCATTATTCTTCATCCTAGTCGTACAGTTCTGAAAACAAGCCGTTTGAGGTAGTTTCTAGTTCGTTTGAAGAAGTCAATCCATCCATGTGAAAGATCCCTGATGGATCCCTTCGGCTGATCTGCTGTAATTTTGTATTTTTAAATTGGGTTTCCTTGTTTATGAATGTTTTCTTTCCAAAATAGACGGAAGTTGTAGAAGGGTTTAATTGTTTTTGTGTTTTGATGATTTTGCAGCAAGTAAATAATGAAGTACAAGAACATAAATAACTTCTGAAATTAAAAACCAAATACAGCGAAAACAAATTGGGCAGAATTCTGGATATTAAATCAAATAGGGAACCAGATACAGATTTTCAATAATTCAGAGAGATTACAATTACAAATAGACCCAACTTGAAATGTTGAAGGGGAATTACGCACCAGAAGAAGGCCGCGACAAGATTCCAACCCTATTAATGCGTTGCCGTGGAAAGGAAGCTGGCTGCCAGGTACAGCCGTACTACTGCAAAACCCTCACAATCTGAAATAAACCCTTGAATGTTTGCTGAACCCTGTCACAAAACCCTCACAATCTGAAATAAACCCTTGAATGTCTGCTGAACCCTGTCACAATCCCTGCGCCTACCAAAAGAAACATTGAGCAATCTCCAGATGCTACTGAAAAATCAACAACCACTGAATTGGGGGCTACGTCCCAAACAGGCAAGCACTGGGGTTTGGCGTCCCAAATGTTAGAAGCTCTTCCAGAGCCAAAGTGCAAATCCCAAGATAAAAAATGTCAAGAACGAATTAGACTTTTGTCTTGACCTCCTTATAACCTTTTTACAATCAGCTCGAACCCTAAAAAGCAACTCAATATGGCGTTGAGTTAGAAAATGTTATATTTCTCCTTTTTAAGTGTCAAGCACATAGAAAATGACCCTTTTTTCAAATAAAGAGAAATCCGTTCACCGAAAGGATCTGAGCCAAGAGAGAAATATTTAGAAAAGTCCAAGACCTTTCCAACGAGCTATTACACCATGGGATACACATCCAAATGAGGCAAAAAACCCCTTATTACTCCAAAATGGCTATAAACTTAGACTTATTTAACTAAAAGACGGAAACTTAAGAAATATTAAAAATATAACCCAAATAGCGACAAAATGTACCAATGACACCACAAACCAGAAAGTCACCCTGCCACCTGTTTGTGACTGAAGTCGGAAATCAAAGATTCACTGGCAGTCTCATCCCTAAAATCTAAGGATGCTCCTAGAAACTAGTAAACAAACCCTAATCTTCTGAAATTGAACTCAAGGAATAATCTCATGGAGACCCACCCCTGGGTATGATCATACCCTCCTAAAAAGTAGGGGTAACCCCAATAAATTTAGGAACTGCGTCCTAAAAAATAGGAACGTCTCCAAACTAATCAGCAACGGCCAGAACACCAAGTCCCCAACATTGTATAGCCATACTGGGTCTCTATCCAACAATGTCAACCTACAAGACCCCATAATAAGCTGACTCACATGTCTCTGCTAGACCGAGCTAAAGAGGGGACATGACAATCCTCCCCTCTCGGAGATGCTTGCCCACAAGCAACTGTAAAGCTGGATGTTGTAAAATGCTTTCACCCTCCCAAGTGGCATCCTCTATGGGAAGATCTCTCCAACGTACCCAATACTCTCGAAACACCCTCATATACACGCTGCAAAACTCAACATCATAAATTTTGCATGTAAAAATGATATAATTGTGTATATGCTTAAATATGGATTTATATGTTAAATTATTCTTGTACTCTTAACAAATATCTCTATAATCTCTATCCTTGAGTATAAACCTCTTCACACCCAAAAGTCTCACACCTTACCACCTCATGAGGTCTAATTACTTATTTCTTAGTCCAACTCTATCTATTTTTATTATTTAAATAAATTATAACCATAGAATGCCTAAAATCTAATAAATATCCTTCTTAATCAATTATAAAACATCATTAACTTTCCTTCATCCTAGACAGTTAAATTTAGGGTGGGATAGTAGCATTGACACTACTTTCTTTGATCCAATACAAGTGTCCTTACTAAAAAACACTCATTTTTTTAAATCTTTTAAAGTGTACAGGTTAGCCTAAGAATGTCATTAAACCTTCCATGAGGATAATTTCAAAATATATAGTATAAATATAATTCAAATCCAATTCATTTGGATGTATATCATCTATTTAGTAATTACCAATCAAAACTAAATCAATCAGCTACATAACCAAACTATTCTTCCCTATATTCCCTATTTGCATATCAAGCATAACAACAGTCATACTACAGGTCTAAATCACTCAAAAGATATCCCATGAGCCATATATGTCAATTTATAATCTATATCACTACATTCATTTTCATATAGTATATTTGACCCATATACACACACATTCCCACACATAGGGAAGAATTACATAAGTATGAGGCCCTCTATGTAGTCTTAGTTATGTAGGTTTCACCCATTGATAGAGGGGTCTTTAGGATTAACTTGACACCATAATCCCACTAACCCATTTCAAAAAGGTAACCTAACCTAAGATGGAGAGCTAGTGTTTGATAGTTACTAACATCTTGTGTGTGAGATCTAGATACATCAAATGAAAGGTGATAGAAAACCCAAAAATACCAAGGTGGTCATATTTTAATACATAAAATATTATGTACATGATAGTTTCATTAGGATTCAAACAATATCATCAATACAAGTGTCCATAGGGTGATGTAAGTGTCTAGGTAGCCATAAATAATATTTCTAAAATCTGAAGACTATTTCCAGAACATTAGATAACTTGTTTCCACACTTCTACATTTCATATTTTTTTGTAAATCATTGCATAAGTTAAGTATTATTTCTTATTTATGACTAATAAATCAAAATACTATTTAGCATTGCACTTTCTAATATTTCATAATTCATTATTGAAATATAATATCATAAACTAAATTATTAAATTGGCTTACTTTAAGGATTAGGTTATTCAAGAGTGAGATAACATATACCTTAAAGCAGACTAATTAAATAATTTAGTTTATGATATTCTATTTCAATATTAAATATGAAAGTGATAGATATATCAATTACAATGCTAAAAAATTATTTTGATTGCACACTTGCAAATAAGAAATAATATGTAGCTTATGCAATGATGCACACTTAAATCTAAGATGTACATGTCTAGAAACAAGATATCTGATATTTAAGAAAAATAATTTAGATTTAGGAAATAGTATTTTTGGATATTGGACACTTTCATCACCCTATGGACACTTGCATCAATGCCATTGTCTATATCCTAATGCAATTTTCTTATATACAATCATCATTATATAAGATGTAACCACTTGGGTCTTTCTTGGTTTTGATCACCATTTGTTTGATGTGTTTAGATATCATGAATGTTTTATCAATGACTATTTATAGCTCAAAACCCTATCTCTTCACCTTATGTTAGGTTACCTTATTAAAAATGGGTTAGTGGGTTCTTGGTGTCAATTTGATCTCAAAGACCCATATGTCAATGAGAATATATTACATACCAATACTCCAAAGAGGGCCTTAGAATTATGTATTACTTCCTTATGTGTTTAAATGTGTGTGCACAGGGGTGAAATATCTATATGATAATGCCTATAGTGATCTATATTGTAATTTGATAAATATGGCTCTTGTGTTAACTTTTGTCTACTTCAGACCCATAGTATTATTGTTCCTATGATTGATATCTAAATAGGAATGAATACATTAGAATATATTAGTTGTGTTCATTTAAATTCAATGGTATGTATATGCTTGCTTGATAAATGTGAGATGATTTTTATATGTCTAAATGAATTATCTCTGACTTGTATTTATTGTTAGGTGGTGAAGCCTAATGTTATTATAATGCCTAGTTCTCGATAGGGGGTGTAGGAGTGCAATGACCCCTCACTAAGGTTACCATGGGGTATTATAATCATGAAGGCACATAGTGTGTGATTGAAGAGGAGATTGTAGTTTATGTATTTCAATTTTTATCCCTTCATTTATTGTACTAGATAAGAGAAGAACTAGTTGTTTCTATGTAGACATAGCCCATATTAGGTGAAGCAAGTTAAATCTGCGTCTCTCTTATATTGTGTTTTCTACATTTTATTTCCATATTTATTTCATTAATATTTCTATATGTTCTATATTCTTAACATTTATACTATTTGTTCATAAATGATCCTCATATAAGGGTTAATGGCATTCTTAAGACAACCGATACACTTTGAAATATTTGAAAATTTGAGTATTTTTAAGGTAAGGAGACTTGTGTTGGAGTAGGGATAGTAGCATCGATGCTACTAACTTAAATTGAATGTAACTTTTTAGGATGAATAAAATTTGTTGAGATTCTATAACTAACTATGAAGGATATATAACAAATTTTAGGCATTCTATAGTTATAGGTTATCTAGGTAATCAAAATAAATGTATTTGGACTAAGAAGTAATTAGACCTAGTGAAGTGGTGAGGTATGAACCTTTTGGATACAAGGAAGTTAAAATTGAAGGATAGATCCTTGAGAAATATTTGTCAAATTTACAATACTAGTTTAATATATAAATCCAAATTTAAGTATCTACGGTTACCCTGCCTTTAATATAGTAATGCATTATGATGAAATTACTAGGTTAAAGGAAATAAAGTGTATTGTGGTATGTAGAGCATGCCTTCTCTTTTTTTGAGCCCAATTGAATTCATTGTATGTAAATAACCTAAAAATAAGAGCATGTTACATATTTAATTATTGTATATAATCTAAAATTGAATAATTGAAATTACTTGAAATAAAGAGAGCAAGTTAAGTGTACACTTGTGTGTTAATGAAACCATGGTGGCCCTTGGTAGTTTGTCTTGGTAGAGATGATTCTTAGCTAAATCATTGGAGATATGTTCACAACTAAACCTTAGAGATGTTAAGAGGGGAATTGAGGGGTGATAATGGCCCCAATTTGGTAAAAGTATTAGTTGTGTCAAGTCTATTGAGAGCACATAATCTAAGTCTCATAACTTAAGTATAATAAATCTAGCCAATTTAGCCAATCTCACCTAAGTCAAATGGCATAACCATATCAACCCAAAATAATATAACCATAGTGTTATGTCCACATAGGGTGAAGAATATTGATCACACTAATCAAAAAGATTCAAATTACTGCAATATATAATGGCCTAAACGGTGCATCTTGGTGAGGTAAGTGTAGAAATATGTGTATAATTTTAAAATTATATGTGTAATTTGGTGAAATTACACCTCAAATATGTCCCAAGCTAAAGTATATATCAAAATGTAACCTTCACTCTATAACATGTATATAATATGTATCAAAGATATGAAATTAATTATCCCAAATATGTGCTCAATGCATAGAATTACGTCCTAAATGTAAATATGAATCACATAAATAATGTAAATTGAATCAAATTATGGTCATTCTATCAATTACACGTGTGGAGTAATGTCTTCTATGACATGCCACCACAAATATTCCCCCTTTTAAGGATAAGGGATTTCAAAAGTGATAATCACCTTGTCTCAAAAGGATAAGACAACTATGTTATATTTGTATGAATCATGTAATAAAGAAGCTTATAGTATTGTCATGAAAAAGTAGATATATGAATGAATCTCATAATATGGTGTACATAACAAGCTTAAAATGCATGATGTGAATCATGGAAATGTCTAGAATATAAAAATATCATCAAAAAATAAATCACATGTGTAATATTATACAAATAACACACAAAGAGAGATCCAAAGAGACTGAAAAGAAGAGGCATGTTCAAATGTTTCACACTTAAGTAGAGGTTATGTGTAAATGTCCACACACCAAATAAGAAAGTAATACTTAGCGAATTTTGGAAAACAAACAAAGTAACATGTAAAAATTCTCCATAGTCAAGACAAATAATAAAACAATAAGCACACTCAAGTAAGCTAATGGAAATATATGAATAAATGAGATATAGGCAACTAGCATAATCATGTGATACTAGTCCATACATATATGTATTAGAAAAATGTCATGTAGAATAGCATATCAAATAGATCATGTAAAATAGTAATATGAATATAGGCATTTCTAAGATATATAACCTCTATAAAATAAATTAAATTAATTATAAAATTGTATAACATGTGTCAATCATGATCATATAGAAATAAGATGTCCCCAATATAGTGTATCATGCTGAAAGAGGAAACATCCAACATCTACTTGCTTGAGATATCATGGGTCTAATGTATGGTTATATCACAATCAAGTACCCATGAAACATATGTGTGTATAGAAATGATATTTTATCTACTAACATAAAGTAAACATTGTATACAAAAACTAGTAAACATGTGAAATGCTAAATATTTTGGTATTTTTAAATTATTTGAATGTTTTTTAAATTTTGGGATTTTTTTATTTTTTTAAATTTTGAGAATATTTTGGAAAGAGAGTGGTATATAATTATCCCATCTAATGTATTCTCACAAGATTATATATACTATGAATGTGGTATGATAAATTGGTCATGCTTATAAGGATCATGTGTATGTGCCAAATTTGCATGTGTAAAAGTTATAATGCTTGGTGTATGTCTCATACAACTCTATGGTGATGAAATAATTATAGAAGGTGTAGGCATTATTGGAACCAATTTTTTTGTGATTTTTAATATGTTTTGTGTAATAGTGGGTTATGTTACCCATTTTGAACATTTATTTTTTGTTTTACATAAATGGCTAGGTCATGGATGTGTGAATGAGGATATTGAAGAGTCCATTGTATCTCACTGATATAAAGGCCTCTCAAGTATGGGGCACTGAGTAAATGGGATTATTAGTTTATTATACTTTCATGCATGATTAACCTTACTAGGTTATATAATCAAATGTCTTAGAATAAACTTTGCATGTTGTAAAGGATGTTCATTAGGAATTATAGAAACTATAATTATCAAGTTGGCATGAATATGTTTAAGACAACCATGCAATATATAATGTAGTACATATTGGTTATGAATCCAAGGATGTCCCAATTGCATATCAAAGACTATCATATGTGATATAACTAAAAATTTAGTGTCCATATGTGCTTAACCAACCTAATGAGGTAAATCAATCACACCAAACTTGTTTTAGCTTACCACTAAATGATTTTATCTTTTTATTTTAATAGGATAAGTCATCATGTGTGTATCCCAAATATGTGATTAATTTCATGATACATACATTTTCACTAGAACCATTATCAATAATAACACTATGCATAGGTTGATAATAAATATATGCTCTAATAAATAAATAAGGAATATCAGAGTTGATGCAAGAGCATCATCATATGTTCAATGATTTTTCATTAATTTTGATTGAGTCTAGGTTTCTTAGGTATGCTTAGTTAGTTTTCCCTCCAAAATATGCAATTCAAATTTTCCAATTTGATAAAATGTATCTCATAAGCTTGAATAAGGCCTAAACATGTCTAAAGGCCAAGATTGTGTGTGGATCCTTAACTAATATGTATTTGGAGATCATATTCTATAGTATTTAAATTTATTGAGATGATTCATAAGTGTTTAGTATCTCGTTTTGATTAGTAAGTTGTTAAGTCCATTTTGGGAGTTGGTTGTGTGAAGTCAAGAATAGGATTTGAATATATATGTTGAGTGAGATATTGATATGAATGTATTTTTAATTAAAAAAGAGATGTATTAAGACATTTTAAGGATTTAATAACAAAGGATATGGATTGAAGATGAAATTTTATAGTTTTTTGTTCATACTTTTCATAGGGTTGTGTGACTAAACCGGATAGGGTAGTGAGGGAGAGATAAATAGTCAATGTTTAGAGTATTCTTTCTATCACTATGATTGATCAAACACATAGAGGGGATGAAAATAATCCTAAAAAATTTATTTGGGATTTTGAAACCCTATAATACATTTTGTAACCTCATTTGTGTGTTGACTATGCCCTAACTAGGGCTTTGTTGATCTAAAAAATAGTATGGTGAAATTTTCTTAATATTTGAAATCCTAATGGTCTAAGTACTTACATAAACTACCCCAATTTTCAAAGTCTAACTCAGAAGCAAATGTGTTTTCTATTTCAAACTTGTTTTTAAGCCTTGCATACACTGGTTTGACTGAGATAGGGGAGTTTAGTCATGGTTTAGTTTAACAACTAGGTTTTAGTTTGTAGAGTCCTATAATGTCATTTTACATGTATTATATGATTTTTGGGCCTTAAATCAACTCTATACTCTCTATACCTTCCAAAATAGGGTAGTTTAGAGGACTAATTAAGTCTATCATAGTCTACAGTAAGACCATTCCATACAAAACAACCCTAGGTGAAACTTAGATATGTTGTATATCTCCTTAATGGGTGTCTGGAATAGCTTAGAGTTTGTTTTTATCTAGAGTATAAGAGAATTTATGGTCAAAAAATAGGGTAAACAAGGCTACAAGCCCTTAGCCTTGTCCAAAAAAGAGGTTAGGTCTTATGGTCCTACTTGTACTATTTGATCTATAAAAACTCTCATAATATATGTAAATAGGTTAGGTAAATGTGTGTAGAGTGTTATAGTTGTGTCCTTCATAGATTTGGTGTAGTAGATAACATTGTCACCAATACAGACCATTGGTGACCAAAATTATATCCAAGCCATGAAGAGAAACTTCATCATCAAAGATAAATAATTTAGATAGGAGTTTGATGTTGTCTTGGTAACTCTAAAATGTTAGAGATCTATTTTCATGATTGTGGTATCAGAGCTAAGGAATTGTACACAATCTAAGATCCAAAGTAAAGGAGGAATAATGTGAGAGAGAGACAAGAGGTTCAAGATGGCAATGAGAGTTAGGAATAGAGGTAGAGTTAGAGGAAGGAGACTAGTAGGACAAGTGGCAATGGTAGAAGATATTAGGAACTTGATATCAAGGTTACAAGATCTAGAGATGGATCAAACGAGAGGTGCTAACATGGGTGAGGTCAATGAAGGAGAAGAAGACCCACTAGAGGAATAATTGGTGGTACAAGATGAAACAATTGAAGAGAGGCTGATCAGAGCTATTATGAAGGTGAATACAAAGCCAAAGATGGAGGTTTCAATGTATGAAGGAAACTTTAACATGGAATAATTGATTGATTAGATCAAGGCATTAGATAAGTACTTTGAATATGAAGGAAGGGAAGAAGATGACAATAAATTCAAGTATGCCATGATAAGATTGAAGAGCCATGCATCCGTGTGGTGGGATGGAGTGCAAGAGGAAAGGAGGAGGAAAATAAATCCAAATATTAGGAGCCAGGATTAAATGGTAGTAAAAATAAAAGGTAAATTCATGCCCTTAAATTATCAAGCTAATCTTTTCAAGAAATTACAAATTTTGAAATAAAAGAACATGTCTATAAAGTAATACACTGAAGAGTTCTATAGGTTAACCATAAGATTAGGCCATATTGAGTATGATATGGAGAAGGTAGCTAGGTAAATCAATGGCTTGAAGTATGATGTTTAAGATGACATCAACCTTCTCATTCCAAAATTAGTGGAGGAGGCATACCAGTTTGCTTTGAAGATAGAGGAGAAACTTTTTAGGAAGAAAAACTCATATACAAGAGGAATGGATAGATGTTTTAAGGGTAGAGTGATGCAAAGAGGCAAAATACAATCAAGAACATCCCAAGATGAGGCCATTAGCTCACAAAGCTTAAGAGGTAGCTATACACCAAGAGGAAGGAGACCATACCATGGATACTAAAGAGGAAGAGGAAGATTCATGGGAAAATGCTTCAAGTGTAAAAAATATGCAGGTCATAGATCATATGAGTGTCTAGAGAACACTTATATTAGTCATGAAAGAGGTGTTCATGTGGACCAAGGTGAGGAAGAAGTTGAAGGACTAGTAGCAATTCATGAATATTTCAGAAGAAGGTGAGTCTCTTTTGATGAAAAGAGTTTTGATGAAGTCTAACAAAGAGATAGTGTAACCACCTCAAATAAAAATACTATTAAGGAAAAAATTCAAGAGTAAAGGCAAATTTTGTAAAGTCATAATAGATACTAGGAGCATAGATAACTTAGTTTCAACTAAAATGGTGAAGTTGGGTTTAAATAAAGAGAATCATACTACACCTTACAAGGTGTCATGGATACAAAGAAGACATTATAACTTAGTGGATGAAAAATGCAAGGTAGACTTACATATTAGTGCTTAAAAAGATCAAATGATATGTTATGTTATGCCCATGGACGTGTGTCACATCTTATTGGGAAGACCATGGCAATTTGATAGGAAAGCCATGCATGATGGGAGAAACAACACTTATAGATTTGAGATGAATAGAATAAAGCACACTCTCACACCTTTGAGAGAAGAAGACATTGTTATAGGTGGATCAAATTCCAAGGCATTGTTGTTGGGTGATAAGGAGTTTGTACAAGTGAAGGAAGAGGAAGGCATGATCAATGTTCATGAAAAGTAAGTAATAGGTTTTTAATTGGACTTAACTCGTGTGATTATAGACATGGAAGACATCTTAGCTGATTAAATGCAACATCACAAGTGCTTAGTGAGCATGGAATAACCTCAAGTATCCAATCAAATTATGATTACAGATATGGAGCAATAGACTTCTCTAGTAGAATTGCAAAAAAAAAGGATCTATATTAGTGGTAGGTGGAATTGGAGTAGTTAGAGAAGATGTTTAAAGGAGAATAAAGCAATGAATAAAGTGGAACAAAGGAAGAGAAATCTAGTTCATTTCAAGACAACCACAAAAAATAGAAAATTGAGTTAATGCCCTTATCAACAAATCAAGAATATGCTTTGATAATGATAGTAATGTGAGGACAATTTTGTGTGATGAACTAGCAAGTGGTGGAGGTAAAACTAAGGAGAAAATTAAAAAGGTAAATGTAAATGCTTTGAAGAACATTGAGAGTAGCCTGATTGTTTTCCAAGATAATTTACTTGAATCAGACCATATAATGGATAGTAATTTCCTTGACAATTCACAATGCAAGTCCTATTGCATGATGGCAGCAAGAAAACATGGAGAAGAAATGGACCTTGGTAGTGGAGGCTATAATTTGGTAATTGATTTTTTAAGTGATATGAAACCAAGTATTATTAAATAATATCATAAGACTATTGTAGATGATAGAGTAGGTGATGTTTTATATGACAAACAAAATGAGAGTCTTATGTATGATAGTGAAAGCCATACTAGTCAAAAATTTGTGTCAAAGGATAATGATTTTTCAAGAGATTTAATAGAAGAAGTGAGACACGTGTGGTTTCAATATCAAGACTTTGAAATCAGTCCTACCAAAGGACCAAGAGAAAGGGATAAAGAGTGGAGTTTTGATAGCTATAACAAGGGAAAGTTGATGGAAATCATGTGGGTAGTAAGGGTACGTACAAACAAAAATTAAGGAGAGTATGCAATGTAAGAGAAGATGAATATATTGATAATTGGATACCTAAAAGAATATAATAGCAATGATCATTATGAAAACATCAAAATTTTGGAGGAAAACAACAAGTTGAGCCAAGATGCAAATGAAGGTATATTTTTATCTAACATTATGGAAATAGTTATAGGTACAAGTGCAAAGAGGAAAATGGACATCAAGGAGAAAAATAATTAATTTTAATAACCTACCAAAGAAATACACTATTTTTCATCTCAAGACAAAATTTGGGATCATGGTCAACATGGAGGAACCAATCAGTTGAAGATACAACCTAGATGACAGAGAATGATATCATCAAGTTGGGCACAAGTGTGGAATAGTTGATGAAGAATAACAAAAAGTGAAGAATGCTTCTTTTTGATCCTTTGAATAATTATGTAGGATAATCCTCATATTTTTAATGAGTTTTCATTATTTTTGGCTGAGTCTAGGTTGCTTAGGTATACTTAGTTTTCCCTTCAAACTATGCAATTCAATTTTTCAAATGAGAAAATGTATCTCATAAGTTTGAAGAAGGCCTAAATGTGTCTAAAGGCCAAGATAGTGTGTGTATAATTAACTAATATGGATTTGGATATCATATTCAATAGGATTTCAAGTCAGTTAGATGAGTCATACATGGTTTGTATCTTGTTTTGATTAGTAAGTTGTTAACTCCATTTTGGGAGTTGGTTGTGTGAGTCAAGAATATGATTTAAATATCTAAGTTGAGTGAGATATTTATATGCATGGATTTTTTGTGTAAAAATATATGTATTAAAACATTTTAAGGATTTAATAACAAAGGATATGGATTGAAGATGAAAGTTTTTTGTTTTTATTCATACTTTTCATAGGGTTATGTGACTGAACTAGATAGGGCAGTGAGGGAGAGATAGATAGTCGATGTTTAGAGTATTCCTTACTTCACTGTGATTTTTCAAACACCTAGATGGGATGAAAATAATCCTAAAAAAATTATTTGGTATTTTGAAACCCTGTAATGCGTTCTGTAGCCTCACTTGTGTGTTGATTGGGCCCTAACTAGGGCTTTGCTAATCTAACAAATAATATAGTGGAAATTTATAAATCTTTGAAATCCTGATGGTCTAAGCAATTACATCAACTACCCCAAGTTTCAAATTCTAACTTCAAATTTAAGTGTGTTTTCTAGTTCAAACTTGTTTGTAAGCCTTGCATACACTAGTTTGACTGAGATAGAGGAGTTTAGTCATGGTTTAGTTTAACAACTAACTAGGTTTTAGTTTAGAGAGTCCTATAATGTCATTTTATACTTATTAGATGATTTTTGGGCCTTAGATCAACTCTGTACTCTTTTTACCTTCCAAAATAGGGTATTTTGGAGGTTTATCATAGTCTATAGTAGGACCATTCTGTATAAAACAACCCTAGGTGAAACTTAGATATGTTATATAACTCCTTAATGGGTGTCTAGAAAAATTTATATTTTGTTTTTATCTAGAGTATAAGAGAATTTATGGTCAAAATACAAGGTAAACATGGCTACAAGCCCCTGGCCCTGTCCAAGAAAGAGGTTAGGCCTTATGGTCTTGCCTATATTATTTGATCTATAAAACCTCTCATAATAGATGTAAATAGATTAGGTAAATGTGTCTAGAGTTTTATAGTTATGTCTTTCATATATTTGGTGTAGTACATAATGTTATCACCAATAAATACCATTGGTGACCAAAATTGTATCCAAGCCATGAAGATAAACTCCATCATCAAAGAGAAAGAATTTAGATAGGAGTTTCATGTTGTGTTGGTAACTCTAAAATGTTAGAGAGTTATTTTCACTAGGATTTATCATCCACATTCTCACAGTCATCAAATGAAATAAAAGGTAACATAACCTTAGGAGGTATTTCAAGTATAAATGTACCAATAATCCCATCTAATGGGAACCCATAATGTGGTGGAGAAGTATGTGCATGATATGCTATTTTCACTTTCAATTTTTTCTTAGAAGGGTATTGTTTTAATGATAATTTGGTTGTGATCTTTAATCTATAGGTGAATCCTCAAAGGTAAGTTAATCACTATCAATAAGGTCATATATCTTATAATTTATTTTATAACATCTATTCATATAATTCCATGAACCTTGGTGGTAGTCACAATAGGCATTGACATCATATCCTTTTAGTAAAAGTCAACTCATATCAACCACCATAAGATGAGGGAGAGATATGATATGACACTCTACTATCGTAGGGAGTAATGAAGATAGAAACTTAGGTAATTGTGTAAACTATCTCTTAAGTGCATTGGATAAGATGTTCCTATTAGGTTTTTATGAAACTGTATTTAGCATGGTAGTTGTGTCCTTTTTAGTCTTAGTAGTTTTACCTTGTAACTTTGTTTGATATTAAACTTGTTAGTGTATGTATTTAGTGTGTTAGATTCATAGTTAAGCTTGTTTAATGCAATAAGTTTCATTTATCTATCTAAAAAAGTATGGCATAAGTCATAAAAATATTTAAATTTATTTAAAACAATAGACTCATACAAGGAAGAAAGAAAACATTGCTTGAATGTGTCTTTAAGTTATTTATCCACCATTGGATTTGTCACTTTGGCCAACATTGTCTTATATCTCAAGACATATTCATTTATTGGTTCATTGGTTCTTCATTTGATCTTGGAAGTTTGTGCATATAACATATTTTTAGAAACTTTTTTTGAAAAATGAGATAAAATTTGATCAGCTAGAGATTTAAATATTTTTATTGATTGTATTGGTAGATCATAGAACCATCTCAAATCATAGTCCTTTAAGCTTCTTGTAAATAATTTGGTAAAAATTTTATCATTAAAATCACAATCAAGTGATGTTAGATAAAATGATCAAAGATGTTATTTAGGATAACCCTTGTCATCCTAAAGTGTTAACTTAGGTGAAAAATATCTAGTTGTATAATGGTACAAAAATATCTCAGTTGCAAGAGGGTTATGCAATATATATTATGAATCAATAACATGAGGTGAATTCATAGAATATTTCTCAATGTTAGTAACCTTAGCTTGAAAACAATTTATACTTTATACAAGATCTTGCACATTTGTACCACTAAGGTATGAATTTTAATAAGTCACCATGGGTGTTGCAAATTCTTGTGTTAAACTAGACATTGAAACTAGTAATTAGGTTGAAGTTTTAATGGTTCCCATGGAGAGTGTAGTAATTTTTGTATTCATTTCAAGGAACAATGGTTTAAATGCATAACATGTGCTCCCACTATATGTAGTATGTAATGTTTTGCTCAAGGGGAAAAAATAGAAATATGGAGATGACCCATAGCTCTAATATCATGTTATCTCAAAACCGCATGCAATACCACCTATTTATAGAGGTGATTTTGAATCCTACATGCAATTTTGAGATAACACAGGTAGTTTTAAATATAACCAAAAACAAATTCCTATTATTTCATTTTATCCTTTCTTGGCCATTTAGTCTAATGTTTAGATTTGTAAATAACCTAAAACATCATCTATTCAGACATTAAACATCAAATTTTTTATATCTACTTTAAATTTTCTTGAAGTAAAACCATAGGTCATAAAAAGTGTTTGATTTTGACAATCTATTTTGAGTATCCATAGTCAATTTTGACTTAAGGGATTTAAATAACATATTTATGTAGTTAATATTAAATGTATAATCATGTTTTAAGCATGTTAGATATATTTTAAACATCATGCAAATATTTTTAAACACCCTATAAATGGTTTTTTTAAGTTTATTGTTAAATTTATTGTGCTTCCCCTAAGACACAAAACCACATCTCACAATTTTAGTATTGATTTTGAGTTACAGTATTGCTATAGCCACCAACATTTTTACTAAGTTGTGCATGATATAATAAATATAATATAAAATATATGTGCAATATATATTGGATATAAATGAATAAATGATGGAAAAAAATACATAGAATTAACACACTACACAATAATTTAAAGTGGAAAAACCTCTAAGAGGTTAAAAAACCCACGAATATGATATTCAATAATTGATAAATGTTGTACATTAATGTAAATCCTTTGCTTCTCACTTCTTCACATAAGCCTTCATAAAACCTTTATAAATATTTGTCACATGAAAATATTAAATTCACAAAGTGTAATTTTATGAATAATACAATAAGGGTAATACCTTATTTATAATAAAATGTGAGGGGAGGTGACTGTTGTAACTAACAGATTTATTCTTCCCGAGAATCATTCAAATTAATTGGTTAAAATTAAATCATAATATTTTATTATTTATTTACATAAGGTTTACATCTTATATTTAATAAATATCTATTATTTATTAATAAACCAAATTATGTTAAGGGTCTAAATTATCTCACTTAGACATTAAATGTTCTAACACTCCCTCTTAATGCTAAATGAAGATAAATATCAGTCACCTTAATACAAGAATTATACTATGTACACAATTGAAATATTTAAAAACCTTCATGATTCCAAACATTACCTTTTGAAATAAAGAGAATTATAATTCATAAATTATGTCTAGGCTATCGTGATCATGAGACTACATCTCATTGTTTCTCATGAATAATCATCTAAGAAAATTTATAACCTTTTATAACATAAGGACCTCCATTAAAAAGTACGATTTTATGTATTGGGGTAAAAAATTAAAACTTCTTCATGAATTTTAATAAATCACATAACTTCCACACAAATTTTACAATGCTTTATAATGAGAAAAAGTTTAGAGAAGAAGAAGGAATGCATGGTCATTAGGAAGTGGCATTGCCATGCACTCTCCCCCTCAATGGAAACATTGAGGGGCTTAACATTGAACTAAACTAATAAATATTATTAGCATCAAGTGTTTTTATGAATATATTTTATATTTATTCATCTTTAGGATAAAAATGCAGATTAATATCACCATTGACAAGTTTTTCTTTAAAAAAATGCAAATGAAATTCAATATGTTTAATTATTTATTGATGTACAAAAAAATTTGTTAGATATATACAAATTTGGTTATCATAATGATGGATGGTACTATGAAAAACATCCAATTTAAGTTCTCTTAATAAACTTCATAGTAACATGTCTTCTTTGGTAGCTTTCATAGCACTTCTATACTCTACTTCAATAGAAGAGATAGAGACAGTAGGTTGCTTCTTAACACATATCTAGAAATATATTTGTGATCTATAGTATCACCTACACCAAACTTAAACACATATCTAGAAATAGATTTGTGATCTATAGTATCACCAACATGATTAGCATCACAATAATTATATAATTTAACATTATCAATGAAAGAATAAAATAAATTAAAATAAATTATTTTTTTGATATAACAAATAATTCATTTAGCTAATTTCTAATTATCCAAAAATAGATCTTGCATAAATCTAAAAGCAACACCAATAATATATTAAATATCTAACCTAGTAGTGGTTAGATAAATCAAACTATCAATAAGTTTTTTATATAAATTAAGATTATATTTTTCACATATAGAGTTAAGATCAAGTTTAATACCAATCTCAATAGGAGTAGAAGTAGATTTTCAATCAAGCATGTTGAACTTAATAAGAAAATTATGTGCATACTAAGATTATAATACAATAATTGAATTTTTATCATGAAATATAACCATTCTTAAAAAACCCTGATTGGAACTCTGATGCACACAAAGGATTCCTCAATATACTAGAGAGTATCCCACAACTAATGCCCGGATCCCAAATGAATCTGTAAGGAACTGCATCAGAATCTTGTTGAAAACAACTGCAGCCATATAACCTGCCAAAACTCAGCAAACTGTGCAATGCTGTAGCTGAAATAAACATATCACTTTTGATGTCAATCCTTGGGTCCCAATGCCAAACTGGAAGTCTGTCACAAAGCGCACCTGTTGACTTCCACTATATCATTCTACATAAACAACTGACATCGCACCAAGAGTGGTGGAACACCTCATCAGGACCAAAACAGAGTGACAAATCAAATACGTCACCACCAGGATCTCAAAATAGAATCAGCAATCCACTACCAATGACAATTGGTGGCACCTGCTGCACCATATTGTCTGCAACTGGATCACTAATATGCCAAGAGGCTACTCCCTGATACTGAGACCTGTGGGTTATGGACCCACACAACTGCTAGAAAAGATGAGTATCTCCTAACTCATCTGCAAATGTTGGTGTCCCCACAATACTCCAACTGCCAAAGCTAGAAGAAGAGTGCTCCTGACACCAACTCATAAAGCCAGTTGCACTAATCAATGCAACTGTGGAGAGTTGATCCCTTTCAGCATCAACGGAAGTGGATATCTTTGCCTCTTCCCTCACGAGTACCATACAACTGCCTAGCAAGCATGAAAGCACAACCTCTATCCTCTGCGCAATTCCTATGGATGTGCTGACTAACCAAGCCATCATACCTACTGCCCCCATAATCATCTTGTAACCATGTATCTGTGCGAAATCCCTGTGACATAGAAGTAGCAAACCTTGTCGGATATATAATAGCATGATAGATAACTGACTGCTGTCCCTGCAAGTAATTCCTCATACACAACTGAGTCGGGTACTTGCAGACTCTAGTTCCATCTTCTGTAGATGGCAACTCTTCATCCCACAATGGATGGTATAAGCCCCCTATCAATCCACATCGATGCATCAACCAATCATCTGCATGTGAACTAAAAGAAAGGTGATGAACTCTCCTCACTATGTAGTCATGGTAAAAAGCACCAACCTTCGTCAATAGTTGACCATCATAGTCCTGCTTTCTATCACCTGACATGGAACTAACCTTAGGGGGATCAAGTGTATTTTCAGATTCATCTCTCATTTGAATAATGTTATCTATCCTTTTTTGTCTTGCTATGTTGATGAGATTGATCATTTCTTTCACTTTTTGAAGATGCTGTCTTGCATTGGCAGCCACTAATCTAGCCTCTTTGGCTTTTTGCAACCATTGTTCATTAATTTTTTTGGACTTCTTTACCTCTTTGATGCCAAAATATACAAAATCAGTCCTCTTATCCAGGATATCTTCGTGTCTAGCAAATGGTGTAGGGCTGCCATCAATGGGTGATATCATATCATTGGCTTTCTCATGATCACAAGCTCCTATCTCACAAGAATGATGGGACATAATGCTGCTGTCCTCAAACCAATCAGTGATGACATCATGCCATTGTAAAATGTCTTCTTCATCATGTGTATTCAAAACACTAGTGGCTGCTCCACTAAGCAAAGTATCAACTTTCACATCCACCTTAATATTTTGGACCTTCAATGGACTTTCATATGTACGAATAGCATTCATGGAAGCACCATCTAATCCTTTACCACGATAGGATGAAGCAATGCTAAACTCATCACAAGAAACCATATCTTCATGTCGCTGCTCTAATGTAACTCGTTTGTCTTCACCCATCACTTGCTCTTCTTTTCCCTCATTTCCTTGTCCCTCAATCATATGCACAACACATGATTCTGCCCATCCAAAGAGGCTGCAATAGAAGACTGATTTTCTGATTTCTTTGGTGAAGCATGAGCCAAACTCAACTCCACATTCAACTCCTCAATCTGATTTTCCGCCATAAGGAGAGCCATTTGAGAGTCTTCCAAAGATTTTCTAGTCTTCACTAACTCCATGGTGAGTTGCTCAACCTCTTCCTCTTTCCTCTTCAATGCATCTGAGTATATGACACCCAATTCAAGTAGGTGATCTCTATCAAAAAAGAGAGTTAAATAGTTATTTTTCATAATCTCCATGGCTGTCTTAAACGCTTGCAAATCAGAAATTGATGAAGCCTCTTCAACACTTCTGTGTCTCCCCTCAAGCTGGACCTTCCATAGATGAATTTCCCCCATCTTGTGGGAATGATCAAAATGGCTGTAATAATCTTATCTTCACCAACCTTAAGTTGGTTATCCAAATCAGACTTAGGGACCAAGGAAAATTCATTAGTTGAAGTTGTGGGCTGCCAATGGAGAGCTTGCCTCTCATCAAAATATTCTTCTAAAGTGTCCTCATGCTGGTTTGGAACTAGAGCAGCAGTAGTTCCCAACCCTAACTCCTCATCATCCCTCAAAAAAATAGACTCAATGGATGATAAATTGCCAACCTTATGCAGAGAGGTAAGATCACTCTTAGGACAATCAAAAGAGTCCCCAATCATAACCTCCATGTCACCAACTAGGAGACCTGTGCAACCTTGTCCTGTAGGATCCATTGTTTCGTCCTCTCTACCTTCTGTAACATCAACTGGGTGAAGATCAACTGAAATAGACCCGATCTCAATACTATTGGTCCATACTTCACCTGTTAGTTTTCCCGCTGGATTTTCATGAGTGCATTTAACATCAGCCCCAAAGGAATCATTAAAAGAATCCATACCATTGCTATCCCCCTGAAGAGAAGATGGACCCTGTAACCCAAAAGAAGGCATCTCCTGCTCATCATCTTTGTCCATTTTGTTCTCCATAGGATCAACGGAACGCTGGTCACTAACTGCTGAAAATTCATTGTAGAGGTTTCTAGATACTTCACCTGTAGAGACCTTTTGTTCCTCCTTTTTGTTTTGTGATGTAGACCCCTTAAAAATGGATGCCATAAACCGAGCTGCTTTGTCTATGTTTGCAGGGTGTGAAAACAATTCATTCATCCTTCAACTTATTCAAACTTTGTTTAAGCTTCTCCATATTCCTGTCCCATTGCTTCTAATTACTTGAAGTAACCATGATTAACTAGCTGATTCAATGTCAAATCTACCCAACAGGATGGCAGGACAAAAGCTCTGATACCACTGAAAGATCCCTGATGGATCCCTTCGGCTGATCTGCTGTAATTTTGTATTTTTAAATTGAGTTTTCCTGTTTATGAATGTTTTCTTTCCGAAATAGACGGAAATTGCAGAAGGGTTTGATTGTTTTTGTGTTTTGATGATTTTGCAGCAAGTAAATAATGGACAAGAACATAAATAACTTCTGAAATTAAAAACCAAATACAGCCAAAACAAATTGCTTATGGGCAGAATTCTGGATATTAAATCAAATAGGGAACCAGATACAAATTACAATAATTCAGGGAGATTACAATTACAAATAGACCCAACCTGAAACGCTGAAGGGGAATTACACACCAGAAGAAGGCCGCGACAAGATTCCAACCCTATTAATGCACTGCCATGGAAAGGAAGTTGGCTGCCAGGTACAACCGTACAGCTGCAAGGGCTGTCAGGTACAACCGTATTACTGCAAAACCCTCACAATCTGAAATAAACCCTTGAATGTTTGCTGAACCTTGTCACAATCCCTGCGCCTACCAGAAGAAACACTGAGCAATCTCCAGATGCTACTGAACAATCAACAACCACTAAATTGGGGGGTACGTCCCAAACAGGGAAGCACTGGGGTTTGGCGTCCCAAATGCTAGAAGCTCTTCCAGAGCCAAAGCGCAAATCCCAAGATAAAAAATGTCAAGAATGAATTAGACTTTTGTCTTGACCTCCTTATAACCTTTTTACAATCAGCTCGAACCCTAAAAGCAACTCAATATGGCGTTGAGTTATAAAATGTTATATTTCTCCTTTTTTAAGTGTCAAGCACATAGAAAATGACCCTTTTTTCAAATAAAGAGAAATCTGTTCACCGAAAGGATCTGAGCCAAGAGAGAAATATTTAGAAAAGTCCAAGACCTTTCCAACGAGCTATTACACCATGGGATAAGCATCCAGATGAGGCCAAAAACCCCTTATTACTCCAAAATGGCTATAAACTTAGCCTTATTTAATTAAAAGATGGAAACTTAGGAAATATTAAAAATATAACCCAAATAGCGACAAAATGTACCAATGACACCACAAACCAGAAAGTCACCTTGCCACCTGTCTGTGACTGAAGTCGAAAATCAAGGATTCACTGGCAGTCTCATCTCTAAAATCTAGGGATGCTCCTAGAAACTAGGAAACAAACCCTAATCCTCTGAAACTGAACTCAAGGAATAATCTCATGGAGACCCACCCCTGGGTATGATCATACCCTCCTAAAAAGTAGGGGTAACCCCCATAAATTTAGGAACTGCCTCCTAAAAAATAGGAACGTCTCCAAACTGATTAGCGACGGCCAGAACACCAAGTCCCCAACACTGTATAGCCATACTGGGTCTCTATCCAACAATGTCAACCTACAAGACCCCATAATAAGCTGACTCACATGTCTCTGCTAGACCGAGATGAAGAGGGGACATGACACCATGAAGCGACAATCTAGTGGTTGTCAAAGAAAGGGATGTGACTATCCAAACATAAATCCAACCTCTTAAGGACAATCTCCTCCTTTCTAGGCCATTTGAGTAGCCCATTCGGTTGTTTGAAGTGATCCAATAGCTCGATAGGGTGATTTAGTTGTTTGAGAAAGAATTTTGATAGATTAAAACCAATTTAGAAATAAAATTTTACATTTTGGTTGGCAAGATTAGTGGGAATTTTAATCTCTCACATGGCAATTATGGAAGCACCTCAGAAAGTTTACTCAGGGAAACTTAAAACACTAAAAAATCATTGTCTTTGTCATCTATAAGGCCATGTTCATTTTTCCAAGTTGTAGTTTCAAGTTGTGTAGGCCCACAAACAAGTTGTTTGAAAGGAAGGGCATATGAGCCCATAAGATGGTTATTAGGGCCAAACCCACAAACTTCCAATATTCCACTTTACTTGATCTTAGAACAAACATTTTGGCCATGGGAACATCATTTTGATTCCAAAACTTGGTCAAATTTAGAGTTTGATCAATTGGGGTTTGAGGATTTTGATTTATAGATTAGAGGAGTGGTCATATACCACTTGAGAACCCCAAGAGTTTCTAGAAGTTGATTACTAAGTGACGGTCTTGAAAAGATTAGGATTTGAAGAACAATGGGAAAGTATTGAATGAGGTTTGAAGGATATTAATAGGAATTGTGTGCCAAAAGCATTGACCCATCCAATAAGGTGAAGAAATTTGAAATATCCTCGAGTGGGATATTTGCTCAAAACCTGATTTTAATTCTAATCCCAAACTAGATAAAATTTAGATACAATTGAAAATATGGAATTCACATAAAATGCTCATATATAAACACTGAAACACACTTACAAAATACTTGATCACAATGTGATCACAACTTTGAAGCACGACTATAATTCCTGAATGAAACTACCTTAACCAGTTAGGGAGCAATCTTGCAGCACCAAAACTAGTAAACCTTAGAGGGTTTCCGTTTTCATTGGGTTTTTGTCCAAAGAAGAGTAGAAAGTGTGAGCAACAGTTCAAACCTTACAAAGGGGGTTTTTCATAAATTCAAGCATATATTTACAAAGGAAAGCATGCTAATATATAGCATTTACAAAAGAGAGAGAAAGAGAGAGGGAAGCTTCATGGGCAAGCAAATAAATTCACCTTCCTTCTAGTGGGTGCACTATTCAGGAATAGTAACCAACTTGGATTCTTGTTCAAGGGTCAAAAGTGGATTACCCACTTTTGACAAATCCTCCTCCACATGCACATGCCTCCAAAACTGCATCCCACTCACACATGTGAGCCAATCTAGAATAGTGAATCTTGTCTCCCTCTTTCTTAGTGTACTCATGCTTCTTTTTGACTTCTCCACATCACTCCAAATTGTCCTCCTTACTCACACGTGATCAGTAGTGAGATGCTTGTCCCCTTGTGAGACTGGTCAAAAGTGGATCACGTGATCACTCCTTTTGTCTTGGTCTCCCACTTCCCATGTGACACCAAAAATGACACCCCACCTTCACACGTGAGCACAAACCAATAATAGTACTTTTGTCTTGACTCCCCATGTGCACACCCATCACCTTTTTACTTATTCAAAAGGATTTCACATGCCAAATTAATGGGCCTCCATAGAAATTTGACCCATACCTTCTCATGTGACTCACATCTCAAATGAGATCCCCCATGGGCCATGCCACATCATCCACAAGTCACCTTTGTTGCATCATCCCTTGCATCCCTTGCCACGTCACCATGAACAGTGACATGTGAATAGTGCCAGTGAATAATACATATGAATAGTACCTTGTGAATAGTGATTGACATACAATTAATCCCTTACAACACTCAAATTAGCCTAGGGGAATAAAATAGGCTACTGGTCTTCTGTAAATGTCACATTTGGAAAAAAGGGGACATTACAAAATTCCTAAGGAAGAGATTAGTTGGTATATGCTGTTGAGTGCAATGGTCAGATAACGGTGATGGAACAATTTCTATGGAAGAGATTAGTTGGTATATACTAGTGAGTGCAATGGTTAGATAATGTGGTAGAACAATAGGAACCATTCACTTTGGGATGCTCTCACTAAATAACATGTGCATTGTGCCCTCCCCAAGCTAGTATTTGACGAGGATATTTTGATTGAGTTTTTGAAAATATTAGATGAGAAACCCTAGACATCAGTTCCTAGGATCAACAAAAAAAGCATCATAGTTTGATATGAGCCAGATGGTAGATATAGGGTGATGCGATTTCCCAAGATAAGGAAGAATGTGGAAAAGATAAATTGACCATGGACAATAACAATTTCATTAAATAAAATTGTGTTCCATCTATGACATATGCATGAAAAAGTCATTTACCCACTATGGCAGTAGGGGTCTTAAGATACAATATGTGGTTATAGAGAAGTTACCTTGTGTATAAGACTTTTGTTGAGCAAGCAAGTTTTGTGGATTGTACTTATTCATTTCATTGGTACCATACTCAATGGGGCTTATATAAGGCACTCTTCAAAATTGGTCTTAATATATGTCTGACGATATAGGCCATCCTCACTAGATCGTATAAGGGATTCTACGTCTTATTGCACATTGTTGCATTATTCTATGGTCACATTGCTACAATAGGAGTGAAGCTAGTAGGTAGTGATGATGTTTCCCCTTTGACTCTCTTGGAAGGGGAACCTACAAGATATTGAGAGCACTTGGGAGGGGACATTCCCCCACCTCAATCGCACAAGCCAAAGAAGCCAAGGCTACAATTGTTCTAGATGATGATGAAATTCATTTGCCACAAAAGAAGCCATGACCAAAGACAATGGTTGAAGAAGAGCCACATAGTGCCGCCAATTTAGAGAAGGGGAGGACATGGGAGATGTCCAATATTATATATATTAATTAACGTGTTAGTTCATTAACTAATGGTTAGTTCTCAACTACCGCAATTGTATGTAACTACATTTTGCTCAATATTCATATTTACTAACATCCAACTAGACGAGGATGAAGACACGTCATATGAAAGTGATCAGTGTGAGGACAAAGAATTGGACAATGATGAGGAGATTGTATACACCTTATTTTCACTTACAGACACTTTCTTTTTCAAGACTTATTGGTGCATTTATCCCCCTTGAGTGTACATCCTAAGGTGTATACGAGGATCAAGTAGCCTATTAGTGGTGCTTCGTGAGATTTTTCCATGCTAATCCATTCTTAATACCACTTTCATTCCCCCATGACTTCAACTGTGCCTGTCCCTTGAAATTCCTGCTCTCTCTTATGCCTCTCTTTCCTCTTTGCACGCCTTTACCTGATGTTATCGATGGCCGATGACATCTTGCATTGCCTTCAATCTAGCCAACGTCATCGACTAGGCTGATAACATATTGTTTCTACCAAATGTTTGTATGCCATTGGTCGTTTTGATGATGTCGGTTAGGTTCGAGTTTTGGATTTGAGGGTTTGGATATGTATTTATAGGGTTTCTATTTGTCATTTCTCATAATATAAACATCCAATTTGCTTTGCTCGTGCATGCAAATCCACCTTACGAAGAAGAAAAGGAATTTGGGCTAAGGAGCTTACACTTAGGGAAGACACAATAGCACAAGGACTTAAAAATATCAAGGATAGAAGTTGAACCAACAAGGTACACCTAGTTTTTGGAGTCTTCAACTTGGGTCTAATTAGGTTTCCTTCTTTCCGCCTTGACTTCACCTACAACCATCTCTCACAACGTGCCACAAACGAAGGGGAAGATTAATGCACTGACAAGTAAACCCAAAGTAAAATATTTTTTAGTAAAACCTTGGACTTTGGACTTGGTCCGCATGTTTGAACTAGAGAGAATAGCAGAATTGTCTAAAGAAAAGAAAAACAAAGGCAAATATGAAGAAGAGTAGTTGCGTAATATTGCAGTAGATGTGGAACAAGGGGAAAGTGACGTAAAGTAATCCATGGAAAATGAAGACGACAAAATATGTAGGGAACCTTTGAAGGAGCACCAAGCAAATACTGATATTAAGGAAATTGCAAAGATAACTACTATTGGGGACTATTAGATAGTAAACGAGATTTCAAAGATAGTCTAGTTGTTAAGTTTATCAAGATATATTCCCACAAAGTTCAGTGAGATCAACAAAGTTGATCCACATGTAGGAAAAATGAGGATAGAATTAAAATGAGTGAAGTATATAAAGAAGAGGTCATATAGACTCAATCCAAACATGAAAATTAAGTAAAGAGACAACTTGATGGAATGGTAGAAGTTGGATTAATCTACCTTCGATAAACTTGATTGGGTCAGCCCTATGGTCATCCAAACAAATAAAACAAGGAAAATTAGGACATCTGGAGACTGTAGAGCATTGAATGATGCTTTTGTTACAGATCCATTTCTTATGCTACTCAAATGAAATACTTGTAGTATTTGTAGGGCAATACCAATTGCGGACGAAGATCGGTGAGCCCAGTTTCACAATTGAGTGGGGCTTATTTGAATACAAGGTAATGATGTTTGACCTGAAAAAATGCTCTTGCCATAATTTTTCAAGTATTAGTTTTTACGTATAAGGATTTCATTCATGAATTCTTAGAAGTCTATTTGGATGATTGGGGCATCTTCTCATTGTTGAGAAAACATCTAAGTTGCGACTAATTTTTGAAAGATGTCAAGCTTTTCATACTCCACTAAATTTGAAGGAATGCTTGTTTTTCACACCTTTTAGGGTTTTATTGGGATATGCAGTCGATGGTGAAAGAAATTTGGTTGATTAGGGGAAAGTGGCAGTCATCATAGGTCTGAAACCACCTGCAGATCATTTGGAGGTGCGAGCTTTCTTGGGGCACATAGGATACTATAGAAAATATGTAAGGGGATATGTTAAATCACAACTTAATAGAACAGTTGTTACATAAGGATAACAAGTTTGTGTGAATGATAGAATGTCAATAATTATTTGAGACGTTGAAGCACAACTTATTACAAATCCTATTTTGGTATTATCAGATTCGACGAAGGCTTTTTATGTGCATGTGGATGCATCAAGGGTTGCAATTGGTGCAACCGTGGTATGGGAATATATATCATCCAATATATTTCACAAGCAAGAGATTGTCAACAACAAAAAAGACTTGTACAATGACAAAAAGGGAAACTTTGGCGATGGCATATTGTATGTCGTTGCTCCATAGCCTGTGCCAAAAGAACCAAACAAAAAGAAAAGGAAAGATCCTCCCTCTCAATGGAAGGGCTTAGGCCAAATAAGTATAAAAAGGAGAAGGGCAAAGGAAAAAAATTGGAGCAAGAAGAGGAGTATGGGAAAGCCAAATGAGGAGCCCCTAAACCTAAAGATTCCAAGCTTCTTTTGTAAATTGTATTTCTTGTAGATGGGCGTACATAGGGCTGAGGTAGATGGCCTAGCAAGGAAGGAAAAAATGGTTTACCTGGAAGGCTATCTATATGCTCTAGATTAAGAAGGGGATGAAGCAAGGATTGATAAATTCACCTCTTGTGCCAAAGAAGCTTATGTTTAGTGTGGAATCTAAACAACAAAGGGAAAATGCAATGCAAGCAATTTTGAATGCACCTGCTAGAACATAGATTATAGCTTCCATGATGCCAACAAATATGGAGGTAGAAGTGAAGAAGATACAAGTTTGATCAAAACCTTGCAAAGACCCAAGAAGATATTGAATAGGCCACGTTGTGGGAATGTCACAATGGACGACCAGTGTCCAACAATGGAGTGAGGAGGCAGAAGAAGATGACGAGGAAGGGCATTAGAAGTCAAGTCGAATAAAAGAAATGACCAAAGCTTTGACTTGATGTTGGAATTACAGACACAACAAATGAATATACCTCTTAAAGAATGGTAAAATGGTTGAAAAACTGCAAAATTCAAAAGCAAGGAAGCAAAAGAGGAAGAAACATGAAATGAGAGTAGCTGCCATTACAAATTTGTAGAGGGAGAGATTGGAAGAGGAAGAAAGGAAAATGAAGAGAAGGAAATAATGCGAGGGGAAGAAGGCACGAACTGTCTCACCTAATAGACAATGATTTCGCCTGAAGGAGCAAGTTCTTAAGGTCAATGTATTAGAATAAAGTTGAAATTAAGATTCAAATGCCAATGACAATGAACAACATGCCAAATGACTGAAAATCAATCCCAAATTGACACTAAATACTTGTGATTGGGCAAGGTAGTCAAAGAGAGCAACAAAATAGCAAATGAAATACACAATTATACCTCACTTATGCAACTCAATCCACCTCCAAATGTAGTGATGTGCCCCAATTTGGAAAAATGATTGCACTTGATATCTTGAATGTTGATTGTCTTGTGACGTAGAACTTGGACAACATGTTGGCTATGGATGATATGGATGCTTAAAGACAATAGATAAAATTTGGCATGATATCATAAGTTTTGCCTCTCATGTGTTAGTTGAATTTCCATGGAGGATGATTGGTTTATAGATCATGAGGGATTTCTAAGGAATTTAAAATTCCTTAGAAGACTCTAGAGAAGAATTCTCTAGAAAGTGTGGAGGATGTTGGAAGATTCTAGAGGATGTGGAGAGCTCTAGAATCTATTAAAGAGGACTAATGATGATTAGTTGGTGATTAGAAAGTGATTTGTAGGAGAAAGTGGGGGTCGGTGAGGTTAGGTAGGAGTGAATTTTAAATTCACAAAATAATGTATAAGTGGGGTTAGTAACAAATAGGATGTGATTAGAAGAATTAATTAGGACATGGGATGGGGGTAAGGTTAGTGTGTGATGAGAGAAATGTTAGAAGGGGACTAGGATGATTAGGCTATGGACGAATTAGACGAAATTAGTTGGTAATTAGAAAGTGATTTTTAGGAGAAAGCGGGGGTAGGTGGGGGTAGGTGAGGTTAGGTAGGAGTGAATTTTAAATTCACAAAATAATGTATAAGTGGGATTAGTAACAAATAGGATGTGATTAGAAGAATTAATTAGGACATGGGATGGGGGTAAGGTTAGTGTGTGATGAGAGAAATGTTAGAAGGGGACTAGGATGATTAGGGTATGGACGAATTAGATGAAATTAGTGACGACGAAGGAGCAAGCAAATTTAGATGCATACAGTGAGTATTGTGCTCGACTGTGATGATGAAGCTCATGAAGAAGCTAGAGACTTTGTGAAGGATGCTACCAATATAAGCTTTGAGTCTACAGATGATGTAGTCATTGGTTGCAAATAGGTGAAACTCTATGGAGTGGAACCCGAGAATATATTGATATTTCTTCTCCAAGGCAAGTTGGAGGTGCTTCAGGATTCATCATATCACCATCCAAAACCATTTCGAAACCAATTAGTCCACCCCATTTTACGATCCATGCCACACAACCTGTCTCCACCTCACCATATGTCCTACATTTTGTACCAAATCCATGGCAACCTTGCACGATTTTAGAGCTTCTTATGATATTTCTTGCTCAACAAGGGAAACTAGAACTACAAGAATTGCAAGTGCCTAGAGGGAATGATAGATTTGGAAGGTCTACTACTAGAAGCACATCTAGACTAGTCTCAAATTCCCATGGAAAATGAAGAGCGTTGTGATGCTTTTGATTGGGCTGCACATGTGCATATTGAGTACATATAGAGCCCGAAGGCAAGTGTGGTTGGTTCCACCAATGACCCATAGCAATTAGAAAGAACTCTTGCAAGGGAGGTGAACCAAGAATAGAGAGATGCATGCAAAGATGCTACGCAAGCAACATGGATAACCAATCATACAAAGGTCGACAAACATGGATACAAAGGTCAAGAAAGGAGGAATGGAGAGCAAGGATGAAGGCGGTGTTATAGGTAAGGGTAGCAAGACTAGAGAAACAAACAAAAAGAATGCATCACAAGACAAGTTTGAACAAGATCCATGCTACTCGATGATCCAAGTGCCAAATGGATGAGAACTATATTTTTAGTACCTTCAACTCAAATTCTTGCAGCAACCGGTGATCAATTGTAGCCAAACCCATCTTCAAGAATGGTAAATCTATCGAAAAACCTTGCATTTGGTCCAGCTAAATTTCGTATGGTAGCAAAAATGAACGGACACCTAACAAATAAATGAATTGCTAGAAATCAATCAAGAAAGTGCAAGCCATAATACAAAAAAGTGTCTATGGATGGTCAAGGAAGTGGTTGGTGATCTAATAACGTTTGAGCAACTACAACTCATGTTGTTGGTCACCAAAATTATAGAAACTCGTGAAGAAAAATTAAGCCGCAACAGCATCGGAAACCAAGAAAAAATCAGAAGGCCAATATGGAGATGATCATCCTAATTTTGGAGTATAGGAAGCTTTCGCACAAGGGAATGAAACGAGCAAATGACTTAGGGAGATTTGGTTCAATTGGACAAAATATCAACAAGAAAAATGGAAAGAGATTCAAGATATGTTATTCATTGTGGAGCACGGTCAAGGAATAATTTGGAAGGGTCCCATTGATGTAGCATGCCAACAAGTGTTGAAGCAAACATTGGATGACCAATAGACAATTTTGGCCATAAGAAATAAAATGCAGTAGGTGGCAAGGAATCAATTTTCAGATGCGCAAACACGAAGACATGGAGAGCAATTACTAGGAATAAGTGACCGCATCTGAGGTGTGATATAATGCATAAGAACCATGAGAACCCAATTATTCGAGGATAACCTCCACAGAGTGACTTGGTTATCATCCCAACTGCATGCATGCTTGACAATTGTCTCAGATGCCACAAAGGAGTGGACATTGTATAAAAAGGACTTGACCGAAACATATTTAAGGATTCACAAATTATGTTGAGAAGCCAATATGTTCACATCCTCGATATTTTATTACAAATGTGACCAGCTCCAGAGCAAGCATCACCACAACAACCACCACCATTGCTTGCAGCACAACCGCTTCCATCGCAACCCAAGTCACTATCAGATGCATCACAGTCACCTATAGACAACCTAAGTAAGTTCTCTAGTTTTGTCTGAGTTTTTTAATTTTGTACAAATTTTAATGACCGTTGAAGATTAGAGACTCGACAGGCTGGGCTAGGAAGGTTGAAACCTTGCAAAGAGTGGCTTCCTAGTTACACAAGCCTATTGCAAACCCATAAAGGGCCTAGTAGGATGATATGCTACTTCGTTGAAAACCCAAAACAGTGGCTAAGTAGTTTGTGAGGGGTGAAAATCGACAAATGACATCACTCATGGAACTGTGACAAGGGCTCTGGGGATCCAAACATAAACTGCCAAAGAAAAAGGAAAGAGATATTTCCATAAAAATATTAGAATGGGAAGGACTATAAAAGTAATTTTGCTTTGGATTATGCAGAACAACTATGAAGATAGTTTAGTCTCTAGTTTTGATCCATTTGCTATGAAGTCTTGTGTCGGGATGAGACAATTGTATAGGTCTGGAAGATTGTTAGTTCGTGAAATATGTATAGGGCTTTACGCAAGTATTTTGTAATTCAATTGTAAACATTTCATATATGTAAAGTTAACTAAGTCATTTCTATGCAAAAAGGAAAAAGACAGTGTACATGTGTCAGTTGTAGTAAATTTAAAAGTTAGAAAGAGTTGTAATTATAATATGAAGTGAGCTGACTTGTAACGGCTGCATAATCCCACCATTTTGTATAGGAATATGATCATTCACATAGGAAGTCTAAGAGTTGTCAAGGAAAGTGAAAAGCCACTCTCTATAAAGTGGTTTGCAAGCTTCTGTGTACTCTCTCTGTCTTTTGATATCTTCATTGCCATAACATTAATGGAAAAGCTCTCGTTCAGTTCTCTTCATTCTTGTTTATGGAATTGTCATTGTTATCATGTAAATATTTCCTTTTGTTTGGTTACTGTATGGATTTGCAATTGAATGGATAACTTGTATTTAATTCTGTTATGTTCTGTAATTGTTTGAGTATATGCTTGCGTATGACCACATAACCTTGCGTGAACCTCATCTTAGCTTCTATATCACAACGCTAGTATGTCCTTGGGTGTTCTAAGAAGGAACGAGTTAACAATTGGACAAACATAAAACAACTGTTCTACTCCCTTGAGAAAATACCAGTCAAAACTCCTATATTGATATTATCAATCCAACCAAATCATTCATAAATCATACAAATGCCACTAGTTGCACCATAGGAGAAATCCACTTTGAATACTATAGTAATATCTTACGTAGGTTAAATGTAAAATCTTGAGTATAAATTGTAAGAACCTTCCAGTTGGGTATCGAAAAAATGTACTGTTTTTTTTTCTAAATTTATTTTTTCAAGTTGTCCTTCCGAAAGGTATCTTATTGATTTCTTCCAATATATTCATTAATGAGAGTAAAAAATTTATCTAACAAGTTGACAAAATCCAATCACAATCACATCGTTTCAATGATACTTCTCAATTTCATTCACGTAATAGTTTCCATAGTATTGACATGTATGAAATCAGAAATCAATAATCCATTCACAAAATCAGTTTCCATTGCAACAATTATTTTCAGTCTACATGATTCAATTACATGGTTTTGTATCAGCTTACACAATTAACGGTTTGTGAACACATTTCGTATTACTTCATTCATGAAATGTACATTTGTACTACATCAATGATACCCTCATAATTCAGATTTACATTTATTTCTAGAATTTGAAGCAGCCTTCACAGTAAGTGGCTAAGAAAATAACTGTTAAAATCTTTTTTTCATTTGCAAGTACAAATGCAACAATGTTATGGTTTATGCTAAGTAAGACGAATCAGCTTTCATATTTTATTAGTCCATTAGTTCAATTCCAAATTATCATACAATTCAGAATCAATCTCATAGTCATAACTAAATAACAACTTAAAAGGTTTACATCATTACTAATTCATGAATTTTATTTTTTCAGGTAACAATACAATATTCAATAAGTATAATCATCTGCTCAAAATAGCCATATGTGATTATATAAGTCTTCATAATGAAATCTACAAGAATTTTGAAGATCATCACTGGGGGTGAAATATCATATAGAAAACATCAAGCTAAGAGAGATAAGCTTTAAGTTAGAACGAAACGGAATGCTACTTATGAAAATAAACATCAAGCTACGAGAGATAAGCTTTAGTCAAAATATAGAATGTTATGCATTTGGCTATTGTTAAATATCATTTGGCACCAGTAGATCATCATATAATATCACAACTAGTATATTCCAATACTATGTATTAAATTGATGTTCTATCAAGGCAAGAGTTATAAGTAAAAATAGTCATCAATAGACTCCTCTTATGGGGTTAGAATAATTATACCCCTCTTAAGGCTTGGGCAAGCCTATCATGTCCCTCTTTTGATAGGGACATCATGAAAGACCCATAGCCTTAAAACCTTTCCTGGGGGCTAAGGGACAAGTATAAAGGGAAGTGAGTATTAAATGTTTTATTTGAATGTGTAAAAGTGCCGTTTTGAAAAGTACTTTATGTTTCTTATTTCACTTAAAGAGGGGACCTTTAAGGGTCATAAAGGATTAAGTGATTTAAATAAAAGACCATAAGGAAAGGTCTTTTAAAACATTTTTTATATTACTCTCCCTTCCTCTATTTGGGCATTCACACTTGAAGGGATACAAAAGTGAAGAGGAATCATTTGGTGAGGGCATGTCATGTTTTTGAATTTTAAAAATTTGGTCTATTAACACACAATTGGTAAGCCAATTGCTTTGAAGACGAAACCCTTCAAGCAAACGAAGTTAGGGGATGAAAACCCTCTTCCTTCTTTGAGGTAACTCCATTCAAGGGTTATCATTGGAATCAACTAGTCATTCAAGGGTTTTTTTAACACCAATGGGTCATTTTCAGGTTGGCGCCTTGCTATTGGGAGAGTGACGACTTGTTTGGCGAGTGAAATCTCACTCTTTTGGTGATTTTTGTGCCCTAGGGGCAATTCTGAAATTATTCACAAATTTTTGCATAGTGGCGATTTGGTTTGGGAGAGGTTTGGACCTCTTGCGAAGGATAAATTATCTTGAATTTAATTCTGTAATTCTCTCATATTTTTCCAGCTTGGCCATTTGGGTTTTGATGTTTTTTAGTCATCTAAATATTCAAAAAATTCATAAATAATTCTGCCTATATTGCAAACATATTTTATGCAATTTATCAAGTGTTTTGATAAGATCTTTAGCAGCCTAGGGTTTGAAGAATAAATTTTGATTTTGAAGGGTTATCTTTTCATGTTTTGAACAGCCACTAATTGATTAGGGTTCGGCATATTTTTAAGCTATTTTAAAGGTATATTTGAAGGGTTGTTGGCAACTAGGGTTCGCTGCAACCGTATTTTTTCTAAATTGAAGTGGGGTTTACAAATATTCCTAATTTTCAGCTAACCATCCTTTTTGGGGACATTACAAAGCCTATATGTCTTAACAATATCAAGAGTGAGTATATATTGTTAACGTTTGCATCCATGTCTTTTGGGTGAGTTCCCAATACTCTTATTCACAATTTATAATAGTTTTTGTAAATCTTAACTGTTCCGAACCATTGAAAAATTAACATTAATAAACTATTTATTTGTAAGTCATATTAACTTATATGTATTCCTTAAAGCAAATGCTCCTAGTTGTTGCTAGAAAGATGATCTCTGAACTCATATGACACGGTATTGTTGTTATTTTAGATAGTTAATAATGATGTATTTTGTAATATATCCATTGGAAAACAAGTTGCATAATCTCAAAATATAAAATATGAAATGGCAAAGATAAAGCCTGTATTAACATTGGGAAATGCCTTTTTATGGTACCCTACCTACTCATGCTTCTACTCCCAAAAAATTAGGAAATATATATGTTGACAAAAGGCTCACATCTCCATCTCCTTGGTTGATAAGGAATCACAAATTTTGCAAGGCAGCTTAGAACAGAGCATGTACACTCACCATGGTATGAAAAAGAATATTTTGACATGTATGCAAAATATGTGACCATACACAAGGCACGGAAAAATTTGACAAAACACCTCAAGGAAATGTTATTTCATGGAATGTCATGGTTGCAGCCTATACACATATTGAGTTTGTTGCAAAGACATTAAAGGCATTCAACCAAATGCCATTGACTAGTTTAAAGCCAACTTAAAACCTTTTTACATCCAAAGCTATGACCCCTCCATTCGTGTCCCTCCATGGGTAAGTATCATATATAAAAGAATACTAAGATTCATTGGAACCCTAATAATATCCAAGGTTTAATTAAGCTTTTATTTACTATTACGATGTTGTCTAGGACAAACAAAATTTTAAACCCAAAATAGGTTTTACCGTATAACATTTAAATTTTTAATCTAAAGCTATATCAAATGGTAGTAATACACCATATTCCCCATATTATTAATATACCAATACATCATATTCTCCATATTATTAATAAACTAATACACTATAGTCCCCATATCATTAATGAAATAATACACCATATTATGCATATTATCAATAAAATCGTGTTCGGCATATTGTCAATAAACTAATACACCATATTCCTTCACTTTCCCATTATTTCATTTTCTATGGATACTGTATGGTACGTCAAGAAAAACTTTCTAAATCTCAAAAAATTAATGCCAGCTAATAATGAAGCAAATCTGCGTTCTGAACAAGTTATAGTGGAATTATAATAATTATTTGAATTTTGATGTTGACACTCAAAAGTTACTCAGTGGGCACCAATTTGGGTGGCAAATGTTACCAACGAACAATGGTGGTTTCTTGGACAACTTTTAATCACTAGCAAGATTAGCAGTTAGAAAGTGCCCTTCGCTCTCAATCATAGCCATTTTACATGAAGTAAGAATTAAGAGTTTCGGAGTTCAGATCCACTTTCATTAATTATATGCATTTCCCTTTGGAGGCAATTATAATTTACGGGCTACGGATAAATATTTCCAATGCTGGCAACTTCATCCAAACAAAAATCAATCCAATTCCAAGTATTGTGCAGGATTCTAAGCATATTTGAACATAGTGGAAGGTATACACAACTGGACTAGACAATAAGGGTAAGGTCTACAGAGTGTGAAAATATCATATGTCAGGTTGATTGTATTTCAAGTTCATGCACTTAATTGCTAACTTGGCTATATTAGAGAGCAAAAGATCTGAGCATAGCCATTCAAAGCTTTTGCAATTAAATGAAAAATCTATTTTTATCCAACATGTGAATAAAAATATAGATGTTTAAAATGTTATAATCAAAGGAAGACAAGATAGAACATGACTCTGATGCTATCTTGTTACTCCATCCCCAATTGTCACTACACATCTGTTCTCTGCTCAGATGTTTGGTGCCTCCATGTCTTATTCTGTCTTTTAATAGTTTAAGGATAGGCATCAGATGGCATCTCTCTCTCGTTGATTACGAGCCTGCACATGGAGGCATGTTCACCCCACCTCTCAAGGTGTCTTCTCTGAACTCTCTTTGCAATGGCATTAAACACCATCCAATGGTTTACTTCTCAACACCCCTACTGTTCGAGCCTTACCAATCTCAAGGGACTGACGTGGGTATTTAGATTCTCCTGCCCCAACATTTTTCACATCCCTCTCTTATAGGTGAGAGAGAACAATAAGTTCGTCTGCTAAGCATTTAGTGCATTTATAGCAAAGTCGACCCGGGTGGTTGGTTGGTGGAAAATGGCAATAAGGGACAAAGACTTTCTTGTCCATGTGGTTGGCCCTTAAAATGAACGTCTTAATTTTTCATTAATAATATTAGGTGGCTTGGTGACGAGCATAATGGAAGGCCATGTGGCCAAACTGGGTTGCCAACTATACCTCATTTGATTCATTTATATTTCAACTCTTTTAAAACAAAAACCTTTTCAATTTATTTAATTAATCAAAGTCAATCAATTTGTTCAATAAATCAATCATGACATAAAACCATGATCACTTCATTAAAATAAATCTCCCATTTATAAAATTAATACCCATTATTGTTATTAAATTTTGTGGGATTTAATTAATAAATTTATATATTTTTTCGTTTAGGGATGGCATAATTCAGTTGTCCCGAAATAATAATAATTTCCCAAATGCCAAAGTAATGTTTGAGGAAAATACTCTCTAGATCAGGGACAGCTTTGGAGCCATTATTTCTCCATAATTTGTATTTTATCCGCTCAACAAATGTTTGTGTATCTTCAAAATTCGCTTTTCCTAACTAGCTTTGAAGAACCTGTTTTACTATGATAACTCGAGTTTATCAATTCTGATTAGTCACACGGTCAAACAATTGTATGAGACCTAAATGGAATTTATCATTTATTACGATAGTATGTATAGGTCCATTTGGTTTCTGACCCAATGACCTATTGCAGATAGGTCCTATAACCGAAACTCTGTCAGCAATCACATACATTGCATACCAACTGTTATGACTTCTACTAATCTCTAGAGTCAATTATATCTATAACAGTGAAAACTAGAAGTCAAGATTAGTACAAAACACGCAATTGAATCACCCAACCTACATGGTCACTATTGTGCCGAAACAAGTGAAAACATGTGTCTACATATAACATACAACTAGAATGATCACAAACCAGTCCATAGGATTCTCTCTCCACTACCCATAATCGGCATCTAGTTCCTTCTCTCTGATGATACTCTCCCTTATATCGAGGGGGTTGTACCTACATCAAGATAGTCAAACAAAATGGCAATCATCTCTTTCTTGATATCAAATCCACATAATATAAAACAATAAAGGCATGATGATATACAATGTCAATTATTCCCCTCTTTGCATAACATTCATTTATACGAATGACAATTAATTCCATTAATTGCATTACATGAATATACAAAGCAGGACAACAATAATTAGATGTTCTATAATACATAAATTGAAATGCAACATCCCTGGTTGTACAAAATAAATCAATATTCTCATCATTAATCATGCTCTATAATGCTAATCGCAAGTGCCTTCGAAATTTGGCATAGGATAAGTGGTGCGCGACATAAATGCCTCATTATTTATCAAATGTATTAGCAATTATACGTGCAATTTAGATAGACAACTATGGGACTTGTGGTGAGTGTCCAATCATTGGGTGACAATACCTCTAGTAGGAAATGCTATGCTTTTTTCTCATAACCCAACAAAAAAGGAAAATTATCTCAAACTCCTAAACATAAAGATAAAATTATGGTAGTAGTGGATATATTAACACTGGCTAAATCTATGCCATGTATGACTCAAAAGGCTTCAAAACTGATACTGATACTAAATACAATATTTTTCAATTATGGGGTACTAAAGAATCCTTTTTAAGTAATAGGGACCCTACATTAAAAAAAAATCCCATCAAGGATATTTACCAACATTGGAGAACCTAGATAAACTTTAGTAACAATGATAATTTCCTAACATACCATGAGTAAAAGGATCAATCAAATCTTGGAAAACATTTTGAGATCTTACATTGCAATCAGTCACACACTTTCAGGTATAAAAGTTACTAGTTGTAGAATTCGCTTATTAAATAATGTACATTTGGCCACATGTATGTGTCCATGAAGGCAATCTATTCAATTTAAAGTGCCTTATGTTGTCCCCCAAAAATATCACTCATTTTTGGGACAACATTTGAACTATTTTGGTCCTACAGACCAAAATTGTCTCATCCCTTTCCGAAATTTGTCCTGGGCATTCAAGTTCCTCATTTTTCAAGCTTCTCAGGAATCTACGGACTCTACAGGAAGAGAAATTTACAGACTCTGCAGGAAAAGAAAATCTATGGACTCTGCAGGCCAAGTTCAATGGGCTTTACAGGTTGATTTCTATGGACTTGGTTTCTACAGACTCTGCAGGCAAGTTCATTTCTACAGGTTCAAAGGCTTCTGCAGGCGGGTTCAATCAAAAGAATCAGTTTCCAACACTTGGTCATTTTCAGGATTGGTTCAACGCCTTGGTTCAATAAAAAATGTCCATCGGCAAGCATCTAAGCAAGGATCCAACCATTGAACCATTGAACCGTTGAACCTTGAACCATTTTGGTTCAATGGGTTCAACAAGTTCAAAGGTTCAACGTCATCGGCAAGAGTTAAGCGCTTCATCAAGGTTCAAAGTTCAACCGCTTCAAAGTTCAACGGCTTCAAAACACTTATAAAAAAGAAGGCTTGAACCGTTGAACCATTGAACCACTTTGGTTCAAAGGTTCAACGGGTTCATGGTTCAAAGGCTCAACGGGTTCAAGGTTCAACAGGTTCAACGCGTTTGGTTCAACGAAGATCAAAAGGACTTAGCCAAATCAAAGGGAATGAACCATTGAACCGTTGAACCAAAGCTTGGTTCAACGGTTGGTTCAATGATTCGGTTCATTCAGTCGGTTCACTCAGTTGGTTCAATCAAAGCTTGGTTTATCCGCTTGGTTCAATCAAAGGGATCATCGGCTTGGTTCAAAGCGTGGTTCAATGGTTGGTTCAATGCTTTGGTTCAATCAAATGGTTCACTCAGTCGGTTCATCAAATGGTTCATCCGCTTGGTTCATCGGCTTGGTTCAATCAAAGGGATCATCGGCTTGGTTCAAAGCGTGGTTCAAAGCTTGGTTCAACGGTTGGTTCAAAGGAGCAGTTCAAAGCGAAAGTTCAAAAGAGCCTCCCGAAGGACAAGTGCCCTTGCGGAGGGCACTTGGTCGACAAAAGCATCGGTTCAAAGCGAAAGTTCAAAAGAGCCTCCCGAAGGACAAGTGCCCTTGCGGAGGGCACTTGGTCGACAAAAGCATCCTTCGGAAGGGTCGTTTTCAAGGAAACAGTTAAGGTAAATTCTTTCGGAATTTTGTTTAAGGCAGACAAAGGCATAATTCCTTCAGACTTTTTGTCTGAAGGAATTCCTTCGGACAAAAAGTCTGAAAGAATTCGGACAGGCTGCGGGAAGAAAGCCCGAAGGAGTTTCTCAAAGCCGAAGAACAAAGCAATAATTCTCGCGGACTTTTTGTCCGAGGGAAAGGCCTGGGTAAAATGCCCACGGACAGGCTGCAGGAAGAAAGCCCGAAGGAGTTTCTCAAAGCCGAAGAACAAAGCAATAATTCTCACGGACTTTTTGTCCGTGGGAAAAGCCCGGGTAAAATGCCCGTGGAGAAAGCCTGAAAGAATCCTTCGGACAAAAAGTCTGAAAGAATTCGGACAGGGTGCGGGAAGAAAGCCCAAAGGAGTTTCTCAAAGCCGAAGAACAAAGCAATAATTCTCGCGGACTTTTTGTCCGCGGGAAAAGCCCGGGTAAAATGCCCACGGAAAAAGCCGAGTAAAATGCTCGTGGAAAAAACACGGGGAAAATGCCCGTGGAAAAAGCCCAGGGAAAAAGTCCATGGGAATGTCCGCGAGAGACTCCAAATAAAACGCTGCCGAAGGACCCCGAAGGGCAGGTGCCCTTGTGGGGGACTCTCGGCTGCCAACTTAAAGGACACTTCCGCAAAGCCGAAGGTCACCTTCCCTTCGGGAGGATGCAAAACAGGAAAGCTGAAGAAGGACCAAGGGGTGACGCGGCTGAAGATGTCAAATTCAAGAACAGCGAACTAGCTGTTGAAAGCGTATTGACGGGTGCGCGAACGTCAATTTCAAAGCTCATAAAATAGCCGTTGATCCTTGTAATGTACAGACCTGAATGCATTCACAGGCTTTAAGGCCAAGATCAACAGGAAGCGATTAAGGAACAAAATATCAAATTGAATCAAAGACCCGATTCAATTAACCAGAAAAGGAGGAACGATGAAGAAGGATCAGATCGCCAGGTGGACATTGAAAGATGCAAACTTTCAATAGCGTGACTTGTTTCTCTGCATTGAAAAAAACAAATGGGTAGATGCCCCTAAATTCCAGCTTGTCTTCTTAACAAATTTCAATGCAACATGATGTGTTACTGTTCCTGAGTCCTTCTTGAAGAGGCTATATAAGGGACTCCTTTTATTGTAAATATCTCTTTTTGACAATCAGAAACGAAATCTGCCCAAATTGAAAGGCATTACTGAGACTTTGAGCTCAGATTGTTGATCATATTTTGTTATTGGAATAAGAAAACAAATGACTTTTCAGACTTTGTGTTGTGATATCTTTGTTGTTGGGGAAACTGTTCTTATGTCTTTTTCCTTAATATATTTTTTATTCCTTTAATTCAACAAGCAAGATTAGTGAAAGTAGTCAGGTAGGTGTCCTGAAGTCAACTGTGGAGAGACTTTGTGCCCCCATAATTGCCTTTAGTGTGTTTTCTTTTCATTTCTGTGTAAAGGACCTTGGAACGACTTTGTGCCCTCATTGTCCTTCGTATCTCACTCTTGGGCAATTCAGGGGGAGACTTTGTGCTACATCTCAATTTGCTGGTTACTACGTCCTTAGTTACATTTTGCTGTTACTACCAGGGGTATTCTTGTGGTTTGTTGAATAGTACTTCTAAAAGAAGAGTGCTTTCTGTCATTTCCCTTGAGATTTCTCATTTGATCCGCACACATCATCTTTGAAAAAAGAGAGATGGATGGTTTGTCCTACCCTTGAGTATTATTTTCTGTTTATATATATATATATAGCATATCTATAGGGAACCTCCCCTTGATGAGAGGAGAGATTAGTCCCCTTTTGATGTGGTAAACCTACACATTTGAACGACCAATCTTCCTACTTTGGCTGATCAGACCTATTTTGTTTATTAGTACGTTGATCGACAAAATATTCAACCAACACCTTACACCAATTGTAATGAACTTACTATATCCCTAAAATAGATTAACAACAATAGATCTCATAACCAAATTAACTCATTCCCTTGCACATAAGAGTAGATCCATGCAATGAAGTGAAATGAAGAGCAAAATACTTGAATATAGAAATCAACCACTTTGAGGGGGAAACCTCCCAAATTCTTACAAAAAGAAGCGAGTACTGAATATATGATGCTTAATATCCTAGATCTACCTCCTATATATATGCTAATTAGGCTATTGGAAATCCATAAACCCAAATAGGCTTACTACTCCTACCAATATGCAACCTAGAGATTAACAAATGATTAAGTCAGGTTATGCATGCCACAGGTTGGACACACATGCCCCAATACAAACCATATGTTAAGGGCGTAGCATACCCCTCTCTTCAAACCAATGTTGTCCACAATGTTGACCAATAGTGGATGCTTTTATATGAAAGCTTCACCTTCCCATGTTGCATCTTCACTGGGTAGGTTCTCCCACTTTATAAGATACTCTGTGATCATCCTTGTTCGCAACCTTGTCATGCGTCTCTTGAGAATCTCTTAAGGTTTCAAGATGATTCTTCCCTCCTCTTCAATCTTTGGTATCTTTGTCTATGTTGGAATCTTTAGACTAATGACTTTCTTGAAATGGGACACATGAAAGACGGAGTGTATTTTAGCTGATTGCAATATTTCCAATTTGTATGCCATATTCCCAATTTTCTATAAGATCTAATAAGGACCATAATACTTTGTTGATAGTTTGTTATCCTTTTTTTGCTTCAAAGACATTTGTTTATATGGCTGCAATCTAAGAAAAACTCAATCGCCTACTTCAAAATGTCTTTCACTCCTTTGTTGATTTACTTGTTTCATTTTGTTTTGTGCTATGGCTAGGTTTTCTCTAAGTCTCAAGAGTACCTCATGTTGGTGATGAATATCCTCTTCAAAGACTTGAACTCTTATTCTCACTTTCAAGGATGAGGTGATGGATGGTGGAAGATATCCATACAATGCCATAAATTGGGACATCTTGGTAGAAGTATGGAAAGAAGTACTATACTAGGAAAGAAGTGTTATACAACCATTCTGCTAGTAGCAACTAGTTAACCCACTGTGCTTACTTATCAGAAACAAAACAACAAAGATACCTTTCCAAACACTTGTTGACCACCTTTGTTTGCCCATTAGATTGGGGATGATATGAAGAGTTATGAGTCAGTTAAGTACCAAAATAAGAGAATAAATCAATCCAAAAATTACTAGTAAATATGGGGTTATAGTTACTATAAACTTTGGGGTCCCATGTATCTTCTAAGTTGTCTCCATAAATGTTGTTGCCACTATGCTAGCAACAAAAGGATGTGACAAAGCACAAAAGTGAGCATATTTTGTGAGTTGTGCAACGGCTACCATGATGACAGTTTTCCCTTATGACTTTGGCAATCCCATAATGAAATCAATGGAGACCTCCCATTGCTGGCTAGGAACAGATAAAGGCTAGAAAAACCCTGAAGTCTTAGTCATCTCGCCTTTGTTTTGCTGACACGCTAAACATTCCGCCACAATTTTTTGTACATTACCCTTGAGTCCTTCCTCAAAAAAATGTTGCTTGTTTTTGGGATAAGTCTTCAGGTACCTTGAATGACACCCACTAGAGAAGCATGGAGCTCTTCAAGAACCTTATGCCTAAGATTTGAATTTTTGCATAGGAATAGCCTATTCTTGTACCACATGGTATGCCCTTTCCATACAAATTTATTTGAAGTGCTTGGATCTTATTGAAATTGATGAATAGGATTTTGAATATTTGCATCATGTTGCCATTTGTATCTTGCCTCATCCACCCAATCTACCAACAATATCATGGCACACAACCATGTCTCTTCTGTTTTCATCCCTTCTTTGGAGTGAATCCGCCACTAGATTCTCCTTCCCTTTCTTGTAGATGATTTCAAAGTCATACCCCAACATCTTCATGACCCACTTTTGTTACTTTTTTAATGATAACCTTTGTTCTAAGAAGCATTTTAGACTCTCACGATCTATCTTCACCTTAAAATGAATTCCCATTAAATAAGGTCTCCATTGCTTGACTGCATGAAGAATAGCCAACATTTATTTTTCATAAATGGTCTTCAACAAATTCTTACCTTTAACTTTGCGGCTTTCAAACACAATGGGTTTGCCATATTGCATAAGAACTACACCATACCATGCCCTGACACATCACATTTTACAATGAAGGTTTTGGAAAAGTCTGGAGTATCTAGAACCAGAGTGGTGTACATGGCCTCCTTAAGCTCTTTGAATGCTCAAGTTGTTGCCTCATTCCAATGGAAGGAGTCCATCAAGAAGGTTGTGAGTGGTGCTACTGCTATGCTACCATAATTTTTGACAAACCTGCAACAATATCCCATAAGTCATTGGAATCCTTAGAGGCTCTTGAGGGTTCTAAGTACTTGCCACTGCATCATGGCCTTGATCTTGTGAGGATCCACCTTGACTTATTCATGAGAGACAATTTGACCCAAATATTCTACCTCCTTAACCCTAAATAAACACTTAGAAGGCTCTGCATAAAGTCGATGTTGCTGGAGAATTTAGAAAACTTGATCCACATGGTACATACAGTCCTCCCATGTTTCATTGTAGATCAATATGTCATCAAAGAACACCAAAACAAAGTTCTACAAAAATGGCTTAAAGATGGAATTCATCAAACTCTGAAATGTAGAAGGGGCATATGTGAGACCAATAGGCCTCTCAAAAATTCATGATGGCCCTCGTGTTCGCAAAATTATCTTAGGAATATATTTCTCTCTAATTTTGATTTGATGATACCTTGATCGTAGATCTAGTTTTGTAAAGTAAACAACACCATGTAACTCATCTAGCAAATCATTAATTATAAGAATATGAAACTTATATTTGATGGTGAACTTATTCAGTTCTTTGTAGTCCAGGCACATGCAACAAGTGTTATATTTCTTACCCACCATCACTACTGGAGAAGAATATGCACTTTGACTATGATGAATAATACTTGCTTCGAACATTTCCTATACCATCTTTTCAATTTCACTCTTTTTGCACATACAAGTACTTGTAAGCTTTAACGTTGGGTGGTTGGCTCCCTGGGACAAGTTGAATGACATGATCATGATCTCTTTTTGGAGGCAAGCCTTTCAAAATACCCCCAAAAAACTATGGAGTGCTTGTCCACAATTGCTTGCAAATTTGTACTTGTTGGCACATTTGAATGTTTTGCTTCTAATGAAAAAAATTGTGCCAAAAACAGTAATGACCCCTTTTTTAACAACTTTTGCATTTGTTGAGAGCTTACCATCTACGGTGATTTGGATTGCAACCCCTTCAATTTGAATGTCTTTCCTTCAAAACGGAAATGCTAAACAACTCTTGGAAGTTCATCTCGATCGTGCCCAAATTAGTGAGCCATTGGACTTCCAACACAATATCAGCTCCTTCCATGGAAATAGCAAACATAGGGGTATCCAACATGTAATCCCCAATAGCAAGTTTAATACTATGGCATTTTCCTAAACAACTAACTATATCCCCATTTGCAATCATGACCTCGAATTTTGGAGTTGGGTACACAAAACAATTCAAATGTGCAACTAACTTATTGTTGAGAAGTTGTGAGTACTCCTTGAGTCATTTAGTACTATCACCCACTGTTTTTCCAGGAATCCCACTACCTAGAGTATTTGTGGGGTACTAATGAGTAAGAGATCATGGCAATAGATAGTCGGATTTAGATCTTTTGATGCTTCCTTAATTCCTCTACTATCTCAACTTCTTTTTCTTTGTTGTGCCATCAGTGTAAAAGAGTTTATTTTCTGCATATTTATGCCCTCTGTTGTATTTTCTATCATAGATAAAACATAACCCTTTTGCCCTGTTTTCTTCAATTGGTTGAGGCATTAATCCGGTTGGTTGGGGGAATGATGGTGCAAGGGCCCTATGATCTTTGATGCTAGGGAATACCTGTGTCCTATTGGCTAGAAGCCTTTCCTACATCTTGTGTGCCAAGATAATTGACTCAAATATAGTGCGTGGATTAAATATGTGTATCTGACATTAAATTTTTTCCTTGAATCCTCCCAAGAACAGGTCGTTCATGTTCTCCACTACAACCTTCTCCACTCTCAAGGATGGTGTTTGATATTGCTGAATATAGTATCTGACTAGAATTGTTTGTCGCAGCTTGGCAAATTGGCTGAAGTAGTTCTCTGTCAGACTGCTACTATAATGTGCTTGTAATTCCTCTATAAAGACCAACTAGGTGGCGCTTAGAGTTTTTTCTTCTCTTTTGATCACAAAGCTAGAAATACCAAATGAATGTCTCCAATTCCAAATATAAGGATGCCAATGTAACCTTTTGCCCACAGGGAACTTGATGTAGCTCAAAACAATTCTCCATTTGCATGATCCAATTGAGTGGGTCCTTTATGTCAAGCTTACGAATGCCCACCTTTGGTATGAAGTTGCGAGACCCCCAAATTAGTATTAGTTGTGGCTGATGTGGCCTTGTATTTGAATCATGATTGTTCCACATATTCGTTAGGAGGAAGCTGTGAAACCAAATCTTTTGACGTGGTCGTTGTATTGAGGATCTCATCTAATTTTGCCCCTTTGGATAGTTAGATTCATTTTTGTGGCCATAATGAGCTCCACCTCCTTCAAACTCTCTTCATGTTGGTGCACTTTATCATCTATATTAAGTGATTCCCCATCAAAAGTCCCACTTGATTGCATATCTGAACATGCCTTCTCTTTATTAGGAGTCTTACCTAGTGTGTGAATTTTTTCCTCTACCTCTAGTTCGCAGCCCTACCATGTAGTGGCTTGATTGTTGCAGAGTTTGATTTTTGCCTTTGACCAAAATTTGATTGGAATATTTTTGAGAGGTCGGCCTCAAATCCCAAAAGTCAAAGCACAAACCCACAATAAATTTTTTCAAGCTTTTTGAAAATACAAGAACCTAGAAAAAATCTGAAAATTGCGGCTTGTAGAGTGAATTTAGGGAAGACCCTAAAATTGCATTAACTTGATAAAAAATGATCACAAAAAGCTAAAATTTTGGCTCACTAAAGTAAATCCCCAACTACCTTGAAATAATCGTAGAGAAATTTGCAACAGTTTGCAAGATATACATAATTCTTAAAGATTGAGGTTTCCCAAATTAGGTCAAAGAAAGTCCCACTTACTCCAAAAACATGTTTTGTTTTGCTTCCCTTCATTGCCCTAATGTACTGCAAAACCTTGCCCAAATTGAACTTACTACTCGTAATGAACTTACTATATTCCTAAAGCATAATCACAACAATAGATAGCAATATAATAGATCACATAAGTAGAATAACACATTCAATTGGACATAAGAGCAGATCTAGACAATAAAGTGAAATAAGAGCATAACACTTGAATATAAAATGGAGCCACTTTGATGGGGCAACCTCCCAAGTCCTTATGATAAGAAGAGAGTACCAAATATATGATACTTAATACCCTAACACTACCTCCTATATATACCCTAACTAGGCTATGGGAAATCCATAAACCCAAATAGGTTGACTACTCTACTAGTATGCAACCTAAATATTAATAAATGATTAAGTAAAAGGTTATGTGCGCCACAGTTTGGCCACACATATCCTAATATAAACCATATGTTAAGGGAATAGCAATTAGAGCTTCACAACTTAATGGTAAACAAAAGTATTGCAAAAAATGTTGCAAGAAATGCATGGGAAATCGAATAAATGTAAAAAATATAGAGAAATTCCTAATGAAAGCTAAACTTTACTAAGATCAACATGGGGCAATTGATCTTTTGAAAGATGTAATACTCTTTACTTAAGAGTTAAACCAAACAACACTCTCAATAGGAAAGTGTACTTAGAATATCTTCTAGATACTATGAACCATTAATTATAACAGAGAAGATAAACAAAGCAGCAAACAAATTGCATTGCTGCCACATTTAACAATGCATTCAATATTTTATGTTACTTGAAGAATTACTTATCAAGATATAACAGCAGTCTTATTTCCTGTGCTGACGATGAAGAATTGGGACCACCTTATAATGTGGTGGGTATATTAGAAGGAAGAAGAATTGAGAAGTAGAGAAATTGAGGAATACTTTGTTGAGTGGTCTGACAAACTAATAGTAGAGGCCACTAGGGAAAGTTCACCTTTTGTAAGAGAATCCAAACTCATTGAGCAAAATGAACCGTTATAAGGGGAAGGGGGTTTTGTTACGACCTTGAATAGGTCTACACTAAACGAAGAAGTAACCAATTACCTAGTCATGTCATGGACAACATACATGTAAACTACTGAATCGAGACTCGGCAAGTCCTGGTGAGGACTTGCCAAACTGACTCTGAGTCCATCTCTGCGAGGAATCACTGAGTCTTTTCTAGACTCGGCCTAGTCCTTGAACGAGTTTGGCGAGTCTGGTCAGATTTTCGAGTCCTGTCCCTGGACTGGGCGAGTCCTTTCTGTTTCTTTAATGATTTTTAAAAATTTGTAGTTTCTTTTATGATTTTATAATAGTTTTTTCTCCTAATATTCACTATTTTTAATTATTTTTAAAAATTTGCCAAGTATTGCTGATTCTTGGCCGAGTCTTTATGCCGAGTCCGAGTCCGAGCCAAAAATAGGCTTGCCAAGTCTTTGACGAGTCCAATTCTCGTTTCTATGAGGTAAACATTAGGTGAGACTCTAAGCCCAGACAAAATCCTTGGAAAAGCTGTAGTAACATCATTCATAATTACATAATAAGTCGTTATTATGACTTAATTTATGGCTTCATATTGACTTAATATAGCATCAACATGACCACACACACATACCAACAATATTTCCTATTTTTTAGAATGTTTTGGATCTGTGCCCCAACCAGCAATGATCTTCATATATTGAAATTTAAAAGCATATAAATGCATGATGAACTCATTTCATTTGGATTATCATTAAGAAAATAACCTCTTTGGATCAAGGAGGAAGGCAGAGAGGAAGAAACAGGACTATCCTCAAATTCTGTGCATAACATGGGAAAGTCCAAGGGCACCCTCAATCAACTGGACATGGACTGTTTAAATGCTATTTTGAATTTGGTTGATTATTGAGCTTGGCAGGTATAATATGTGATATCAGCAAAATATATTTTTCTGATATCTGACTGCATCTTTGATTTTATTGATTGCTGAAGACAGAAAATCTGGAGAAGTAACACCAGCAGAGGTTTTTGATGACTGTTGCTTTAAATTTTCACTAGCATTGACTCAATTCTAGTTCTATTTTTTGTTTTTTTACTCAAAGATTGGAGTTGACCTTCATGATGTCAAGTCAATTCTGTTGTACTTTTCTGTGGTGATATTTAGTGTTTGTTAAATTTTCAGGGCAAGTGGCGACAGTGAAGTCCTCAAGGCATTGCTATTTGTCAAGTCCCCCGGCATATGGCCTGATCCAGTGGAGCAATCTAGCCATTGGTATTTGTAAAGTTCCCTGCATATGCTCCGTGATCAAGTCACTGAGGAAATGAGTGGTGAAGTCATCAAACCCCATGAGGCGTTGGCTTCTTGTGAAGTGCTGGCATTGTTTTATATGATGTTCTCAAACCCTATGAGGCAGTGTTAAATGGACTACTTGGTCCCCGATGCATTAACATAGTGAAGTCTGTGAAGTCCATGAGGCACTGTGTACAGTGAACTCCTCAAACCTTTGAGGCATTGCTTTCAGCAAAGACCTTGGGTCTCCTGAGGCGTTGTTTGAATGAAGTGCTCAATTCTCTTGAGGCATTGTGGTTGCTATCTGATTTATTTATTCTTATTGTTTTTAGGCTAGACAGTGGAGATGAATCGGTTGGGATCCTGTATTAGTGAGAATTGGTGATAAACATAAAATGACAATTGACTTTGAACATGGTTTGGTGATGGTCTCCCTTTGTACAAGACTTATTAGGGTTGGTAATGCTATCATTGTGTGAGTTGTGTACAGGTACGTAGGTATGATGATCGGTAACCAAGTGAGTTGTTTTGTATTTAGTTATAGTGTACAAGTGTCTAGATAGAACAAGGCATAAATTCACAAAAACTTAGTGAATCATGGCCTGAAATCAAGCTTCCACATTCTTAAGCCTAGTCTACCTTTACAAAGAGAGATTGGACCTTTTAAAAACATAAAATCTTACTTCTAGGGCGAAAGAAACCAACATTGGCAAAACTACTTTTCAAGTGTATACAACTAATCTTGTTGACAATGCTCATTGTAAAGAGAGTAAAATTTATGGTGACTTCAAACAAAGAAGGAATAGTTGGTGTCAAGGTATTTTTATAAAAGACACAGCACAACATCAAGGGTCTGAGAGAGGAAGTAATGAAGTTAACATACCTTTGTGAAATAAATGTCTGAAAACAAGAACCTTAGGATCTGGACTTTTGTATTCTTACATTTGTTTCTTGACATACAATCGAAGGAGCAGCGTGTATTAATTAAGATCTGGGTCAAAGGGATAAAGTGAAAAATATCTCATATTTTAAAGCAGACGGAACAGATAAATAAATGTATTGCAGAGATTACAGTTGACAAAATGGATAATGTAAGCCAGTATAAGACTAAATGTAAATTTGTGGATGAGAGTAAGGGATCCCTGCTTTGCCCAAGTAAAGCAGTGATTAAAAGTGCCAAGATGGCAAGGAAGATTAACTCTAGACAACTATCACAATAAAACATTGAGGGATATGGTTAAATAAAGTCATCTCGAGTTCATCATATATAGATAAGCTATTCCTATGCTAAGAATACGTGTAGTATAAAACAAGTATATGGTTAGTAGAAGTTATATGTTTTGGATTTTTGCAATGAAAATATGCCAACAAATCAAATATGGGTACGGTTGGAGGGATAGAAAGATAATTTTTCAACTTACTTAGGTCAACAAGACGAACACCATGTGCCCAGTTCTTGTAAGTTATCTTTTACATTTATAAGCAGCATTGTTTTAAAATTTCCATACAAGACTCCTAATCATAAGACTGGTTTTTGTTTTAAAACTTTAATGTGAACATTCCCCTGGCAGGTACAAAGGCATTTACAGTTACGGATTGAGGCTCAGGGTAGATATTTGCAGAAGATCATTGAAGAACAGGAGAGAGCCAAAAATCAAACATCTTCTTCCCCTGAAATCTCACCTCCTCGCTCAGAAGAACCCGATGAAGATATAGATAAGGATTTTCCTGATTCAGATGTTCAAGGAAAGAGTGGCACATTGGATGAGACCCATATAAAAGATGGAAACATTACCATGCTTCCAGTTGATCTCACTCAAAAGCATCAATCTGCAGATGTTACTCACCATAGAGAGGAAGAGCAACATCAAGCTCCATCCTATTCATATATGGCCAGTGATGGAATGGCATGTTCAGCTAGCCCTGAGTTTGGACCACCTTTAAAAAGAAGTAGAATGAACAATGATGTTGACAATCGGTCTAGTCAGCCATATGATGAGCAGCGAATGATACCAATGTCATTCTCTAGGCAGGCCTCACATTTCAGAGTTGAAGGATCACCTGGTTCAAATTACCAAAGCCAGGTTACAGGTTTGACAAGGCAGATTGAATCTCCTACGCCATCCCAGCATAACAGGGACTTACCTGTGCAAGAATTGTCTGAGAACATATCGAGAGATGATGTAGACCGAATTCCTCATGCACGTGATTTTTTTAAACATTTCTTGGAGGCAAATGCATCTGGTCCTGTGGGATTTGTAACTTCGCAATCTCATATTCAAATTCCAACTTGTTTGCACACACCAAGTTTGCCTGGTGTGTCTCAAGGTGAATTTTCAAGCGCATTGGATGGCCATGATGGACACCATAACGTTCCGGCTTCCCAAGCTGGTTTGTTTCCACCATGGACATGAGTTGAGTCAAGCTTGCTAATTCCAAAGACTTGATGAAATAGCCCTATAAGTTCAGGACTTGATGTCAAGCAGAGTATAACATGTAATATATGGTAAATAAACTTTTGTAGTTTTCTTCATGGTAAATCCCCCCAAAAAGGAGACATTTAAATGTCACTTATATTCTTAGAGGGCACATTATTATCCTTTTATTTCAAGAATTTCAGTGTTAAGGTTATATACAGCAATTTTCAAAGGTCAGAGTGAGTGCATGGTACACACTACCTTTTCCCTGGTCACAAGGATTGTTGCTTTAGTACAGTAATGTGTATAAAAGGCTAGGACATGGATGTAGACATTTTGTAGATATCTCAGGTATGAATCTGTATTTATTTTAACTGGTGACAAATCTGAAAATTAATTCTAAAGATACATTTTTTATTATTGTAATGGTTAGTGGGTATAATTCTGAACAACTGCCATTTTGTAAATTCTATCCTGCCGTTCTACTTTAGAAGGAAATCCAAACAGTTTTGAGTAGCTTCAGATGCTTTATGTATCGGCCCCACATCCTGTAACATATAGAGACAATATCACTGATCCTAGTCATAAGATTCGGACTTGGAAGTACTGGCAGGTTGATTTTTGGCTTGGACTTGGACTCGAAAAAACTCGGCCAAAATTTGGAAATTTAAAAAAAATTAAAAAATTGCAAATTTTAGGGGAAAAAAATGTTTTAATATGCATTCCATATCAAATCAACTTAAAATACACACAAAACTAATTGATTACATTGACCATACAAAAGTATACACCAAGAACCATGTAAACAAATGCAATTTTGATTATTGAAATCTGAAAATTGAAAGCTGAGATGGTAGAAGATTTTTCTTCCAAATACTTGAAAATATGAAAATAAGAATGCCAACCTCTTCTAACATGCCCTCCTATGCTTGAATGCCGAAAATCAAACCAATCTGGCTCCTTCACACAAACAATCAGCTCCTTAACACAAAAACCAGGTCTTGAGTGAGAGTGAGAGCAATGGGTGAGTGAAAACCAGATCGCTTAGGTCTTTTCAGACCTACGTGACCTTTAAGGTTTGATTTTCTAAAATCATTTTTTCTCTCTTTTAAATGGACTTAAGTTTTTTTTTTGGTTGGGTCTGATCAAACTCGCAAGTCCCACCATCAAACTCAGTGACTTGCCGAATTGAGGCTGCAAATTCACAGCTGCTGTCTCACCTTGGGACTTGACGAATTGCTAGTACTCCGAGAGTTTCAACACTATGCTACAGATATTTACAAACGTATTTCCATTAGCATTATTTTTGTTGATATGAGGAGTTATAAAATTTTCAAGCTGTTTGATTCATCCATAGAACATCCAAGCGATTTTTTTTTTCTAGTTGACAATTATGCAATTAAAATTTAAAATTGATTAATATACAGTGTGGCATGATGGCAAACATTTCAATCGAAAATTTCACGATGTAATAATGCACAAATTGGGTTTCGACTTCTGTTCTTCAAACCTTATTTTTTCTTCCAGTCCACAATGCTCTGACTGTTTTCTCCTGGCGAGATCCTATTCGTTAGCTACATATAGTCTCTGCTAGCATTTCCTTGTCCACCTCTCAATCTTTATGTTCCATACCTCAACTTAAAGTTTATATTGCGGTTTGCAAGCTAAATGTTTCAGGTTCTGTTAGTAATTGCCAAATTTCTTTCGGACCCTAGTTCCTGTTAGAGATCTGTGACTTCCTAACATGGATGCAAACAAGTAGCTAGGTTTGTTAAGTGACATCAAGATCAGGTTTTATATTTGGGACTATTCAGTAAATGCGCCATACCATGTCAAATTATAATTTTCAATTCTAAGGGCTGCATAAATTTTATTATCTCTAGCAAAAATCCAGTGCAGGTAGTTGTAGGTAATCCTACAGCATGTGTGTTCCTCATCTTTGTTTTGTTTACTTCCCCGTATATTAGGATATACTCTGGTAATAGCTTGGGAGGAGGTATGGCTTTATCTTTGGGCTGAGCAGTGGTTGGATGCAATGTGTCGATTTACTACGTAAGTTTTCGGGAGTGGGTAGAAGAGTGGTTATTTGTCCCATGAAAGCAACAAATACATTTATTAGTAGACTGTGGGGGTATACTCGCTGAAGGGATGGAAGGAGAAAATTGGGGCCACTAATATAAATGACAATCTTTGGTCCAATGACCAACAACTTTGTGAATATCACAATCTGATTTGCCCATTATGTGGGCAAGGAATCAAGGGGGAACCCATTGTTGGTTTACCCATGGTTGAGGATTGCGCTAGGGCATCCAAGGCTACTAGTGAGGCTGAGGCATCCATGGCTATCATGTTCACTCGTGTACCCCATGATGGAGGCCCCCATGCCTGTGGAGGTGATTGTCCATCCCATGACATCATCCATGGGTTAGAAGTAGCTTTATGACCAAAATGGTTCTGGGTTTGATTGTGGGAAAACTGGTTTCCTTGCCTTTGTATGTAGTTGAGATTTTCTACTGTTTGGGTTGTTTGTTTCAATTACTTTGTTAGGATAGTTAATAGGACATGATTCTTGGTATCATGGTCATTTGTATCACATATCCCACACATCTCAATTCTGTCCAAAGGGAAATCTCAGAGGACATGCTTCAATCTACATTTAGGAAAATACATGGCTAGTGGCTCCGTAGTGGCATTGGCTTGCAAACCATCTAACATAGTGTTCAATTACACTAAAATATCTATCTTGAGGTTGAATAATTCTACCATGGTTTGTCCTAGATCAGTACCACTCTTTCTTGATTTCAGCGTCCTAACACTCCCTTTAGTTCTTGAGTAATTCCTACATTTTAGCTATGCCATTGAAATCAAGTTTGTTTGTGTCTACTTTCTCCATAAGGTTCAAGGATTCCATAGCATCATCATCAAGACCTTTTAAGAAAATAATTTTTCAGAATTCCTCACTTGATTCATATCCACATTTCTTGTAAACGACTTGGAAACGATCAAGGTAATCTTCTAAGTTTTCATCTTCATTTTGTTTTATCCTATTTTTTTTAATCTTTTGTCCCTTCCTCTATATTAGTCTTGGTATTTATCTAAGAATTTAGTCTCCATTTCATTCCATGATGCCATGGAGTTTGGCTGTAAGCTCATAAACCATCTCATCGCTGATTCTTTGAGTGTAGAAGGAAACAACTTTAACTTCTGACTATCAGTTCGATAATCATAAGTTTGACATGGGACTTTGAATTCAAAGAAGAATTGATCAAGATCTTTAGTAGGTTTTCCTTTAAAGGTGGGTAGTATAGATGGGGATATATTTTCTCTGGTAGTTCTATCATCATCTTCGATTACAATGAGATAGGTGAAGGCACTTCTAGACGGATTAACCATATTTTGTGCATTTACGTAAGAATTTAGTACATTCCTTATGTTTTATGCCATTTATTCCCAACAAATGCAATACAGGTTGTTCCTAAGAAGTGGTGAGTTATCAAATGTGGTTAGGAGGTTATTTGTTTGAGACTCACTACTTTGGTTTACAATATTATTAGCCTTAATTTTCTTTGAAATGATGCATCTATCACTGGAGAGTGGTCCCAAGGTTCAGGGGGGCCCAATTCTATTAAAACCGTCTGATCTCTTCTTACAATTTGTCTACTTTTATTCAAGTGCCTATAGTATCCAGGTGAGAGTTATTTGGAATAAATCTCCTGTGTGAGTCTCTGGGTCTGCTCATAAATTTATGTTGAATTCATGGAAGTTGTTTTCTTGTTAGTTTGTGATTTACATCTTAGTAACACCTAGAATGTCTCTAACAATGGTGCCAAAAATGACTAGTGTCATCAATCCATTTATTTAATCAACTCATTGGTTGATATCATTAAAACTAGGCCTAGTGTCCAAATGTTGTATGTAATGAGTGTAATTGGTTGCTACTAGTTGTGTTTTGGGTGGTTTTCAAATGGATCAACTAACTCTAAAGTTCTAATCTACTCAACTAGGATTGAATTTATCGAATTGCATAAAGAAACACACTTGCAGAATCAAAATGTTGAAAGTAACATGCTTTAAGGAAAACACTTTTTGCTTATGAAAGGAAAATGTTTAATCAAGCACACTTGTTAATTAAAAGAAAGCATACTCTAATATGATTGCATAATTAAATTTACTTGAATTGGGATTGCAAAATTGAATTTACTTGAAAATGGAATTGCTTTTGAAAATGAAAATGATAATAGTGCTATAAACAGTAAAAAGTAAATGCACACACAATTAGAAAGAGACATGAAGGTTTATCAATTCAAAATTATCAACATAAACACTTTAAATATAATTAAATAAAAAATAAAGTGAATACACAAATAAAAACATAGACCTTGGCTCCTTAGGTGAGTGGGCTCTTGATCTCTTTTGGAATAGGATTCAAATCAACTCAGTACTTTAAGAATATTCAAACTTCATTGATTTTTGAAAAGAGTACAATTTGCCAAATAAGTATAACACATTTTTTATCACAATCTTCAATTCTTTCTTCTTCTCTTTAACACACATAATAGAAGGAAGATGACGTATTGAACTCAACTTTCCTCAACTGTTATCTCAAAATACATTAACAACTAACAAACTAACTGGATCACAACTGTTGTGACACCTTTTCCATTTTTCAAATAAGTTGGATAATAACTGCGATTCAACTTATTTGCAAAATGGAAAAGGTATTTTAACTATTTTCCATGTTCCAAGGTGAAACATTTGGAAAGGTGTAACAACATGCATGGCTGCAAGTGGTTACAACATGTTGATTTACAATGCATTCTTGTTCTTAGTAACCCAAAATCTTACAATGTTTATAATGGTGTATTTACAAACATTACTATAAATGGTAAGACTATAAATAGAATGCTATAAATTGTAAGTGTCTTGAAGAATGACCCATGGACATTGTGAAGAGGTGTTTAAAAATTTTCACAATAATAAAAAATGCCTTTGATGAGCTTTGCATATGGTTGGGATAACTCTGGAGTTTTGTTGATGCATTCCAAAGCTTGACTATAGTATTCTAGAGCTTACTAATGTAATTTAGAATTAGCTTGTAGTACTACGGAACTACCTGCAGTACTCTGTAACTCCACTATTGTACTCTAGAGCTTGCCGACAGACTCTAAAGCTTCTCTATTGGACTCCAGAGCTTGATTGCCATACTCTGGAGCTTCATTGTTGTACTCTGAAACTTGACTGACAAACTCTAGAGCTTTGCTAAACTGCTACGTCATATATTAAGCTTATTTTTAGGAGTTGAATTCACATGAAAAAACTTATAACATTCATTCATAGTGTATTTACATCACCTATATATGCAAAAATGAGAGATAACCATAGAAAGACTTAGAACATTATGGTAAAACATGTATTGACTCACACATACAAATTGAGACATAAGCACTTATTTCCTACTTTAGACTAGAAGTAAGTTAAAAAATGCATGCAATAATTATTCCAAGAAGGTAGATTAGTAGGTGATACAGGGTCAATATGTAGATATAATGAGTCATATAATAGGCTCATCAATGGCCACATAGTTAGACACACTACATGCATGACAAAAATGAGAAGAGGCATAAAAACTTTTTCATTCTATTGTCTTGATTGTTGAAAGAAGAAAAAAGACTACCCGCGTCAAACCTCTTGGGTGAAGGTATCCAACACAATAGAGGGAGAGTCCTAAAATAATGGAACTTCATGTGATTGGAGGTGAAGGAAATCAAGTTTTCTATGTGGTACAATGCAAACTATGTTCAACTAGATTAAAAAATCCATGCACTCCACTAGCTTCTTCATTTTTTAACTCTCAATTTGCATGTACTGCTCCTAATAATACATATGGGCCAAATTATTAGATTCTAAAGCCTCCTCAAAATCAAAATTGGTCACAACAAATTTCACAATCTCAAACCAAGTGTTAAAATATGTAAAGACTTTGCTAAATATTAGTTAATGTCCAACTAATAAAAATCTCGTAACTGTTGTAACCATAATTGTTGTAACCATTTTTGAATTGCATAAATAAGATCGATGCACAAATGAAGGCATCACGTGCTTCTCACAATCTCTTCAATCATTTGCTAACAGTGGTATTAGAGCCCCCATTCGAGGAAGCCAACACGGTACGAGTGTTTTTCGTTCGAGGAAATCTGGTTCTAGGGTACGAAGAGGAGGAAGAGGGAGAGAGAGTCGGTGAAGGAGGAAAGGGCACACACAATCCCATGGAGAATAGTGGACGAGTTCGAGCAGTCGAGTAAGGGCACGAGGAAACGTTGCAGGAAGCATCGAGGTCACAAATTACGACGAAGGATGCAGACAAAGTCGCGTTTCACCATTGCAGAATCGTGGAAGGGCCGTGGAGAATCACGGAAGGGTTCGCGGAAAGAAGCATTTAAGTCTGCAGGCTCGCAAAAGGAAAACGATGCAACAGAAGGTAGGGCAAACACAAACGTAGGAAACATTGTGTTTGCAGTCACAAAAAAAATCGTGAAAAGGGCATGAAGAGGGTCATGGAAGGTCACGACGACAGTCGAGCACAGACAGTCCCAGTAGGGTACATGGGACAAACACAGTTGAGCAGCCTATGGAAGATCTCATTCTTTGCATACACAATCCAAAAATAAATATCACTGTAGTTTGCAGAAAGGAATTGTAGGAAGATAATACCCAGAGTCATAATTTTCAAAAAGTTTTTGATTTTTGTTTTTGATTTTTTTTCTGTGGGGTTGAAAATTGAACAAAATCATACAAAATAAAAGAACAACATTTTTCGGAAAATAAAAATAACACTTCTAAAAATAAAAGAACAACATTTTACCTTATTTTATTTTATTGGTCAAAATTTATTTTTCGGAGTGAAAAATGACCAATACTCAAAGCCTTGTCTTTCTTTAGGCTCAAAAAGCAATTGGGCAGAGTTATAATATGTGAAGTCATAAAATCTTGACAATTGCAAAATTTTGTGATTGTAACAAGATTATACTTGACACAGAACAATGCCGACAATGGATTTCCGATTATGACAAATGTTATAAAGAAGCCCTTCTATCATTGAAACTTTTTGTGTTGGATGATATGATTTCGGAGGTTTGGAATGCTACACAAGCAAGTACATTATGGATCAGTCTCAAAAATAAGTACCAGACTTCAGAAAAGAGTCAAGTACTTTATTTGAAAAAATTGTTGTTTTCCACAAAAATAACAAAAGGTGGGTTTCCATCAAATCATTTATTATGGATGAAAGATTTCCATGACCAATTGTCAGCGATCAACAACAAGGTGGATGATGATGATATGGTGGCTCTTGTTCTGATATCTTATGAATCGTACGTGGAAGCTTTGCACGTGATGATAGAGTAACACTCACTTTTGAAGGTGAGTTCATATTTGTTACAAAAAGAACGCAAGCAGACACACTTCACTGAACCCAATTCCGACCAATCGCAAAGTGCATTTGCAACCCAATCCAAAGGGAAATGGAAAAGGCATTCAGATGTCTTCATCTTCCCCAAAATTCAAGGTAAAATGTTATTATTGTCAAAAATAAGAAAGAATGAAGAAAAAAACAATATGATCTAACACATAACAAGAAGGCAAAATGGCATGCAAATGTGGTAGCAATTGAAGTTGAATCTGAGGAAGAATATGCTCTCATGGCGTCATGCTCTGATGAAAAGTCTACTAGTGATTGGTTTTTTGTTTCTAGTGCATCACGACATTTTACATGTCGAAAAGATTGTATGTTAATTTCACTACAAAAACAAGTTTTTCCGATTCATTTTCTTTGGGTGATGGTAGATCACATGTTGTAGAAGGGATAACAGATATACACATATTGAATAATGCTACAAAGTTCATAGTCAAGAATTTTGGGTATGTACCTAAGATGAACAAAAATATTCTATCAATCAGTTAGTTAACTGAAAACCCTCACATTACAATAATTTTTTCATGAAAGAAATTCATTGTGTTTGATATCAAAAATGATAAAGTTATAGCCCTAGGCATTGGACAAAATGGCTTGCATAGACTTATTGATCTTGCCACTGTCAATTTGAATGCATTAATTGTGGAGGATAATACCAATGTTGTATAACATGAGAGATTTGGATATCTCAATCTTCAGTATTTGGCCAAACTCCAAAAATTGAATATGGTTCTTGGATTGCCTACTATCCATATCAAGCAGGATGTATGTGCCTGGAGAGCAAAGGGGCTCCTTGATCTTGTTCATGCAGATCTATGCGAGCCATCTTGGAAGTCATCTACTATTCTTGGTGCAAGGTATTTTTTGTTGTTTGTAGATGATTTTTCTAGAAAAATGTGGGTCTACTTCTTGAATAAGAAGTCTAACTATTTTGTTGAGTTTGTAAAATTCAAAGCACTAGTAGAAAATCAAACAAGTTAGCGGATCAAAATCTTACGATCCGATAATGGGGGAGAATTCACTTCAAAGCAATTTTAGAACTAGTATGGCAAGGAAGGAATTCATCGACAACGAACAACCCCATACATTCAACAGAATGGAGTGGTTGAAAGATGAAATTGCACAATCATGGAGATGGCTCGATCCATGATGCACAACATAAGTGTGTCATATAAATACTGGGGAGAAGCAGTAAACACGATAGTCTACATATTGAACAAAAGTCCCTGCAAGGCTTTGGAGAATATCACTCTTGAAGAACCCTGGTCTAGCATCCCAAAGGTAACACATTTTCATGTTTTTGGTTCTGCTGCATATGCTCTCATTTTTAAGAAACAAATAAATGTGCCTGATATTTCTTTGTTGGTTATAGTACTCAATCCAAGGCGTATAGACTAATAGATGTGTCTACTAACAAGATCATCATTAGGCTAGAGGTTGATGTAAAAGCAATAGAATCATATTTTGTTTGTAATCAACAAACTATCTATGATCATCCATATGTTTCAAGTATTGTACTTCCTTTGAAAGATGAGGAACCACATGTTTTCGAGACACCCTAACAATCTTTAGTAAAACAATCTATGGTTAACACTCCATTAGTCTATCAACGTCGTCGACTTAAGTTGACCACTTCTCCATCTGTTGTTCAACAGGAACATGAATCTTTGGTACAAAAGAGACCTAAGTGGTATTACACCACTCTACATAATGTAAGAAAGGGTGATCTTCCTCACTCTCAGACATGGTCTTAGCAACTAGGAAAGTCAGTTGTGGATTTAATTGATGATGAAGAGGTTATGTATTTTGCTCTTGCCTCTGATCTTTTCACTATTTCAGAGCCCTAGTGATATTTTGGTGCATAGGACAAATCTGAATTGAAAAAAGTGATGCAATCAGAATATGATGCCTTGATGAGAAACAATTCCTGGACATTGGTGGATTTACCTCCAGGACAACAACCCATTGGCTACAAATGGGTGTACAAAGTCAAATGCAAGGTTGATGGTACTTTGGATAAGTACAAATCCCGTCTTGTTGCGAAAGGATTTTTACAATAGGAGAGAATAGACTCTGAGGAGACTTTTGCTCCTACTACAAAAATGGTCACATTTTAGTTACTTCTTTCTATTGCATCTCAGTTTGACTGGAAAGTATTTCAAATGGATGTCAAAAGCACTTTCCTTAATGGCGATTTGGATGAAGTATACATGGTGCAACCCAAAGGATTTCAGGAACCTGGTCGTGATCATTTGGTTTGCAAATTGGTGAAGTCTCTTTATGGACTTAAGTAGACTCCTCGAGCCTGGTACATCAAAATTGATCAACATATATGAGATTATGTATTTTAGATGGAGTCCATCTGATCCAACTCTCTATATCAAAAGCACTGATGATGACATTGTGATACTCATTGTGTATGTTGATGACCTTGCCATCACAGGTAGTGGAGACACAATGATTCAAAAAGTCAAATCAGATTTGTGCAGTGCTTTTGATATGACTAATTTAGGCCCCCTACGCTATTGTTTGGGTGTAGAATTATGGGAACATGACCACTCCATTTTCATTGCTTAGGTCAAGTATGCCACTACTCTTTTGAAGAAGTTTGGAATGATGTATTGTAATTATGCTTCTACACCTATGGAGGTAGGGCTGAACTTATTAGCTCATGATGATTCATCACAGGTCAATGAATCATTATATACACAGTTGGTGGGCAGCTTGATATATCTTACCACCACATGACCAGATTTATGTTTTTTTATTAACTACCTTTCTCAGTTTTTGTCTCAACCGAAGCTAGTACACTAGACATCAACAAAATATGTTTTGTGATATGTCAAAGGAACTCTTGACTAACATTCTTTATTAGAGGACAACATATTTCAGATTGATTGGTTATGCAGACTTTGACTGGGGAGGATCAGTTGATACTCAGAAATCTACCACCGAGTATATGTTTTCTTTTGGTTTAGGAGTTGTTTCATGGCAGAACAAGCTTCAACATACCGTTGCTCTCTCTTCCATTGAAGCAGGATACAAAGCAACAGTCAGTGCTGATTGTGAAGTAATTTGGCTATGTCGGATTCTAGCTAATTTGCAACTTCCATCATCTACACCTACTCCACTATTTTGTGAAAATCAAAGTGTATTAAAGTTAGTAAAAAATCACCTTTTTCATGCCCGCACCAAAAACATCAAGATACATCATCACTACATTTGACAATTGGTTAATTCTAGCGATATTTCTCTTCACTTTTGTGCTTCTACAGAGCAGCCTGCAGATCTAATGACTAAACCTCTTGGTTCTATTCTTTTTGTAAAGTTTCGAGACAAACTTGGAGTTGTCTCTAGTTTAGTCATTAAGAGGGGGTTTTAAATAATGTAAAGACTTAACTAAATATTAGCTAATGTCTAACTGATAAAAATCCCATAATTGCTGTAACCATAATTGCTATAACCATTTTTGGATTGCATAAATAAGATCAATACACATATGAAGACATCATGTGCTTCTCACAATCTCTTCAATCATTTGCTAACACCAACTAGCAACAATTCCAAAATCAAAATTGGTTACAACAAAATTGCCACCTAAAAATAATTGGTACCAGTCCCAAAATTGACCACAACCAAACTTACAATTATAGGTGAACTAGCAGATTTTTTCATACCAAACAAGGCTTCCACAACAATAAAACATGTAGTGGTATAAATCCTCTAATCCATAGCAATAGTAATGAATGGGAAATCCACATTGCCATAATCAAAACATTGGCCTCCTACAACAACCAAAACAACCAACTTTAATGCCAAACACCCAACACCAACAATCTCCTCAGCGACCACACCTAGCTACCCAACTTGCACCCAATAAAAATAATAATCCAACTCAACTGTTATGTAATAATGACATGATGACATATCCCACATATACAATGAAGTTGAATGCTTTTCAAATTTGCTCAAGGAAGATTATCCACAATCCATCCACCCCCATAATAATGAAACCTTACAAAGAGGCTCTAGAACACATAAATAACCCACCCCTAACATACAATAATGACTCCAACCTTGAGCCAAACACCTTAAACATTCTCATTGTACCAATCAACCCTTAATTTCCTAAACATATTACTTCATTAAGGAGGGAAATTGAATTAGAATTCGATTTCATATGGGAACTTAAGATTATATGTGTTCATAAACCATTATTCTAAGAAATTAAGTACATTCCCATCTACACCAAGGCCATATGGGAGCTCTATTTAAATAAACTATGCCACAAAATGAAATATCCCCAAACTATCCATGTTATAAGACAATTGATTAATATTATGTTGGGGAACCTTATACCTCCTAAATATTTTGATCCAAGGAGTCTAGTAGTAGATGTGCATATCCTAGGTATCCTCATAAAAAACACTTTAATTGACCTAAAAGTTGCTATCAATGTTATGGCTAAGTAGGCCATGGAACATGTTTAACTAAAAGGTCTCCACCAAATGCCAACTATTATTCAAGTGGTGTATAGATTGATTATTCACCTTTAAAGGGTGATCATAGACCTTGTCATATGTATTGATTCTTAGGAATACCCAACTGAATTTATGGTCTTACAACCCAAGGCTAGTTTAGAAGGATATCCCCTCATCCTAGGAAGATCTTGGCTAGCCACAATAGATGATTATATCAGTTGCAAGTTTGGGAAAATGGTCATCTCCAATGGGAATAGTGTAGATATCCAATTCCTAACACCATTGTGTTGAAATTTTCAATCTTACTTAAAATGCACTCAAACGCACGATTTAGGCCAAAATCACTTAAACACGTTAAATGGTTTGATCCTGTCATATATAAGTGCCAATTTAGGCTAATGTATCCCTAAATGGGACAATGCATTTTATATGATTACTAACTTTTCTCAAATCATTTCGAGTCAAAATGACAAAAACACAATTTGATGCTCTGGACGACTAAATTCTTCTAATTCAGAAGCACATGACACGTGCATATGTTATTTGGTGTCGACAATGTCCTAAATGGGATAATGGTCTGTACGCAACTGACACCTCCTTCTAATTATACTCTAGTAAAATTTTGATCAGTTTGATTAAGTGAGCAACTAATTTTCAAAGAATTGCATAAAATTAATTAATCTCACTTAAGCAAATTAATCCAAATCAAGAGCTTAAGTGAAAAATCCATGGAAGTTATTGAAGATTTCTTAATTGAAAATTAATTTTTAATATCTCCATTATCAGGTGACATCATCTATGGGGTGGCATCCATAAGTCATAAATGGAACAAATATCAGGTTGAAGGCCTCCCATGCCTCTTTAAAGCCCCTTCCTTCAAATATTTATGAAGATATTTATGGATATTGCCTCCAAAATTGAATTAGTTCATGACCATACTTTTTGATCTCAAGATGGATGATCATGGTTGATTCTAATCAAATTAAAAAATCTATAAATAGAAGGGCCACAACCACCATTTTTAAGCTCTTTTGGTTTAAACTTATTATGCACAATTCTCTCCACAAGTCATTTTGTGTAGTGTTATTATGCTTAGTTTGTAATAGGATAACTTCACTATAGACATAACAATGATCAAATATCATGAGCCTAGTTTTATTGGTGCACTTGAGATGATGGAGCAAGCCATTTGTCATTACTAAAGACTTAAGCACCAAATCAAGGGAAAAATCATGTTTTGAGCCACATTTGGAGGTGGGAAGCTCTTGGAAAGGTTTGATGTATATGCTTTCTTTCAACAGCTCTTAATTTCCTTTTGCAAAACTCCATTGAGGGAGTTGGCTTAAATTATGTTTCTTATGCATTTCTTGAATTTTCTTGACTAATGCCTGATGTAACTCACTTTGGATTCCATCTCTACATCTTGGTACGCTCGGTGGGACCACACATCCCATACAAGCAAGGAGACCAACTTGACATTCTTAGAATTTTTAAAACATGCTTATAAATCCTTAAAAATCAAGTTTTATTATTATTTTTCTCGTGTTTTTGATCCTTTGTTGACACAGTTTACATAGTAATCGGTATTAGTCCTTTCTAACCAGCATCGGTCCTTGTGCAGAGCAAAACATGACATAAATTTTTGGTTTTTAAGTTTCTTTGAAAGTTGTAGGGTGTTATTTGTGATTTTAGAGTTTGCATGCTCTCTATCTAATCATTTTGTTGCAGGATCTAGATATTTTATGGAGATTTTATACTAATTTGGGATAACAAATGTTTTTTGAAAACATGTTTTGCCTAATGGTTTACAGGTAATTGGCATTGATTTGTATCGATTAGCATCAATTTTATTGTTATAATTGACATCAGTTTTAATGTAATCAGCGTCAATCATTATGGACCGACGTCGGTCTCTGTGTAATAAAAATAGAGAAATATGAGAGTAAGTTTTCAAATCTTGCTTTCTCATTTGCTTTTGTGCTTCAAAGCAGACATAAACCCTCTAAAACTTGTAGGTTACACGTTGGAGAAAACCACAAGTTTGAAAATGCTTAAGTCTTGAACTTCTCCTTTGGTGTTTAAAAGGAATCTTAGGTGTTATATACTTTGTTTTGTGAAATTTTACAAGTTTGTAACTAAGGCCAAGGGGCCAAAATCAATTTCACAAACACTTTCATTTGGTGCATTAAAGTAAAGAATTATTTATTTTTATGCTAGATCTTTTATACTTGTTTATTTTTTGCAAATGAAGGATGTGTGTATGCTTTCCTCCTATCTCCTTTAAGGAATTTGGGTGACCAAAATCGCTCTTTTCTTACAAATTGTGTCTTGTCCAAGACGTGAAAAGAACGTTGTTAAGCTCTCCTCAAATCAGTACGGTTTGGGTGATCTAAACACAACCTTTAAAGTCTTTTCACTTTATCTTTCATTTTTATGCAATTTGGCTTGTGAGCGTGAGTTCGTAACCTCCTCATGAGTTCTTTAGGGAAGATTTGACCCAGGAATTCATCTCCCGACATTGTTTCAACCTCGCTCCATGGTGGGGTATATAAATCAAGGCATGTATACTGCGATTGCCAAGGGTTTGAGTGGCTAGCCTCTCCAATCGTAATGAAAACATGAGTCAAGTTTGGCTAACCAGGGGATTCCACTAAGAAGTACACGGATGGAATTGCTATGCAAAGGAATAGACCTTTGCATAGTAAGTTAGCTAATATGATTTCAATTGATGTGAGATATCTCTAGTGTTAACCACACTTGGGACCATCTAGATGTTTGAAAATTTAGTTTTAGAACAACCCCACTTGCTGCAGACATATTATTGATGCAGTGCGAGTAGCGTGAAATTCCATGTCGTCATACAATCTCTTGAGAGAAGGGGGGTGTAAAAACCCTACTACTTCATGCGCTTTTATTTTTGGATTAACACTTAAAATCCTCTTAAGAGCACGTATGAATTCATCGATATGAAGCAACCTTGTCAATTTTAGAGCTTCGGATGTTATACTTAGTTGTATTTTGTCTTTTCCTTTACTTTCTTGGTCTTATTGAGTCTAAAACTTGTTTGTAAACCAAAACATGTCAACCAAACACCTTTGTTATCCACCATTTTATTTGAACAAGGAGGCACTATGCTGACCAAATCAAAATCATCTTTTGCCTTGTTCAAATCCTCATTTGAAACATTGTGTTTGTCTTGTCTAAATACCGTTGTTATGCCGTCCATTTGAGTCTAGACTATTTTGAAAAAATCTTTAAGTTCTTCATGTTTAATTCAAATTCAGAATCTCACCTTTCTAAGTTCTAAACCTAGGTGTTAATCCGTTTGTTGTTTGCACTTGGTTTGAGTTAACTTTGGTACGATTTCCTATTTGGGTTGAAGGCCATTTTATAGACTCATCATCATTTGATCATTGTGAACTTATGTTATCTAGCGTATCGCTCATGCTCTAAGTTCTAGAATCAATTCTACTTCCTATCACCATGTGGCGGCATTGTGCTACCCATTTGGTTTTAGTTTTATACTTAAGAATTATTGTGTTTTCACATCTTGAGTTTCTTAGTTCACATTGTTACTTTCCTCATCAGAAAGACTCTCTTCTAATTTTCTAGTCGGAAATCATCGAAGTTGTACCTAGATTTTATGGTATTGACGTATCTTTAAACCTACATTTGGTGTACTAGTTTACACTTTAGGTTTTAGAGTTATCATACCCTCTTCTAATTTGATGATTTCAACCCATCAAAGTTGAGTAATTTTGTAACCCTTTCTTTTAATTGTGTGGTACTATGCCACTTCTCTTTATTATAGTCTCTTTTTACCTTGTCACTTGTTTAGAGAAAGTCAAAACACACCTTGTTAACATTTGCAAACATTTTCAAAATCCTAGCAAGCGTAGACAACAATTTTTTAGACATCACACAAAGGTATACTTGCAGTGGGGTCTCTTACAGCCCTAGCTATGAGGAAGATCACTTTTATGATGGACAAGACAATTCCGTGGCATTTGAGGACATTCCCACGAATGTAGGATCAAAGGAAGATTATTTTGAACATCAACCCCTACAGGACAAATATGAACCACTCCTAAGGTTGATTGAATCATGTGCTAGATTGCCACCAAACTTGCCTATGGAACAATTACATACCTTGGTTTGGGTAGAAGAACAAAAACGAGAACAATCCCTCGCTCATATTGCAAAATCAAACATTGCATCTTCTAGCAAAGGAAAGGAATCAGTCGTAGAGTCAACACATAATGATCAAGATCTTGCCACCAAGATCAAGAAGATAAGTCAATGATATACATAACAGCTTATCATGGACTTGATTGACTCTTTAGCTGCCACTTCAATACACAATAACGCTTCCAAGGAACAAGAAAATGTGGTAGAACCAACACAACACACTTTAGTTGAGAACACACCTACAATGGATCATGATGTATCAATTGAACAAACCAAGTCTCAAGAGGTTCCACAATATGCTTTTCCAGACACGGAGCATTCATTTTTCAATCATCAAGAACCTCTTGTTCTTTCACAAAATCAAGGAACAAAACACTCAGTACATATTAAGGAAATTCTTCAAAACAATTTGGCAAGTTGCTCTCAACCAACATGTACTTTGGTGAATAGACCACATACACCCTAAAATCAATAAAACACTTATAATTCAAGGTGGCTGACTTCAGGGAATGTATATCAACTCAAGAATCAGTGGCTCACTGACTCGACTCAAGGAGTGAATCAAAACAAAGTTGCAGATTGTAAGGTGTATATCCCTAACAAATCCATGCAACAGGGGCACATACCACCCCAACAAAATTATATTCCACCTGCCAATACACCAAACATGCAAGAATGGAATTCGATGAAAGAAATTGTGTTGCGATTGGAGACAGGAAATCGAATCAAGAAGTATAAATTTGATGAGATATGTCCATATCTATTTGATTTGAGTATTCTCCAAGTCCCCTTTCTACCTCATTTTGAGGCACTCAAATTTGAAAAATACAATGGGAAGGGTGATGCTTGTGAACATATTTAGGCATTTTTTGTATTATGCCAAGAGGTAGCTTACAACAACATTTATTTGCTTCGCTTGTTTTCACAAAGTTTAGCGGGACAAGTTTTAGACTAGCTTCTTAAGTTACCTAAGCTATCGGTTGCAGATTGGAATGATCCATCTGAAAAATTTGTCAACCACTTCTCTTACAATATTAAACACGAATTAACTATGGTCGACTTGTGCAAATCCAAATAACGAGATGGATAAAGCTTTGCAGCATATCTACAGTGGTTGAGAGCATTAGCTGGATGCTTTCAACATAATTTTCCAAACAAATAGCTGGCTGACATCTTTGCACAAAATATACATTCTGAGGTGGCGCACAATCTATGGCTTGCTTGTGCACATTTGAAGAAATTATAGATAAAGGTGTGCAAATTGAGAAAGTGCTTATCACCAAAGGCCTTGTCAAGATTTATTCACAGGGTCAAACATCAAATTAGACCTAATCTCCTATTCAAACTATTGCAATAGAGAAACCTAAGGGTTTCAATAAGAACAAGAGCATGGTAGGGAATGGAGTAATTAAATCAAGGCATGTACAAAGAGTATAGGCTCTGTCGGCTCCAAATGTGTAATTTACTCCCCCTAATCTACCAAACACTTTGCAAAGAGTCCCTCCATGAAGAGAATTTCATAATAGGTATAGAGTCTTCAACAAACTAGGAGAGCCTGTTGAGGTAGTGTTCCAAAAGCTCGTAGTAGCTAATTTGATTCTATGGCCTATACCAAGGCCATTTCCTAAATATCAAACCAAATCCAATTGGTATCAAGAAAATGAATTCTACAACTGCAATTGTGTTGTTGGTCACAATGCTTATTGTTGTGTTCAATTACGACATCTCATTGAAGAATTGATAAAAAACGGTGAAGTTGAGATTAAACTGGCCCCACAAAACACTAATCAAGATATGGGCATCTACAAAGATCCATTTCCTCGACATAATCAACAATTGGCAAGGAACCATCAGAACCACGGCCTGAATCAGTGACAAAATTAGAATCAAGGTCAGAATGATCATAATCATGATCATAATACCCACACTAATACCCTGGGTTACAACATGCCTTACGATTACAACAATATCGTGGGGTGCATTTTTGCAAACCACATTGCCACTATCACTGTTAAATCTCGTGAACCATCCCATGCTTCTCAAAGTATTGGTCCCATTATTATAGGGTCAACACCCTATCCCTCAAGTAACATCGCGTCGAGTATAAGCAATTCTATTATGTCTCAGTTTGCACGGGTTACTATTTATGGACCTCATCCTTCCTCTAACTATAATGGCTCCTCATCGAGTCAAAATTATGGCAATGCAACTAGAAGCCCGCGAGTCACCCTCCAAGGCCCTTTGCCTTTGTCTTTTAATTATCATGGCTCCTTGCCACCTCTATATTGTGCAAACGTAACTAGACACTTGTGAGTTACCCTTCAGGACCCTTTGCCTTCTTCTACCACTAGACCCAAGGTAAACATTATGCCTTCGGATCCAAAAATAAACACTGTGTCAGCCAAGGCTAAACCATCTCATCCTACTATTGAAAAGCCTTATAGTCTATCGAACCAATTGAGTAAAACCCCTGCGCAAATTTTTATTTTAGATCTTTTGCATACATCTGAAGTCCATAGTATTATTTTGAACGATTTTTGACAACAATCCACTGTTCCCCAAGACATTAACCCTGAACAATTGTAAACACTTGTAGGGCATTTGTCTTCATTTTGATAGGTTATATTTGATCAAAAGGACATGTCCACTCTTGGTCCTAGCCATAATAACCCTTTGTATATTGAGGTCATCATTGAAAACCATAAAATCAAATGGATTCTTATAGACAATGGTTTGGGGTTGAACATAGTGTCACTCAAACTAGTACAGATATTGGGTTACACTACGAAGGACATCCAGCCAGAGAATCACCATAAAGGCATATGACAATGTTGAAAGGGAATTTTACGATACTAGTTGTTTGTTAATCATTGTTGGGTCTATGTCCCATCATATTTTGTTACATATTATGGCTATTAAGTTGCCTTATAACATACTTCTTGGTCTTCCTTGGATCCATGAAGAACAAGCCATTCCATCCACTTTACATTAGTGCCTTAAGTTTCCCCATGATGGGATCGAGGTTACCATTCCTGTTGATCTACAACCTTATTAGTATTGCAAGCATCTGGAGGCTGAATTTCATAATTATAACTATTGTCCTGGTTATGAATTTATTGCAAATAAGAACAAGGAAATAGTGTCACATCCACCAAAATCTAATTATATCAACCCTAGTGACCTTGCTTTCACTTCAGCTAATCCATTTCCCGCAACTCTTGTAAAACATGTTATTATAGAAGACGTGGGCATTTCCACATATTGTGTTAAAGATGCCTTCCATATTGCTAAGTTGCCCAAGTCTCCCAAATCATTTGGAAAACCCAAACCTTTAAAAATCCCTTGTAGACCCAACATGATTTGGCAAATGAAGAAAGAAACATAGAAACCACCAATGGTATTTGTACCTACTACTTCACCAAACTGGGATCAAGAGGCTTTCATTGAAGGAGACTAGTTATATTCTAACGACATTGTTGATTGTTTTCAAAATCCAAAATATCCTATCCCTAATCGGATCATGGATAATTTTGATTATATAGGAAAAGGCCTTGTCTCACAAGCGCAAGGAGTCCTGGAACCTTTATCAGCTCGTAAACCTAATTTGAATCAAGGTCTCAAATTTATACCACTTGAGGGTGACCTCATAACTTTCAATAGTGATTCTTTTGAATGGACTAATGACGTGACTCTTGGTAGTGATGTATCGTCTCATTATAGTCTTTTTGATGAGCTTGTTAACACATACTTATTTGATTCAAACTCCATTATGATCATAACACCCCATTATCCCCTTTGCCTTTGCCATCCTGAACTCATTGATTAGGACCAAAAAATTTTGGTCAAATGCCTTGATGAATTCCAGAACAAAGAATCCATTACAGATTACATGGGCCTTAGAGATGAATTTCCAATTGGCGATCAAAATCAAGGCTTTGATTTTTCTTTGGATCCTTCTACCTGCTTTGGAGAGCAAACAAACTTTCTTGGTCATGAAAAAGATAAAACATCGATATCTTTGGGTGAAAACCTCTTTGAGGCACTCGTTGGTCAGGGAAATAGTAAATAAAAGACAAGCCCTTGTGTGAAACCCTGTTTCAGACGCTCTTGGATGGGAAAGTTTGCTTATCCCCAAAGGATGCACAAGGTCCATCAAGTCCTAGCTTTATAGCCAATACTAGCATCATGTCAGAATAACGAGTCTTTGAGCATCTCGCTCTTGAATTTCTTGAGATATTTTCTAGTTGGCCATTATCTGAATCAGTGGATTCAAATTCTTCACATTATCCAGAGCTTTGGAATGAACAACAAGAAATTGTAGCAGAAGAAGATCATGCTCACACATTGCTTACTATTTTAGAAGATGGTTCTATACTCCTTGTAAAAAATACTGTTGAAGTGAACTTGGAAACATATGATGATCCCAACATTATTTACATTTGAGCTTATCTCACTGAGGAGGAACAAGATCACATTATATCCATTTTGAAGGATTTTATAGATATCTTTGCATGGGCATACTCTGACATGCTAGGCTTAGACCCTGACTTGGTTGTGCATCGACTTGTTGTACACCTAGATACCAAGCCTGTCAAACAAAAATTGAGAAAGATGTATCCACACATCACTCTTTTAGTAAAATTAGAACTGGAAAAATTATTAGGAGTAGGCTTCATTAGACCACTGAACTATTCTGAATGGATATCAAACATAGTTACAGTTAGCAAAAAGTCACAAGGTATATGTCTTTGTATAGATTTTAGAGATATCAAAAAAGCATGGCCCAAAGATGATTTTTCTTTGCTCAACATCAAAATGATTGTCGACTCTACTATTGGGTACAAGATGCTATCTTTCATGGATGGATTTTTTGGATACAATCAGATCAAGATAGCTCAATTAGACCAGCACAAAACTATGTTCACCACGCTGTGGGGAACATTTTGTTATCAAGTCATGCCATTTGACTTGAAAAATGCTAGAGCCACTTATCAGTGTGCTATGACTGTCATCTTCCATGCCATGATGCACGATATTGTTGCATACTATGTTGATGACATCCTAGCTAAATCAAGAACACGTGCTGAACATCGGGTTGTTCTACAAAAAATCTTTGAGAGACATCGTGAGTATAAGGTCCGTTTGAATCCCAAGAAGTGTGTCTTTGGAATCACTTCAAGAAAATTAATAGGGCTTATTGTATCGCAAAGAGGGATCAAATTTGACCCTACTAAGGTCAAGGCCATTGTTGAGATGCCTCCCCCTTCAAATCTTAAACAACTTTGAAGCTTGCAAGGAAAGATTCAGTCTATTTGTAGGTTCATTTATCAATTGACAAATAAGTGCCACCCATTTACATATCTCTTGAATGGGTCGCATTTTAATGGGATCATGAGTGTCAATTAGCAATTGTGAATCTCATAACATATTTGGCTAACCTACCAGTTTTGAGACTGCTAACACGTGGCCAACCATTACTTCTTTATATTTTAGTGACAGAGCATGTGTTGAGGGCACTTTTGGCCCAACATGATGATCAGGGCAAGCAACATGCAGTTTATTATTTAAGCCACATACTGGTGGCTTATGAACACAATTATATGCCTATTGAGAAGGCATGTTTAGCTATGGTATTCACTTCCCAAAAGCTGTGACACTATATGTTGAACAAAACCATTGTTATTACTAAAGTGGACCCCCTCAATTTTTTATTATCTAAGGCATCTCTTACAGGGTACATGGCCAAAAGGGTCATGCTCTTAATCAAGTTTGATGTTGAGTATTAGGATTAGAAAGCTATCAAGGGGCAGGTTATTGTTGATCAAGTTGTAGAAGCCCTTATTATAGACACTCAACCACTCAGATTTGATTTTACAAATGATTCTATTATGATAATAGAAGAAGTATTACATAAACTTGAACAATGGAAGCTATATTTTGATGGTTTGTTTACTTCTCAAGGATATGGAGCTGACATTTTGTTGATTACATCGCAAGGGGATTTGATTCCCAAAGCGTTTCATATCAATTTTCATTGTACCAACAATATGGTCGAGTATGAGGCACTTATTGCAAGACTTCATCTTGTAATCCAGTGGGATATCCAACACTTAATGGTCTATAGGGATTCCCAATTGATTATCAATCAAACCACTGATCAGTATCAAACTAAAGATGACAATTTTGTACCCTACAAACAAATTGTGGATAACCTCAAAGCTCATTTTAAATCCCTACAATTTGAACAAGTACAAGGAGCGAACAATTGATCTACCGATGAAATGGCAACAAATGGGTCTATGATACAGATTGATAGCAATGCTAAAGAGTATCAGTTTCTCATTGCAAATCTTCTATAACCTATTCATGTCTTGCCAGATTCAGAAAGGGTATGTGTCATTGCTGGTCCCAATCCCCCACATGAACTGCCTTGGTTTCAAGACATTTATAATTATTTTCATGACCAAGTTTTTTCACTTGACCTTTTTAATAATTGTCATAAACTTTTCATTCATCACATAGCATGCTATACCCTCCTTGGAAACACACTTTATCGTAAAGGCTATGATGGAAAACTACTTCATTGTTTATCTTCAGGGGAATCCAAGTTAGCATTTAAGGAGGTTCATGAAAGAATGTGTAGGGCCCACACCAACGATGTAGTCTTAGCTAAAATGCTCCTCAAAATAGGTTACTATTAGCCCAAAATAGAGACATATGCTTGCAATTATGTAAGGAAGTGTGTTCCTTGTCAACAACATGAAAATTTGATACACGCACCTTCCTTGACACTACAACCAATCACTACGCCATGGTCATTTTCTACATGGGGTCTTGATGTCATCGAAAAAATAAACCCCACATCTTCAGATGGCCAAAAACATATTATCACTGCTATCAAGTATTTTACTAAGTGGATTGAGGCCATTCCTCTCACTTACATCATCACGAAGTAGATTACCAAGTTTTTACATTACCATATCATCTGTCAATATGGTATCCCAACACACATTATATCTGATAATGACGAATCATTTGTAAACAAAGATGTTAAAGCTCTTTGTGAAATATTCAAAATCAAGAACAAGAAATCCACTCCATATAACCCGCAAGGTAATAGACAAGCCAAAGCGTCAAACAAAACCATTGTGGCCATATTGAAGAAGATTGTCAATGATGCTGGCCGTAATTGTAATGTCCCCAAATTTATGATAAAGTAACTTAATTAATTTAATTAATTTAAGTTGTCCAAAAATTAATATTACTTCAAAAGGATGACTTTAATTAATTAATTATAATTGAAATGGAAATAAAATATTAAATAAGTTTCTTCTATAAGTTTGGGTTAGTTGCAAGTTGGCTTCTTCTAGAAGATTCCTTGAAGCCTTTAAAAGAAGTTGAGGGCAAAGCATTTTTCATCATTGTTGAATAATATTTTATCTTGAGTTTAATGCTCTTTGGCTGCAATTTTGTTAGCCTTCATTCTGAGGACAAAAACCCTTAGAAATCTGTGGTTTGGACGAAAACCCACTCCACATGAGAGATGGATTCACCTAGGATCCATTATTAAGCTTATTTGTAGGTATTTCATGAAATTGGAAGCTTCAAACGACTGGGGTTTTGCTTTCAAATTTCATATCAGCAGCTACAGATTTTATATCAGTGATGTTTTGATTGGGTTTAATTCTATTTCTTCGCAAGGATTCAACATTCCTTGAGTGGCCAACAAAAGAAGACAATATTACATCATTTGGAGCCATCAACATTCAATAAAGTTGCCAAATTTCATCTTTCGGCTTGACAGTTGTAACGCCCCTTTGGAAAAATATGCAATTGGTCGCTAGAAGTTGGCAGCGGAGCTGTTATTGATAAAGACAAGTCAATGATAAGGTAAAGAAGACTCCAAATAAGAAGACAAGAGGTCTTGGGAAGCTGTCAAAGGCAGATCGCAGTTTTTGAGGTCAGTTTCCAACTCCAGCCACGTCCAACTACCCAGCAGCATAGTTTCAGGCCTGTCGCACCAACATGAAATATTCCAGCACAATAAATCAAGGTAAGAAGTGTCAGTGATAAGGTAGAAAAGAAGAAGGAGACGCCAAATCGCTGAAGTGGAAGAAAAGTGTAACGCCTGCTTTTTGGACAGCGTGCAGCCTTAAAAGAAGCATTTTGAATGTAGAATTCGGACCTGTTTTGTATTCACTTGGAGGACATGGTGAGTGTTCTGACCGTTGTATTGATCTGAGGCCTACGTAGATCTGTGGAGCTACTCTCAATTCGGAGAGATTCGACAGAGATTGGCTGCTCTCAATTCGACAGAGATTCGGTAGAGATTCGCTGCTCTCAATTATGCAGACCCTGTAATCATTACAAAGATGTTTTTGTGAGTCAGCAGCGGGGAATTCATTACCTAAGTGTTGCGTTCAAATCAGAGGCGACCACCCAGGTTGGATAGACAAGGCATTGGAGTTTTGATTTTCCCTTTGTATCAGATCTACACCAACTGGAGAAAGGAAGAGAGAAAAATGAGATTTGAAATCTATTGCTAATACATTGGCCTGCTTTTGGCGATGGAAGAGAGGAATGCGTGAAGATCTGGGAGAGATCATTCTCAAACCTGCATTTTATTTCCAACAGCGTCCATTTCCTGTAGCATTCCACTATTCTGTCATAGAGATCTCGTATTGCTGATCCTTCATACTGAGCTATTTTGGGGCTTATACTGCAATTCAGTCCTTGGCATATATATTCCCAGGTGTGAACATAGTTTTCATCTGTGACTTAAAGTCTATTACATACTCAGAAATTGTTATTGTCTTTTTATTTCTGCTAGTCTGAGTATAGTTTGTGCTTAAAACACCGCTGACATAAACAACAATAAAAACTCTCTGTGGTTGATCATTTTTGAGTTCAAAAAAACCTGGTATCAGACTATTATTAATTCCTGATTAGATCATTTTGTGATATCAATCATGATTGAAGGAAGAATTTCATAGTTTGATTTCTAGCTCTGCTTATGCGTTGTAATTTGAATACCAATCTATATTTCTATGTTATTATGCTCTGAGATTAATAAAGTGAAACACCTATCAAACTAAAATAATCAAAAAATCTTAGTCTTTCTGAGAAAGGGATCTTTCAGTGGTATCAGAGCCATGCATCTTGCCAGCCTGTAGGGGTGAATATCTTTTATTTCTATGCATTCGAGAAGATTTGATATAACCCATATGTACTTTACACGCAGAAGAGCTCAGTACGAGTGTGAGTTTGGTATAGAACAAGAACCTATCATGGCAGAAGAACAGGGGAATGCTCGAAGAAATCAGGATGAGGTAGAGAAATATGATGAGGACTCTCATCACTACTTAGCCCAAGATTGTTCAGGCTTTAGACCAATTACATGATACCATGGAACGTTTGCAGGTGGACAGACACAGAGGCAAGAGGAATAGATCGGTTTCAGTGATAGGTAGTCATCATAGCCATCAGTCCCATTCTTCAGTTGGGAGCTCCTATCATTCCTCTAGGCGAAATCGCCATCATACACCTACTCCAAATAGACCATTGCTTCCGTAGTTTGTACCAGGTGAACAACCAGCACAGGAGGAGCCACTAGAGATTGGATTCCAGGAGTCCGTTCTGGCAGCCACAACAGAGTGGAGAGCTTTACCCCCAGAGGTTAGGGATGTTTTCCCTCTTCCCCAGTATTGTGTGCAACGTAGAGATACAGCTAGATTCAGAGGAGATCGTGGTCATAGACCACCCCAAGAACAGAACTATGACCTCAAACGAGCTACTGGGAAGATCACATTGGCTACATATGATGGTACGGGTAGTACAAGTGCACGTGCTTGGGTGCACAAGCTGGACATATATCTATCCTTGAGACCCATGCCTGAGCGTGAGGCTGTTCAGTTTGTTGTCTTACATTTATATGGGGTTGCCTACGATTGGTGGCATTATGGATTGGTCACCCAGGATCATGCCTTAATTCATTCCTATGCAGAGTTCACTGAACGACTCATTATCCGATTTGATCATAAGGACACAGAGCTCTACTATAGGGAGTTGGCACATCTTAGATAGACTGGACAGGCAGAAGCATATGTTAATGAGTTTCAGCGTATTGCAGTTATGGTACCTGATATGCCCTAGAGGCATAGCGTGATGTTATTCATTGAGGGATTACAGGAGAGACTTAAGGGTCTGGTACGTGCTTTCCAACCAGCCACTCTTAAGGAGGCCATTGATGTGACATTGAGACTGGATACTGTTCCCACTTCTTATTAGGCTAATAAGAAACCAGTCAAGGACTCTCGGCCTACACATAAGGCCAACACACCACAAAATAAAGAAGGGTCATCTTCTATAAACACTTGGATGAATCAGGAGACGAGGAATGAATTGAGAAGGTAAAAGTTATGCTTTTCCTGCAAAGAACCTTGGGAACCCGGACACCTTTGTATGGGTAAAGGAAAGGCTTATTTGATTGAGGTGACATCTGAATTAGGGGATGAGGAGGTACCCGACACTGATATTGAAGATAGCATGGAGAATGTTGAGCAGGTACAAACACAGTTGGAGTTAGATACCCCTGAGCCCATGGCATCAGCAAAAGTAATTATGGCTACCCTCTCCAGTTATCCTTTCATACCTTTCGGTTGAAAGGTACACTTAAGGGCAAGTGGGTCGTGAGCTTGGTAGACACAGGTGCTATGCATAACTTTATTGACCAGAAGTTAGTGGAAAGGCGTGGATTACAATATGAGAAGTTTGGTGGTTTTGGAGTAAAGGTGGCAGATGGTGCAGTTTTGGGTTGTACCAAACGGATTTCACAGCTTAGTATTCAGATGGGGGATTATACTCTGATCGATGATTTTTATGTGCTTCCTTTAGAGGATTATGATGTGGTCTTGGGCATGCAGTGGTTACAGGGTATTGGGCATTACATTATTGATCACCATCGTATGCAGTTAGAGTTCCTTTCTGGGGGAAAGAAGACTATCATGAGGGTAGCGCTAGATGGAGGACCTAAGGAGGTGTCATCTTGCAGGATGGAGACTCATTTTATAAGTGATGAGGTAAATGATTCTATTTGTTGCATGACATTTTCACGCCCAATTATGAGTCATCATCCTTATGGGGATTTGGAGAGCATGATAATTAGAGTAGCGCAACGGTCTTTTGCGAAGACTAAGGTATGTGATGGTGAGTTTGTTAATTACATATTGAGAATTATCGCACTACTCTCTAGGAGAAATAAGGAGAATTTATTCACAGATATTTTACAGCGTAGTGTTTCAAATAGTAGAGTTTGCAAATTTCTGAGAATGATATGGGATCCTAGAAGTTGGTGTTGGGTATCAGGGGCAAATTGCTTGAGGACAAGCAATCTCCAGGAAGGGAGGACTGTAATGTCCCCAAATTTATGATAAAGTAACTTAATTAATTTAAGTTGTCCAAAAATTAATATTACTTCAAAAGGATGACTTTAATTAATTAATTTTAAATGAAATGGAAATAAAATATTAAATAAGTTTCTTCTAGAAGTTTGGGTTAGTTGCAAGTTGGCTTCTTCTATAAGATTCCTTGGAGCCTTTAAAAGAAGTTGAGGGCAAAGCATTTTTCATCATTGTTGAATAATATTTTATCTTGAGTTTAATACTCTTTCGCTGCAATTTTGTTAGCCTTCATTCTGAGGACGAAAACTCGTAGAAATCTGTGGTTTGGACGAAAACCCACTCCACATGAGAGATGGATTCACCTAGGATCCATTATTAAGCTTATTTGCAAGTATTTCATGAAATTGGAAGCTTCAAATCGCTGGGGTTTTGCTTTCAAATTTCATATCAGCAGCTACAGATTTTATATCAGTGATGTTTTGATTGGGTTTAATTCTATTTCTTCACGAGGATTCAACATTCCTTGAGTGGCCAACAAAAGAAGACAATAGTACATCATTTGGAGCCATCAACATTCAATAAAGTTGCCAAATTTCATCTTTCAGCTTGACAGTTGTAACGCCCCTTTGGAAAAATATGCAATTGGTCGCTAGAAGTTGGCAGCGGAGCTGTTATTGATAAATACAAGTCAATGATAAGGTAAAGAAGACTCCAAATAAGAAGACAAGCAGTCTTGGGAAGCTGTCAAAGGCAGATCGCAGTTTTTGAGGTCAGTTTCCAACTCCAGCCACGTCCAACTACCCAGCAGCATAGTTTCAGGCCTGTCGCACCAACATGAAATATTCCAGCGCAATAAATCAAGGTAATAAGTGTCAGCGATAAGGTAGAAAAGGAGACACCAAATTGCTGAAGTGGAAGAAAAGTGTAACGCCTGCTTTTTGGACAGCGCGCAGCCTTAAAAAAAGCATTTTGAATGTAGAATTCAGACCTATTTTGTATTCACTTGGAGGACATGGTGAGTGTTCCAACCGTTGTATTGATCTGAGGCCTACGTAGATATGTGGAGCTGCTTTCAATTCGACAGAGATTCAACAGAGATTGGCTGCTCTCAATTTGACAGAGATTCGACAGAGATTGGTTGCTCTCAATTATGCAAACCGTGTAATCATTACAAAGATGTTTTTGTGAGTCAGCAGCGGGGAATTCATTACCTAAGTGCTGCGTTCAAATCAGAAGTGATCGCCCAGGCTTGATAGACAAGGCATTGGAGTTTTGATGTTCCCTTTGTATCAGATCTGTACCAACTGGAGAAAGGCAGAGAGAAAAATGAGATTTGAAATCTATTGTTAATACATTGGCCTGCTTTTGGCGATGGAAGAGAGGAATGCGTGAAGCTCTGGGAGAGATCATTCTCAAAACTGCATTCTATTTCCAGCAACGTCCATTTCCTGTAGCATTCCATTATTCTGTCATAGAGATCTCGTATTGCTGATCCTTCATACTGAGCTATTTTGGAGCTTATATTGCAATTCAGTCCTTGGCATATATATTCCCAGGGGTGAACATAGTTTTCATCTGTGACTTAGAGTCTATTACATACTCATAAATTGTTATTGTGTCTTTTTATTTCTGCTAGTCTGAGTATAGTTTGTGCTTAAAACACTGCTGACATAAACAGCAATAAAAACTCTCTGTGGTTGATCATTTCTGAGTTCAAAAAAACCTGGTATCAGACTATTGTTAATTCCTGATCAGATCCTTTTGTGATATCAATCATGATTGAAGGAAGAATTTCATAGTTTGATTTCTAGCTCTGCTTATGCGTTGTAATTCGAATACCAATCTATATTTCTATGTTATTATGCTCTGAGATTAATAAAGTGAAACACCTATCAAACTGAAATAACCAAAAAATCTTAGTCTTTCTGAGAAAGGGATCTTTCAGTAATTGGCACTTGAAAATTTTTCCTGCCCTTTGGGCTTATTGCACTAGTCATCGAACCCCCACATGAGCTACTTCATACTCCCTTGTTTATAGAACATAAGCTATTATCCCAATTGAGATCGAGCTTCCTTCATTGCGAGTATCTTTTAAGAATATTGAAGATGACGAAGAGTATAGAGTTTCCAAGTTAAAAGAACTAGAACTCCTTGATGGTAAGCGTTTGACTAACCTAGACAACTTGCAAGCCTATAAAAATAGATTGTGTAGAAGCTACAACAAGTGCATTCTCCCTCGGGAGTTTGAGATTGGTGCTTTGGTCTTGAGAGAGAATCAAAAGAACATAAATCTTGAATGTAAGAAGAAGTGTAAGTTCCAACCCAATTGGCTCTGACCATATGTTATCATAGTAAATTATGGATCAGGGGCATACTGGATAGCTACCTCAGGTGGTGAAGAACTTATCGAGCCCATGAACATTGTACATCTTAAACGATTCTATGCTTGACAACTTTTGAACCATTGTCTACAAGACCCCTTACTTTGGGGCAACTTGTGTTGAAGTTATTTTATCCTACCATTATATCCTAAAACGTCATATATTGAACCACATTCATTTTGTTTACCCTGGACCATTCGCACAAGAACCATATTCTTTTGACTCTGGACAGTTGAAGCTTTGTACCATTGGCACTTTGGATCATTTATATTTTAGCTTGACTATTTTTATTCCACCCTAGACCGTCCTCTTTTGGACCCTATTCATTATAGACCGTTCTTCTTAGAACCATATTCTTTTTGTACCCTGGGCCATTATAACCTAGATAGTTTTATCCCTTGCCCAATTATGATCTTGATTATGACTCATAAGCATTCTGAACACATTCAATGCCAGTTCTACAAAGTAGTTCAGCATGGACAATATCTTGTAGCTTCTTACAGACAAGTGAACACGGATACATCAACTCATGGTTTTTGCTTGTTGAATGGTTATTCAGATTTATCTCATGCTACATATTGTTCTATTGTTATTTTGTTGCTGTTTGGTAGGCATTGTTGCCTTAGCAAGATCTTGCTCTCACCAATTTTTGAGCATGGGCAGTTGCAGCCAACTTTAGCTATTATTGGAACTGCTACTCTTGGACGTACATCTCCGTGATTAGTTGGTTCCCTGTACCATTGTTTATATCCATGATCCCTGTTGTAGCCAGTTTAGTTGTTATTTGAAGTCTTACTGTGGACTTGCATCTTCTCAGTTAAGAAGTTCCATGGGCCTTTTTCATTTCTTTTGCTTATCCCAAAAACACAAAGCATTATAAAATGATCAACAAAACATCCAAAACATTGTTTTACACTTTTGTTCATTCTGGTCCCATGCTCTTGCCATTTTGTGAGCTCTGATTTGAATGCTCTCGCTATTTTGTGATCTTATTTTTACTATTTTATTTACAACATCAATCTTGTTGTCTTATGGTCACTTTTCTTCTATCTCATTTCTTTGGAGAACTACATTTGGCCTGAAATTCACATTGGATCTCGCATTCATAGAACTATGTAGGCAACATCCACTTGTCTTGTACATCTGGAGTCAGCTTGGCCACCCCCTTTTTTCTTCCTTTTCACCCATTTTATTGTCTTGTTGTTTCCCTATCACTTGGGGCAACTTTGTGTCATTTGCTCTTGTTATTTTGTTTTAGAAAGTAATGCCTCTACTACATGTGCACGAACACTTATTTTTCTGTTCGCAGTAACATTGTGAATAACTCTTGTTTGTGTGTGTTTATTTGATTTTTATTGTTGTTTTTTTGTGCTTTCTTATATCTCTATTTTATTTTGTTCATTTTGCTTTGTTGTTGTCTCTTCTTTTTTTCTTGGTCTTTTGTGTTGCTGTTTTGTTTTCTTCTTTTGTCTTGTTTTCCAAGTATAACTTGCTCAAATGCATGGATCTTGATTATTCATATCTTGCTTCATGTTGTTTATTCAGTTGCTCTTTCTTTGCTTTTATACATTCTTGTTCTTGTTTAAATCATGATTATTCATATCTCGATTTTAAGTTAGGTACATTTATGTTTTATTTTTATCTTTGTTTTTGTTTAAATGTAAATAGTTGTAACTCTGGTCTTGGTAGTTCTTATCATTATCCTTAGTTATAAATATTCACATTTGAACCAACTCATCACAATCAAAATACAATGTCATTATAGGTTACTCATACTTTTGATGCATAATTTTATTTTGCTATAGTAAACACTATGTGCTTTGGATCCAAATCTCAAAATCAATGTAGCTCCAAAGATCAACTCTTAGTATACCAATGAAACTAAATACTAATGGCTTCACACCTGAATCTATGCAAGACGTGCATCTCTTGGCATATATTATGAGTCTAATCAAACAATGGTCTATTTTTCTTCTAATTCTTCATCCCTCATTCCATTTTTTCTCACTACTAGTTGAACTACATTTGCTTGAGGTCCATTTGGATTATGTAGGCAATGCTTAGATACATGACGTATCTTGGGTCAGCTCGACCACTCTCATTCTTTTTTTTCATCTCTTTCATCACTTTGTGCATCCTCGTATGCTTGGTTGTTTGTGGCTTCTTTGGTCATTAGACCATTGCATCTACGTTTATGCCTACTCATATTTTAATCTATGCAATATGTTATATCCTTGAATTATGCTTGCCAATTTTCTCTACTAGCACACAACATTTTGACTAATCACCAAATCAAATCAACTCTACTGGGGCAAAATTAATTATCAATGATCAAAATTAGCCTTATTGGGGCAAAATTGCTTTATTAAGTGATCAAATCCACTATATTAGAGCATATTATTGTTTCCTTTCTCTGGAACAACGCTCTCCTGTTTCTTCTAATTCCAAGCTCTGCAGTTTTGTCCCTCATTTTGGTAGATTTTAAAGTATGTAACTTGTCTCAAGATTGATCATTCCCTAAGCGCACATCTTGCACCTTCTTTTAGGTGTGTTCAAAGTGTGTTGCTTATATTTTTGGATTGTATCCTTCCCACTTTCCCCCCCCTTTGGGGCCCATTATATTCTTATATTTTGATCATTAATAATCAACGCATGCAACATTAGCTTGTATAGATTTAATCTCATTTATGGGTTAATTTCACTCTTTCTCTCTCGTTCGAGAGTCCATCCATCTCTTTCATCCTCGTATGTCCTCTCAAGGGGGCATCATGGGTCATTTCCTTCTAACTTATTTTTGACATCTGAAAAGACATTGCTTTGTCTGAATGTTTTGCCACACCTTCTCAAACAAGGGAAAATTTTAGATGTTCAGTTCTTAATACCATTGTGTTGAAATTGTCAATCCTACCTGAAATGTACTCAAATGCAAGATTTAGGTCAAATCACTTAAACACACTAAATGGTTCGATCTTGTTGTATACAAGTGTTGATTTAGGCTAATGTATCCCTAAATGGCACACTACATTTTATGTGATTATTAACTTTTTTCAAATCATTTTGAGTCGAAATGATAAAAATACAATTTGATGCTTTGGACCACTAAATTATTTTAATTTAGAAGCACACAATGCGTGCATGTGTTATTTCATGTCGACAATATCGTAAATGGGATATTGGTCCATACACAACTAACACTTTCTTCTAATTATACTCTAGTCAAATTATGACCTAGTAACTTCACGTTTTGACTAGTTTGATTAAGTGGGCAACCAATTTCCAAAGAATTGCATAAAATTAATTAATCTCACTTAGGCAAATCAATCCAAATCAAAAGCATAAGTGGAAAATTCATGGAAGTTATTGAATATTTCTTAATTGGAAATTGATTTTTAATATTTGCATCATTACATGACATCATCTGTGAGGTGGCATCCATAAGCCATAAATGGAACAAATATCAGGTTTAAGGCCTTCAATGCCTCTTTAATGCCCCTTACTTCAAATATTTATGAGGGTATTTTTGGATATTGCCTCCAAAATTGAATTAATTCATGGCCACACATCTTGATCTCAAGATGGACGGTCATGGTTGATTCTAATCTAATTAAAAAATCTATAAATAGAAGGGCCAAGACCACCATTTTTAAGCTCTTTTGGTTTAAACTTATTATGCAGAATTCTCTCCATTAGCCATTTTTGTGCAGTGTTATTATGCTTAATTTACAGTAGGATTAATTCACTATAGGCATAACATTGATCAAATATCATGAGCCTGGTTTCATTGGTGCACTTGAGATGATGAAGGAGCAAGCCACTCATCATTGCTAAAGACTTGAGCACCAAATCAAGGAGAAAATTATGTCTTGAGCCGCATTTGGAGGTGGGAAGCTCTTGGGAAGGTTTGATGTATATGTTTTATTTCAATAACTCTTAATTTCCTTTTGCAAAACTCCATCGAGGGAGTTGGATTAGTTAGTTATGTTCTTTATGCATTTCTTTAGTTTTATTGACTAATGTTTGATCTAACTCACTTTGGATTCCATCTCTACAAATAGTACCAATAATTAGTAATATACCCTCCTACCCAACCATCGCTATAAACAAAATAACTACTTTGGCTAGAAATAGAAGAGATTGACCACATTCTTTTACAATATATCCTTACCATTGGGTAGATATTTTCCTTAAAGGAACTAGATGACACAATAATTTTAAAATTTGTACAAAATGTGTATGATCAAGACCAAATTATAGATAATACTACTTTGTATAATGATTGCCTACTAAAATATATATTTCTAATGAATTAGAATATCCCAATAGTGACATTCTTATGTTTCACCAACTCCTACCACAAAAATGCAACCTAGATAATTATTTGAGTGTTACTAAATCCATGGCATCAGTCTCAAAGGTAATAGAGATTTCCCTAGGCTGTATGTTCAATATAAGTAACCGACTCACACCTCACTAAAAAAATGAACTCATTTCCATGCTCCAAACGAAAAAGACTTCATTTACATGGAACTATCATGACATGAAAGGTATACATCTATACCTATGTACCCACCATATCTATATTAAATAAAAATGCAATCCCATTTGTCAGCTTTTGAGATGAATGAATTCTATTGTCTAAGATTTTTTTAAAACATAACTATAAAAGCTCCTCCACTCAGTTTTCATCTACCCTATCTCTAACAGCCAATGGGTTTCACCACTATTCATTGTACCTAAGAAAGGTGGAAAATGACATATTTGTGTAGTATCGAGAAATTAACAATGCCAACATGAAAGGTCACTTTACTTTACCCTTCATTGATCAAGTCTTATATACCCTCTATAGAAATAAATAATTTCCCTTCATTAATGGTTTTAGTGGGTATAATCAAATCAAAATTGTACTAGAAGAATAAGACAAAACCACCTTATTATGTCCTTAGGGAACATATGCATATTGTGTCATCCCCTTCAGAGTATGTAATATTACAACCACCTTTCAAAGGTTTTTTCTAAGCATATTTTCTTATATTTGTCATGACTATGTGGAAATTTAAATGGATGACTTTACAGTCTATGGGGATTCCTATGAAGAAACCATCAACAATCTAGAAAAAAATATTTAACATTTCGAAGATATTAGCCTCTTTTTGAGTCATGAGAATTGTTATATACTAATGATAGAGGGTATTGTACTTGGACATCATAATTCAACTCGAGGAATAAAATTAGATCTAGCTAAGATGGAAGTTATTAACAACTTTACCATACCATAGAAACAAAAAGACGTTACGAGCTTTCTTGGGTATGCCATATATTATATACATTTAGTTAAAGAAATTAGTAAAATTACAGCTCTTTCATTTGTTTTATTAACTAAAGATACTATTTTAAATTGGACTAATGGATTTTAAGAATATTTCTAGGATCTCAAAAATATTCATGTTAAGAGGACCAAATTGGAAGCTACCCTTCCATATACAAATGCATCTGATACAACATTGGGGGTTGTCATTGGAAAAAAATATGGCTAGTTAAATTATGCTATCTATTTCATTGATAATAACCTCTTAGGCCCATAGTTCAACTAAATGGTAACAAATTAATATTATTTTGTTGTAATATATGTTATCAATAAATTTCATCATTATATCACTAGTAATCATGTTTTCATTCATATAGATCATTTATCAATTAAATATTTGATGAATAAAATAGTAATAAATGCTAGAATTATTCGATGGTTATTACTACTAAAATAATTTGATATTACCATTGCAAATAAATCAAGAAAGGATAAAGTAGTCACAAATTTCCCTTCTCGCCTAACGTCTATTAATAAAAAATTTCAGGCTGATGATATTTTTCTGGATGAACATTTACTATTTGTTTCAATAATAACATCTTGGTTTGTAGATATTTCTAATTATTTGACCACAACAAAAACTATACAATAATTTTTCCCAAGGGAAAGATACAACCTAGTCAACCGTAATGATAACTTTGTCTAGATATCAAGATATCTGTTTTACATAGGACCTAACTTAATTATGCATAGGTGTGTGAGAGAAGATGTATTTTTTGACATCCTTTGTATTTATCATGATGAGTCTTGAGAAGAGCATTTTTTAGCACAAAGGACTGCCACTAAAATCCTGGTAACATAACACTAATGGCCTACTTTGCATAGAGATACCATGGAGTACATCAAATATTGTAATAAATGTCAACATATGGGGAACCCACATGAACAAATGAAATGTCTCTACAACCCCAAATTTATTTAGACCCTTTTAAAAAATGGGGGATAGACTTTGTTCTGCCTATTGACCCTCTTACTAATAAGATAGATTACATATTGGTTTGCATATATTTTTTTACCAAATGGGTTGAGGTAAGAGAATTCACACATTCATGGAATGAAAAAGTTGATGAATTTATTTATGAGGAAATTTTCACATGATATGGATTTCCATTGGAAATTTTCAATGATCAAGGGCTACAACTCACATCAGAATTAATATCAATACTTGTTTGTGAGTATGAAATATGTCATAAACATTAAACTCTGTATAATCCACAATATATTAGCCAATGGAAATTACAAACAAGGAATTGGAATATATTTTAACCAACACAAAAACCTTACACCATTGGGATTGGGAACTCACCTTCTAAAGGTTTTTTGGCATACAAAACTACATGTAAGACCACTACATGGTTCACACCCTATGAAATAATCTATGGAAAACACATTGTTCTCCCTATAAGGTTTTAGATCAAAAGTGTAAGGAATGCATTAGAACCTGGGATGGATCTATCAAAAGTTTGTTATTACCTTCCAATGGAAAAATAGATTAACACATCATGAATGCTTGTTTATAAGACATTTTTACCTTTTACAAACATAATTTGACTCTTTATAAGCATTTTGCCTTCAAAATCAAGGCTTATTGACTTACATGAATTTTTATTTAAAAAATTTATAATGATGAGTTGATGCTCTTGCATAAATTTTCACACTCTCCTATACCATCATCAAGGCATGTTCAAATCAGTGGGTGAGCAAAAGGCCTTCATATGGTAAGTTTGCAGGTTTGATACTCACAGGCTTGCTTGTTTTGAGTTCAAAGTTGAAGAATGAAGGTGGTAACAAGCCAGGGAAACCATGAATAATTTTTTTAGTTTTATTAGATGCTTTTGATGGATAGGAAATCATTCAGATTACAAGGAGCTAGTGGAGGATAATCCATCCAAACACAGTCTATGAGTACCTACAATCATCCAAGTCAAGAAGATGGTCTTATGGGTAACATCATGGAGTTATTAAAAGGTAGTACAAATGAAGTTTGCATTTTCATACTTCAAGGAAGAAATTTAAGACCCTAAAATAACATTCAATCAATGAACCAAAATATTAGGATAACCCTTGAAGTGTACTTGTAGGGTACATGCCTAAAGAACATTTGTTTGGTGTTAGCAAGTAAAACTAGATATATGGAAACTCTTGAGAAGTTTCAAAGTGTTTTGATCTATAAGTTAAAAGAGATGATTAAAAGGCTCAAATTACCAAAGAAAACATATCATCAAGGCCAAAAGTGATATAAAATGCAGACCTACAGGTTTGTAGACCTGTAGGTCTACATTTTCAAGCAAGTGAGATAAAACTTGCATAGAAGATGGTGTTTGAAACATAAATGAAGAAAATAAGGCCATGAGTGAGATTTAGGAAGGTTTATTAAGGGTAGGAAAATAAAATCTCATTGAAGAAAACTCCTTGAAATTCAACAAGCCTTAAACCTAAAGAAACATCCATAAGCCTATTAAATGCTCCTTTTGTGAGCATATTGTCAAGAATTCAAGAGAACATGCAAAGTTTGATTGAGTTTTGGAGTTTGGATGGATAGAGGGTTGTGTATGAGGCATAAATGAGCCTAATAGGTATTTGAGAAGATCAAAGGATGGAAAATGAGACAATAAACCTACATCCATAACACAATCCTAAAATGCATGCAAAACCTTGAAATTGGCTTGTTTGAGAGGTACAGAAGGTTGACCAAGAGAAAATAATTGTTGAAGGGGAAAAGAGATGTTTGGTAATACCACAAAAAATCATTGGTTTATCTTGAAACACCCCACAACTCAAACTATGCATTTATTTTAGCTCTCGACCTACTTAACCTTACACTTTTGCAAATTAGGGCTAGGAAAGCTTGCAACTTGCCTAAATTGAGTTCTAGCCCATGAAATGACTTGAAACTTTGCCAACAGGTATAATTTGATGTTATTTAAAGTATTTTTCAAGATTTGGAGTGGTATTGTATAGCCTTGTACGATATCAAGTATTGTGGGCTTGTATTAGGCCTAATTGGGAAAGATGGAGGCTGAGAAAGTAGGTTTATCTTGAGAGTTAGATCATGAAATTTGGGATGAAGTTATAAGGGAGAATGGGTACTAAAATTTACTTTAATTTTACATAGAAGTGTTGAGCATGGTCATTGATGTCTTAGGTTGTCATTGATTTCAAGAAGAGCATGAGGTACTAATGCATTAATGACAAAAAAGTTGTTTTTGATAGTTTAGAGAATATATGGCATATGTGCAGATTAGTGAGGAAAAAGAAGAGGTTGTGAGGCATCCATAGATGTATTAGTGAAGTTATGATACTTCATATTGACCTTAGGAGAGAGAAAAATTCATCATTTTATCTTAAGAGAAGCTAGACCATCACTGGATGTCATGGAGATATGAATAACTCAACAAGTTTGTGCATTTATTATAGGTACTCAAAAAGTCAACCTTGGTCAAAGGTTTTCATGGATATGTTTTTCATAGTGCCAAGAAGGTACCTTGAAAATTTGGCATCTTAAAGTGTTTTCTATCTCAAGTTATAAACCTCCAAAGTTTCTCTAGCATACTGTGACATTCCATAGACCATCAGGTTTTTTCCTTGTAAATAGCTATTGAAATTCAAAAATATGAATGTTGGAATTCAAATGACTATGTATATGCATTGGCTCAGTGAGCAAAGAAATGCATTTAGAAGGCAGAATATTGGTAAAATCAAGTTGCTGTAAAAGGAAAAGTTGGATTAGACTTCATGAAGATAATTCTCTAGGTGGTGGCATGTCCTGACTATCCAATAAAGTGCATTTATTATACGTCAAAGTCAAAGGTTCTGACTATGGTAAAAATAAAAAATACTAGTGGTCAAAGAAATGCATGTAGAGACCAAATATTGAGAATTTTGACATGGTATAAAAATAAAAGTTATAGTAAACTCCCTAATGAATAATCTCCAAGTGGAGTTTCATCATGAAAGTTTGTACAATTGAACTTATTACTTGTCAAAGCTAATTTTGTTTTGGCAGTTTTTGGCAGAACAAAGTGAGCTTTTTGAAGAAGTGATTTTGAGTGTTTGAAGCCTGATATAAGATGCCTAATAGATTTAATTATGACCCTAAGGTAATAAAGTTTCTATCCATATATGTATTTTGGATTGAAAGTGTTACTACAGATGTTAGAAGTCACATTCTTCATGACTGTGTTTTAAAACAATTTAGCAGCTTTGTGTATGTAAGTGAGAATGGTAAGGTTGAAGATCTTTGCACTTATATAAATAATCCTATGAACATGATGTGTTTTAGGACCTAAATAAAATATAAAATCCTGATGAAATGTTGTGAGTTACTCTAAAGTGTTAATATGTGGAAGCCAAAATGGCTTATCATATTGTGTAAGGACTATGAGAGAGTGGCTTAAGAGATTGGTTTGTAAGACTAATGATTGTCATTAGAGTTTGATATATAAATATTTTAGGATGATGTATAGACAACATAGAAAATATGAATGTGCATGATATGTCTTGGAAGCACTCTTACAATTTTTAAAGACAAACTTCTCTATGACTGTGTTGACATGCATGTTAGCAATTTTGAGTAGTCATATTTGAGAGATGATTTTGGAGTGTTTTTCTCAAAGTTGTAGAATATATTGAATATTAATATGTTTTATAAGTCTCAAAGTTTCATATTAATGTGTTTTTATTCATGATAAGTACATATGTAGATGTTGGTGATCAAATCTTCTTGATTGTACTTTGACAGTGTTTGACAGTTCTAAGTGGTCATGTTGCAAGAGTAGGTTTAAGGCCTTTTGGCCTGTTTGGAGATGTAAAATGGACATGGTGGTGACCATGAGATATTTTAGGATATAGTCATGTGATTTTTTCATGTGGTCATGTGGCAAAATTGATTGTTTGATTCAGTTGTGCGAAACATACTTTCAGGCCGTGTGAAGGGCTAATTGTAAGTAGTCGTAATGGCGTGGTTCAAGGGGTCATATAAAATAAAAGGTGGTATGGACCTATATGGATTATCTCAAGGGTCTATTAGATTCATATGTGATCTATTCCATGCATTGGTAGAGGCTCAAAGTGTTCCAAGGAGTTTTAAGTGAAACGTGTGCTTAGAGTAGAACTAATTGTATTCGGTCTCCATTAGGCCTAATGGTGGGTTTGGACCTTAAGGGGTATGAAAGAACTATATGGTGAATGTATTTTGTATGAAACATGTATTATGACCTATTTTAAGTGTGATATAAGTTTTTAAGGTTCTTGGCCAACCAATATGGATGAGACCTAGTGTTTGGTATAAATATAAGGCAAAATAGGCTTATTTGGTCTAGTTAAGCAAGAAGAATGCAAGCGAATAAGAGAGGAATAGAAGAGGGTGTGTGTGATCAAGAAAAATTATGTGAATTATGTTTAAAATATTTAGATAACATCATAGCTTCATCAACGAGAATACAAGAGCAAAGTTCTACTTGATATCAAGTGTTTTACACCTAGTATGAGTAAATAAGTGCTAGTTAACAAGAAAGAGTGCAAGCGAGTAAAGGAAAATCTTGAGGAGAAGAGGTAGGTCATATAGACCATCAAAAGGAGTAGAGGATCAATCATAAATATCCAACAAAGTTGTTACAGGTGGATGACAAGGTCAAGTTGACCTAATGAGCCTAGTGAGAGGCATATTGAGTGAATGAGCCTAGAAGGCTCTTTGGAAGGGGTAGAAGGTCAAGGAGAGCCGAGTGAATTGATTGGATGTTGAGATACCATAAGATCTAAATCATAGGTGTGTTCCTTGAGTATGACAAAGATTTGAAATTAGAGAAAGAAGATTGAGAGATAAAGAAGACATCATCATCTGTTGGTTGAGCAACAAGGTGTTGAGGTCATCCAGTTTATCTTAGTTGAGTTGGTGCTTGGTCAAGAAAAGAGTTAGATCTGCCTTGTAGGTTGGAGCTTGCAGAAGTGTCTTTGAAGTGGTTGGGTTGGTTCCAAGTCACTTAAGGGGTTGTATCCTCCTTGTAATTTGGAGCTTGCTAAAGATTAGTTGAGTGGGTGCTTGACTAGGTAGGGGTTAGAGCTCCCTGTGGGGTTGGTGCCTCAATAAATGTTGTTTCATTGATTATAGGACATAGTCCAAGTGGTGTGATAGTGGGTTTTATCCCCCATGAGGGTTTCCCACATAGATTTGGTGTTCATGTGTTGATTTATTGCTTCATGCTTATGTGATTGATCTTCTATGCATTACTATATCTCTATGCTAGTTTAAATGGTTAAAGAATGATGGATGGAATTGAATGAACTATTCCCCCACCCCCTAGTGGTTGTGCTTCCAACATTTATTATCAAAGCATGTGCTTTGAAGGAGGATTGATAGCTTGAAGGTGATCCTAGAAGAATAAACAACTAAGGAAAGAGAATCAAGAGTTGAGATCTATGGTGAAAGGTCTTAAAGAGCAGATTAGTATTTTTGAGACAAGGAGTAACACTAACTCCAAGGGTGATGAACATGATATGATCCTTAAGAATCTTAGAGAACAAACCAAGTATGTTATGGAACATGAAGGAGAGATGATTCATCTCCAAGCTAAGCTTGAGGAAATGGTTGATACAGTCAAAGAAGATAAGAATATCATCAAATATCTCAAGAGTCAACTAAAGGATGTAAAGACAAATCTGAGTTCAAAAGAGAAAGATTGTTCTAAGTTGAAATTTGATTTAAGCTTCTTGAAGGTAGAGATTGAAAAAACCAATGTCAAGCTAAAGTCTTGTGAAGAAAGCAATGTGGATCTCAAGGACAAAGGCAATAGAAGGGCAGATCAAGTTAGGCATCCAAATGCATTTAGATATTCAAGCTCACTTCATGGTCATTGATTTGTGTGCCATAAGTTTGGTCATAGAGCAAAGGATTGCAGAATGGCCTCAAGGAATAAGTTGTCATGGGAACATGAAATAAGGAACAAAAAGAGCAAAGGTAATTTCAGTATTACTATTTACTAAAGTTGTCATAAATTTGTCACATAGCTAGATTTTGTCCTAGAATACATGAGAAAGGCCCAACTTGGATATGGAGACCAAAGGTAATCAATTCTAATCACACTAGTCAAGAGGATGTGGTTATTGTCAAAAAATTTCTCAAGAGGGTTGTGTTTTAGATTAGACAAAGGAGAAGAAGGAAGATGTTGAGGACATTGAGTCAAAAAATAATGTCAAACCATACATGGTTCTTGAGAAGAACATTCAGTCCTATGACAAGGACTGGGGTACTCCATTGTTCTAGAGCTCCATGAGAAGGGGTGTGTTTTCTAGGCTTTATAGAGACACTCTTCAATAATTGAGAAGCTAGTTTCTGTTAAGTTATTACTCATCAATTTATGTAAAATTCAAGTTGATATCCATTAATATGTAGATTTAAGTATGCGTGAGAGGCCTAGTGTGAAGGCATATGCTTGGTAGCTTGTTGAGAAGAGAAGTATGAGACTTGTGTGAAGAAGGTTGGAAACTTGTGATATTGGTATGATGTCATTTGGCATATGTATGGGGTTTTGAGAATAGTACAAGGGGATTTAAGGTGTTTTCAAGGATTATGTATGGCTTACATGTTTAGGCCTAGTATGTAAAGAGACCCTAGGTGGCATGATGAGGCATCATGATCAGGTTTGGAGGCTTGTGAGCCTGTGTAAGCATGATATCAAGGTGTATGACATGGGAATGAGGTGTTGAGAGCATTACAAGAGGATTTCAAGGTCTAAGCATGATTGGTAGTCCTAGGCCTAGTGTGCAAAGAAACCTAGTGAGGCTTGATAAGGTGTCAAGATGAGTTCCCAAGGTGCTTAGAGCTCATTTTATTTTTAACATAGGTGTAAGAGTCTGATTCAAGCATGTTGATGAATTTTTAGGTCCTGAGTTGAAGGAGAAATCAAGAAAACAAGTTTGAAGGTCTCATGTGTATGCAAAATGAAGGTTTCCAAGCCCGAGAAGGTTTTTCTTATGCTCATTGACATGTGTAACAGTTGCATGTTGTCCTAAGATTTTGGGGAGAGATGGCAAAGTGTTCTAAGAATAGGCATGCCTAGAGAGAAAATATGAGAATGATGAATGAAATTTTAGAATGAAAGTAAAAAAATGATTGGATAGGGGCCTTAAAAAAATGTTCAATGTAAGACAATTAGTTAGACTGCAATATATGACTTGTCACGTCACAATCACTCTAAATGGCCAGTTTCAAAACAAATGGATGAATCATAGAGGACAATGATGATCTCCTATGCCACCTTGATGAAGAAGAACATCCTTCTAAGATGACACATATTGAGGGGAGTTTGATGACTATCCTTTGGCAACTTTATTGATTGTAACTCACTTCTTCATGAGATGACACTTGTCATAAACCTCTCCTATGCCTCTCTTATCTCTCTTTCACATTATCTTTTATATGTATGGCTTGTTTTAGCATTATAAAGGATCCTTCCACCAAGAGTATGGTGTATCCCTTCTATTTTGTATGCCTATAATTGTTTTACCTACTTCTATATTTGTTTGTAGTGTGAAGCAATGAATGGTTGATCTAGACAAGTGCAAACTTAGATCACCTTGTCTTGTTGTCCTATTCATCTTGCCTTCTTGCAATTTGTTTCTCTATATTAGGCTGTGAAGAGTGTCATCAAGGGTTCTAAGTGGATTAGAAGTGGCAAACATCTTCCCTTCTACTCTCACATTGCCTTACCTCTTTGAAAAGCACTGATGTAATAGGTTATTTTAGGAGAAATGTATGATTATGATAATCTTATAGGTCTTAGTGCACATGCAAATTGGTGGTCTTGGTCTTAAAATTTGGTGCATCACCTCCATTTTAGTTTATGGTTTTATCTTACCATTTTTCTTGGAAGTAGTAGCTTAATTTGTAGTTATTAAGTGATGCATCAAGGGAGCTTTCCCTATCTATAGGTTCAATCTATTATTTAGGTCATCCATAACCTAAGATTGATTCCATGTTATCACTTAACTCAGGAGGCTTGAACAACCTCCTCAAGGGTGCAACTTTTAATGATAACAGTTTCGACACAATTGATGGGACAAGAGATTTCACCAATTGAAGAGTTATTGGTGTTGTTCTTCAATGCACTAGCCTTTGGAGGCATGAACATAAACATGAATGGTGACTCTGAGCACATTCAACTGGTTTTAACAACCCAAGTATTCTTTCGAGCAAGTAATCTTTGTATTTTGCCTTTCTCATGAAGTGTGATGGTTGTTTTTGGAGTGAATTTCAATTTTACTCAAGTTGGTGATCCATATCAAGATTATGTTGATCCTTAATGTCAACTTGATGAGCCATATCAGTCATATGTTGATCCATATCAGCCCTACAATGACCCTACTTACCCTCCATATCACTCTAGCTATCAATATGACCAACCTTTCTATCAAGAGTGTTCCTCTTCCTCCTTTCCTCATCAACCTTGCCAAGCTTTTCAACCTTCATATCAATCCTTTCAAACTTGCCATCAACAAGAGCTAAGATATAAGGTGGAGTGTATAGCTAGGCAAATTCAAGCTAAGAAATAACAAGACTCTCAGTTTCTCATGAAGATGTTAAAGAATGAAATGATAATGAGAAAGATAGATGGAAGTGTAAAATTTGGCCAAGTTGTCCCTATTCATCTCATTCAAAAGCTAAGGGACTCATTACATTTTTTAAGGAATGAGTGGACAACCTTTGAGGGAAATCAACATGTCCTAACCAATGAAAGGTTGTAAATACGAGATTTAAATCAATGCATGGAGGATAGGTTAGTAAGATGGGAGAAGCATGAAGTCCAATACCATCAAATTCAATTACCTTCTCTTACTCCACATCAACCTTATTTTGCTTCTAACTTGTTCTAACTTGTAATAAGCCATAAAAAAAGTTTGATTATATGAAAGCTTCACTCATTGTTCCTCAAGCTCAACCTGCTCTCCCTCAAGAACCTTCTCCCATACTCATCTAAAATCAGAAAATTGACAATCCAAGGCAGTTTGTAAGCTTCAAAAACCCTTATTCCACCCCTCAAGTTACAACACACCATCAATTGGAATATTCTATGTTCAAGGTTCCAAGTTGGAAGCACATGGTTATTTTAATTTGCAAAAATTCAACCAGTCAACTTACACTAAATAACATTATTTTATGTAGTCCATTACAAACTTGTTATTTTACTTTACAAAAGGCTTATATATATATTAGAACACTAATCAATGTAATGTGATTGGCCAACAGATTCAAGCCTAATTCCAAGTTAAAGTTAAAAGGAGCCATAAGTTTCCTTTCGAGCCTAATAATCCTTCCACAAATAGCTCTTATAAGACATAAACAACAATCTAGTCATTTTTGATATTTTTACTTCAACAAAAAGAATTTCTTTGGTACATACAAGGTGATCATGAATCTTCAGGAATAAAGATTCTAATTATTGAACCATATTATAATTTCAATAAACAATGAATTTATAAATGCATTATCAACCTAATAATGTGGCTTTCATGGGACCCCCCTATAGTGAAAACATTAATCCTCAATTTTGTTTGCATCTAAATAGACAAAACATGTAGTGTTTCCTTAAGACAAATATCAAGCTCCTTATAGGGCTAAGTGTCACCATAAAGGTTTTGTGACTAAAAAATATATCAGGACATTCCTATTGGTTGATTCCTAAATATGTTTCCATTGAAAACCTAAGTAAAATACCTATTTTAAGTAACTAAAAAAGTAAACCATCACATCATATAGTCCTCTACTAATGGTTTGGGTAAATATTTGGTTGATTTCTGCTCATCAATACATCTCATTTAGGCATCATGCAAAAAGTAGTATGTTGAGGTTTTTCTTCATAATAGATCCTCACGTATAAATTTATATAATTTAAAAGTTGGTTTCAGGCATAAATGTTGGTGCATCACAAAATGTAAGATGTATTTGAAGATTCTGATTAGCACCAACAAAGATAAAACAAAATTTCAATCCAATTTTACAAGCAATTAGATGCCCATGAAAATTTGGGAAAAGCAACCACTATTTGATAAAAATGTGAATCAAAAACCATGTGCATGGAACATTATTCAAATATTACTTATCACCGATAGCCACTTTTATTAAGATAAAAAATATCTAAATCTAGACAACATATAGATGGGGGATTACATAGATTTACGTATATTTCCCCATTGCCAATCAACATAATTTTCAGCTTTTCATTTAACGCTATTCATTAGCAGCAATAGATATGATCAAATTTTAAATCCATTTATGCAAGCACTTAGATGGCATGCAAGTTTGCAAAACACAACCAGTTTTTGGTAAAAATATGAATCAAAAGGCACCATGACACAACCAATATTTGGTAAATTTTTTGAATTAAAAGGCATATCCATGGAACTACCTTTGATATTGCAACTTGTAAACGGTAGACAGTTTTGTTAAGAGAAAAAAAATAAATTGAATCTCTAGATCCAATAAACATATTGAGGTTAGAATAAATAAATTTAATTACCTTTCCCCATTGCCAGTCATATTATTTTTCTATTTTTCATTTAAGAAAGTGTTAAAGTAGCTTCAAACAAAGCTATGTTCACTCCAAACTTTTTAAATATGTGACCTCAATCAGAAAAACCCATAGACAAATTTAGTGTTGTAATGCACATGTCAGTAACACCCAAAACAAAAGAATGAAATAGTCTTCCAATGACTCATCTAGTACATATATTTCATAAAAATATAAGAATTCACACAACCCAATACCACATCTGATATGTGTATTTCACAAAAACATGAGCATTCACATAACTCTTATGGCATGAGACTACAAAAGTAAGAACAACAACTTAAGTAAGTAATAATCACAGTAAGAATATTTTCAATGACTTCAAAATTTAGTATTATTATTAAAACTTGTTAGAATGTAGCCGTTGATAAAAAAATCACACTAAAAACATGAAAAAGTTATGAAGCAACCACCCCAAACATATTCTCCTTCGTTGCCCACAAATAACCTTGGGTGATATAGACACCTAAATCAAGTCACAAATACTTGATCATGTTAGTTTTGACCTTATTTCATTTTAATTCATTTGTGTACTTAATCAATATCTATTTTGCCACCTCACTCTATCTTAAGCACCTATAAGGACCTATTTCTATTCTAAATTGTTATATGTCATAGAAGGGTTATGGATCTCTGATTACTAAAAATGCCTTTAATCATCTATGGTCCAATCTAGACCCAAATTTCATATGTTTCCCTACAAGACAAGATCGACCAATAGGGACAATAGTGGCTGTAGGATTTGTCCCTATAGGTTGATCCTATCCCTTGGTCCTCTAATAGTCAATTTTTAAAATTAAACCCTCCCATACTTTGTGATCCATGTTTTTAAGATTCCTATCATGTGGTTTCCCCATTTAGATTGCTATAAAGCCACGCTCAAGTCATTCATTTTACCAACTTGACAATTTCAATATAGAGGCATACTTACACTATTGCACATTGAATAAAAGTTCCATATTCTTCTCAATTTTGATTATGTATAAGAAATCCTCAACCAAGTTAAAAACTTGTTTTATTCAACCCAAAGTAAAACACGATTAAGTATTCAAACCATCCTTAGATGCATTCATATAATCAACAGATCATAATCACACTAAGCACTCTAAATATGAGAACTATGTGGGCTTGACTCCCTCTTTAGAGCATTGGATATGAAGGCAACGTTTAGTTATCATGGGGATGATTGGGATCAACTTAGCCCAATTACACTCAACCTTTTTCCATTTATAGAGTTTTAACCATTGATAGCCCTATTAGGGTTTCAACCTTGAAGAAACTATTTACAAGGCTTTCACACACTTTTGAAAGTCAAATTTATGCATACAATCCTGAGTTATCACAAGTGATTGTGCCCTAAATTATTGATTTTTAATAAAAGACAAGATCAACCAGTTGGGACAATAGTGGGAGTCAATCCTATCCTGGCTTGGCTGATTTTATCCTTCTTCAGTCTTAGTTCCTGCTTCTGGGCACTTGCAGAGTTTGTTCTTGGTTCCCTATTTCAACCATCTATCAGTCAACATAGTTAGATCTGGGTCAAAAATAACTAAGTTTATATTTTCATTTCATAGTTAGTCTTCTTTCAATCAATTGCATGTTATCACATTTAGTGTTTTCTTCCATTATACTTATCGAAAGTTTATTTTCAACATTTTGCTTTATTCCATTCAATTTATATTAGTTAGAGTTAATTCACCTTCTAATCCAAATTTATATAAGCAAGCACCCATATAATTAGAGAATTACAATTAAAAAGAATCCATGAAAGTAAACTAACGTCAAGGATAACTTTAAACCATACCTTGTTTTATGTATATATTTATGCATATAAAATGTGGCCTTCATCAACTCATTAGCCAATAGGATCTTAATTAGAGCCCATGGTTTCCTTGAGTATTTTGGCATTTGAAAGAGGCTCTATGCTCTCCTCCAATGCATGTTTTCCCCAACTTGCAACAACCATTATTTAAAAACTCGTACTCAATAATTACTCAGCAACCCAAATTTTTGACTCATACTCAGCAATTACCCGATAACTTTATTGCTACTTTAAAAAATATATAAATTCATAAAATAAACTAAAACACATAAAAAAAATGAATGTAGAGAACACATAACTCAGAGTCATATATATTTTATAATAGTTTTTGAGCAAATAAGAGTACAATACTCGAGCCCTAAATGCACAGTTATAAACTTTGCTCGATTTATAAATAGACATAATATACCTGCTTGACATAGTCTGTTCATTGCTATCATTTGATCCTTTTCAAAGTTTAACTTTGAGCCCTAATAAAATCTCATTTTTCAAACTTCAAAGTTTATACTCATCACTCAAGATCAAACTCAATTCGAAGCTCAAAGTTTAACCTCATCAGTCATCTCTATAGTTACAGTTCAAAATTTCAGGCTCAAACGATGATCATTACCACACGGTGTGGTTTATAGCTATAATCCACTGGTTGATAGTGTATTGTTTGAGGCTCAAGCTTAGTCTTACACAATTTACAAGGAGTAGGGCTGTAATCTTACAAATGAGCAATGACAATCAATGATTCACAGTCAAGACCTAAGTCACTGCATTCAAATTCATGGATGATTAAATTCATAAAAAATCATTACTAGAAAAATCAACTATAAAATTTGTGATTAAATTCAACCAAGAAAAGATATGAAATTGGAAACCTGGAATGGAGTGTGTGAGTGTAACCATGTTTTGATCACTTGGTAGAGTATGATTTACCTTGATTTGGTTGCATGTTATTATCCTATTATAGGTACAAGATTTTTTCTACAAGGGGGAATCTTCCCTGCCCCCATAAACCCTCTTTAAAATACATGCTGGTTGGTGCCTCCTTGGTTGTTTCTGACAAGGAAATTGATGCATTAATGAATGTGGTAGGGAAGAAGAAATTGCAAGATCTTAGAGGTGGAGTAAGAAATGCATGTATGCAAGCAACTAAAAGGACCCCAATAGCAATAGTTGATCCAACAAAGACCAGAAGGAATATAGAAAGACTTTATGGCCATAGCCTGATCTACAAGTTTATGGGAGCCCTGGTAATAATAGAGGAATTGTGTATGTGGACCAGGAGTACCTAGAAAACTAATGGGGAATATGAGTTAAGATTTTATGCAAAAGTATATTTTATAGAAATCTTCGCAAATGAGTCAAATAGAGACAAGGTTTTTGGGGGAGGTCCTTATTAAAAAATGTGGAACTTTTTATGAAACACTAGTAGACTGCGTTCAATCCAACTAAAGAAATTCCTACCATGGTACCAATCTAGATTCACATGTATGCTCTGCCCTATGAATTTTTGTCTAGGTATGTATTTGAAACTGTTGCTAATACTTTAGGCCATCTAGATGATATTTCAAAAGCTCATCATGGTAAAGGTCTATCAAGTTATGTGAGGATTTGTGTGGAACTAGATCTAATTTAAACTTTACCAAAAAGTATTACTTTGAAAGTTGGAGAACTTGAATGGAATCAAGATTTGGCCTATGAAACTATCTCGTTCAGATGTAACAACTGTCATGAGTATGGAAATTTATTTTGAGAATGCCCCTCCCTAAAGAAGAACAATTATGAGGGAAAATTATTGGATCCCTTTAAAAAATATGTTGAAGGATTTATGAATCCAAAGAATTAACATGTTGTATGCAATTATAATTGTATCATGTTTATAAATCAATCCTAAATTGGAGAAGATAGATCATACTTATACTTTCGATTGGGAATACATTAGATAATAGAGAACATGACCAATATGGGGATCCACTAGACCCAATTAGGGGATCTCATATCATAATACAGAATGCTAGGGAGAGTTCCAAAGCCTCCAATCAAGCACAATCATGTAATAACCCTAGCTAGGTCCTATGTTTTATATTCACTAAACTAATAACAATTAAAGTAAAGTCTAATCTAGTGCTCACCAAAACTTATGGCACAAAATGGGGGTAATAAATAACAAAATTAAACATGCATAAGAGACATATACTCACATTAATGTATACAAAATCTTAGTGCATGGAAGAGAAGTACAAATGCATATCTATCTACTCTTATAAAAGAGGAATAACATTAAGAATACTTACCTTTGAAGATGAACCCGTAGAACCTCATTTTCTCCCTTGGTCAAGGTGCTTCGTAAGAGGTTGTTGTGGTATGTAAAGATGATAAAAATAAATCAACTCTAGGCTACACAACCTATCAATGCATCTAAAAGACTTCTCCACAAGATACGATTCGTATCTCCAAAGAAAGAATGAAACCCTGAGCTTGCTCCTAAAGTAGAATGGTGGATAAACAAATGCATAATAGATATTAATTATTCTTCTCTTCTCTAAATAATGGGAAAATGATCTTGTATATATAGTCAGATTTAACTCTAGCCCTTCCAAAAGTTTTGGTTGATAGGGTCGACCCAATCGACCTAGTACAATTATGGACACAAATTCACTAGATCACGGACTAGGTTAGCCAAGAACCAACCTAGAACCTAAATGAATTTTACCCAAAATAGTACAGGGTCGACCTAGTCAACCTATGTTTGGGTTTCTTTGATAATTCTAGCTTCGGCACTGAATTTAAAACCAATGATCTAGCGTGTTGACCCTTTCATGAAGGATTTAGGTCTTGTATGCTCAATCCAAACATGCAGTGAAAGACCAGTTCTTGTAGGTTTTATTTCACAATGTTAATAACTTGTTTATATTCTTCTCTTTATACAAATTAAATAAGAATTATATAAATGTAAAGATAGACTACCTTGATTCTTTGAGTTTTAGATTCGATTAATATCACTACGTAGAATATTGTCATTTTATATTAGCATCAATTACCTAGAAAATAAAAGAAAAATAGGGAAAAAATCATATTTAAGTCTATTCACTTAACTCATACACCATCATTCATCATAAAACACCTGAAGTTGAAAAAACCTGCTATCTCATATATTAAGCTTAATCATTAGAAAGGTAAAAGTTCATCACAAATTCATCCCAAAATCCCCCTCCATAGTACTTTACAATAGGGGTATTTATACTTATTTTTCCATGACCAAGTGTTTACAATCATTAATGGCATGAAGAAATGGCCAATGAACTCTCAATAGACTGAGAGTCATGACACTCAACAATTAGTTTTTTTCCTAAATACCTAGGCCTCTATGCCCCCTATATCCTCGCTCTATGTTATATCTTTGCTACCATGTGTTCCTCTCCTTGCGAGCTAGTGAAAAACTTCTTATTAATAGGGTTGGGGTGACCCATATGAACCATTCTCTTAACTTCTACTTCTGACGTGTTCCCCTAGTATTTTGCTTCTATTTTGAGTCCTACATCCTTGGGTTCTTCATGACTCATTCCTCTCTAATTGGGTCCTCTCATGATGGTTACTCTATGTTGTTTTCCTCTTATGCCCCATAGGTTCCGCACCAAGGTGATTTTGTGCCTATCAACTGTGTCATGGTCCTTTAGTGTCATTTTGGTTTTGCACCAAAATTGGATAACACTTAGCCAAAAAAATTGGGCCAACATCACCCCACACTATGCTCTTAGTCCATCCTAGACTAAGTCACGCTATCATCCTCCATCAAAAATTTAGGCCTCAAATACTTGATCTCCTTCTTCAAATTGTCCCAATATGACAATACCTTGAGCACTTTTGTAGTTATTTCTTTTATGGCCCCATTTAATTTCTTTATCTCCTTAGGTTCGATGGAAATATCATCGACCTTTTTAACTAGTTCATCTAGGGATGTGATGGCATCCTTCTAGATTTTTTTAAAGTGTGGATACCTCCTTGTCACCCTGTCCTCAAAAGGATGCAAAATTCACATTTAGCTGTTGATAATGTTTTTTGATCACATCTTCCATCATTTATACAACCCTAAATGCTTTAACACACTCGACATGATCTTTTATTAAGAGGGCAGCATCAGCCAATTGCTACCTCTGGGCTTCTTCATCTTGGAGTTGAGCTTCCAAGACTTTATTTGGATGCACTAATTGTGCAAAAATTTATTCCAAAATGGGGATAATCTCCCTAACCCTCTCTATAATTTGCTTTCATATTTCAAAATTCATGGTGAACTATTTAGCTAACTCTAATCCCTCATCTTTTGGCACAGGTTGCTCCTTGTATCACTTGAGCATAAGTTCTACCAAGGTCTCTAACTTTCCTATGACATCCTCATTAAGAGGCATATCATCTACTAGAACTAGTTCTTCATTCAAAATTGTTTTGTAGAAGTTTAAAACCTTGAGTTTTGCCTCAGTGGCCTCTTGGATCTATTATTTCAACATGACCACTTCCTTGGTGAGTGCTTGTTTCTCTACAACTTCTATATTATACATGCCCACAATCTTTTGCATGTTTCTTCTCAACAATGCATGCATCAGAATATGATAAAATATTCCAACATGTGATCTCCATGCCTAGCTTCAAAAAGGCAGTGCTTGTTAGAAGAGGGGAGATCTTTTATGGATATACCCTTAGTGGTTTTGACAACACTGGAGCATCTAGACCCAAGGAAAGGCTACCTTGCGAGAGTTTGAATTCGTGCTCCTCATTGTATATATTTAATAGGAAAGACACTTGCTTCCTTATTTCCAAAGTTTGCTCATTGGGAAGGAAGTGAGGCCAAAGATAGAGCATCTTATCTTGGATGTTGAATTGATATTGCTTGCACACATTACCAATTGCATCATTGCCATGCTCTTTTGTAGTCTCAGTCAGTCTCTTCCCTTTACTAGAGTCATGCTCAAGTTTGGCCTCCTTATGGCTACTAATGGCCATCACGCTAAATTCTTCACCATCCACCTCCTTTCCATATAGTGGTTTGACATCAAGCAACAAATCATCAAAGGCAACTTTCTCCTCCTGCACTGAGGTGGGAGTTTTCTCAGAATCAGAACCTGAGCTATGACCCTGTACCTCAAGAATTTCCTATTGGGGTAATTGTCTTAGGGGTTGCTACTAGGAATTTATTGAAGTAAAATCACTTAGGGGAGATGGTAGTGGAGTTAATTTAGGGGGAGAAAGTGGAAGAGGAGAAGGTGGAGGTGGAGGTGGAGAAGGTATAGGATAAAGAGGAGGAGTAGGCTAGGGAGATGAAGGGCATGGTGGCAAAGAGCATGGAGGAGATGGAAAGTGTGGGAAGGGGATGGATATGGATGAGATAGAGAAGGTGAAGGGAGAGGGGGAGGTGACACAAATGGATAGGAGGGCATGGGTCTAGATGATGGAGGGGTAAGTCATGGTGCTTCTGTAATCTTCTGTCATTTTTGTGGTCCTTGATGCCCACTTGTGCGGACACCCACATCCAACTACTTTTTCTTCTTCAAGGGTGGTACTGATGGAAGTTTCTCCTTGGGATCCCCACCTTGTGGATCCTTTTAGGGGCACAACATGTAAAATAAGTTGTGAATTTATTTCCCCACCATCATTTACTTGACCCTAATGTTGGTCAGGTTTGTCTCCCTTTTCTTCGTATAGGCCTTTTTTCTTGGGTAGACAAACATTTTACAGAGAGTGTGAATCTCTAAGTCTATTCTCTTAGCTTATAGGATGATAGGCTACATGTCATAAATCTAATTCATAAAGTCTACGAAGTATAGTATTGAGAAGGTATATGGTAGCTTGACCCATGTAGAGAGCTCTCAAGATGGGTTCATTTAGATAAACATGAGGGAGAAGTGCTACTTCATGGAAAAATGTGCTTGCTCCATAACTAAAGGGGGCATATCTTTAGGGATGTGCCACTCATCCCTGAACATTGCTTTCATCTTATCAAACCAATACCTCATATTGATGTTGTATGAGGGGGTGACGTGACCAGGGCATGTGAACACCTTGTAGCGTTCAATGGGAGACTTGTGTGTGGGAGGGTATACCCACTTTAGTGCTCTTGAGCTATAATATGACACATCGATTTCATCAAAAACTAATAGGAGGAGGATTTCTTCCCATGGGAACCTATACTTAGGCATCTGATGGGTCCTCTCTACATCTTCAATAATCTTCTGGGTGAAGTACATAGCCCAATTATAATTTAGCCCCTGTGTGACTTGATGGACAATATAGAGGTGCACCATGTTAACCTATTTCTAATGATTAGTCCTTTTGATCTTAGTCATGATGATCCTCACTACAACTCAAAGGGTGGGGTCCTACAGGTTTTTGATGTGCATGGTATGGCCCTGCTTCTAATACATGAGCACAATGGTGATCTTTTGGGCCTCCTAAGTGTCTACCAAGTCATCAATTATGCTCAACCATGAGCACTATAGTCTCATGACTTTACTGATCCTCTTGAGAGTGATCTTCATGCTTCGCCCAATGAAGTAAATATAGTATTCATGGATGCACAAAATAAGGAATTGAACTACCTTTGTGGGTTTACCAAAGTATGGTAAATTAAAGAGTTAAAACAACCCTATAACATCCAACTAGTTGAAGAAAATGAGATCATACACCACTTGGTTCCTGGTGTTTGTAGTCTTAACCCAATAGTCACTTTGGAGCTCAACCTCATTCTCAAGTTGGCGATGATTGTTGTCAAAGATGGTATAATTGGAAACCTTGGAGATCCAGTTCTTCATGTGCAACACTAATTCTAGATATTACATTTCTTCAATCAATAGAGACATAGGCGGGGATGCTTAATCTTTCTGCATCAAAGATGATTGAGCCTAATTCACTTTGCGTACCTTACTTTCTTGGTGTCTCTTCCATAATTGGAGCCCAGTATCCTTTACTCACCTACTCTTATTCTAGTATTGTTGGCAAGGATTCAGTTCTTTTGGCCTTTTTCAAGGTTGTATCACCATTCAAAGACCTCGAATGTTAACATTTAACCCTCTAATGTTTCCAAAAGAATACATGGTTGCAGATGATTGCTTCACCTTTTTGAGCTTAAGCACCCTTCAATGACAAACCTTCAACCTACAACTTTTGGTACTAATGTTTTTCTAACGAACTAGACTTATAATATCTATTCTCAACTTTGTAATGCCCTGTATAGGTTATTGTGGAGATGAATTCACTTTGCTTGGCTCTGGGTTCAACTAACTTAGCTCTGGTAGTCGCTTGATCTTTGACTCTATTAATTTTCAAGGTAAAGTGTAAAATGAGTTTAACTTGCATATTTATAAGATCTACGAGGGGTTAACCATCATTAATGTTTTCTCATCACCCTTCACTTCATGTCATTAATACAGATCCTTAATGGCCACCATGCTTGGATCCTTACTTTTGTCAATTAATGCATTTAATGGTATTTATAACATCATGTCATTGGCCCATTCCTTGTTATAACTATTATTTTTGCATTAATGGCTCATCCCATCTCATGCCTTTCTTTGAATTAGATGATAAATATGTCTCATTCTTAAACACACACTGTTGATCTGATTCTACCAGATCAAACATGGACCATTGATCCACTTCTGCATGGATTAAATATGCACCATTGACTGATTTGACAGCTTTCACAGTCATGATACTTGGTAGCCTCTCACTTGTATTCAAGATTCATTGACCTTTTTGCCTTGAGCTCACTATTGGATCTATTTTTTATGAGTGAACATGAGCCATAGATCTTCCTGGACCTAATGACTCGAGCTCATCTGCATGCTATTAGATGTGGATTCTACTCCTGAGATCATGCCACTTGTCACTGATGCATTCAATTTTAAGATCCTCTAACTTTTGGCTTGATTCTCACCATTGATCTTTTATGTATGATTAAACACACTTTGTTAGATATTTGGGACCCATTGACACCCTCCTCCCTTGCTCATCATTGATCTTTGATGCATGATTAAACACACTCTATTAGATCTTTGGGACCCACTGACACTGTCCTCACCCGCTTGCCATTGGATCTTCATGGTATGATTAAATGTTGACCATTGATCTTGGAGAATTTGAATTCAAACAACTATTTTATGAGGCTTAAACTTAACATTTATGTGCCCTAAAAACCTTACACACATATGTACCTTACACGCTTGTCTAACCCTATGTGCCTAGGTAGCTTGTGTACTTTACTTACTAACTCACATGTTTTACTTACTAAACATGACTTCTTACTCCAAACTAAAATGATACATGGTCCTCCATGAAAAGAGAAATAAAACTTTGAAAAGAAATTACATAAACAAATGTTACGTGCAACAAAAGCAGTGCTTTTATTGAAAGTAGTAAATCCTAAACTAATGGTGCAAGCCTTATTGATTACAATACTTCAGCTATTCCAAAGTGAAATATGGCTGGAGCTAGCTTCCATTATAGTTCCTAAGAAGGAACTGGCCATCCATCCTTTATAATCGACATGCTTTGGTAGGTTGAATGCTATGAATTATAAAAGGGCCATCCCTATGGATTCAAAGATTTCCAAGGTGGCATGCAAACTTGGAATCATATAACAAGACCTTCATTCCTAGATAAAATGTTATGGTTTTTATATGGTGATCATGTCATGCTTTTTATTTGTGCTTTTCCACATCCTAACTCTAATTAATGAGGAAATGAGCTTCGTCTAGTTGTATTAAAGTGTATAGGCATGCTTTCAAGGATGACTCTTTATCGAATTGTCCTACTCATGTTATACGTAGAGATGGTATCAAAAACTCCATTGGTAGGACTGCCTCCTTGCCATATACCAATTTGAATGGCATGCTTTTATTTAGGCACTTGTAGGTTATACAGTAAGCCCATGGTATTGTAGACACCCTATCATCCCAATTAGTTTGGCCAATGTTACAGATCTTTGTCAGTGTGATAAATAGGATCTTGTTGAAAGATTCAGTATTTCCATTAGTTTATAGATGATATGATGTTGTTTTGTGGTGTGTGATCACAAACTCAGCCAACAAGATGTGAATTATTTCATTCAAAAATTAGGTTATCCAATCACCGGTGAAACTCAAGGGACATCCAAATTGAGTTATGATATTCTCCCAGATGAACCATGTAGTAGTATTAGCAGTACAATCCTTTATCAGTGTAGCTTTAGCCTAGTATGTAAGGTAGTTAGTTGCTGTAATGATGTATCGAGAACCTATTCGTCATCTTGATGGAGTGATGGGGCCAACAAAATCAATAGCCCACTTTTCAAAGGGTTCCTGAGAAGGAATGGGTCATATAAGTATAACATCTCTTCAGTTAAGTTTGCTTATGTGCTGACATATATCACACTACCTAGCATATGCTTTAGCATCTTGGAAAAAAGTTGGCCACCATAATTCAGCTAGCAGAACCTTTCATGCAATAGCTTCTCTAGCATAGTGTTCACCTACAATACCCTCATGAACTTCATAGAGTTATTCAATGTGCTCATGTTTCATTACACAACATTGAATAACTTTGTCACAACCCATTTTATAAGGATCACCTATTATAAGTTGAAAGGGTGCGATGTGAACTACAAGTTACTTTTTTTTCCTATGAGGTGAGACTGTTGGGTGCAAAGCCAATAGTCAAGAATGCTCATACCCCTAATCTAGTGATAGATCCACCCATGTAGTATGGTTTTCTTAACAATCTAGTGATAGATCCACCCATGTAGTATGGTTTTCTTAACAAGGTACTTCAAAGCCTCATGATATGTATATAAAACAAAAGGAGTGTCCAATAGGTACTATCTGAACTTATGCAAAGCGTAGACCATTGATAATGATCCGTGCTCTGTAGTAGTATTATTTCTTTTAGCTAGTGTTATCTTCCTAATAACAAGGTAGATTGGGTGATCCAGGTGATCTTCACCTGGTTGTGCAAGGATTGCACTAATGGCCATGCCAGATGCATGAACATGGACATGAAATGGTTTTATCCAATCAGGGAACTAGAGGATAAAAGCAGTGACCAGCTTTTCCTTTAATGTTTCAAATGCCTTTTTATAAGAGCAAATCTATATGAAATTTTCATTTTGATTTAAAATTTCCTGGCGTGATAATTTTTGTATATCTATGGATGAAATTTATTTAATAACCAGTATGGCCTAGAAAAGCACAGACCTCACACTGAGTCTTGGGTGTTGGGAGGTGAAGAATAATAGATACATTTGTCGGGTCTACCAAAAGTCCTTATTTACAAATAATATGTCCTAGGAGCACACCAAAAGGTGTCACAAACTAGCACTTCTTTGAGTTTAATGAGATTTGTAAGACCCAACATTGCTCAAGCATAAGTTTGAGCTTAGAACAAAGGTCATTGACCAAACCATATATTATCCAATCTTCCAAATAAACTTGAAGGAATAGGCTTCAACTGCTATTCATGAAAACATTATTGGGGCATTTTTCAACTTGAAAGGCATAATAATATACATAAATGATCCCCATTTGATGGCAAATGTTGTCTTAGGTTGGTCTTCTTCAACTATTTGGACATGATGGTACCTCAAGAAGCCATCTGTGAAGGTATATACCTCACATCCAGCAACACCTTCAAGGATCTCCTTCGTGAATGGCATTGGAAAGGGATCAGTTACACAAGATGCATTAAGCACTCTGTAGGCCATGTAGATACAAATGTATCCATCTTTCTTGATACTAATCACCATGGGACTGACCCACTTGAATTCATCAATGGGGGCGATTATTCTAGTGTACAACATATTCTTAATTTCATCTTTGATGCACGCCTGGAGATTATGATTCATCTATATGGGCATTTTCTAATTGGTTGTGTCATCAACTAGCTTGATATGCATCTTCCCTAAGGATGGGTGGACTCCATTAATTTCACTGTAGTTTCTTGGGAAAACATCCTAATATTCTTTTAATAATTCAAAAAAAAAATCTCTATGTCAGTCTAATAGCTTCCTACTGTAGCCATCTTTGGTTCTTGTTTCGAGCTGATGTTGCATTAAATAGTTTGAATATGCCCATGGTAGGGGTTGTCTATATCAGCACCCATGTGTTGAATAATTCTTGTGCCAAAATCCATAGGAACATATAAATGGTTGGATATTGGGTCGAGTGGAATGGACCCTTCACCTTCTTCCCTTGTAACATAAGCTTTTGTTTCCCCAGATGAATTTATTCACATCAGTTCTAATCAAGGACTGGTGTGGGTTCAAGAATTGGGTTTGTTAATAGTTCATGGAAAAGGTGTAGGGGCTCCTCAAGATCTTAATGGATAATCCTTAGGCATTATTCCATGGGACATGGGTCACCTACTACCACTTCATGCATCACTTAGAGGGTGAGGCACAAATCCATCATTGGTGAAGAATAAGATAGTGCCAAGTTCATTTTCTCCTTTAGTAGATGCTAAAACTTGGTACCCATGTATCACTCTTTATGAACATATCATGCTCATGCCCAAGCACATAAATTTCCATAGAATGTATGCACCCATAAATATTTTGATAAGTAGGACTCATCATTCCACCACATTATTTCACAAGCTTCGACGTGGGGCTCAAGTGCTTGTACTCTATTGTAACTTATTGCTCCCTTTACTTTCTTATCATGATGGAATCGGTGGTGTAAGGCTGAACTTGCTTGATCCTATGGAGGAGTCATTCATAATGGGTTCATCACCATCATGCAGTTGTGCCATCAAAGAGATGAACCAAAGATCGTAGATGATCTTCATCAGTGTGGTTAAACTCTTCAAGGTGCTGAATGAAGTCTCAAACTTCCATCTGCTTGTGGAACCTTGGAGCCTCATCGAGTCTTTCAAGTGGTGTCTCTATGACAGGTCCCCTCATGACTTGGCCACTGATAAGGTGAATGAACTTGTGTCATTTATTAAACTAGTGTGGCACATTCTCTTGGTTGTTGATGGTACTACATATTCTACCAATGAGGTTATAGTCACCATGAGCCCAATAATTACATGTAGTACTTGTAGTGTTAGAAAGGGACTGAGTATATGACCATCAAAGAATGTCATCTAAAGTGGGATCTATTTGCTCATCCTTCCCTGTAGTCACATTATAGATATGGTTTATATCTTCATCAACATTGACATGTTCTATGTAAGGGGGACCTTGTGCTTGATCTAGTGGTATTACAACATACTGATTAGTGTTTTCAAAACTAATGTAGCACTTCTTGAAGCTCAAGTTTGCATTATTCTCATAGCACCAAGGTGTTCCTAATAGACTTGGGTAATCATCAGCTTCAGATAGCTCTAGAACCTCAAAATCCACTTTGAATGGTACTCCAATTATGTCAACCATTACATTCTTGAAGTCCCTGATAGGTAACACGTGAGTTTTGTTTTCCATAAATAAGACATGAGGTGAATGTTGTAGTGCTGGACTGGCCATCTTGTGCCAAGCATCCTTGGTGAGGACATTGACTTATGCATTGGTGTCTACTAGTATGTCCCGGATTACCCATCCATTGATGGCAACATTAACCAATATTTCTTTATCTTTCGTGGAAGTAGAGGAACTAGGAATGTCCTATCACCGAGCATGATTTAAATGGTGATCTTCACTCTACCTAGTGAATTGAGGGTGAACCTAATTTTTTACTCAAACTTTATTCTTAAGCCAAATTCTTAGCTATGGAATAACATCCTCATCTGGCATGCGCTTGCACAGCTCCTAAAAGTCATCACATGCCACAAGTTGAGGTCTAGCTTCCCTTTTCAAAACAACACACTATGTTATGTCTTTATCTTTTAGGAATAGAATCTCTCCCTAAATTTATTGTACTAGTGCCATCATATCTTGGAGGACATATTTTTTTTGCTGAACATTAGGATACTTTCTTGCTGTTGGTTCTTCCCATTGTACTTGATGAGATTAGATGTCGACTAGGTTTGTCCCCCACTATGAGTGGTATTGTTTACCTGTTGAACTATATGGATGGTTGGGCATGCACACCAATGTGGTTTATTAATTTGAATCATCCTAACATATTTTTCATTTCACTCCTTGGTAATAGCCATGTATAAGTCAGGACACTCTTCCAGTTGGTGGTCTTTTTTATAGAAAGTGCATATCGGGTAGTCTAGGCAATCCTTTTGATAGTGGTTCAAAGATCCACATTTTTAATAGGTTTTGGGTGGGAAACGACCACCTCCTCATCCTTTCCCTATTCATCATCCATGGTAGCCATCATTGTCTTGATTATTTTTTATTGAGGTTTGGTGTGTGCTATGTGCTCAAGCTTCATAGATGTCACTAATCAAATGATAGTTATTGGTGTTATGAGTATAGGCATCACAGATCTTACAATATTTAGACACCTTAGTGCGCATAGCTCACTAAAAAATAGGACAAGAGTATATATCATGTTCCTCATAAGAGATTTCACATGTCTATTTAAGTACCACATGAATGTTATTGTGTGGATAATTACTTCGTGTATGCCCTTAAGATTCATAATCTGTGCACCAAGCACCATTGCATGTTTCATGTGCATTATTGGCTATCAAAATTTCAAGTTAAAACAATATTGAGGCTATTTGGGCCTCTATAAAGGGACTTAATGCTTCTAGCTACCTCAACACAGAGAGTAGCTTCTAAAGCCTCATACAGACTAATGAAGGTATGTTGTGACAAGGTTCGATGGAAGGGTTGTAACAATCCTGCCACAAACCATTGTGCATGTTGAGGAGCATTAATCTCCAATGATAATTTAGAAAACAAAGTCTTAAACCTTGTGTCATACTCATGCACACTCTCAGTAAGTCCTTGCTTTATGCCCTTCAGCATTGTTATGCTTTGTTGCTCAAATTTAGGAATGTCAAATTCCTAAAAGAAGGATGTCTTAAGTTGATCATAGTCAACCACCACTTGTTGAGGGTTGAAATTTTGATACCATTTATGCATACACTCTAAAATCATAGTTACAAAATGTATGGCCTTAAGCTCAGAGGAGGTAATGTCTCATGTCCTCCAAATCAATTTGCATTTGTGGACATGCTCAGCTATATTCTCCATACCTTAATATTATGGTAAGTGCAGTGTCATTTCATAATACACCATAGTCAATTGAGGTGCTTGAATGAGCAATTATTGGGAACCTCTTGCCCCAATCCCTTGAGGAGGAAGTTTGCTACCTCCTATACCACTTCCTAGTCCACCTTCAATGCCTCCAACAATAGTGCTTGTAGTATGAGGCACGATATCTATTACTTACTCGAATTGGGGCTTGCATGTTGTCCTTATAGGCTTAGTCCACTAGGTATCTTGAGTTGTGCCATAGAATTCCTCTGAAGAGGGAAATAAAGTGTTAAATCTAAATGAGCATCAAAAGGCTTAGCTTTAGTATCCCTTTCCAGTTTAGTCTTTGATTCTAAACTTTTTGTCTCCCAATTACATGCGTGTACTTCATCTAACTCAAAAACATGAGTGTGCACTATGGCAAGGTAACCTAGTTGGTTCAGACTTGGTTCCTTAGTTCCTGCCATTCAGCTTGTTTCTCCTTTGTAGGATAGAAGTGGCATAGAATGCAGCTTGAAAGTGATGGGGTCCTCATGTGTTTTTTCTTCCCTATGGCTCCTAAAAATGCTCCTTAAGTTTTCTTGGTCTCTTCCTATATTGCTAACTCCTATAATCCTTTGCCAAGATTCATCATACTTCCATTTCCATTGTTAGGTTGTGGAGCTAAAAGCTTCACCTGGATGCAAACATGGAGGGTTGCTGAGTGTCACAGTCACCGACGTCGGTAGGCCACACCGACGTCGGGCAGGGGTCGACAAAAAGCAACCAACATCAGCAAGATTCAGCCGACGTCGGTCACCTTCAGTCAGACAGGGACCGACGTCGGTCGCCTGTGCAGTTCCAAAACTGGTTGTTGACGAACAGTCAATTAGTTAAACGGGTTGTTTGCATGTTAAAGACTACTTCGAGTCTTAAGCCGCTTGTCTAAATTAGTGTATGCATGGGATCTATATAATAGACCCATGGGGCTGTATTCTAAAGTGTATAACTAGGAGAGTTCTTCCCATGGTAGAATCAAGTAGGATTCTTCATGTATGTAAGATCAGGTTTGATCTGCAGGGTGTTGCAAGATCATGGAGGAGATCTACATGTGATAAGTAAGATCAGGTTGGTCTACAAGGGTGTGTGTATGTGAGGGTCAAAAGGAGATCGGCGGGGGAGCAAGATCCAAGGTGACAACAATACATCAAGGAGCAAAATCATGGTGAGATCTACTTGGAGTACCGGTTCGTACTCGATCGTACTGGCAGTACAATGAGGTGAACAATAGCTTGTGTTAGCTGTGTGTTGTGACCTGTATTGAGAGAAGATTACTCTTGAGGGAAGATTACTGGTATGCCCACAAAGTGGAAGAAGAGTGTGATCTCTTTGTTGTAATTTCCTTCTAACTGAGTTGAATACAATTGTGTGTTGCCTCTCATATTCTGTGTTGTTTCTCATTGATAGTTACTTGTACTTTTGGTATAATTTTGCATGTTTAATTGCTTATACATTGGTAATCATATGTGTTCTTAATTCTGACAAGTTGTGTCAGAGCTTTGGGGAACCTAGGTCCTATCAATTGGTATCAGAGCGAGGTTGGATGTTCTCAGAGCGAGTTTAACTAACAGATGGTTTAGATCTGGTTAGTGTGTGTTGATTACAGGTTACTCACAAGGGTTTCTATTTGAGTGGGAGTATAGCAATGGTAGAAGAAGGTAAGCTGAGAATGGAGAAATTCAGGTACATGATTAACACCACAAGGAGTGTGGTGGGTAGTCTTCAAGATTGAGCTTGAAGAAGAATACAAGCCAGGATGCAGATTAAACAATGTACTGGTATAGGTACAGGTGCAACTATTTATCTCCAAGTGGGAGATTGTTAGGTTGTGGAGCTAAAAGCTTCACCCGAATGCAAACATGGAGGGTTGCTGAGTGTCACAGTCACCGACGTCGGCAGGCCACACTGACGTCGGGCAGGGGTTGACAGAAAGCAACAGACCGACATCGACAGGATTTGGCCGACGTCAGTCACCTCCAGTCAGACAGGGACCGACGTCGGTCGCCTGTGTGGTTCCAGAACTGGTTGTTGACAAATAGTCAGTTATTTAAATGAGTTGTTTGCATGTTAAAGACTACTTTGAGTCTTGAGCCTCTTGTCTAAATTAGTGTATGCATGGGATCTATATAATAGACCCATGGGGCTGTATTGTAAAGTGTAGAACTTGGAGAGTTCTTCCCATGGTAGAATCAAGTAGGATTCTTCATATATGTAAGATCAGGGTTGATCTTCAGGGTGTTGCAAGATCATGGAGGAGATCTACATGTGATAAGTAAGATCAGGTTGGTCTGCAGGGGTGTGTGTATGCGAGGGTCAAAAGGAGATCGGTGGGGGAGCAAGATCCAAGGTGACAACAATACATCAAGGAGCAAGATCATGGTGAGATCTACTTGGAGTACCGGTTCGTACTCGGTTGTATTGGCAGTACAATGAGGTGAACAACAGCTTGTGTTAGCTGTGTGTTGTGACCTGTATTGAGAGAAGATTAATCTTGAGGGAAGATTACTGGTATGCCCACAAAGTGGAAGAAGAGTGTGATCTCTTTGTTGTAATTTCCTTCTAACTGAGTTGAATACAATTGTGTGTTGCCTCATATTTTGTGTTGTTTCTCATTGATAGTTACTTGTACTTCTAGTATAATTACGCATGTTTAATTGCTTATACATTGGTAATCATATGTGCTCTTAATTCTGACAAGTTGTGTCAGAGCTTTGGGGAACCTAGGTCCTATCAAAGTGATGGGGTCCTCATGTGTTTTTGCTTCCCTATGGCTCCTAAAAATGCTCCTTAATTTTTCCTGGTCTCTTCCTATATTGCTAACTCCTATAATCCTTTGCCAAGATTCATCATTCTTCCATTTCCATAATGCACACTAGCTGGATACCATTATGAACCCATAACCTTCTACCAAATCCTATTCTCCTCTTCCAAATATGCAGCTCATGCACAAGAGGATTTAGCTCTCCATTGGTATAGTTTTAAGTCTAAGATCAACAAATAGCTTCTTGATTTCAAAAGCAAAAATCCTAATATAATGACCATGAAGTTCTTGAAGGAACTAGAACTTGGCTTCTTCAGGACATGAATAGGTAGTTACAACATGCTCCAAAATGTAGCTATTTAGAACTCCTTTCCATCAAAAGTTGACTGCTTGCATCATAGAACTCAATTTTTTTCTAAAATCTCTTTGTCATTCTAGCATCCAAGGCTATCTCCTTCCAAGATTCCTTGATTGTCCTTGAGTATATGCCAACAACCAAGTATACACATGAACTGGGACCTCCAAAAATAAGGTTTTGTATAATGCACTGTAGAGGTTCTGATCTACCCACTATCATGTAGAGATTCCTAGCTCAAAGTATGGAACTACAAAGTTATCTTTAACATTGGTAATCCATTATTTTATATTCTTAAGAGTAATATGCTAAAAAAAATTCCATGACTGTGCTTCAAGTGCTTTGGGTCCCGACAATGGAACCAAAATGTTGGGGTTTCTTTTATAATTTTAGATTTAACGTTGAAGTCTAGCCCAATGAGCTAGCATGCTAGCCTTTTCACGCAAGATTTAGGTCTTGCATGCTCACCCGAAGTATGCATTGAAAGATCGATTCCCATAGGTTTTATTGCATAATGTTAATAACTTATTCATATCCTTCTCTTTATGCAAATTAAACAAGGATTATATAAATGTAAAGATAGACCACCTTGATTCTTTGAGTTTTAGATTTGATTAATATCACTACACATAATATTTTTATTTTATGTTAGCATCATTTACTTAGAAAAGAAAAATAGGGTAGAACTCATATTTAAGTCTATCCACTTAACTCATACACCATTGTTCATCATAAAACACCCAAAGTTGATAAAACTTGCTATCTCATATATTAAGCTTAATCATCAAAAAAGCAAAAGTTCATCACAAATTCATTCCAAAATTGCCCTTCATAGTACTTTATAATAGGGGTATTTATACTTGTCTTACCCTAACTAAGTGTTTACAATCATTAATAGCATGAAGAAATGGCCAATGAACTCTCAATAGACTGAGTCATGGCGCTCAATAATTAATTTTTTCCCTAAAGACTCATGCCTCTACGCCCCCTATATCCTTGCTCTATGATATATGCTTGTTGTCATGTGTTCCTCTCCTTACATGCTAGTGTAAAACTTCCTATTAATAGTGGCAGGGTGATCCTTATGAATTGTTCTCTTAACTGATCTTGCTTCCAATGCGCTCCCCTAGTCTTCCACTTTTATTTTGAGTCCTACATCCTAAAGTTCCTCATGACTCATTCCCCTATGACTGGGTCCTCTTGCACTGGTTCTTCCATGCCATTATCCTCTTATGCCCCATAGGTTCTGCACCATGATGCTTTTGTGCCTATCAACTACATGCCATGGTCCTTTTGTGCCATGGTCTTCCAGCATTATGCTAGTTTCTATGCCAAAATTAGACAACACTTAGCCAAAAAATTTGGGCCAACAACCCAGTACAGTGAATAATCAAAAAGGGATGTTAAGGCTAGGAAAATGGGGACAACAAGTAGGAAATGATTGAGGAGTGTGCAAAAGAGAAGAACAATCTTATAGATATGGTTTTTGGGAGATACACGTGTATATAACAATTGGCAAATGGGACAACAATCTTGTGAAGCACTAATGGTCTACCCACCCCTTTCCTAATGCACCCCTTAAGGCATGCACTTAGAGAGATTTAGACTTGATGGGTTCCTGCAAGATAAAAAACATTAGTAAGTGATGAAAAATTGAAAATATTATGTGTATACATATGCCCCACTTGAAGCTCATCTCATGTCATGTGAGTGCAACATGAGATGGTGCTTCAAGAATAGAACATGATAACATATAATGTTGATGCTAAGTAAGATGCAGTAAGGATCAAATATGACAAATGAAAGGAAAAATTTGAAAAACATATACCTTTACTTACCTTAGTGCTATAAATAAATAAGGAGACTCTGATAAAAGTGAAGGCATCCAAATGTGAAGAACATTAGGCGAACCTATAGAGATTAGTGCAAAAATTAGCAAAAAAATCAAAAAATTTGGAATATAATCTCATATAGTAGTGGAAAATATTCTCTATGACATCATGATTCCAGAACATTTTATGGTTCAAAAAATGGGTTAGTAAAGACAAAGATATGGGCAAAACATTGTATCTTCCTTTGGAAAGGTAAAGAATTGTGAAAAGTAAGTTTAAATAGGATGTGTATGCATCTAAAATTGATCACCTCATTAAAATCGCTAATATCCTATAAGTCAACACTAATTATGCTAATCCCATTTTATTCTAATTCATATCGCTAATTTATCCCCCTTTCTTAACTATTTATCTAATATCTTGCTTCTATTATTTTACATTCACTAACCTTATCCCATCCCACTCCATTAATTCTTCTTAATCCCTATTATCCTAAATTAATCCTAGTTATCTACTATAAGGTAATTTTAAATCCCATAACCCCACCTACCCACCTACTAACCTACACCCTAGCCTTTCGTAAACCCTCATCCCTATTCACCTACCTAATCCCTATCTAACCCTCACCTAATCCTCCATTATCCCTAAGCTAATCAAGAAGTCTCTAGAATTGGAGAAACTCCTCCAAGTCTCTAGAAGTCTCTAAACTAGAGACTTCTAAGGAATTTAATTTTTTTTGAATAATCCATAGCCATTAGATCTCCTCATCCAACTTTGAATATCAACCCTTGATCTTCCCTCCCAAATCTATATAAGCAAGGCTCCTCCTCCATGGAAGTTAAGCAAAAATTTCATAACATCTTCATTCCAAAATCAATCCTCAATCAAGTATCTATCATCCATCATCTTTGATCAAGCATCCATGTTAATATGAGTCTAAGGTAAATTCATCCATATCCTCTTGTCTTTTCTATTTTATTTAATCATGATGTGAAGCACTTAGGATTTAAGATTTAAATGTAGGATTGAATGTTGCATTCATCTAATGGCATTTAGATTCTAATGGATTTATCATCTTACCTAGTGGTTGATATTTGAGTTTAGAATTTCCATTTTTAAATCCTTATAGAGTTCAAATTTCACCCACATTTTGATGAGCATGGTGGGAGGGGTGGTTCCGCTTTTGGACTAATTTTGTGTGTGTAAAGTGTAAAATGTAGTTTACAGGAAATATTTAGGACAAAGTTGGTGGCTCCAATTCTTATTTTCGTCTACAATCTTCTTTACTGTCAGTAATTTCAAAATTACACATTTGTATTAATCTGTAATTTTGTAGACACTATTTTTGTTAAAGATTAAATTCGGCTTTTCAAATTAATAATCCGTTATCTTTTACTTATTTTTGCTTTGTTCTGAGCATATGTTAGTATATAAATTATGTCTATTCTGTTTATGCTCTCTCTCTCTCTCTCTCTCTCTCTCTCTCTCTATATATATATATATATATATATATATATATATATATATATATATATATATATATATATATATATATATATATATATATATATAAAATCTAGCCTATGGTGCCAATATCCTTCCATCCTTATTATGAGGATCTCCATGAAGCTCAAGAGGCTGAGTGTGAAAGTATATACCCAAGATTAGGTGTGACTTTGAAAACCTGGAAAATACCTCTAACCATATCGAATAAAGTCATGTACTCAACTTTTAAATAAGAAATAGATACATTGCCACAACTATCTTGACTTGATTAGTGAGCTGAATATTAGAAATGGTGACTTTTGTATTTTGGTTACTCCATCATTTTGTTGAGTGACCTATTGATCTTCTCATGGATCCTTTTGTTTAATACATTATGTTATGTACCTAATTATGTTGTTAATTTCAATTACCAGGCTCATAGAAACATGATCTATCTTGCCTATCCCTATATACAAATTATCACCTATGTTTCCTATTCAGAGCTTTCATATTTTCTATTTTTATGTAGTATGTATACATTAGATGTTTTTTGTGTATAACTATTTTGTAGGAAACACATCATGATACCAGACTGCCAAGATACAAAGTTATGTCAGGCCATAAAGAAATGTTGAATTATCTTCCAGGACCACTGACATATTTACTTGACTAAAACCTTAATTTAATGCAGGTCTGTGGAGAAGGTTTAGTAGGTTATTTTCCTCTATGATTGCATTTGTGATTATCTAGTTGCCTTTGGAATTATTGTTCTTATAGTCAAAAGTATCTCAAAACATGTAAATATGGTATATCTATGAGCATACCATTTCTATTTATTTTATGGTTAGAAGCATCTGGAAACATGTAACTATGGTGTATCTAGACTAAATTAGGACATGATCTTCAGGATCTTCAAATTGTACTTTAAGACGTGTCAATATTATTGACAACAATTATAACTCTTTTCAAAAATTTCATGAAATCTGTTAGCATTAAAAGCAATTATAACACTTCATTAAAATTTATCAAACAACATTTATAACACTTTATAAATATTATGATTTGATGTTTTACTAAGTCATTGGTGCAAGGCTATTGAGTTTTGAAGCTTGATATACATTGGTGACTCAGCTATAAGGTTCTTATTTCAGTTCTTTATATTGAATTTAGACTGATAGATCAATATTTTGCCATGATATTCAAATGCCAGACTGCTACAACATTTGCATATAACTATGTTAAATAGGTGTCATAGTACTCAATTGCATCAATTTTTTGGATTTGACCTAACATATCATTTATTAAAGAAATCACACGCTGGTTAAAATTTACAAGTCACATGGTTCGTTGTATATGCCAATACTAGACATAATTGTGTTTTATAAAGGGGCTGCAAGTATGGTATCAAAATGCTAGTTGTTTAAAATTCATCTCTAAACCGTACTTTATTAGCTTTAGATATCTCATGTGTCCTATTCAAAGTCTCATATTAATCCCACTTCTAGACCACATCTACTATTTTGAAAGCATTAAATTATATATAGCAGTCAATTGTTAATAATTAAAGTATTGTTAATTTTTTTTTATAAAACTAATAATAGCTTTATAATTTAAAGTCTAATTATTTTGTAATTTTTTATCATTTTAATAAAAGTAAATATAATTTGCCATAATAATTTGTACATTAATAAGTAGAGGCAAATTTTACTCCTAACATGCAAGTAAAATGATCGTCAAAGACAAAATTATCAAATTATTAATATTTTCTCCATAGGTTACCTCTTTTTGAGTGCCACTTCAAACTAATAACCCCTTTTATTTCAGGGCCCTTCAAGATTTAGGCACCCCAATCAGATTTCTAACCCTTCTGCTTGTAGGGAGGGGTGCCATTTAGCATTTTATCTTAGTTTTCATTATATTTCTGGTATATATATACACACACACACACACACACACACACACACATATATATACACACACACACACACACACACATATATATACATATATATATATATATATTCATATATATATATATATATATATATATATATAATTGTGAAAATCATTTTTTTATATACTTGTTTGTTTGTGTGTGCATTTTGTCTCATAGATAGTTTGTCATATCATGCTCATCACACATAGGTAATTAGAGTAGTTAATTAATTGTATCATGTTTTTGCTTGTTTGTTAACCCCCCACCCCCTTTAGGATAGCATGTGATGTAGATTTCATCACCACACATGGTATTAATATATAGGGGTTAGTGTCATGGATTTCACCACCACACTCTAACCAAACTCTATGTTCCGATGGAGTCTAAATATTAAGAGAGTTGTCGCTACAGCCTAAGCAAAATTCCCCATAAAGGGTTTTGTAGAGTGAGAGGTGGTTAATATCCAAGACCCAGGGTAACCAGATAACCTCTTACATAGACTTGGACCCCAACATACAATCATGTATATTTGGGATGCACCTAGATCCTTTTGTATACCTTAGAGTAGGGGACTTTGACCATAACAAGTGTACCACTGTAGAGGTCAGTATCAGCTCTGAAGTAGCCATTATGTGTGATCAGGGTTGAGAGGGTTCAATAGATTCCTTAACTAGTCATCGACCTACAACCTCACCTATGAAGTTGTTGGATGGTGTAGGCATCAGATTACACACCCTTGAGTTTACTAATCATAGGTTGTGGATTGTTTGATTGGGTGTGTGTTATGCTAAACCCATGTTGTTTATGAGCCAAGTTAGCCTTATAACCCAAACCTATACACCTATCTATGTATTTATGCAACCCATCTTATATATTCTTCCCTCATCATAATCCTTTTGTATATATCATCTTATCATCATCCCATTGTACATAATATCCTTGTATATCCTTGTCATTATCCTATCATATCTCCCATCTTTCCTTCATCCCTTCTTGTTTGGTCATACCCACTCATCGTAAGTCATATCCCCATCCTATCTTGTATATCCTTGTCATCATACATTTGTAATATATTTTATTTATCCCATCCCATCTCATATTGTCTTCATCTTGTCCTAGTCTAGTCACCTCTACTCATCATTGATCATTACCTCATCATTCCTATATCCTAGTCACGATCTTGTATATCCTTGTCATCCTTTTCTTTTACATCATTTTCATCATCTCATTTTCTATCTTAGCCTAGCCAACATCACATATCCTAGTCACACTTGTTCCTAAGACCACCTCATCCATAATCAATCACACCTCACCTTGTTCTATCTAAAAAAATTGAAAAAAAAAAACCCAACCTTGTCTTATCCATCTTGTCTCAAATTTTCTGTCATCATTGACATCATCCCCTTGTACATATTATCCTCTTAGATCTTTTTTATTGTTCTTATCCTATCCCACATCTTATCTTCATCCCATTACACCCACTCATTTTTAGTTATGTTACCTATATCTTGTCTTATACATCCTTATCCTATTATCAACCTTTTTTACATATTATTCTCTTACATCCTTCTTGTATCCAACATCCTTGATTTTGTCCCATCCTAGTCATACCCATTCATCACTAGCCACATCCCCCATCACCAATATTTTATCTTGTACATTATTAACATCATTTTGTACATATTATCCTTTTGTACATCCTTTTTTCCTTATTCTTGTCTTAGTATAACTATATCCACCCATCATCCCCCCTCCATCACCTACGTATCCTAATCACATTTTCCAAACTTGAACTTATCCATCTTTGTTTCACCATCATCCCCATATCATTTTGTCTCAATTTTCCTTCAGTTTGTATATCCTTATCATCATCCTCTTGTAGCCTTTTCATCCCATCCCACGTCTTATCTTAATCCCATCCACTCATCATTGACCACGTCCCCATCATCTATATCATTTCCTTGTATATCTTACATCTCATCACTCCTTTGAACACACCTTATCCTCTTGAACATCCTCTAGTCACATCCTATCCTAGTCATATCCCATCACTTACATTTTATTTTATGCATTTCCCATTCCCCATCTTGTCTTCATCCCATCCTAATTTAGTCATATCCACCTATCATTTAGTCATCACCCCACATCGCCCCATCACTCATAACCTAATCATCATCTTGTATACCCTCTTGTCTATATTTTTATTTTCTTGTACATCTTACTAGTCATATCACATTCTAGTCCCATTTATAATTTGTCATATCCTTACCATATGATAATCACATCTTGACACATCATCCACATCATATCATAATCACATCATATTTCATCATCCTATCTTAAGTCCACCCAGTCCATCATCAATCCTTTGTCTTGACCTTGCCTTCATCACCCATCTAATCTAACCTCATCCTCATCTTATCCTAGTTGGATCTGTAGGTCACATATAGGTCCAAAACATCCCCATGTCATCCACATTCCCCGTTTTTATCATCACCTATCATCTATACTTGTCCTTATCACATAATCATATCACATTTATCACATAATCATATCCCATCTTGAGCAAAATTAGTTTAAAGTTCTAAGCTAGTCTTATCATCCACACCATCCTATCACATTTATCATACCCTAGTCAACATCCTACTACCATCTTATCACTTTGTCAATCTCAATATAGCAACCCATCAATCATCAATTATCTCTAGTCTAATCATCTTACCTATTCATAACTAACACCCATCATATCATCCTCTTTCTAGTTTGAATTTAGGCAACCATCAAACCTCTAATCATTTTGATAGCTTAAAAACTAGACATCATTGATAGGTCATTAACACCTATTATACTACCAGTTTGAAATCTGATCACAGTCTTTAATTTGTCAAGTTTATCCCATCCTCATCATCATCCATCTTGCTAGCTCGATCCTTTGGCCTTACTTTGTTTAAAAAAACCTTAGTCTACCTTCACATCATCATCCATCTTTACCATGGATTTGGACCCAGTTCTTGTAGACCAATACATCTTAGCCAACAAGGATGAAGTCCTTCTGCAGGAACTAGAGTTAGGTGCTCACCTACCCTCAGACCTTGATCTCATTTGCCCCAAATCACCATCTCGAATCCACAAAAAATTAGTTTCAACCTTCCTTGATGCGGTCACCTTATTCAATCATTACATCAGAGAGAATAAAGCTAAATTCCTCTTACGACTATGAAAGATGGGTGCTTGTTTTCTTGATGATTTTGATCCCATAAGCCTAAAACTAACTCCTAAACAAGTCCACCATCAAACTTTATCTCCATCCCATTCCATTCCACCATCCACTAAGTCTATCCAAAACCCCTTATCCCTAATTTATACTTGTCCACAATAAAATCTTCCATCTACCAATCATAATCCATCACCACTATCTCATCCTAATAGCAAAGGAAAGCTCAGTTTGTCAACCTCATTCCCCAATAACATGACATCTATATCACATCCTTCCAAATCCAATGCTCTAGCCCAACAAGTCCCCCATCCCTTATCACCCATCACCATGAACCTCAACCCTGCTTTCATAAACCAATACATAGATGCCAATAAGGATGAGATACTTTTGCTATTTCTTATGATGGGTGTACCACTTATTGAAGGTGTTGACCCCACTCAAATTATTTAACCTCCAATACAAACCTGTTTATATGAATCCCATGTACATCCTCCATCTCCTAATCATAATCCCTTGTCTACCCCTTCTTGTGCTAACAAAGGGAATCCAATCTTGGCCACTTGTCCATCCACCCAGTCATGTTGAACACCATCTAATATAAAGTCCAAAGCTTCCATATCTAAATCAAGAATTGAAGTGAGTCCTTATACTCCCCTTCATATATCCTTGGAAGCCCTATTCTAGCAGTTTATCATCACTAACATGATGGTCTATCCACCCATACCACATCTCAATCTCACCAAGCCTAAGCCCTTCTAGTATAAAGCATACTGAAAGTGTGTATATCATCAAACCTGGGGACATTCCGTTAAATGCTATCAAATTTTTTGAGATAATGTCCAAGACCTCATCAACCATGGTGACATAGTAATTGAGGATGAATCAGATGCATATACATCCCTAGATGAACAAGAAGAGGAATGTCAAGATTCCATTCCCAATCATGATCAAGTCCTTCCCCTTCCAAGCCAAAGTCAGGAAATCCTATCTATCCTCCATAATCCCCCCATCATCAGCCCATCCTTCATTAACCATAGCTCCATTTCTCATATGCCTACTCCCCCTATGTCTCATGAATCCTTCCATGGACCTATGTTTGCTTAGTCCATTATTCATCCATCATCTCCCTCTCACTCATCCCATCAAAAAACCCCCATTAAAAGGAAAATCATGGATAAACCATCCTCTACTAGAAACATAAATTTATGTACACCACAGTTAGCATTGGAGTTATTTACATCAAGATCATGTGCAACACCAGTGTCTATGTCAGATTGATATTACAACAGATGATCACTATGCTTTACTTGATGAAGATACCTCCAATTTGGATGATAACCAGTCACCAAACATACCTTTTGATCTCAATAAGGATGATGAAGTTATAACCAAGTTTTTAAAAGCTCTATCTTTCGAAAGTTTTTAGAGTGAATCTGATCCTACTTTGGATGCATATACTAAAACTGGTCTTAGTGATCTTTTTTAGGACACTTTATTCAACGTTGAGGCTAAGGATCCTAGTGAGCTTTGTGAGGACTATGATACCCATTATACCCTTAATCCATCACCCAACATTCACCATCCACCTCGCCTCCATAATTCCTATATCCCACTCCATGAAGGGAATGAATAGAAACATGCATAATTGGATTCCAATCTACATTTAATATCATGTGCCACAAATACAACATTCCAAAACCATATTCCTAAAGTCATAAATCATGATAAATTTATCTTTGATCCCCTAAATCATAATCAATAAATTTCAAATCATCAGCCTAATCAAATAATGTCTTCCCCTAGTGAAGCCCAATATTAGGCATTAGGGGGTCATCAAAGTTAGAATAATCATTATATATCAAGTCAAAAATCAATCCCATATGGTGAAGCCCAAAATCTAGCACTAAGGGGTAGTCAAAATCAAATCCAATCAATAAATAGTCATACAGTTGATCATCCTCTTAATACTTGGATGAAATAATCAACAAATCAAAAGGTCTTGGATCCCTTAATCTTGTGGCATCAATATACAAAACTCCTTCCACCATATCCAATGGTGTATGTAACTATCAAACCTCAAATTTGCTCCCCATCTTGTCACATCAACCATATCGATCACATCCTTTTTGTACATCATGTATCCCATCATCACATTCATGGCATGCCCCCATCCATATCATATCTCACATCCATAGGCAGCATTGTCCTTTGTAGGGGTCAAAAAGACACCTAGTTAAAACATCCAGAGGATGCTAAATTGAGAATCAATAAAGGCAACCGAGACATGATCCTAACATCACATATCTCTAGAATCAGCGTTGGTCAAGGATATAACTTGTATCAACATTCCTGCATCTTGTGCATGTATCCAATAAATCAAAATGCCTAATAATAATAATAATAATAATAATAATAATAATAATTCATCCAATGGTGAAAACTAGTCTTTTGGCACCTTGGGTAAGTACCATGATGAAAACCAATTCCTGACATCATGGTGGAATAATTAACTTTTTGCATTATTCCTCAAAACTTGGGGTCAAAATCCATCCATCTCTTATCTATCACCCATCTATGTCATCCTTTAGTTCATCATTCCTACCCATCATTTGCCATCATATCATGCATCCTATCTATCATTCTTTCCTATCTTGACCTTCATAAGGAAGTGAAAGGTGTTTTGAGACATGCTTTCCCCTCATCTTGGCATATCCTCCAATGAACACTTAGGTTAATAGACATCTGGTTCTTTCATGATGTTGTTATTATCAATCCCTAGTCCATTCCTCCTTAGTCATCCCCTTTTTTACATCAGCCTCATCCTTTTGTCACCCCATTCATCATTCCATCCATTCTCATCTTTATATTGGTTGTTAGGCTTGGTATTCCCTTTGCTAGTAACCCCATTTGTATGGTGTACATGCATATCCAAAAAACCCTAAAAATCAAAATATTCCCAAAAACCCTAAAAATCATAAAATTTACAAAACACCAAAAATAATCCATCATGTCTTGTCTTCGATATAATCCCCTAGTCACATCCATATCCATGTAATTTGTCTTTTTTTATCCTCCATCTTTGGATGCACCATTTGGTCCTAAACCCCACTTGGAGTGGTCACCCATCTATCTATCTCTTTATCATCCTTGGACTAGGTATTATTGGCACACATCACTTTGTCAAGAATTTAGTCTGGCAACCATCACTTCCCTATCATTGCCTCTTCATATCTAATACCCATCCAATCAATATTTTGCTAGTATGAAAGGTATTGGATCTCATCATCTCCTAGTCTCCTTGATAGATTAAACTCTTGTAGGGCCTTGTCTATTGGTAATCCTTGGTCATCACTTTTTGAAACCACCTTCCTTGGCTACTTTTGATTTGATTTCAAGACCAAATATGTATTTGAAGACCTTATCATATCATACAAACTTCCATCCTAAACTAGGGGCAACATCTTGTCTTAATCATCCTATCCAAATCCAAGTCCCCAATCATCATCATAACCAACTCAATCTAATCACTCATCCCATCCTTAGACAAGACATTATGACATTACATGTAAATACTTGTCTGTTATTTGTCTACTATTTGTCTGTTGCTTGTTTTGTTTGCATCATGTATATATCTTGTTTGTTTTATTTTTTGTTTGGATCGTGTCTTTTTGGGTAATGAACAGGGATGCTATGAGGACGCCAAAAGTGCCCTCAAGGATGTAGAGTTTGCTACTTGCCCGTGCACTTTGGCACTACATCCTCTTGGTCACGTTTATACCATGGGGCATACTACCAAGTACCATATTAATTGGATTACTTAGACTATGATGAGCCTTATGACATTTATGATGGCTTGATCATCAACATCCTCATCATTTATCTCATCATCTTTATCCCCATCACTACTCTAATCCTCTTGACCCATTTGACTAATATCAAATCGTTAATCAGCATCTCATCATCTAAGTCAAATCCTCTAATCACTAATCATATTCATCATCTTCATCCTATAATCAATCATTATTACCCATTCTCTAGTCAGAACTACATCAGCCTAAGGTTTTTCCAAATGATGTAGGTAACACTTGGTCACTTTTTAGTGCCCAAGGATAGCTCAAACACTATCTCTCTCATCATCCTCCAATCTTGCATCAGTTAAATCCTTAAATATATAATCATTCAATCAATCACCATCATCATCTCCTTAGTCTTTTCATCAATCACATGCACTTATCTATTAGGCCTGAAAATTCATGACTTCCATCTTTTCTTCCATCGATCACCGATTGGTCAATCAATTATAGCTCCCTTATATGTTCCTTGATAGGGGCATCATCATTAATAATATTATGGCTCATTGATTTGATGTAATGAAGTCTAATTCTTTTGGTCACTCAATCATATCATTTCTTCTGTATCATCACCTATATCATTTTGATACATTTAGCTTTGAGCTACACCCACCAATCTTATCAAATCCTCATCTTATCTTGGCCCATAGCTCTCCCTTACATGCGTCCTTGCTTGGGATACATATAAATCTTGTGGCCTTTCAATCCTATCATCATCTTGTTACAATTGATTCCCCCTTAAGATGTGTCAATAATCGTGACACCCATCATCTCTACTCCCTATACATGTGTCTTTGCTAGGGGCATCTTTAATTTGTAGCTCATTTCTCAAGTCTACTTTATCCTCTTCATCTTCTATCTCACATCTATCATTTCATCCCCTCATCTATCCATCACATCCCGCCCCTCACTTCTTTCGAGTGGCCATTAGTCTCATTCTTTCTTGCATGTCCCCTTGAGGGGGCATCATATCAAATAACATCATCATCTACTAACATTCATCCATGACATGGTTTTTTTTTGAAATACCATTACTCCTATTACTCCCCCACTCGTAATGCCCTTTCAAAGAGGGGTAAAATGTATGCATCTAAAATCACTCACCTCATTAATGTCACTAATATTCATATTAGTCGACACTAATTACGCTATTCCCATTTTATTCTAATTCATCCCACTAATTCATCCCCATTTCCTAACCATTTATCTAATAGCCCCATTATATTATCCTACATTCACTAACATTATCCCATCCCACTCCATTAATTTTTATTAATCCCTATTATCCTAAATTAATCTTAATTATCTATTATATGAGAATTTTAAATTCCCATAATCCTGTTTACCCACCTACTAACCTACACCCTAGCCTTTCTTACACCCCTAGTCCCTAATTACCTACCTGATCCCTATCTAACCCCCACCTAATCCTCCATTATCCCTAAGCTAATCAAAAAGTCTCTAGAATTGGAGAAGCTCCTCCAAATCTCTAGACGTCTCTAAACTAGAGACTTCTAAGGAATTAATATTCTTAAATAATCCATAGCCATTAGATCTCCTCATCCAATTTTGAATATCAACCCTTGATCTTCCCTGCCAAATCTATATAAAAAAGGCTCCTTCTCCATGGAAGTTAAACAAAATTTTCATAAAATTTTCATGCCAAAATCAATCTTCAATCAAGCATCTATCATCCATCATCTTTGATCAAGCATCCATGTCAATCTGAGTCTAAGGTAAATTCATCCCTATCCTCTTGTCTTTTTTATTTTGTTTAATCATGATGTGAAGCAATTAGAATTTAGGATTTAAATGTAGGATTGAATGTTGCATTCATCTAATGGTATTTAGATTCTAATGGATTTATCATATTACCTAGTGGTTGATATTTGAGTTTGGAATTTGCATTGTTAAATCCTTATAGAGCTCAAATTTCACCCACGGGATGAAAGGGAAGTCATTTGCTTATTGTTTGACTTTTTTTTAGAGAGAAATAGAGTTCTAAGAAACTAAATGAAATGCAATAGAGCTAAGATGGTGAGGAGATGAAATTCAAGATGAGAGAGATGCCCAACGGCCGCAACGGGTAAAACATAAGTAAGCAACTAAGTATTTCAAATTTGTTTTTGAATATTTTATTGAAATTAAGTGTTTTATAGAAATTTGCAAATTAGACCAATTGTATAGACCAAAATGAATTTGAGAAAGTTGTTAAGGGTAGTAGAAACCAAAAGGGGAAATGGGTTGAAAGAAATCAGAGTAATAATTATCAAAGATAGTTATTACAAGCAAGGAAAGGGGTCATCAATCAGAACTAATTAGGTCGAGCTAGTTGATCTAATAGGCTGAAAATGTGAAATCCACACTGCTGACTTAGTAGGCACGTGCTGACTTTATTTTTCATGTTGTTGACATGGTACCTCATTGCCGACTTAGTAGAGGAATCCATTATGTCGACTTAGTACTAAAGGGGGGGAAATTAAAGGGTTGACTTAGTTTTTTAAGTCAACTTGGTCAAAATGAGGAAAATTTGGTGAACCTAGTGTTTGACTAAGTGACCAAAATAGTACAAAAATGTGTGAAAGAGGCTGAAAGAGTGCTTAAAAGGCCCAGAATGGCTGACTAAGTACTGAAATGGCCAAGTAGGCTAAATATAGGTCAAATTGGTTAAAAATGGATAGATTAAGGTAACTTAAGCACACTTTTATTAAAATTTGAAAAGAATATATTTTGATTATAAGTGACATGGAGATATAATACATCTTGTATTGCTTGATGCTTTTAGGGGCATCTAAGATTTTTGAGATTGGTTGATGTGGCATGGCTCCCAAACCTTTTAGAGTGATTGATAGTTGAGAAATGATCTAGGTTGGTTATGCTAGGTCTAAGAGGGATTATGGATATGTGTTGAGTCTAGTTGAGTTTTGATCTAATAGTCATGTTCTTAGGAATCTAAGAATGATTGATTAACACGTTTAGATGGGAGGTGGATGGGGATACCATTGAGGTGGGTATCACCCTAAAAGATGTCCATGTAATTCTTGGACTTTTGATAAGTGGTACATTGGTGCTCATGGGAGTAATGGATGGATAAGAGGAGAGGCAAGCCTTAGCCATGTGGGTGATGGGCTTACATAGGATATAGCCTAGGCTGAGAGTTAGCCTCTTTAACATGCATACAACTTAGATTCTAGATTTTCAAAAGGTAGTTATAATACTTATGATATCAGGGTGTTGTGTCACAAGTCAGATGGCAAGGTATCATTATACGCAATAGTCTTATACCAGTTCATTTTGGAGTATGGGGTACTTTATGATTTAGGTTTTGTCATCTAGGTCTAGGTTATGCATGTTATGTATGGGATGTTGTCTAGAGGGTAGAAGATCATGGGGTTGATTATTTGACTGAGTTCTTAGATATATAAAAGGTTTTTGATGTATCGACTGGTTAGGCTACCCCATGTGGTCGATGATCAGTTGCCTTGGGTACAGAAGTTGTAATATGATCAGGTAGCGTAGGCCATGCCTTGTATTCTAGTAATATATATAGTTACACAAATAAACATCATGTGGTAGACATATGGGCACATTGTTATAGTATAGTTGAGTTGGAGTATAGTGTCACTAGCATTGGCACAAGCATAAATTATAGGCCATTATACTTGGTAGATAGAGTCGTATCTATTGGTGTATATACCAGGATAGATGGGACTCCCTAATCCAGTGTCTTCGATAGTGGTTCCAACATTTTGGGCCATGTATGTGAGAGAGGTGAGGGGGAAAGGAAGAGCAAGACCACTAGTGGTTAGACCAGAGATCAGACTATGATGTGAGAGACTGTGGATAGGTTGAGCATGATGGCCAACATATAGAGAGGAGATAGATGTTGATGTAGGATTGCCAAAGGTACCACAACCAACATGATACCAGGAGGAGAAACAACCACATTAATCACAACATTGTTGGATACATCAGTAGTGGGAGATGTATACACATAATATTTTCAAACTTTTATCGATTACTGACACTTTGTATCTTACAAGAAGCTGTCGAGTCTTAATCTCTATAAGTGCATTCCTTAAGGGGTGCATTGAGAAAGGTGTGGGTAGACCATTGGTGTTTCATAAGATTTTTGTTCCTTTTGCCTCTTTCCATATACACAACTGTCTCCTATAACTATTTACCCTAAGCTTATTCTTCTCAGTCTTACCTATTCTAAACATTTATCATATCATTATCCTCCTTTTGCTTTCCTTGACCCCCTTTCACCAGTTGACTATACTAAGTCAATTAGGTCAACCCTTTATAGTTTTTAGCCTCTGATTATTGTATAGGGTCAACCTTGTATTATTTTGGGGTATTTTTCACTTGGATTTTTGTTAACCCTTTAGTCAACCTAGTTAGGACCTAATGAATTATCTCCCAAAAATATATAAGGTTGACTAAGTCAACCTTATACAATTGACATGTTTAAAAGGATTTAGGGCGAGATCTGTCTATATATATAAGTTCATTTCCAACCATTTGAATATAGAGAATCAAAGAAGAATAAGTGTGAATGAACATCTACTTATTGACCATTCTACTTAAGGAATAAAGCTTAGGGTTGCATACTTTCTTTGGAGATATGGATCTTGTCTTATGGAGAATTCTTTTGGATGCATAGATAGGTTGTGTAGCCTAGAGTTGATTTGTCTTTGTTATCCTTACATAACATAACAATCTTTTATGAAACACCTTAGCCAAGGGAGAGATTGAGGATCGATGGGTTCATCTTCAAAGGTAAGTATTCTTAATTTTATTTCTCATTTGTAAGAGTAGATAGATAATGCAGTTGTGCTTCTCTTCTATGCATTAGGATTCTATATACATTGATGTGAGTATATGTTTTCTGTGCATGTTTAGTTTATTTTGCTTTGTTTCTAACCCCCACTTTGTGCCACAATATTTGGTGTGCACTAGATTGGATTTACTTTATTGTTTATTAGAATATAGTGAATAATAAACCTAAAACTCTTGTAGGGTTGTTACATGATTGTGTTAGACTGTAGGCATTGGAGCCCTTCCTAGTATGGTGTATTGTGATAAATGATCCCCTACTCAGGTCTAGTGGATCCCCATATTGGTCATGCTCCCACTTAAAAAATATATTCTCAATCAGAAGTGTAGGTATGCTCCATCTTCTCTGAGCTAAGATTGTTTTATAGACATGATGTATTTTTGATTACATACATTCTATTGAATCCAATGTGAACTAATCCTTATAGGATTTATTTCATCATTTCATTCTCTTTTTCATCATTATTTTTTGTTGTCACTTGGATTTTCACCATTTGAGGAGATGCTTAAGCTTTACTCATCCAAGTGACACAATAGAAACACTTCTAGGCTTGTGGGTAGCCTAAGGATGAGGTGAATCTCTAGATAGGGATAGCTCCCTTGATGTACCACTTTGAATCACTACTACACCTAAAATTTTAGAGGGGGAAGGAAGAGAGATAGTTAAAAGCAAACTATTCTAAGGGAGGTGATACACCAAATAGATTGATGACTACTAACTAGTTGCATGTTACACATGAAACCAAGAGACTAACCAAACATACACTTCTTCAATTTGCATCTTCTCACATCAATGCTGCATTATGAGGTTATGGATGAATGTTTAGGCTAAGAGGAATAGATAAGAGGCCTTTAATGGAACTAGTGAATAGAATAAATCACTCAAACTTAACACTTCTTAGAACACTTCACATGCCCTACAAGAAGAAGCTTTCCAACTGTAAATATGATGAAAAAATGAGACATGTTAAGGAAGCCATAGCCTTCACTAAGAAAGATTAAACATTTGAGTAGAAAACACTATGAATAGTCATGAATAGGTAAAAATAAATAGTATTATTGATCAAATGGTATGCAAATGATAAGGGCTTCGCCATACTCAAGTGGAGCATAAGTTACAAAGGTCAAAATGGCTAGTTCTTATAGAACATGAAAGAGAGAGAGAAGAAGAGAGAAGTCCAAAAGTCATAAGGACACTTGTCAAGCTGAGATAATAAAACTCAAGGTTAAAAAGTACAAGTGTCTATCTAAGTCATAAAACTCATGAAAAGTGGCATGAAAACTCCTCATTTTGGGTCATAAAAATTGCCTTCACGATTAGCCCTATTTGAACATCACAAAAATAATTAGGGATAGGTATGATGATTAGAATTAATGAAAATTATTTTAGACATTCATCTCCATGTAATGGTTGTAGGCTTGGTCATCTGGGAATGATCCATCATCGTTTGCAATCCAAAAAACTCTTCCTTCATGCACCTTGCACACTTGACCTCCAAAAAGGAATCATTTGTTTATGAAAATACATGGGAGGGAGTGGATGAAACTTTTAAATACCCTCCATGTAATTAGAGGCATTAGGCACACTTTAAAATCATCTCACTTGACATTTTCCACCCTTCTCACTAGCTTGTCCACTATGCTAGTTTTGACTGGCTGAGATGAAGCATCTAGTTTGGACACTCATGAGTTATTATGAAGAATTAAATAGACATGAGGGGTTATCCCAAGTCCTAATATTCCCCCAAAAATTTATTTAATCTCTTGAATGTCCCTATAAACTATAGAACACACAAAATAGTCAAAAGTACCCTATTTTGTACCATGTCCATACAATTTCATACAACTCAAAAGGGTGGGTAGGATCCTGATAGAGTCCCCTACAAATTAAAATCATCATCCTGATAGAGTCCCCTACAACTCAAAATCATCATCCTTGTCAAAGTGGTCCATTAGAGTATCTTTCTAGCTTCATTTCTCCAATCAGGTCATTGTAAGGGTTTAACAAGGGTTTAACTTTTTTTACCCTCTTAAGGTTCGTTTATGCAGATTTGACATTTAACTTGAAAAAAAATCTCACTAATGTGATTTTAAAGGACCCTATTAACATCTCCAAATGCCTTGATTCTCCATGAAGATCACCAAGGGAGGTATGAACATTTAAAATTACCTATTCGAGCTTGATTCCTCATTCCCACAAGCTTGAGTTTGTCCTTGAGTCAAAAATGGCATTCCTTGTGTTTTATCTGCATACCAAGGGTTTTAAAACATATTATATGATCCCAAAATAATTCTCAAATGTATTGAAAATCATATCCAAGGATATAAATGTGAATGACTCTTCATTTGGACATTAGGACAAAAATCCTACCCTTTAGGCTTGATTGTAACCTTTGTGGCTTGGGATATTCTATTGAGCTTAATCCCTTTATGATTGTTTTTTAATGTTTCCTTGGATTTTTTATAACCTCATACATCTCCTTTAAAGGTTAAAATAGTTCCTAAGACCATCCATTTACTACCCTTATCCAAATTTGCCAATTTGACCTCATAAGGGAGTGCCCTCTATTTGAGACAAAATAGAGGGCACTCCCCTACTTCATCAGATAATGGTGGATATTTGAGAGGATTATCCAAGTGATAAACATGTTTTTTACAAATTTTTAGTCCTTTATAACCTCATTTGACCCATTAATTCCTTGAAAACCTAAAACAAACCCTTGTAAAGTACTATGTGCAAGATCTATTGGTGTAGATTGTGTATGGCATTATTAGAGCCCCCTTATTCCCTTATTTCTCATATGAAAGAGACTATTTAATATTATATAATCATTATTAATTCATATCCCATACATTCATTACACTAGACTTTCATTTAGCCTTCATACACCTTGCATTCTCAAGATTATGTACTTTTCCTAACTGTATTTTCTACTTTAGAGGGGACACCTGTAGGTGACCCTATATGTTTTAGCTTGAGAAAAACATTTATAAATCATACCATGAGTATATTTGAGTCATTTGGTACTTTTTTGGAACTCATATACCTACCTTTCTTATTGTAGACCATTACATAGGACTCCAACCTATTCACTGTATGACACAGTCAAAGAGGGTCAACTGTGTTCGAAATAAATAAGATCCTGCAGGTATAAGTTGAGCATGTTGAACTCTACTACTAATGTATAAAATATTCACTTGAATACTCAAGGTCACTTAGCATCTATTTGGACCAGGGTATACTTTAAGAAACCCCTCCTTTAGAAAAGGTGTAAAAATTTGGCAAAATGTGTAAATCACCTGACAAAAAAATTATTTTTTGTGGCGAAAAAAATAGTTTACAAAGAAAAAATAATAATCTCCATTGGCGAATCATTCATAGTCTCTCAAACAATGTGTAAAATCTGGGCGAATTGTGTTATTTTAAAACCACAAAAAAATTATACATTGGCGAACAAAAAATAATAATCATAGTAAAATTTTAATTTTTTGGGCACTGGGAATGGGGTGGGATCGGCTTGTGGCACTTTGCGAGAGATATTTTCATACTATTATATCACGCATACATCCCTTCATGTAGCCTACATACCTCCTATGATGTCTCCTTGAAATCTTGAAACCCTAAAATATGGCTAAGTTTGAAACCCTGAAACCCTGAAATCTGACTAACTCTGAAATATGATAGGATCCACCAAAACCTAGAATTTGCATTATAGCTCCTAGCGGTCCGAAACCCCTCTCAAACACCTTGAAAGTATATAAATAAAATATAACTTAAAGTATAAGAATTCTTATACTTAAATGTTTCTTTTATTTGTATACTGTTCTCTTCAAAAAAAAAAAGGGTTATTGAATGTCTCATTGCTATTTTCTTGAATTCAGATTTATACATATTACAAATGAAAGTGTGTTGGCAAAACGAGCTGACTCCTCCACTTCCCATATCATGAAACCCAGTGAACTTTCCACATTAAGCGCTACCTGGTCGGCTGCGTGAAAGGCGAATACTGCCAGGCAGAAACTCAAACGAAACATTTGCCTTGGCGATTACAAAGCTAGGCAATCATGAAACCCAAGAAAGCTTGGCGACCAGGAAACCATGGAACGGCATAGAAATCGCCAAAAAACACACTGACAAAATGTAAAATTTGCCAAAGTACGAATATTCGCCACTAAAATATTCCCTGATTTGGACCTGTGCTTCCTTGTATGGGCTTAGATTACCACCTAGACACCATGTTTAACCTACTGCCTGCTTACTCAGCTGTAGGTGGGTATTTGCATAATGGGACACCTATAGGTGAATATTAGACCTTGAAACCTCACTAATAAACCTCTCTTTATGGCCTCCATGCTCATTTGAATCTCTTTCAATCCATAATTTCTTCTAAACATGAATTTTTTCCTTGTTTGCTCCTTAGTATATCAATGGTAACTTAAGGGTTCAAAACCTATAGATGATATTGGAGGAAAATAGTGTTTAAATGAGAAATTTTGGACTTCTCAAAAACTAATCTCCATTTATTATCTTCCCCTAAAACTTTTCAAGGTCATATTAATATGATGATACTACAAGGCAAACATATTTAGATGCATCCAGAGTCTTAACAACCTTGTTAAAATGTCTCTACAAAATTCTAGGGATCTCTATTTTCTCATTTTGGGGACATGATCTCTGTATACAATCACTTAACCCTATAATATATCTTCCAACCTCCACTTGTCAATCCAACCTTGAAACTAGGTCTAACATGGTCCTCTTGACATATTAAGACCCAAAATAAAGTTTCACTACATGTCTAAATTCCTCCAAGTGACACCTCAGCCTCTTTGTTAACACCTATAATTGACCATTCTAATGTAGACGCAGATGATGAATGATCCTATGAATAGGATGCATAGTTTATGGTTTTCAATGAGGACTGAACCTTTTCCAAAATTTCCAAAATACTTTACTCACTACCAAAACACTACTCAATTTAAAATATCCTCTTTAATATGCTTAGTGGATCACGAAGACACCTATAGGTATAGATTTTCAGTGTATATAGGTAGTAAGCATGAGGTTTGGGTAGTATGTAAGATGAACAAGTTTGTAAAAAAATTTATGTTTTCACAAAGTATATCAATGCACCTTTAGCAATCTTAAGAGACTAAAACCCATATCAAGCTTTCACCTCTTAGTATGATGTCATAAAAAGCTCCTATAGGTGCATATGAGTTGTATGCAGGTGGGGGCATATAATAGAGTAGAAAATGTGCATGGATGAGTCTATGATCACTCTGAATCATCCTCAATCCTTAAAATAATTGATTTTCATCAATGATATCTTAATACTAGTTCCAAAACATCCTTTTCAATGTGAAAACTACTTGCATACATATGGAACAGAGTAGGCAGGCATAACTAATGACTAGTTGGTGTGGTGAAAGAACCTGCAACCAGTCTTACACTTACTCAAACATCCAAAAGAGATATCCTCAGCTCTTGATGGATTTAACAAGTTAATTCACCCTAATTTACATTCCACGAACAATTTAGACAAGTTCTAAACATGTGATTGCAAGTGAAATTAATCATGGAGTTGATTGTGAGGGATGGCAAGGCTGCAAGCTGCCCAAAAAATGATGTTATGAGACTAATAATGAAGGGAGGTGATCAATATGACATGGAGACATGGTAAAATACCATATCCTATTCACATGAAATCCCCTATAGGGAATTCAACCTTATGCAAGTGGAAAATTGATTGAGATTGCACATAGTGGTACCTTCCTTCAACATGAGACAATTTTTTCCATCAAAACACCATGAAAATTGAAACTAAGCATGGAGATCATCTAATAAGATATCCAACATCCTCTGGAGTTATCATCACTAATTGGTTCATACGAACTTGCCCAAAATGAAGCAAAACCTATAGGGTGCATGAAACAAAAAGTAGAAAAGCACAATCAAATTTATGAGGATGGTTAATAAATCATAGGCCACCATTATTCAAAATATTATTATGAAAATGAATGTACTTTAGTTTAATACCACCTCCCCAAGGCATTTGATCTTGAACCTCCCCTGTTGGTCGTACCAAGTACAAAATAGAAGACTGGTTCTATGTGCCTAGAAGGATGAAAAATGAGCAAAATAGTTTTGGGCCAAAAATGGCACTTCCAGAGCATTTAAGACATGGAACTAACCTTGAGGAATCTATAGTGACATTCTTTGATCTTATCCCATGTGGCACACTTCTCCATAGGTTGTACAAGTGCCAACCCTCATTTTTTCTCAAGAAAACTACCCTTTCTTTTGAATAACTGGCCACTTTTTAGTTATATCAGTTGATTAAGACCTCTTAGGACACATAGGATGTGAAATCACCTCTTATAACCTTCACATTTCCTAAAGATGTTGTACAACATATTAAATTCTCTATTTATGGCCCCTAAATGACTCAAAAAGATATGTTGGCTAATATGACTAATGACCAAGGCTAATGTGACATTAAATTCTATAAAATAACTTATAATACACCTTATGACAAAATTTTAGACCCTCTAAAACATCTAAAGACCAATTTTTTACCTATATGGGCCCTAATTTGACCTACAAGGTCAAATTTGGTCAACATTTTATCATATATTTGTCATATTGGGTCGACTGCATTAACCCAACTTTGACTTTTGTGTGTAGGTTTTTAGGTACAGGCTACTAGATTGACCCTATTGACCCAATGTAAGTTTTTAGCTTTTTAGACATCAAGTCCAGACTACTAGGTCGACCTAATTGACCCTATATAATTTTAGGCAATCAACAACATGTTTCTGCAAAGCTTAATTGATCCAATCAACTTGATTAGTAGAATTTTCAAGAATATATTAAGGTTCATGAACATCAATCTTCATTTTCTACATCTATGATCTGCCAATGTTCCTTTCTATCTTTCTATCTATTTCTTTATAGTCTTTCTTTTTATAGTTTGTAGTCTTTAAAATTTCCCCTATACAGTCAACTAGATCGACCCTGTCGACCTAGTTTTTTGTTTTGTGTGCTATATGCATAACTAGGTCAACTTTGCCGACCTTGTTCATTTTCAGACCTTGCTTCCATAGTATAGGATCAACCATGTCAACTCTTTTCTATATTCTATGCATACACTATCGACTATATCAACACTGTACCTTTTTTCAAAGTTAGAATTAACCTTATATGCTAGTAATTAGCTCACACTTTCTTTTTTTGTTGCTTGCATGCTTAGAATATATCACATAGTTTAATTAGGTTGTTTTTAATTAATCATTTAGTTTTAATATTTTTTATTTTATGCACACACAACCAAGTCATAAAATCTAAACAAGCATTTTAACATTTGTCTATCCAAGGCCAACCTACTTGGATTTCATCACCAAGGGGGAAGCCAACTTAATGTTCTGGTAAAGTATAAAGTGTGTTTAATGGTATATTCTGGCCAAGCACTCGACACTTTTATTCCTATGGTGTGTGAAGTGAAGGGGTAGGCCCGAATACCAAGCCTATATCATTACCACTACAAGTCGCTTTCAACCCAAACTACCTAAAATCAACCTTAGATTACCTTCTAGTTCCTTGATTACAACCAACTTTCCATCATATTTAAAATCATATTCCAATAATCTAATAAACATTCAGGTTGACCAATTAATTAACTATTTACTTTCCAAGTTGATTGCTTTCTCTTTGTTCAATCATATGTTGTATTGTAAAAACTTGCCTTAGCCAACATTAGTGCAAGGTTTTATGTTGTGTGCCTCAATTGGGTTAACCTTAGTGATCCAATTGATTGTTTATTTTCTTTCATTTTTTCTCTCAAAAGTACTCGCATAATTTTTCCTATTTTAGCCTACTGGGTCGACACTACTAATCCTGCACATTTCACTCTAGGTTGATCTTATCCCTCCTTTTGGCCAATTTTATCCCTATTTTTCCTCCTAACCTTCTAATATCCTCTTTTTCTTGGCATCATGAAGCCTCTTATCAAATTATTTATTGATAGTCTCAACCCACTCTAAATGTACATGGGTTATTCTCTTCTACCCTGCATATCCACCATCGAAGATAACTCTTTATGGTATAGTTGTTCATCACATGGTTCTAAATCTTCTCAATCTCGATCTATCCCATACCGTATAATAGATTTAGAGAATCCTATTATACAAATCCCAAATCATGACAATCATATACCTTATACCAATTTTACACCTTCTAAACCTAGAATTCATAAACTCATAACCCATATACATAAAATGTTGGAACCTCACATTATGTTCCACCTATTACAACCAATGTTCATAATCCTCTTGTTACACCCATAACGAGAGCACCTTGCATTATCACTTCCCAAATTAACATGGTTGAAACCACTCAAATTGATATTCTAAATGATTTTCAATTATTCAAAAACCTTGGTGATAATACTATTTATACTCCTAACAAGAATGGGGGCTTTACCAAGCTTCCTTCTTCTACCACACTTAAGACAACTAACACTAATGTTGGGAATCCTCCACCTACAAATAATCCTCCTCCTACAAAGAATCCTCCTCCCACCAATATTACCAATACCCCTCCTACAAATACCAACCCACCTATTGATACAACTCAACTTCTTGCACAAGTCATACAATAAACGAACATCATGCAAATAACCAATAAATCTCAAATGATGAATATGCAACAACATTTATTAAACATGACTAGTCAACCACCTCAAGTCATCATGTCTCAACCAAATCAAAATTTTGTTCATCCTTCTTTAGAGATGCCAATGGGAATACCATCCCTCAATGTCCAATAAATAACAAAATTATTAAACATCTTCAAAATGAACCTTTAGCCCCATTCATTTCATCCATTGATATTGGAAAGATCTTTCCAACTATCACATATAATGGGAATAAGGACCCTACTATCTTCCATATGTCTTTTGGTAATCTCTATAAGGAATGGGTCTAAACTAACACCTTTGCTACCACCAAGCTCTTAGCCAAAACATTTATGGGTGATGCACTTGAATGGTACAACCAACTTCCTAGACATTCCATCTCACAACTAGATGATTTAATCGATGTTCTAGTGAAGGAATTCTAACATGATGACCTTCCTAAAAATTACCTTAGTCATTTCATCAATGCCAAGTAACTTCTTAATGAATATTCTCATACTTTCATAAAATGATGGAAGTCTCTCACTCATAAAGTGGACCATAAAATGAATGATGATACTATTTTAAAACTATTTGTTAATGCTCTTGAACTTCCCCTTCAATAAAAAGTTTGAATCTTTTCACCTAAAACTTTAGAAGAAGCCTTAGATCAAGTAAAAAGGCAAGACTTTCTTATGACTCAATTTGAACCACCTCAAAAAACTACTAAAGAACCTTTTCAATCATTTTCTCATACTATTGATTCATTTAAGCCTCTCCAACCTCAAAATAGAACATCTAATTCATCCAATTTCAACCCAACCCACCCTCCCTTGAGTCTAGAATAACTTAAGAATAAATTGCCACCTTCTAAGCCCGTGAGCTTTGATCCTTTCAAAGCTCCTCCAAAATGGTACAATCTAGATAACTTTTATTAGTGGCATGCTATTATAGGTCATTCTCATGAGTCGTATCATGACCTTCACCATTTTCTTCTTTCTTCCTTGCTTGGTCTGTATTTCAATCTTGATACCCTAATAAAATAATGTTATTAAGACTATCTTCAAGCTTCTCAAATTCAATCTCAAGAACCACAATCACATCAAAATTAACTACCTAATTAATAACAATAATAATCCCATACCTATACCTCATCCATTAATTTTATTCAAATCACATTGATCCTTCTTCCTACACTAATAAGGAAAAGATAACTAACATGAATAATTTAAAACATATCATTGCATCCATTGAACCTCAACCTCTTAGGTCACCTTAACCAAAAGAGTACTTAGTTTAAATGCCTACTCCAAAGCATATCATACATGGTCCTCCTTTTCCTCTTTTAGCTCTTCATACCTTTCCTACACATCATATGTCACATTCAACATCCTTAAAATCTAACAAACCAATACATTTACCTATCTCCAAATGAACCTACCAACCCAATGCAAATCATTTTAATAGTTCAATGTTACCTCACTCTAACTCACATGTTAGGTAATCTTATGATGCCCATCCACATGTCCCTTTAGACTTTGGGGCATCTTGCGATGCCCATACCTACACCTACTTACCCATTGAGGCATCTTACAATGCCCACTCTTATTCTACAATGCATGATAACAAACAAATTCAACTTCAAAAAACTTTTCGAGACTTATAGACTTGTATTTCACATGCTCATCTTTGATACAAACGTTAGCATAGATCTTACTTGTTCTTTTTGTCTCATGTTTTTGTGAAATTTATTTCTTTTACTTTCATTTTATAAGCATCATTGTATTCCTTTAACATTCTTTGGTTTTATTACATATTTGGCATTTGCTTTCATTTTTGTCCTCTTATATATTTTTTAATATTTTTATGCTATTCTTTGCCTTAGTAGATTTATGATTTTTCCCCCTTATTTAGCATTCACCCCTATGGGTTTATCTTTTGTGAGTTTGCAATATAATACCATGGATAGGACTTGTCCCTCCTCACAAAATACGACCTTTGCTTTTTTCCTTATTTTATTATTTTATATTTTGCTTTTTGGCACCCTCATTGGTTTTTCTTTTATGAGTTTTAGTGTAAGACTGATGATAGGACGTGACCCTCCTCATAAAATTACCATTTTGTCATTCCTTTTATAAAAAAATATCACTGATTCTTTTTCTGAACTTTAGCTTTTGCTTATTTTGATAGATGGAATTTATACAATAATCTATGTTAGCATGTTTTCCTCCATTTCCCTCATTCTTATGATAAGAAATCACACTTTACTATCATTGTATCCTCTTTTTACTCTTTGTCACATTTTTTTATGATTTGAAGTAATTCAAATTGTTCCATGTGTCATTCCTCTTGATTTCTTTTTCTTTCACTCCACATTGGATAAAATAAAGTCAAAGTCAAGCTATGACTTTTATTTTACCTAGATTAATGATAATCTTAGACATCATGCTCTTTGAAGTTCTCCCTCTTAGAAACCAAGTCCTAAATATTCAAATGAAAGTCATGTTTAGCACCCATGTTCGGCTTTCCAAATCTATATGGAGGATGAATAGAAAAAGCTATCAAGAAAGTTAAAATCTAAATAATTTGAAATAAAAGGCAATGATATCTAAAAGGCAACATTGAAATCTCAAAATTTAACATCACACTAGAAGACATGATTAAAAGCACATATCTATCTCTAATTAAAGCTCAAACTCTACAGTTGGCCTCACATAGAGCTGAGGTCCTTTAGGGTGCAGTAGACAAGTAGATTGGAATAGGGAAATTCAAAAAGCTCTATGGTGCTACCTAATTTCTCATGCAAGTACCCATTCTTCATAGTAGATCGATGAATCTGTAAGGGGTCCTCAAGAATAGGGAACATGTTGTGGGAAGGTAGATTTATTTTAATTTTCATGCATATAGCCTTCATGGGATAATCTATATACTGCATTTGATGACCTAAAACTTGTGTAGCTAAGAGAAGTTCTTCAGAGTCCTTAGGGTCGAACGTCCTCTTATTTTGACAAACTTAATTTGAGTGTCTTGACTTCGATAAAGAGTTCCTCTACCCTGATTTTTCCTTCATTCTCCCTTCCACCCATTTCATTTCCCCCGTTAATAGGAAAATTGTGATTCGAAACCTATTTTCCATCTTCTATTATTCCTTCTTCACCTCTTAAAACTATGCTAGCATTACTTTGTTTTAGTTTTATCTATCCTTAAATAAAAACATGTTTAAACAACTATGGATTACACCCTTACACCATTTATTTACCACACGATCTCATTGTCACACTAGTCATGTCATTAGGTGGTTATGTTTTCTTACATTATATCTTACAACAAGCACTAAGTTTGAGTTTTCATCGTTTAGAGATTTTGATTTTCAGTTCTCCATCATGTTCTTATTTGATTTTTTATGGACTTCACTTATCTTACATATGACATTTGCCATTATTACATTTTTCTCTTTATGTATGACTTCTTCCTATTTGTCTCACATCTTCAATTACATTTCATTTTCAGTATTTCATGTTTTTATTTTTACCTATCTTGCATGAGCTTACTTTTCCCTTTCTTGCATATCTTTGTTCAAGTTTTCTTGCATGGATATTTCATTTTTTATTCATTTTTTACATACTTCCAAACATGATTTAGTATGTTCTACATTTATTTTTTTCCATTTATGTTTTCCAATATGATTTACTATGTTCTACAATCATTTATCATTCATTTACACTCATTTGTCATTCATTTGCCATTATTTTGCCATCCTTTTATCATTCATTTGCCTTCAATATTCTAGCCTTACCTTAATAATCTTGATTTTCCAATTTTTCCTAATACCCTCATATCTTTGCCTTAACTCATTTTTCACTACCATATGCCTATCTTCCAAAATTTTGATTTTTGGCTTTTTTTTGCACTAACTTCTAAAAGTTTACTTAGTGTTCTTCACATTGGATGCCTTCACTTCTCTTATAGTCTACTTATTTATTGAAAATACTAAGGTAAGTAAAGGTATGTTTTTTTTAATTCTATCTTTTCAGTTATCTTATTTGATGCTTACTTCACTTTACTTAGCATCAACATTGTGTGTTATCATGTTCTATTTCCCAAAGCACCATCCTAAGTTGAACTTACGTGACACATGATGAGCTTCAAGTGGGGCATATGTATACACATAATATTTTCAATTTTTTATCTCTTATTGACACTTTGTATCTTGCAGGAACCCATCGAGTCTCAATTTCTTTGAGTGCATGCCTTAAGGGGTGCATCAGAAAAGAGGTGGGTAGACCATTAGTGCTCCATAATATTATTAACCCTTTTACCACTTACCATCTACATAATTATCTCTTAAAACTATTTACCCTAATCTGATTCTTCTTATTCGTACCCATTATAAACATTTATCATATCATTATCCTCTTTTTTCTTGCCTTGACGCCCTTTTGCTAGTTGACTGTACTAGGTTGACTAGGTCGACCCTGTATAGTTTTTAGCCTCTGATTATTGTACAGGGTTGACTAGGTTGACCCTGTAATGTTTTGGGTATTTTTCACTTAGATTTTTGTTAGACCTTCGACCAACCTAGCTTGAGACCTAGTGATTTGTCTCTCAAAAATAAACATGGTCGATTAGGTCGACCGTGTACAGCTAACATATTTGAAAGGATTTAGGACAAGATTTGCCTATATATAAGTTCATTTACAACCATATGAATATAGAGAAGTGAAGAAGAATAAGTAAAAACAAACATCTACTTATTGACCAATCTACTTAAGGAATAAAGCTTAGGGTTCCATACTTTTTTTAGAGATACAGATCTTGTCTTGTGGAGAAGTCTTTTGGATGCATAGATATGTTGTGTAGCCTAGAGCTAATTTGTATTTGTTATCCTTACATAACAAAACAATCTCTTAAGAAGCACCTTGACCAAGGGAGATATTGAGGCTCAGTGGGTTTGTATTCAAAGGTAAGTATTCCTAACTTTATTCCTCCTTTGTAAGAGTGGATGGATAATGCAGTTGTGCTTCTCTTCAATGTATTAGGATTTTGTATATATTGATGAGAGTATATGTTTTATATGCATGTTTAGTTTAGTTTGTTTTATTTGTAACCCGCACTTTGTGCCACAAACTTTACTATGCACTAGATTAGATTTATTTTCTTGTTTATTAGAATAGAGTGAATATTAAACTTAGGACTCTTTTAGGGTTGTTGCATGATTATGTTAGATTGTAGGCTTTGGAACCCTTTCTAGCATGGTGTATTATGAAAAGTGATCCCCTATTCATGTCTAGTAGATCCCCATATTGGTCATGTTCCCGCTTAACAAATATATTTCCAATCTAAAGTGTAGGTATGCTCTATCTTCTCTAAGCTAGGATCAATTTATAGACATGATGCATTTTTGATTACATACAAAAGAGAGTAGATAGGGTGGTCATCCTAGATGACTTATCAAGTGACCCAAGATAGATTTGGGTGATAGAGGTACCACTTAGGTGTAGCCTAAGATGAGCATGAGTGGTGACCCCAAGATTCACATTTTGGTAGCATCCTACAGACGAGGTAATTAGAGGATAGGTTGATGGAGAGATCATTCTCAAAGGTCACACAAATGGGGAGATGGTAGTAAGTGACACTCAAACATGTAATAATAGATGGTTTGAAATGTGCTTAAGTTATTTGAGATATATTATAGATAGATAGATTTTGAGATATATTGGTGATTTAATATCTATTTGGTTTGAATTTTATAGATCCTATGGAGGAGGAGACCAGGTGGGGATCTCAGGTGATGAGAGCACTTCATGATATCTTGGATGAGGTGTGGACTCTATATGACCCTATGACACTAGAATATCCTGTGATAGCATCTGCCCTAAAGAACTAATTCATATTGGCAAGAGAGGTTGCAAGGCAAGTACGAGCACATATAAAGGAGCCACAACCACTAGTAGGGATGGAAGTGGGAGAGGCACATGCATGGCAAGCCTTGGTATTTCACATAAATTTTGCTTTATTTATAAGAACAAAGATGTAAAACTTGAAAGAAGGGTGAGGTTAATATAAATTGGATTTGGTTTGCACTCTGTGATCTAGACGATTGTAGATACTCCCCTTTGTCTTGGGAAGAATGACCTGCAGATAAGAAAACACTAAAGAAATGGTTGATTAGTTAGGTAGTAGGGTGGATTTCTTAGAAATCTAGATCCAAGAAGCACAAGCTTCTTTAGAGGTTGTCAATCCATACTTTTAAATAATTAAGTTCTAAAAATGAAAGATAAATTGCTTGCATAAATGACAGAAGCTGCTGAAATCAAATACAAGAGGTGATTGAAAAGAGATGAATTTAACTAATTATAATAATAAATGATTATATATTAATGCTAATTAAATTAGATGTGGTTCAAAAAATAGGTTGATATCTTGTGATCAGGTAGAAAGTCAAAAAGTGGGGTTTGGTTAGGGTTTGATAGGTAGGATTAGCTTGCTATTAGAATTGAAACATAGTGACCATCAATGGTTGGGTTAGACTGTCGAAGGTTAGGTGACCATCGGTGGTTAAGAAACTGTCAATGGTTAGGGCTAGACCATTGATAGTCAGGGTGACCATCGATAATTACTATGGGATTTGGTTTGGGTCAAGAAGTTTGGTTGGGCAAGGTTGCAGAAAGATATGACAAAGAAACTAAATCTTGAATCTTGATAAGAGACAAATACTTAGCTTTTGCTAGTCTAAAGAACATTGAGGGTGGCTAAAAATTAGTTGTGGAGCTTGGAGTAATTTTGATAGAGTGACAATACCTTGGCTTACTGATTGATGAATTGCCATACTTGTGATCTCTATCATGATTGTTGGAAGCTTTTATATATTCCCCAAAAGTGAGAAGAGTACCTACACACAAAGCTTTGATCTCTATCATAAGAAGCTGATAATTTTCTCTTCTTTCACCTCCTCCTCTCTTTTTATAGAAGGAAGGGAGAGGTAAAACAATAGTTTCAAACAAGGTATTCAACATGCCATCTAATTATAGTCTTAATATGCATAATTATGGAAGTGGCTAAGAATAAAAAATCAAGGTAGAGTTGATCTGGAGGTAACCCTTAAAGCAGTTAAAGGCTGACCATTGATGGTCAAGTTTAACCATTGGTTGCTAGGGGTCGACCATCAGCGGTTGATAAGATAGAGATAGAATGGTCAAAGTTAGTTAGGTTGACTTAGGTTTGCAAGGTAATGGTCAGAAAGTGGTCCAAAGGTGGTCTAAGGGTTGTTTGACATCTAGAACCATATTTGTAGTTTTCTAGTGTCTACATTTGCCCCTTTTTGTTATGCATTTTATATCAGCAAGTTGTAAAACAAAAAATAGATGGTAAGTTGAAGGTTCAATTGCTTTGAGCATGGAAGGAGGTATTCTCCCTCAAACTAGGAAGTGATGAGGTAAAATGGAATTAGGTACAGGGTTGATAAGTGGGTAAGTGGGTAACAGAGTTGGTGATTGGTTGAGCACTGAAGCATAAACAAGTGCATAAAGTGTGACTAAGTGTGATAGCCAAGATTTTGCATTGAATAGGTTGCCATAGTTGATGTAGTTGATAAAATAGGTGGTACTAGAAGGATAAGTGATAAGTAGACCAAGTGATCACATTTAGGCATGGTGGTTAGGTTTCACTTGTAAATACAAGTCTTCTAGGCAAGGTCAGTGTATCCATAGGTATCCAAGGTAGGAAGTGATCTTGAGAAGACACATCATTTGTGTGCAAAAGTAACAAGAGTTCAAAATTCTCAACATGGTAATGTAGTTGTAGCAGTCAGAATGACCAAATCAAGGTCATCACAAAACACATGAAAGTTCAACCAAAATAACCAATGTCAAGGTTATGTGGTTGGTTGTTTGGTTGGTAGAGAATAGGTACTCCAATTTTTGGTAGTGGGATTGTTTTTTTAATGAGAATTTGTTTGGAAAATGGTGGGTAGGAGTGAAAAATCCTAAAGTGATCATCCATCCATGATCGAGTTCAACCGTTGATGGTCACAAAGTGACCATCAATGATCATACATCAACCCTAAAAGGGCAATGTCAAAAAAGATATTAAGGGTTTTAACTAATCATTTTTTGAACTTAACCCATGATTCTTAGTTATTGGTGTGTTTTAAAAAAAGTGATGGTTGAGATCCTTCATTTAGCTGAGTGAGTTGAGTGACTTGTTGAGAGATTTATGATTGGGTGCTGACTACGGTTGATTGGTTGGAGATATTAACCAAAGAGGATGCAATGATGATGAGGGAGAGCATATGATTAGGCAACATTAGTTCCCAAAGCTCCTCCATTATGATGATCAAGATAAGGTAGGTAGTGCACTTATATTTGGTAGTTTTTAGACTTGAGTTTTTTTGTTGTTGTTTAGATCTATAGATAATTGAGATCTAGTGTTAGGGTTTGTTATTGATTTTGAGAATTGGGAATGTAGGTGGGCTTAGAAATTATTATCTCTCTTTTTTATTATGTTTTTTTTGTTATTTAGAGGGAGTTTATCAAGCCCTAGGGCTTGAAGATCATCAATGCTCATTAATCAATGATCATCATCGATAAAAAATGGTCGATAGGCGACCACCAATCGATCACTATGTAGATTGTCAGTGGTCGACCACATGAATGTTAGTAGTTAATGGTTGATCTATGATGGTTCCAAAAAGAACCATCGTCAATCGACCCTCAATCATTGACAATTGCAAGAAGGTTTAGAAATGGGGAAAGTTGGGGTAGAAGGTTTAATTGAAGGGTTTAGTTTAAAGGAATGGTGAAGGGTTTAGGGTAAGGGAAGTGGTTAAAGGTTTAGGGTAAGGGTAGTGGTTAAGGTTTTAGGGTAAGGGTAGTAGTTACATAGATGAGACAAGGTAAAATAGGTGAATTTGAAGGTAAGTCTTGGGTATAGGTCAGATTAGGCATAATTTTTGGGTATTGAGATGATTAGGTTTAATATAGTAGGTAGGAATAATTGGTAGAATTTGTAGGCAAAGTATGTTGGATTAGGTAAACTAAGGTATTGCTATCAAACCTTATAGGTGAGGGATTAGTTGCAGATGCATGATAGAGTACCCCAAATACTCGATGAGGTACGTTGAGGCATAACTAATGTAGATTAGAATCATATGACTGATGTAGGTCTAGGAAGCATGAGGTACTATCAAAATGTACCTCAAGATGTAGTGATGTTAGTGTCACTCATCAAGAGATGGGATCTAACCACTAACACATTCTTACTATCGATAGGTGAGATCACCATCTTATTGAAGGACATCCACTGAATATTATGGCTACCTATACGGGGTGAGTCAATATACCATATCAGTAGTGATAAGAGAGATGAGTAGATGGATCACCTATATGAGGAGGACCTTGTGTTTGTGAGGTGGCATTCAAGAGGATTCCATTATATACCTTTGTATCATCAAGACATGGATACTAGATGACTATTCATGATGATGATGATAGTTGTTACATGTTATGCACTACTAGATTTGAGTAGTGGGAGATTTATATACTTATTGTTGGGGGCTCTTTTAGAGATGTGGTTGGATCATATAGTGTTTGAGTGGGCACCTATATTATTAGTTCAGATCTATTTGGATCTATGGGGATATTAGGCCCATAGGAGATATGGGATTAATGTTGGTTTTATGTTACATTGTTGGCCATACAAACACATTAGGGTGTTTGGACTAACTAGATTATTGTGGCATAGTTTTGTTCAGATGGATTTTAAAGTCAAATATATGAGGTGGAAAGGTGATTATGCTCTCACAAGACTAGGGGAGGAGCACATGATGTGGATTGGTATAGGGATAGACTGGAGTCACTGGTTGTCAGAGATGTGATTTGGCATTCTTATGTTAGATTCCTAACATGGGCGAGCTATGCTCGATATACACTACCATTACAGAGCTACAAATGGATTTTTGGGAGGTGAAACCATGAGGTTGAGCTTATCCCTTTTGATATGTGAGGAGGTAGTTTAGCCTCATTCAAAATATCCTAGGGGAGTTCTTGAGGTATAAGAGGGAGGATGTAGAGTTTTCATTGCCTACTCCAGTGCCAGAGGAGGTATTTATTGATCACAAGGAGATATCGGTGAGGGTTGATATTAAAAATGTAGGTGTGATTGATGGCTACCACATGTGGTTCCAAGAACATTATGATGTTATAGTTTTTGGAGGAGAGGATGGGCATCAGGATATGGATGTTGACACAGATGTGGATGGTGGAGATCAAATGCAGGGGGATGCCCTTGATAGACATACACTGACTACTGAGAGGGATTAGGCACATGCTCAACTAGCCACAACATTGGCATCTTTATTAGTTGTGACCTATGAGAGGGATGCAACATAGGGATAGGTGGTCATACTAACTGGGGAAAGGGATGAGGCTAGGGCTCAGCTAGTCATGGTTATTCAGGAGAGAGATTATCTCAAGCAGGTAGGAGGATGAGTACCAATACCTATAGGGCCACCAGTGATCCAAAAATAAAAAGCTTTGGTTGAAAGATAATTCAATAAATAAGAACAAAACAATTCAAATAATGCTATCTCTGAGAAGAGATGTTTTATTGATCAAATTTGCAGATCCAAACATATGCTTATCTCTAAGAAGAGATGTCCCAATTCCTTTTAAGGTTACATCTTAATTTATACATGTTTTTAAGGTGTGGGGAGGATGTGTAAGGTCACCAATCTCAAGGGAGATGAATTTGTTTGACTTCCACGATTTACAACAATATAGAATTCAAGGAATTATTGTTTTTAGAAACTTACTATTTTTAGACTGCACTACTAAAATTAAAATTTGGAACACTTCCATTGGCTTTTATGGGGTCAAACTTCATCTAGTTAATCTCCATGCCATATCACAAATTTCCCCTCATTATTATCTTTCCAATGGTTCAAACGGCAAGTCAATTGGAGCTACGGTGCAAAAGTTATGGCTCCCGAAAGTTTCGCCATCAATTGAGGTGGACCCATCACCCAAATTATCATCTGAATTGTTGCCCGAATCAACCAAGCACCATATCTATGGCAAGGTATGTAGTGAAAATTAATGAAATATGATATTATGAGGCCTTGGTATTCACACATCTTCTAGATGAGCCCAGATGGGGTGAGTACAGAGCAGGGATCATAGGAGGGGCCAACAGTGCTACCCCAGGTCAGTGGGCCACATCAGGTGGATAGACGGGCTCAGGAGGTGGGTAGGTGCTAGGAAGTAGTGGTGCTTCAAGGTCTTAGACTCTCATGAGACCTTGTATTTTGATGTATTATACGATTTTTATACTAGTTTTCAAGTCGATGTAATAAGATGTATATATCCATTAAGAGACATGTACATTATTGTATATACGATCATTATTTTGATTATGAGCTCTTGATATATAGATGTGATCATAGTTTGTGGTTTGTGTTAATGGTGATGTTGTTTATGTGATGATGTGATTTTATGATGGTTATGATGTTATGGTTTATGTGTACCCACCTAGTTAGGCATGTGATGATGTGGCTATTTAATTTATGCCCACAATTATATTTTTTTATGATATGATGATGATTACTATATGGTTATGGTTTATTGTGACTATGTTTATGATGTATGCTCATGATGATGTTCATATTCGATGGATGTTGTTTATGTGATGATGATTATGATGTGGTTATGGTTTATTGGTGACTATGTTTATGATGTATGCTTATGAGATGTTGATATTTGATGGATGTTGTTTATGTGATGATGATTAACATGTTATTTTTTTTTGGAGATGGCTATGATGTTTGTGATTATTTTCATGGTTATGGATGATTATGTTCATGTTGTGGTTTTGGTTATGAAGTTGATATGATAATATTTATGCTTTGAATTAATGAGCCTATGCCTCCTTACCTAGATTAGACATGTGGTGGATAATATATGTGAATGACTCATTCATTTTTTATGTATGATTAAATTATGGTAGATATGATTGGTGGTTAGTTGACATGATTGATCACTAGATGATGTTTGATATATGAGTTGGTTAATTCATTAAAATGTTCTTATGATTAAAAAAACTTAAACAAATAAGGTAAGAAGGCAATCATTAAACATATTTGTAGTGAAATGTTTTTAATGGATTGTATTTGTTTAGATGAAGGTGAATTAATCTTAAAACATAAAGAGTAAGTTGGATAATGAAACTTAAATGTGGGAAAAGATAAGATAAACAAAAGACAAACGTTTTAATGAATGTATTAATAATTAGGTACGAGAGAAATAAGAAGAAGGCATGATGCTTGTTCATTGGTAAGGACCGAGACAAACTTAAGGTAGATTGGCTTATGAACATAAGCCCTTCGAATGCTTCGCATTAGCATTCCTTAGTCAATTAAAAAAAGTTCTTGACCACCTAGTGTCAAGTAAGCTAAAAAATCCCTTACTTATAGAGGGTATAAAGGGGAGGTGGATGATTATGGAACCTTATTATGAGACTAGCATGTCTCTTCTACAGGTTACCAAAGAGCTAATATAAACAAGTCCATGTCATATAAGGTGTAGACTAGTCAATGTGGGAAGTCTACTTATGAAAGCTTATTGTGGTTTCCAAAATTATCTTTTTATTTATTTATTTTGATATCGGGTCATTTGATTGGAAAGTTGATCGATGTGAGAAGCTTCCCATGAATTGTTATGCTTTGATAAATGATTTACTCATCCATCCTTCAAGGGAGTGGTCTAAGTTTTTGAGATTTGTTTAAATATTTTAATAGCTATCTTTCAAGGGAGTAGTCTACCTTACATGAAGAAATTTTTATTGATCTTGGTAGTTGTCCTTCAAGGGAGCAGTTTGTGAATGCTTGGAATGACCCATAATATATATATATATATATATATATATATATATATATATATACATATATATATATATATATATACATATATATATATATATATATACATATATATATATATATATACATATATATATATATATATATATACACATATATATATATATTTGCTTGTGTTGTGATTTACTGATTTTTTTTTTTTTTCTATTGACATGAATTTGCTTATATAAACTTGAAAGGTTCACCTTTATGAAGGTAGAACTAGAGCATAAGAAGGTTGATGATGGGTAAAAGAGGTTTAAGTGATAATGACCATGGGAATCCATCCTATAAAGGGATGGAAAGTACCATGGTACCCATGTTCAAGATTAGGCGAAGGCTATAATGGATAATCACATGATTCAAAATTAATCGATTGTCCTTAAAATAAGGAGATGCATGTGGGTGAAAACAAGGGATGAGCTTAATTTAGACAAAAGGTGAGTTCAATCCTTTAAAAAAAATAAAGAACATAGATGCAACGTATTGAAGGGCTCAAGTTCTGGTTTTCATGCAAGAGTAGACAATTGATAAGCTCCCGATCCATACTTGTGTGTTATGATATAAGGTCTGATCCAATTGAAAGCAAACTTTCTCTACTTGCTTATCTCCATATTGCTTACATGTTGATTTTCCTTTAATACAAGATCTCTGATGTTGAGTTCTCGCACTTTGAGGTGCTTGTTATAAGCACGCTTGATTTGCTCTTGATAGACATGAAGATGGGTAAGCATGACTAAATGATGTTCGTCAAGTAGCTCAAGTTGGGCTAAATTTTCTTGACAATAATCACCCTCAAAATTAAAATCTTACATGGATATGTGAAGAGAGGGATTTTGGACTATGAGAGGCAAGACAACCTCTACTCCAAACACAAGAGAGAAAGGGCTAGCACCTGTAGGGGTTCAAATTCTAGTATGATATGCCCATAATGCAAAGGGGATGTGTAGGTGATAATCCAAACCATATGCATTAACCATTTTAGTGAGCATGTTGTTGAGAGTTTTTTAGAAGCTTTAGCCTATTTGTTTGCTTATGGATGATAAGGTGAGGATAAACTTACCTTGATACCGAATGTGTCAAAAATACCTTGGACTTGTTTGTTTTATAAATATTTGCCATTATAGGTGATAATTTATGAGGAACATCGAAATGATAGATAATGCGATGGTTGATAAAATCGATAATTTTTATGGCTTAGGTTGAGACGAGAGGAATAGCCTCTACCCATTTGGTGAAATATTCCATTGTAATGATGATAAAATGATGTTGCTATGAAGAATTAGGGTTAATTTCATTAATAAGATCCAGACCCCATTGTGAGAAGGGCCAAAGATCCTTGGATATTTGGAGACTATGTCTAGGTGTGTGATGTAAATTAGTCTGTTGTTGACATTTAACACACTTTTTCACATAATCACAATAATCTTGGTTAAGGGTGGGTCAATAATAGCCAAGGTGAAGGATGCATTTAACAACAACTAAACCACTAAAGTGTCCTCCACAAATCCCATCATGCATTCCCTTGATAGCATGAAAGGATTTGTGATTACATAGGCAATGGAAAAGGAGACCATCAAGGCCATGTCTATAAATAATTCACACTAGTATGGTATAATGTGAGCTGCTCTAAATAAATTATCTTTGAGTATTCCTATAAAGGATGGAAGGGATGATGGAAAAGTTGAGATAGTCGAAGGTTTGTTGATATTAAAGGTCAGGTTGGGTCTCCTCCACATTGAAGATGGTAGGATAGTTTGATTTGATATAATAAGGCTCAGTAAGTTGATGGATTATGATAGATAACCTAGATTCAGAGGGTGCAGATGGGATCTAAGAAGTGATAGAAGCCATCGTATTGACAAACTTGTTCATAGATCATAGAGTGGTTTGGATATGGTAGTGTTCAAATGATGCTAAGATTAAATCAACTAATTATTTGTACTATTATAAAACATCATTCTTACATTGATAAGAGCAATTTATTTGATCGACCACAAGTTGAGAGTCACTAAAACTGCTTATGGTTTTGACTCCTAAGGCTAATGCAGTTTGGAGACCTATCACTAGGGCTTCATACTCAACCATATTGTTAGTACATTCAAAATCTAGCTTGAAGGATAAAGGAAGAGGTTCACCATGAAGGGGGATAATGATTATTCCAACTCCCCCACCATGTTGACACTTTGATCCATCTAAGAACACGGTCACTTGATAGGTGAAATCTACTTGAGAGAGGGTCATAATAGACTCATCTAGAAACTCAAGAGGAGGCCGGTTATCTACTAATGGTGTTTTGGCTAATTGGTCAACAATGATTTTACCTTTAATTGAATTCTAATGGAGGAACTCAAGGTCAAACTTAGCTAAAAGCATGAGCAACTTATTTATACATTGATTTTAGTATGGCTTAGAGTGCATATACTTGAGAGATTGTCAATGTTGGTGATGACAAAGGTCTTATGGTTGAGAAAGTAATGGTGAAGTTTGGTGGCCACAAAGACTAGGGTGAGGTAAAGCTTTTCGATATGGGTGTACCAAGTCTCATAATCTAAAATTGTATGGATTATGTAGTAGATAGTTTGTTCTTTATGTTACTCACCCTGATGAGCCAACATTGCCCCTAAGGAGTGGTCAATGGAAAAAATATAAAGGTAAAAATGTTGATCTTCCTTAGGAAGAACAAGGATGGATGGAGATAGAATGTACTCTTTAAGTGAATCAAAGGCATTTTGATAGTTTATATTCCACTTAATAGATACATCTTTCTTTAGAAGGTGGTGGAAAGGTTGGCATCGATTCGAGAATTGGGAGATAAAATGGCAAATGGATTAGAGCTTCCACTACAAGATACAGAGTTTCTTGAGGTGGGTAGGAGGAGGCATCTTGAGGATTGCTTTGATTTTGGTAGATTGACTTCGATTCTGTGAAGAGAGATAATGAAGCCAATAATCTTGCCTAACAAGACCCCAAAAATACACTTCTTGGGGTTAAGGCAAACATGGTAATGGATGAATCATTAAAAAATAATATTAAGAATAGCCAAATGATCTTTACGACATTTGGATTTTCCAAGAAGGTTATCGACATAGTCTTCTATGATTTTATGAATAAGGTCATTTAATATATAGATCATAACATGATAGTAGGTTGTACCAACGTTATTCAGACCAAAAGGCATGACCTTATAGCAAAAAGTATCCCATGGGGTGATAAAAGCAATTTTGTGTTGATCTTCAGGGGCAATTAAGATCTAATTGTAACTCGAGAACCTATCCATAAGAGATAACATCTCATGGTTGGCTGTAAGATGAATAAGCTAGCCAATACTTGATAAAGAAAATTCATCCTTTAGGTAAACAAGGTTAAGGTCACAAAATTCTACACAAATGTGAAGTCCCCCTATGGCTTTGGTAACAGGGATGATGCTCGACACCCATTAGGGATAATCAATGGGTTAGATGAAATTGATGGATAGGATACATTGAATTTCTTCTTTGACTAGAAGGGCTATGCGAAGGCACATTCGACTATGTTTTTACCTAAATGGCTTGGCATCATGGTTGGTGACTATATTGTGGGTAGAGATGGAGGACTCAATTCCTAGCATGTCACTGTAAGACCAAGCAAATGCTATGCTCTAGTCTCGCAGGAAGGAGGGGAAGTCCTAAAGCTCCCCAAAATTTAGTGATTGGCTAATTTTGACAATGCATGAGTTATCCAAAGTACCCAAGTTGATATCCATGATGGATTCATTCAATATAGTTAAAGTTTTAAGTGGGAGAAATTTGTGGATAGAAGAATATTCTGCACCTAAATAGGCAAGAATAAAATCAACATCTTGACACCAAATGGTATTAATGGTAGGAGAGTCATCTCCTACCATCTTAAAATGAGTTAGAGGAATCACCCTATCCTTTCAACAAGTTAGGGGTCCTAGGTTGATCATGTTGATGAAAAAAAAAAAAAAATAGGTGGGATGACATTGAAATCCTCACATTTTAATGGAGAAGGGGCTGGTGAGGACGAGACATCTTCCTTGTTAATGACGGTAATGAGAGGTAGGTTGGTTTTCTTTTTAGGTTGCATGAAACTAAGGCCATGATTTTCATGAGGTTTTTGGGTCTTGATTGGAAGCAAATTGTGTGGTCCATATTCATATCGACCTAGACCAAATCCCTTCCAAGCACACCCATAGAGGTATGTGTTGGCAAACTCTGGTTTATCTACATAGGAGAAACTTGAGGTGAATGGCTAAGGTAAAAAAGAGGTGGCATAAGTGTTAAGGGGCTTATCAAGTCCCCCGTAAATGAAATTAGTTTGACAAGTTGAGGGTTTGAAAGGAATAATGGCTCCAATATTGGGGTCATAACTAGGTTATTGGTCAATATTCTCGTACTCTTGGGGAGTAAGAAAAGTGTCTAGAGTCAATGGGTAGTACTCTCCCAATGAAAGATGTTGGAAGGTTGATTCCAAAGGGTCCGTTGTGAGGATTTGAGTGTGAGGTATGAATGAACTGGTGGATGCTTCATTGATAAAAGAATATGGGGTTTCATATTTTGATGAAGGCTTGATGGATGGAGGAAGGAGAACATCATTGGGTCAGTATGTCATGTTACATGATATAAAAAGACTCAGGTCAGCTTGTATGGTAACAACTTGACCTTCATGTTCAAATTTGATGCATTGGTGTAGGGTGGATGACACACAGCCCATGGAATGAATCCAAGGGCATCCCATCAAAACATTGCACTAGAACTCACCTTATACTATGTAGAAGAGCTTAGGAAGCATGTGGCATCCTAGAGGAATGTGAAGGATAACATTTCCTAACATTATGTCCATGGTGTGATTGAATGATTGAAGCACCACTGAGGTTTCTAACATAATGTTCTTTGGCAATTTGAGTTAGTTGTAGTGTGGGAGGAGATAATGTTGATGCTATCTCCCTCATCAATAATAACCCTCTTAATGTGGGTTTTGTTGATATATGCAGTAATGAAGAGGGGAAGATTTGGATTATTCAGATGGATGGAAGGTATTTTCAAATCTTTGAAGGTGATAAGGTTGGTAAGTAGAAGAGCTTCGATATAGGCTGATAGAGGTTGTGGGTCTTCTAGTTAAACTTATATGGATTATAATGCCTCTATCATCACTTGGTAGTGATGGGGAAAGGTATTGATCAATTACTACAAACTCATCTTCACCAGTGTTTGGTGAAGCTGTTTCAGAATTACTTGTTGGATTGATTCAGAAGGGTTGGATTGAGAAGGACCCAAGATGGACACCTTGGGTTTGGTTAAAGGTAAAGGTACTTGGTGTTGGCTAGGTAATTGGGTGGTAGAAGAGGGATATGTCCATAGAATGGATACCTTTCCCTTATCCTTTTATTGAGCCTATGGTCATGTGACCATATTGATGGTATGGATTTGGGAAAGAGTCAGGCTAAAGGATTGCTTTGATTCCTCTTCACTCTGAGGTGAGAGTGGGGGAGTAGGTAAGTGTTGGTTGATGGATTTTGGTTCTTGGATCCATGACAGTCTCATAGGAGGCTCATCTGACAATAAGTCATCCTCATCATATAGATGATAGATTATACTTGGAGAGATTTACAGTTCTCTGTATCATGCCCAGGTATTATATGGTATGAACATACTAATTTATCATTATACCAGGATGGTTTAGGGATATGTGGGTCAAATGGTTTGATAGGTGGCAAGGTTAAGCAAGATGCTTGCAACAATCTCTGTAGGATGGTTGAGTAAGACTCAGGAAAAGGTGGAAAAGATGTCGAGGTCTTAGGTTTAGTAGTTGAGGTGGAAGCATTTTTAGGAGTAGGGTTGATGGTAGGAGTTTTGGGTGATAGAGTATTCTTTATGGTTGATGATTTGGATGTAGAAATTTTAGAATTAGTAGGCTTGGTAGTGGAGGATTTGGAGGTTGAGGTTGTGAAGAGGATAGGTAGGGGCGTAACTAGAAGAAGAGGTTGGGTTTGGGTTGTCTTTGGGAGATGCATTTTCTTAACTGAAGGATGAAGTCCTAGGATGGAAGAAGGATGTGGTCCCAAAATGGAAGGCAAGGTAGGAATAGGTGGCAAGGCTCTAGGTTTAGAGATCCTAGCTAGTTCTCCTTCTTGGTTGGGTTGAATTTTGGTGGGTTAGGTGGCGTTAAATCCACCTTTAGCAGAGGGTGAGTAAGGTTCTAGGTAGGGAGCATGCTAAGATTTTTTATGGGTTTGGTTGTGATGGGGGAAGCTATTTGGGCTATTTTTGGGTGGAGTTGGTTTGGTCAATTCAACTACAACTTCAGGGGTAGAGATTTTTAAAGGTTTGGTTGGGGTGATGGTGGGTTCAATAGTGGAAATGAAAGGTTGGGTTGACAATGGCATGGTTGAAGGCTCTTGTTTGGTTGGGTAAGGAATCCTGAGATGGTGCCAAAATGTGGCATGATCTATGTTAGCTTGGGATAAGTACTCCAAGTTTTAAACCAGTCTAGAGAAGGGCTTATAGATAGATTTGATCCTTTTGATATTGGTCTCAAAGGATAAACCCATCGGTGGAGAGAGAAGAGTGGTTACCTCATCCTTTTCCTTAATCAAAGGCCCCAATGTTTTGGAAGATGAGTCTCCCATAAGAGAGATAGGTAGAGTGATCTCTTTCTTAGGGATGCTTTCCAAATGGAGAGTGGATTGCTATATGACAAAAGAGAAGGATATGGTGGTAATGGCTACCTCTTTTGGTATGTCTTCCAAAAGAAAGGTGGGTAGCTCCACTAACTTGATAAGTGGAAAAAGGGGAGTGGTTATTTCCTTGGTCTCATTTTCTAAAGGAATGGAGAATGAATCCACTACCTCAATAAGTAGAGGGGAAGGAAAGGTGGTTTCGTCAAAGGTTTCTTCAATAATGAGTTCATTGAGAAATGCATTAACGGTATGGATCTCATGATTGTGAGAGGATTCTGATCTATTATTTTCATTAATCACAAAAGGAGCATGGTTGGGGAATGGTTGTCTAAAAATGTCAATTGATTGATTTGGGGGTGCATTGGGGTTATCCATCACAAGTTTTCCCTTGTCAATTAGAATTTGGATAACATTTTTGAAAGTATTATACCTACTAACATCATGTCCAATGACACAATGGAAGGCACATAATTTATTCTCCTTATACCAACCAGGTACTAGATAAGAGGAATTGAATTACTATAGAGGTTTTATCGAAAGAAGTTGTATAATATTCACTTTCAACAACTTCTCCAAGACTGAAACATATGACTCCCCTAACGGAGTAAATTGATTTTGGTTGTTGCAGTTTGGGTTCCTAGTGTTTTTGTTAGAGAAATTGGAAGAGTTAGGCTGGTTAACAATCAGTAGAGGAGTGGTTTTAAGGACAATCACATTCACAATTCCCTTGTTTTTGGTGTTAGTGTTGGTCTGATTGTTAGGTTTAGGGGAGGGAGCCTCATTTGATTTGAAGGTAGAATTCTTGTTTCTCAATTTTAACTTTCCCTCATCAATAACTATGTTCTCTAATTTTCTTGCCATGGTGAATGCTTCATCAAAGGTCCTAAAATTATAAACCCACAAAGTGAAAGAACTGTGTTTGGCACAAGCCCGAGAAAAGATCTCAATCAACTCGGGTTGGGGTAAAGAGAAAGAGAGTTGATTTATCAAGCTTCTCCAATGGGCTATGAAGTCAGCTATGGACTCATCGTCAAATTGTTGAGTGGAGTAGAGATCGGTGATGGAAACTTTCTTAGAAATGTTTATGGAAAAGTGATCTAAGAAACTATGAGCTAGTTGGGCAAAAGAAAAGATGGAGTGCTTGGTAATGGCACTATACAAATCTAGTGTTAGACCTAATAGAGACATAGGAAAGGTACAAAGAAGGAGAGCATCATCATAGGCAATCAAATAACAAGAGTGCCTAAATTCTCTTAGATGTTGTTGAGGGTCTTCCTTGCTCTAAAATTTTGAAAATATTGGAAGTTTCCATTGAGGAAGTTAAGGTCGAATGGGGATAGACGGATGAATTGGTTTGTTGAAGATTTGGTCCTATGATAAGAGGTTATGGGCACCAAAAATAGATGACTCAAAGTATTCATTTTATCCATCAAAATTTGTACTAGATCGATATGTGGCTATGTACCTCCAAATTTTTAAGGTGCATTTTGTTGAAGTTGGGTATGTGCAACATATAGATAACCGGTGGGATGTTGAGAAGCTACCACATATTGGTATATGGACATGGGTGGTTAGGATGATGCCACATATAAATACATAGAGATAGGTGGTTAGGTGGAAAGTAGAGGTACGTACCCTTATGGATTAGGGACGTAGCTTAGGTTTGGTGCAATGGGCACCTATTGAGTGATTAACATAGGATAGGTTGAAAGTATGGTTGGGTTAGTAGGTAGAGGATAGGTGGTAACTTTGGTACTGATGTGTGGAAGGGTAGAAGGTATGGAAACCAACAAGCTCTAGAATGGAGTGGATGTAGGTGGGTTGGAAGTAAGAGGAAGGGTGGTAACACTAGTAGAGGGTATTCCCATGGTAAGCAGAGTATCAGTGCCCAAAGGTTGGGTTGCTCCTATACTAGAAGGGTTGTTGGTTGGGGTAGAAGGTGTTTGGGTGTTAGTTGGGTGGGTCAGTTTTGGATGGTGGTATTGGTAGGATTATTGGTATAAGATGATGCTTGGGTAACTAGAGTTTGGGTAGAGATGGTAGCAATAGAGGTGTTGCCCATAAGTTGGGATGACATACCATAGGGTGGATCAATAAGCAGAACTGAAGTAGGGGTATGGTGGGATATGGTGTTAAGGTAATGTTGGAGGGTTATTGGGTTGTTATCTAGAAAGGTGGTGAAATACGTATCACCTTGGGTAACCATTCAAGGGATATTAGGAATTTTAAAAGGATGGGGAGAACTCTTTACATCTAAGATGTACTCCATGGATGAGGGAGAAGAAGAAGATGGATGATTAGGAGGTGGATTTTGATTGGCCTAGTTTCTTAGTTGTTGTCTAGTTAAAACCATGCAGATAAGGGAAAGAGTAAGATTCAAGCAATATTACAACTCAAAAGAGAAGCAATTAAAATAAAAAGATCTCAAGGAAAGCAATGTATACAATAATGTGTGTTAAAATCCTAGGATAATTTATTATCTCTCTTTAAGCTTATGCCTCATTTTTAAAAAAGTTATGAAGACCAACTTGGGATTGTAGTATGGGTACTAGAAGATATCTAAGAGAGGCATAAGCTATCTAAGAACTTGGTATGTGGCTTGATATCGGGGCTTACCCCCTCACTTCACACACCATAATGATAAGGGTGTTGGGTGCTTAGCCAAGATATATCGAGTTGCTAGAGATTATACTCAGCCAACATACTGAGTTGGTTCTCCCCTTGATGATGAAATCCAAGTAGGATAGCCAAGGAAATGTGACCTCTAGGTGATAAAATCTTAGTCAGGCCTCATGTCAATATTTTTATGCTTGATTAGGTGTAAGTGGTTTGGCCTTATGTGTGTTATAAGAGTGAATCTATAATTAATTCACTTGATTAATTAATCTATGTGAGCTAAAATAAGTAAGAAAATAATATATGCAGTTAATTTGAAGCCCCAAAATGAAATTTTGATTTAATTGTATGAGCATAAAACAAGAAGAAGAATCACCTAGATGCAACTATGAACCTAGGAAAAGACTCAAGGGGCCCACTGGGCATGCCAGAATGTTTCACATAAATTTTTCTTTGTTTCTAAAATGAAAGATGTAAAACTTGAAAGAAGGGTGAGGTTAGTAGAACCTAGATTTGGTTTGCACTCCGTGATCTAGATGGTTGCAAATACTCCTCTTTGTTTTAGGAGGAATGACCTACAAATAAGAAAACACTAAATAAATGGTTGATTAGTTAAGTAGTACGGTGGATTGCCTAGCAAGCTAGATCCAAGAAGAACAAGATTCCTTGGAGGCTGTCAATCCACACTTTTTAACAATTAAGTTCTTGAGAACGAAAGATAAATTGCTTGCATAAATGACACAAGCTACTAAAATCAAATATAAGGGGTGATTGAAAAGAGATGAATTTGAATAATTATAGAAATAAATGATCATATATTAATGCTAAATAAATCAAACATGATTCAAAAATAGGGTGATGTCCTATGTTCAGGCAAAAAGTCAGAAAGTGGGGTTTGGTTAGTGTCTAATAGGTGAAATTAGTTTACTATTAGAATTGACACACAGTGACCATCGGTGGTTGGGTGACTATTAGTGGTTAAGAAACCACTAGTGGTTAGGGTCAGACCATTGTTAGTTAGGGTGACCATTGATGGTTACTATGGGATTTGGTTTGGATCAAGAAGTTTAGTTGAGCAAGGTTGCAAAAAGATACTACAAAGAAAATAAATCTTAAATCTTGACAAGAGATAAATACTTAGCTTTTAATGGTTTGAAGAATGTTGAGGGTGGCTAAAAATTAGTTGTGGAGCCTGGAGTAATTCTAATAGAGTGACGATACCTTAGCTTGTTTATTGATGAATTACTACACTTATGATCTCTATCACACTCATTGGAAGATTTTTTAGATTTTTTGAAAGTGAGAAGAGTACTTGCACACAAAGCTCTAATCTCTAGCATAAGAATATGATGATTTTATCCTCCTCTTTCACCTCCTCCTCTCTTTTTATAGAAGGAAAGGAGAGGTGAAATGATAGGTTCAAACAAGGTGTTCAATAGGGCATCTAATTTTAGTCTTAACATGCATAATAATGTGAGTGGCTAAGAATAAAAAAGCGAGGTGGAGTTGAGCTGGAGCTAACACTTAAGGTGGTTAAAGGTTGACCATTAATGGTCAAGTCTAACTTTCAACGATTAGGGGTTGACCGTCGGCGATCGATAGGACAAAGGTAGAATGGTCAAAGATAATCAGGTTGACTTATGTTTATGGGGTAATGGTCAGGAAGTGGTCCCAAGGTGGTCTAAGGGTTAGTTCGACATTTAGAACTATAGTGTATAGTTTTTTAGTGTCTACACTTGGCTTAGAAGAGAGCCATGTATATTACTACCATGACCCAACTAGCATAGGTATAGGCCCAAGTGGCCAACCTACAGGGATAGGTGAGAGGTATGAGATCTCAAACAATCTATTTAAAATGTACTATTTAGAGGGGACTATCTAAGGCATCTATGGGCAATGTGGCTAGGCTACGAGATAGACATGATAAAGCCCAACCATAGAACTAGAGCAATGTATATTGTATTTTGTATCAAAAACACATGATATATATATATATATATATATATATATATATATATATATATATATATATCATTTTGGCAGTTGAATGTTGATCTTATGTGTTTGTATGATGGTTTTGGTTGTGGATGCTTGGATATATTTCTTTCTAGCACATGTATTTATCTTTGGTTGTATATGTTATAAGAAATATATGAGTTGTGGTTTCTTTTCTAGCATTATGTAGGACACATGCATGATTAAAAAAAAACATGCAAAAAAAGACTTTGGCTTAGTATAATTAATAAAAAACAAATGTACTACACATTATTTCACATTGGGAAATGTGTAATAACAAAAAAATGACTAAGTGAAAGAAACCAAAGAGTGGTAAACAATATGACAAAAAATTTGTTTGTAAACCAAGAGAAAGATTGACACCAAATTAATATAAGATCACACTAAATCACTTTGGAAAGTATGAAAGTAATGTAATAAAGTGGAAAACATGTAAAAGAACAAATGGTATATAAAAACAAATCAATTAAGTCAATCAATCATACTAAATCATGTTGGGAAGTATAAAATAAAAAACAAAAATGATAAAATTGGTCTTTAAATTTATCACACTAATTCAAGCTCGAAAGTATGAAAAATTCAAGAAATGGTTGGATTCTTACATGCAATCAAAAAATAAGAAGATAAAAATGAAAAGAGTAATGAAGTAAACATAAAACATACTAAATTAAGCTCAAAATCATGTCAATGGCGTGTAACCTCATAATTAATCAAATCTTATCTCATATTTGACATATAATTTTATTGTGACTTGGATTATTGGAAAGTTTTGTGATGAAGGCTAGGTCCTATCCATAGTCTTAGACTGCAACTCAAAAATGGAATCCCTAGGGGAGTGATCAGTGAGTAAAGCAATATTTCTCAAAAGGAAATATGAAGATTTGTAGGGAGTGAAAAAGGGAATGTAAAAATCATAACTTAGGCATCTTATGAGAAGACCTTAGGAGACAGAGGCATACTAAGGACATGAGAAGATACTAAGTGACAAGTGACCATCAATGTACCAAAGGAGCCTATTTGTTATAGACACAAAGCTATGTAAGAAAATAAGTGTGCTATTAAGATAAACTCTTGAAGGTATATTGATACAATAAAAATAAAATAGACCTACCTTCCCATGATGTGTTCCCCTTTCTTTAGGACCCCTTATAGAGTCGTCGATCTACTATGAAGATTGGGTACTTGCATGAGAAAGTAGGTAACACTAAAAGATTTTTTTATTCTCATTTTATAATCTATGGCCTACTGTACCCCAATGGACCTCGACTCTATCGTGAGGCCAAATATGGATTTTGAGTTTTGACTAAAAGAAGATGTGCTTTAAATCATGTCTTTTAGTGTGATTTGACTTTTGAGAATTTTGAATGTTGCCTTTTTGGATCATTTCCTTTTATTAAATGATTTAGATTTTGAATGTTTTTATGGATTTTAAGATTCCTCCTCCATATGGACTTAGAATGACCAATCATGAGAGATAGAGTGATACACATGAATGAGATTTTAGGCTTAGGCTAAAGGAAGCTAAGGAACCAAAGATAAGACTGACTAGAACACTTAAGCTTAACAATGAACTAGCATGTTATCTCAAGTCTCAACCATGTATATGCTTAGTTTGTAAAAAAGAAAAAGGGGTAAAAAAAGATATCCAAAGTTAACCGGTAAAAGGAGATTATCATGAGAAGAATTGTTTGCTAACTGATCACTTGGTATAGAAGGAATGACTAAAGGAAATAAGATTTGTATAACCAACTCAAAATAACAATGATCCATGTGTATAGAGATAAGAAAGCAAACAATCATGAAAAGAGATAAAGGGAATCATAAGAAATAAATGCAAAAATAAAAAGAAGGCAATGATAAAGAAGAAAATCATAAACATAAATGACATTATAAGAAATATAAAGTGCAAAATTAAAGTCACCATGTAATATAAATAATAATTTGACACAATGTCAAATAATATAACAAAATAAAAAAAGAAAAAATTAGAGCACATGTCCAATTCAAATTAAAATGTAAGAACACCATGCATGTGCTCATAAGTACTAATAGATTTTCCCACACACATTATCCAGAACATATTATAAATCTCTATGAAGTTGAATGAAAACTATAGTTAATATCTCATTGATATTTAGCAAAAACTGGGAAAATACTTCACGTCTAATCTCCTTAATAGAAAAGGTAGGAATGCTTGATGGATCATGTTGAGGAGGGATATTAGAAAATATATGTTTAGAAGAATTCATGGTAATGGAATCTATAGGAGATGAAGGGATAATCAGTGGGGAAGGATCCATAGGGGAGGGACTCATAGGTGGAGAAGGATCCACTGGTGAGGGAAAGTCCATGGGTGAAGGATTCACAAGTGGAGGAACAAGAGGTGAAAAAAGGACCACATGAGGAGGAGAATATATATGAGGTGAAGCCATGGGGGAGGAAGGGGAAGCCTTATTATTGGAATGACCTATGGGAGGAATGGTAGAAGGTGAGGGAATAGTTAAGAGGTGATCTTAAAGATGGTGTTGAAAGATGCGATAATGATCTGTATGATGGGTGCCAAACTGGTACCAAATATTATATACCTCTCCATACTTAGGAATATAATTAGGAAGTATCTTCAATGGAGGTATATTCTTGTCTGAGGACTGAGGGGTAGAAGGACGCAAAGTATCAATATATTATTATAGCTTGTGACAATGTGTGGATGAATGGTTATCTGTGTCATGGAAGAAATAAATACACGTATGAGTATGTTTGGTAGAGGTACTCACAGGATGAGGTGTAACACAAGTAAAAGGATTTTGGGAAGGCTCATCAACCCATTTGGTAGGCAAAGGAACTAGTTGAAGTAAAGAAATCAAACAATCACTAAGAGAAGGTGGTGGTGGTGGAAAAATATTGCAAGGTTCAACAATAGGAGTGATAGGATCATAATCAGGAATAGACTCAGCTAAAGCAAGTGCAAGAATAGGATATAAATTATGCTTTACTGAGGGAGAGGCAAGGTATATAGAAGGCTAAAGGTGAGTTTCATGCATTTTAGGGAGAAGCATGCTATAGGGGTCATGGAACCTAGAAAAGTGATAGGGCCCAGTCATAGCACGATCTATAAGCATATTCCTACAAGGTTTTTTAGATATTTGAGGTGTCCTTACCATCTCTACCCTATGATAAAGATAAAAAATTCAAAAAGTAGGAATTATATACAATGGAATATGGGAATCTACAGAAAATGATTGAATCAAAGAGGAATGATAACAAATAATATCAACATCATAGACTTGAACAAGCCGTCCCAAAAATGGTTCATCTAATGTATAACCATCATTGTAATTAGGTGTATGCATATCAATGACACAGGTAGGGATGACATTATCATCTGATAAGGTGTGATGAATGGAATGTTGAGTCTTAGTCAAGATAATGAGGATGTCATCACAAATAGGTTTGTGAGAATGAGGTTACAAATAAGTGGGAAACTGAGAGATGAGATGAAGTGAGAGATCAAAAGTTTTAATCTTGAAATTGATCTCATTAGGCTCATCATCAAAATATAAGGCTTGGGGGGGTATTCCTAATTATTTTGGGATGACCATTATAACCTAGAGTGGAATTGATAGGAAAGTTGAATCATTGAGACTAAAAAAATAGAACACTAGGCAAAGGTTCAAGAGTAAGAATCCCGAAGACACCACAATCTTGGAATTGTTCAAAATTCCAAGGGTTAGTGTCACCTTGAATCATATATATGGCTCCATTGTGAGGAAATTTGACACATTGGCAAGCTGAAGAGGCAACTGATCTCATGTGATGAGTCAATGGCCTACCAAGCAAAATGTTATAGGATAGAGAAAAGTTAAATATCATCACCTTCATGTAAACTATGATAAGTGGGACAGTAATGGGGAGACATATACAACCTAAAGGAGGCATTTGTCTTCGACCATAGCCTTGACATGTGTTGCATGTGGATTTGAGATTGCATTCAAAATATCCAAGGGTTTTGATAAAATTGAGAGAGGCAACACAAGTACCGTAATCCTCATCAATCAAGGCACACTTGACTTGGATATTGCCAATTTAGACACTAATGAATAGAAGAGGATCATTTGTATGAATCAAAATCTCATTGGGAATCATGGAAATGATGGAAAATTTGAGAGAAAAAGAAGTGTCCATTATTTCATCAACATGGATGGACATCTCTTCACATTGTTTCAATATATTAGCTTCAGATCTAGATAAGGTCACTTTGTGTCCTGCTAGGAGAGGACGAGGGATGTTCATTTTGAACAAAATTTGCATAATACAATTTTGATGACATGGAGAGTTCCTCATAAGCTCAAGAAATCAGATTTAGGATAGGAGATAGTGAGTTCCATGATAGGATCCCACTCATCATAACCTATAAGAAGATTGTTAGAAATATGTGCATAGTGTTGAAGGAGGTCCTTGGAAGGAGGAGCTGAAGTACATTGGAATTTATGTTGATAAGAAGAAGAAGGTTTAGGGAGAGGAAAAGTTTGTAAATTGTGTTGAGAAGATGAGGTAGTTGATGCAGGTTGGTTTTGAGAAGTCCTAGAAGAAGCGTTGGTAGAATCTTGAGTGTCATTGGTGTTAGGTAAAGAAGATGAAAGGATGGTATAAATAGTATGGGAAGTGTTATTCAAAGGAGTATTTGGAATTGTTTTATCAAAATTTATAAGGTCATCTTTCCCAAAATCATTTAAATGATTTGGAGAAGAATGTTGGATAACACAAAATGTGTGAGATAATGGAGGTGTGTATATGGGTTGAGAAATAATGAAAGCAACCACTCTTTTCATATTAGTCATATTAACCACATTCTCTTTATGAATTGGGTAAATAAGAATTTCAACATTGTTGGTGGAATGGGTGGGCTTATCTTGGTTATCTTGGTGATTTGGAAGAGGGTCTTTATAGATAGCCAAATGAGCATTATCTTGATTTAAAGCGTAAGATTTAGTATTTGTTTCATGAGTTTTGAAAGCAACGCCATATGTTTGTTGGTGTTTTTGAATGATAGAGTCATGGTCAAAATTGGGAGCAAGAAGAAAATCCATAGTTACATTACGAAGCTACTTACAGGTCTCATGGGAATGACCCCAACTAGCATCAAACCAACAAAATTTATTGGGATCATACCAAAATTTCATATAACGAGTGGGATCAAGTTCTCGTGGTAGAGGCATGGGTAGAAGTTTTAGTAAATTGACTAAGGACAAAGGTTTGTGAACATTGATGTTATTAGGTGAAGATAAATGAGAATTGGTGAATTGTTGAGAAGGGGGAGTTGGTTCTAAAGATTGGTTAGGAAAAACAACTTGAATAGTGTGAATGGTGTCATAAGAGTCCATGACACGATCATTGGTAGCATGACCATTGTTGTTTTTAAGTAAGATACGAGTACATGTAGAAGGTTGGGATGGCTCGAATTGACGCATAAGGAAATCTTGCCATTTAGATTGGTCAATAGCTTCCTCCAAAGTACGTGAAGAGAGTCCAAACCTAATATTTCAACTTGGGAAAAAAAGCATTGGTAAGGATATGGAAAAGGTTATCATTGGCCATGTAATGTTCACATTTGTTGGACAATGTTTTCCACCTTTTAACGAAAGCTTGGGTAATTTTATTTTCAAGTTGTTTACAATTGATAAAATAGGCCAAGTTATTCTCAAGAAGATCACTAGTTTGGAAATCTTAGACTAGAGCATTTACTAAATCTTCCAAACTAGTAATAGAATGAGTTTTAAGTTGGTTGTACCAATCTAGAGCAACACTTGTGAGAATTTTGTCTAATAGCTTGGTAGCGGCAAAGGTGTTTAATTTGACCTAATCTTTATAATGATTTCCAAATATTTTTAGATGAAGAGTAGGATCAATTGACCCATTGTAAAAAATGGTAGGGGTGATGCCTCTTATATCGATATTAGCAATTTGAGATGAAAGAGGCTCATTTTGAAGATGCTCGATTGTCTTGTTGACAAGAGGAGGTTGAGGGATGAGATTACCATGGGAATCCTGAGAGGAGGTGGGGGAGAATTTTGATTATGCGTGCCCCATGGCATCTGTTGAGGGTGGGTTTGAATATGGATAAGGTGGTTTTGTATTCACATCATTTGATTTGTATTATGAGCTTAAAAAACATTCATTTTATTAAGCACTTGTAATAAAATTTGGTGGGTTTGAGTTGCATTGTTGGTATTGTTTGAAGCAATAGAATTAGAAGTAGTGACTTGGGTAAAACTATGGGTGGTAGTAGGAGCTTGAGAAGAGTTGTTAAAATGTGAGGCACTAGTGGCAAATTTTGCTTGTGTGTCAAAAGATGGACTAGTGAAGGGATGCAAAGAGGAAGCATTATAAGCATGATTACCATGGGTATAAAATGATGTAATAGTAAAAGAGTTGAGGAGAGTGGGTCATGTAAGAGGCCTACTAGATGTAGAACATGTCATGTTAGTGGAGATACTAGGCATGGAGGTAGAAGAAGTCAAAGAAGAAAAAGTCAAGGTATGAGAATGGGTCAAAATAGAGGGAAGAGGCTGAGAATCAAAGAAGCTAGTATCCCTAAATCTATGTCAGAACATGGGGGAAGGTGAATTAGGCTCTTCAACTTGACCATTAATCATGAGTTGGTAAATGGTAGAATGATCCTTTCCTTGATGTTGAGGAAATTTAGAGATAAAGAAGAGTATTTCAAGGTTATACTCTAATTTGGGTTGATCTTCAAGTGAGAAGAGAGGATTAAAAAATGAAGAGGAATGGGGAGGGGTCCCCTAGTTCATTGTGTGAGTGGCTATATGAACATTACTCTCATCTAGAAGAGGAGCCCTAATCTGCTTATGGGAGACCCTGTGAGGGTTAGTAAGACTCATCATATCCATTAAATTCAACTCAGTGTTGTCTTCAAATAAGAATTTCATGATGAAGGAGATGGTATAGATAAGGCAAAAAGTGATGTAAAGGCAAGGAAATAGCAAGAGGCAGATAAGAGTTCAGAGTTGACTAGGTCGACCTAATACTAAAACTAAGGGCTAAAAATTGAGAAAAAAGGGATATAGAGTCAATAAGGTTGACCTAGTTCTATAACCTAGGTAGAAAATAGGAAGAAAAAGATACATAGTTGACAAGGTCGACCTAGTAATATTCTTAGAAAGCAGAAAAGAATATTGTGTCGATAGGGTTGACCTAGTACTGCAGGCAAGAGAAATAGACATTCTGTAAGAGATTGTGTCAAATAGAATGACTATGTACTAAAACAAGAAATTTTTTGCAAATATTTTTGAAAGAAATAAGTGAAAAGAGACACAATAAATTAGGTCAATGAGGATGATCCAATTGAGGCACACAACACAAAACCTTGCACCAACATTGGCCAATGCAAGTTTTTGCAATACAACATACAATTGAGTAAAGAAAAAGAAATCAATTTGGAAAGTAAATACTAAGTGGTCATCCTAAATGTTGTTATATTATAAAGTGTTAATTTAAAGTGTGATAGGAAGTTGGTTATAAGTAAGGAAATAGAAAACAATCTATGGATGGTTTCAAGATGTTTAGGTTTAAAGGGATCTGTATTGGTAATGGCATTGGCTTGGTATTAGGGTCTACCCCCTCGCTTCACATACTGTAGTGATAAGGGTGTTGGGTGCTTTGCCAATATATACCATTTACCACGTGTTTATACTTGGCCACAAAATCAAGTCAGCTTTTCCCTTGGTGATGAAATTCAAGTAGGCAGACCTTGGGTAGACAAATGTTTAAATGTGTTTTAAGATTATGTGATTTTGTAGTGTGTGAATAAAATAGAAAAATAGTGCAACTAAATGGTATATTAAAAAAACCACTTAATTAGATTGTGATCTATTCAAAGAATGCAAGCAACTGAAAGTGAAGTGTGAAGTAATTACTAGCAATAAGTGTTAATTCCAACTTTAAAATATAGTACAATGTCAGTTCAGATGACAATGCATGCAAATATTATAGAATAGAGTTGATAGTGTCATTGCTGAACTACTCAATTAAGGGTTTGTTAAAGAAATATGTTGATAGTGTCGACCTAGTCTTCTAGATAAAAGACAAAATACAAAACTAGGTTGACAAAGTGGACCTAGTTTGTTGTATAGGTAAAGTTTTAAAAACTATAAATTATGAAAAATAGAACTATAATGAATGGCATAAATGAAATAGAAAGAGAGAAAGGAACCTTGGTGGGTTGGAGGATGTAGAGGAAAGTGAGATCATTGTTAACGTGCCTTAATGTTTACTTGTAAATTCTACCAACTGTGTTGACTGGGTCGACCTAGTTCTACAGTTCCCTATTTGTTGAAGCCTATAAATAATACTATGTTGATAATGTTGACCTAGTATGTTTTCTATACATTTGGAAGTGTATTGTGTTGATAGAGTTGACTTAGTAGCCTATTGGGAAGTGAACATATACTATGTCAATAGAGTCGACCTAGTAGTCTATATCTGATAAAGACTTACACAAATAGAATAGAGTCGTATTGATGTGACTATGTCTTAAACCTACATACAAAAGTTAGAAACTATATCGGTATTGTCAACCTAGTATCACAAATATAGAAAAATAATATATAAAATGATAAAATAATGAAAAATATGAGATAAAACCTATAAGGGTTAGATTCACGTTGGGTTCACTAGAATGTATGCAATCATAAATGCATCAGTCTATAAATCAATCCTAACTCAAAGAAGATAGATCATACTTACACTTCCAATTGGGGATACATTAGATAATTAAAAATGTGACCAATATGGGGATCGACTAGACCCAATTAGGGGATCTCTTATTACAATATACAATGCTAGAAAGGGTTCTAAAGCTTCCAGTCAAGCACAGTCACATAATAACCCTAGCTAGGTCCTATGTTTTATATTCACTAAACTAATAACAAGTAAAGTAAAGTCTAATCTAGTGCTCAACAAAGCTTGTGGCACAAAGTGGGGGTAATAAACAACAAAAGTAAACATGCATAAGATACATATACTCATGTCAATGTATATGGAATCATAGTGCATGGAAGAGAAGTACAAATGCATATCTATCTACTATTACAAAGGAAGAACAAAGTTATGAATGCTTACCTTTAAAGACAAACCCATTGAACCTCAATATTTCCCTTGGTCAAGGTGCTTTGCAAGAGGTTGTTGTGGTATATAAGGATGACAAGGATAAATTAGCTCTAGGCTACACAACCTATCAATGCATCCAAAAGACTTCTCCACAAGACAAGATCCATATCTCCAAAGAATGTATGAAACCCTAAGCTTTCTCTTCAAGTAGAATGGTGGATAAGCAAATGCGCAATAGCTCTTACTTCTTCTCTTCTCTAAATAATGGCAAAATGATCTTGTATATATAAGCAGATTTAACTATAAGCTCTTACAAAAGTTTCAGTCGATAGGGTTGACCCGATCGACCTAGTACAGTTATGGACAAAAATTCACTAGGTCATGGGTTAGGTCAGCCAAGAGTCGACCTAGACCCTAAATGAATTTCACCCAAAATAGTACATGGTTGACCCAATCGACCTAGTACAATGAACAATCAAAAGGGGTTTAAGGCTAGGAAAAGGGGGACAAAAGGTAGGAAATGACTGAGGAGTGTGCAAAAGAGAAGAATAGGCTTAGGGATATGGTTTTTAGGAGACAAGTGTGTAGATAATAAGTAGTAAAAGGGATAACAATCTTGTGAAGCACCAATGGTTTGCCCACCCCTTTCTAGGTGCACCCCTTAAGGCGTGCACTCAAAGAGATTGAGAATCAATGGGTTCTTTCAAGATAAAGAGCATCAATAAGGGATGAAAGTTTGAAAATATTATGTGTATACACATGTAGCTAAAGGGAAAGGTAGGGTAATTAAGAAGTATATCCCTAAGGAAGGGAGAGTTAAACTGGAATATAAATTTTTTTAGAAAGAAGAGTCAAAAAGGGTGTCTGAAACCCAATAGTAGAAGGAGAAGGACAACATGGAATTAGAAGATATTATGAAAGATTATGGATTCAAAGATGATCTAGAGAATTTATTAAAAGAATCAGAAATAGGCAACAAAATCAAGTCAACCAAGAAAGGAGCTCAAGAGAAATAGGTCAAAGATAATAGTATAGTAGAAAAGAGTAGGAGAAAAGAAAACTTGACAAACATGGAGGAATAAGAGGAAATAGACTTAGATAACTTTGAAGATAATCTTGGAGTCTCACATACCCCCAATCTAAATAGAATAGTCAATTTCAAAAAGAAAAAGGAGAGGATAGCCTAGTAGGAAAAAGAAAAGATAAGATGAAGCATTGGAGGATATAGGGGAAGGTACACAAGTTCAATTGGACTCAATCTTGGTGAGCACCAAGAATCATCATCCTTTCTAATGCATGTTTTATCATAGAATATTAAGGGTCTAAATGCCCCTGCCAAAAGAAGGATGCTGAGAAACATTATCAAAAAATACAAATCGAAAGTGTTAATCCTTCAGGAAACCAAAATTGAGGATCTCAACTCTTTTATTAATAGCTTTGCCAAAGTTTTGGGTAGAAGTGTTAGTGGTAGGAATGCTATAGGAATGGTAGGGGGAATGACTTTCATCTAGAATCAAAATGAAGTTGATATTTAGTTAATCCATTAGTAAGAGCAATTCATTATTGCTAAGTTAGAAAGTAGGAGGATCAATATTTCAGTTTATTTGGTGAACTTTTATGGATCTCAATGCAAATAGGAAAGAGAACAAACATGGAGACAACTAGAAGCTAAAATCAATGTAGAAAAGGAATGCCCCTAGATAATTGGGGGATATTTTAATGCAAGATTGGGGCCATTTGAAAATAAAGGTGGCAAAGGAAATGAAAGGGATTGTGGAACTTTTTGTAATTTCTTGGAGAACCTAGATCTGTGTGATATGAAAACTAAGAGTGGTTGGTTGACATGGATTAATAAAAGGCAAGGGAGTTAATATTGGAGAGGTTAGATAGATTTATGATCAATAGAAAGGCTTTAGAAAACAACTTTATCTTTGAATCGGAAGTCTTGAGAGAGGTAGGGTTAGACCATTGACATGTGGCCATGTGCCTATCCAAAGATGAGCAACTAACCAGGGTGCCCTTTAGATTTGAAAAGATCTGGCTGGAACACTCGAGTCTTAAGGATTTAGTTAAAAATCAATGAAACAAGCCCAATCCTATATATGGGATGAAAATGTTTATTTTCCACAAGAAATTAAAGGATCTCAAGATGGCCCTAAAACATTGGAATGAGGTCACATTTGAGAGTATCTTTCAACCAAAAAGTGATCTAAAGAGAAGAAGTGAAGAGATTCAAGGCAGGAGGATGGAAAGAAGCATTGAGAATGACCTTTAGATGGAAGAAGAGGAAGTAGTTAGAGAAATGGAGTATTTAAGCAAGAAAGATAAAATCTATTAGCGACAAAAGTATGAGATAAGATTGTTAAAATAAGGAGACAGGAATATGAGATTCTTCCACCTTTCCTGTAAAATCTAAATATAATAATTATGGAAACTAGAGAGGGACTTATGATCGAACATCCAGAGGAAATTAAAGACCACTTGATTAATTTATGGAAAAGAATGTACAGTGAGGATAATGAGGAAAGCGAGGAGAAACAAGAAATATGAAACCATATCCCTCTGTTGGTCACAAATTATGATAATGAAATGCTGATAAAAAACATAGAATTGGAGGAGGTCAAAAAGGTGATTTTTGAAATGGGAGGGGATAGTGCTCCAAGTCCTAATGGTTTTCCCAAATTTTTCTTCTAACATTTTTTGTAACTCCTAGGGGAAGATATAAGGGAGGTGGTGTAGGAATCCAAGGATTCTCAAAGCATGTTAAAAGCACTCAATACCACCTTTATTTCTCATATCCCCAAAAAATCCAACAACGGATCCCTTGAGGACTTCAGGTTTATCTCATCATGCAACTCGATTTACAAGATTATTTCAAAAATAATTACATCTAGGCTTCAAGGTATTCTACTAAAATTGATCTTGGAGGAATATGCAAGCTTCATGTAGGAGAGATAGATTTCATGTGGAAGACTTATAATACATGAGGTCATCCATTCTCTTCACACAAGTAAAAGGCAAGGGATGTTGCTTAAATTATACATATTTAAAGACTTTTACAGGGTTAATTGGAAATTCCTTGAGGGCTCTTAAAGATATTTGGATTTAGTATGAGTTGGGGAAAATGGATTAGAAGTTGTTACTCAAATTCCATGTTCTTAGTAATGGTGAAAGGGTCTCTAGAGGGCTTCTTCTCGTCCACACAGGTTCTTAGACAAGGGGATCCCATCTCTCCATACTTATTCATTTTGATGGTAGAATCCTTGGGCAGGAAGTTAAAGTATTTGAAGAGCAAGAATAAGTTGAAGGGACTACAGGCAACAACAAATGGGTAAGGGCACACCCACCTCTAATTTTTAGACAATACCTTACTTTTTGTAAATCCTACCATGCAGGGGGTCATAATAATTAGGGATGCTCTTGATAGGTATGAAAAATTTCCACGACAATTATAAACAAAGAAAAATCCAAAGTGTTTTGTATAAATATGTCCCCCAATTTGCAAGCATTTCTAAACAAGTTCATAGGATTGAAAATTGCTACCCTTCCAGCTCGGTATTTGGGGTTTCCTCTTTTTTATGGGAATAGGGGGAAGAAATTATGGGAAGAGATCATTGAAAAAATGAGCAAGAAACGTAGCAGTTGGAAAGGGAAATATTTAACTCATGTGGGAAGACTAACCCTTATTATATATGTGCTTCAAGCTACTGTAGTTTACTGGTTCTTGATGCTAAAGGATCATTCATAGGTAATTAATCAAATTAAAAGAGTTGGTAGGAAGTTGCTCTGGTAAGGTACTGGATAAAAAGATAAAATTCCTTTACTAGCTTGGGATAAGTAGAGCAAGCCAAAAAGGCAGGGGGGAGGTGGAATGAGAGATTTCGATAAGTCAAACAGGGCTCTAGTAGCCAAGCTAGTCTAGAGATTGGGCAATAGCCCAAAAATGCATTGGAGTGAAATGTTAAAAGGAAAGTACTTAGACAATAGTAAATAGTCTAGAATCTTCACTGCTAAGAATCTCCCCCATGGATTGATAATTTGGAATAGTACAAGGGAAGCCAAAAGTATACTCCTAAAGGATCTTTTCTACAATGTAAAGGATGGGGAACTGACAAACTTCTGGGATGACAACATGAGGCAATGGGGGCACAAAGTTAAAGATTATTGGACATAAAATACGGAATTTGGGTTCATGTCCTTTGTTTGGAAAACCTTTCAGAGCAAAGAAGGGATACAAAATGAGGGGCACAAGAAAATTAATGCCATGTTAGAGGGTTTTAAAATCCCATGGAGCGCAAATATGGATGTTATCAACTGGAACAATCGAAGGTCAGGAGAATACTCGGTTAAAGAAGGCTATAATAAGCAGTTCGATACACTAATCAATAATTCCAACATGCTAGTTTGGAATGGAATATGGAAATCCAAAGCTTGGCTGAAAGCTAAGGCCTTCTTATGGCTGGTTGTGCAAGGAAAAATTCTTACAGGGGAAAATTTTAAGAAAAGAGGTTTCCAAGGCCTGTCAAGGTGTGTTTTATGTTATCATAAGGAGGAAAGTGTGAACCATTTACTGTTCCATTACCACTACATGTCATGTATGTGGAATTTCTTTCTGAATAGTTTCAATTTAGAATGGAGCTTAAACCAAAACCTACAAGGGCATCTCAAATCCTAGCATACTTGCTATAAGCTAAACATAATACAAGACATTTGGGACATGGGACCAAGCACGTTGGTATGGAAGGTCTGGCTAGAACGAAATGCCAGAATATTTGAATAGAAGATCAAGAGCCAAACTCCAGAGAGAATCTGGAGAGTTGCAAAGCAATATTAATCAAATTATTGGCATAACCCGTCAAGGGAAAAATAAAGAAGCAAGCCTAGAGGAGATAGTTTTGAAAAATTGGGAAGGTTCCAAGGCAACATACAATTCATTAATTCCTAGTGGAAAATAGAAGAAGAGCGTCATAAGGAAAAAAGTGAAATGGCACCTCTCGAAAAGAGGATGGTGCAAATTAAACTTTGATGGTGCATCTAAAGGTAACTCAGAGCAGTTAAGCGCTGAAGCAATCATTAGAGATCACTTAGGGCAACTAATCACTTATGAGGTTTTTTATATGGAAGCAAACTCGAACAACATTGTGGAGGCAGAAGACTTAAGCACGGGGCTTAAATTGGTTGTCAAAGTAAACATCAAAAAATTACTAGTGGAAGGGGACTCGCTTCTAATGATTCCCGCTGAAGAATTAGAAATATTCTAGAAGAAGCAAAAAAATCTTTGACCACTATTCGAGGATCTTTAAGTTTACCATATTTTTAGTGAAAGTAATGCAACGACAGATTGACTGACGAACTAGGGAGCGAAAGGAAAGACAACAAGCAACAAAGAGTGCATAGGCGAAGTACCCAAAGAATTGGAAATGGCAGAGTTGGTGCTCTGCTCATTCTTAATTGGGAATGTCTTCGAAAATTGAGAAAGTAGATAATACGACTTTAGCAAGAAAGTCACTTTGGGCATATTGGTTAAAATAAGGTTTCTGGCGTTTTGGAAACTAGAGAAGACGAGCAAATTGCCAAAGGAAGGTTTTCTTTATTTAGTGAATTTGCACCCATCTGACACAGAAGATAGAAAAAGACAAAAGGCTGACTACATGGAAAGGGAAGATAAATATTGAAGTCGCAGTTCGAATATCACTACAGAAGCGTAGGAGTAGAGAAAAAATCAAGGCGACCAGGCATTTTAGGCAAGTGTTGATAGATTCTAGAATGGTAACTGCAACTTACCATAGTATATACAGCGACTCTAAATGGGAAAGTAAAGTGTGGCTGCAGCTATATATTCTGATGCCTGGTCTTAGAATAAGCAACGCAACTGCTAATATAGGTGGTTCGATGCCCTAGATGATTGCAAAGACAAGTATGTAACTCCTTCAGGGTATTCGTTGTGCTCTCATCATGATTACTATACTAGTTCTGGAATGTTTTAAAGCGCTAACAGAACTTGCTGATGAAGAGCAGGCTGATGACAGAGAAGGGAGTAGTGCAAATGGTCCTCACTACCACACGACTGGGAATGAGGATCAAAGGAGAACTGTAGATATAAATGAGAAAGCAAAAATTAATTCTGGTCAAGTCAGAAAAGGGAAAGAAATCGCTTCTCAGGTTAAGACAGGCCAAGAAGGAAAAGCCTATAATTCCATCCAACGTCATTAGGATGAGGATTATAAGTGTAAGAGGTTTTATACTAGCCACCTGTTAGAACTGCAGTTCTAATTTCTCCACTTCGCATGGTTAGATTATATCATGCAAGCAGTTTGCATGAACATTAGTTTAGTGCAGTTTAGTTTCAGTTACAGCAGTTTAGTGCATGAATAAACATTAGTTTAGTTTCAGATTTAATTCTATATATGTAGATCTGTGATCGCTGTTTTCATATAGAGAATTAAAATAAAATAAAAATAAAAGCAGATTCAATAAAATATGTTATTGCTGTAGCAAGGTTCGTGCATTTTTTTTCTGTTTTTTTTCGTCTTTGCACTAAGAAATTGGTATCAGATCCTTGGAGACGAGATCTAGGGAGGAGAAAGGCTGCAGCAGCAGCAGAATCCTGCAAGTGTAGATCTCTGAGGAGAGATTGAATGCTGTAGCATTCTATTTGTTTGCAGAAAAGAAGCTTAGAAGTCGCTGTTTGGTCAGTGGAATATCAAAAGGAGTCGCTGCAACCTGGGGAAGACCCAGATAGTAGGAGATCGCTGCTGTGAAGACGCTGGTTGAAAGACCCAACGTGAGCCCCCAAGGATATAATCTTGGGAAGCTGCAACGGTTTGTGTAGCTGCTTGGAAAGGAGATCCGAGCCTACGGAGAGCCAACCGTTGGAAGCATAGAGAAGCGCAGCTAGCTGCAAAACTAGAGACGCGGTTTTCTATTGAAGAAATTGAAAGTGCAGCAGCACTATTTTCTGGTGTGGTCTTTCGTTTGGCGAAAAAGATTAGGGGCATTAGATTGTTAGAGCAGATTGAAGGAGGATTTAGTCGCTGAGTAGAAATTTAAAGAAGTTGACGTTCATTTTGAAAAGTTCAGCTTGAGACATGGCAACAAACAACATCATTTCTCAGCCCCAGATTCTCGTTTTCAATGGTAAGAATTATGATTTTTGGGCAATTAAAATGAGAACATTGTTTTGCTCACAAGATGTTTGCGATTTGGTAGAAAATGACTTTGTAGAACCACAAGATGAGGCTGCCCATCAGGGATTAACTTGAGCACAAAAGGAAGAGCTTAAAGAAAATAAGAAAAATGATGCAAAAGTTCTATTCTTAATCCAACAAGGAATGAATGAATCCATTTTTTCTAAAGTTGCAGCAGCAACGAGATCCAAGTCGGCATGGAAAATTTTGGAGACTACTTATAAAAGTAATACAAAGGTGAAAGTAGCTAAATTGCAATCTCTTAAGAGAAATTTTGAAAATTTGCAAACGAATGATTTGGAGTCTATAGACCAGTTTATGGGTTAAGTATTGAATATTGTGAACCAAATTAGATCTAATAGAGAAATAATAACAGATCAAAAGATCATAGAAAAAATTCTCAAGAGTTTACCTAGCAAATTTAATGCAATAGTTGTAGCTATTGAGGAAACCAAGGATTTGGAACTGTTATCAGGTAGATGAATTAATGGGATCTTTGTTAACACATGAATCCAGAATGAATAGGAATAACAATACTTATTTTGGGAATGCTTTCAAGTCTCATGTATCATTTGGCAGAGGAAGAGGAAGAGGAAGGTCAAACTTCAGAAGAAGAGGCAGAGGCAAAAATGGAAGGAACAATCCAGATCAAGGTGAAAACAATAATCAAAACTACAACAATAGAGGACATGGCAACAATCACTTCCAGAAAAATTCACAGAGGTTTGATAAATCTAACATTTAGTGTTATTACTGCAAAAAATATGGACATTATGCAAGTGATTGCAGAAAGAAACAAGGAGATGTGGATAAGTAGAATGCTAATTATACAAATGAATCTAATTCTAATTCTAGAAGCTTATTCCTCACTTGTCATGTTGCTCAAGAAAATGCTAAAGATATTTGGTTTTTAGATAATGGATGCAGTAACCATATGACATGGAATAAAGAATTGTTTGCTAGTCTTGATGATTCCATAAAATTTGAAGTGAAATTAGGAAATGATAATAAAGTGGATGTAATGGGTAAAGGAGTAATAAGTGTTTTAGCAAAAAATGGTGAAAGAAGATTTATTCCTTATGTTTATTTTGTACCTGGACTAAAGCATAATCTTATGAGTGTTGGACAGTTAGTATAGAAAGGTTACATAGTATCTTTTATGGATAATATTTGCACAATACTAGACAAATTTCTAAATGACAGGTTGATAGAAAAAGTGAAGATCACCAAGAATCGGATGTTCTCTCTTCAAATTCAGTGCATCCAAGGAGAAGAGGAAGCCTATTTCAAAACCATGCATTTAGACCAATCATGGCATTTAAGGTATGGACATTTACATTTTGGAGGTTTGAGTTTGTTACAAAAGAAAAATATGGTGAAGGGATTACCACCAATACAGCACCCAGGAAGTTTATGTGAGAGTTGCATTTTGACAAAACAACATAGAGGGAGCTTTCCAGTATGAGCTTCATATAGAGCAAGGGTATTATTGGAGCTAGTTCATAGTGATTTATGTGGACCAATGCAAACTCCATCATTTAGAGGTAGTTCTTATTTTCTAACCTTCATTGATGATTTTCACAGAAATACTTGGATATATTTTCTCAAGGAAATGTCTGAAGCCTTTGGAAAATTTAAAGAATTCAAGGCTATGGTTGAAAAGTAGAGTGGCCTTTACATCAAGGTACTTAGATCAGATAGAGGAGGTGAATATATGTCTAATGAATTTCAAGACTTTTTTAGATATCATGGCATTAAAAGGCAACTGACTACAAGGTACACACCATAGCAGAATGGTGTAGTAAAAAGGAATAATAAAACAATCATGGAGATGGCTAGAAGCATGTTGAAGGCCAAACATTTGTCAAATGAATATTGGGCAGAAACAGTAGCATGTGCAGTATATATTCTGAATAGAAGCCCAACAAAGAGTGTCAAGGATCAAATTCTACAAGAAGCTTGGAGTGGTAAGAAACATAGTGTACATCATTTTAAAAATTTTGGTTGTATTGTATATTCTCTTATACCATCTAAATTGAGAAGAAAACTTGATGATAGAGGTGAGAAATGCATTTTTATTGGCTATAGTGAAGAATCAAAGGCTTATAAGTTGTATAACCCCATTTCAAAGAAAGTGATTATTAGCAGAGATGTGGAATTTAAGGAAGAAGAAGCATGGGATGGAAGCATTGATAGAACCATCATAATTGGAGCACAAATTCCCCAAAATGAAGAAGAATCTGAAGAACAAAATTTGCAAGGTGATCAATTCTCTCGACAAGCAAGAACAAACACTCCAATAAGAACACCTAGGAGCTTAGCACAAGGTGAATCATCTGGTCATGCATGTCATCCTACTCCCAATTCACAAGTGATGAATCAGATCTAACTCTTGCCACTTTAAGATTAAAATTTAAAGGTAAGAAAATGAGAAACTTGAATGAGATTTATGATCAAGAGGAAGAGAATTTAGATTTGTGTTCAAATTTTGCCTTTTTCTCTCATGATCCTGTGTATTATGAAGAAGCAGTTAATGAGGAACACTGGATAAAAGCAATGGATGAAGAGATGAATGCTATTGAGAGAAATCAAACATGGGATCTAATTAATCTACCTAAAGGTAAAGATTGCATAGGAGTCAAATGGGTTTATAAGACCAAATTTAATGCAAAAGGTAAGATTAAAAATCACAAGGCAAGGTTAGTAGCAAAAAGTTTTGCACAAAAACATGGAATTGATTATAATGAAACATTTGCTCCAGTTGCTAGACTTGATACTATTAGAATGGTTTTAGCAATAGATGCACAAAATAATTGGAAAGCATATCAAATGGATGTTAAATCAACATTCTTGAATGATTTTTTAGATGAAGAAGTGTATGTGAAACAGCCACCATGTTATGAAGTGCATGGACATGAAGAAAAAGTCTACATATTGAAGAAGGCCCTCTTTGGTTTCAAGCAAGCACCAAGAGCATGGTATAGCAGGATTGATTCATACATGACAAACAATGGATTCAACAGAAGCAATAGTGAGCCTACATTGTACACAAAAATCAACAAAGAATGTCAGATTTTGATTGTGTGTTTGTATGTTGATGATTTGATTTTCACTGAAAATTTGTCTGTAAACACATTTAAATCAGCAATGAAGAAAGAATTTGAGATGCCAAATTTGGGATTAATGAAGTATTTTTTGGGCATTGAAGTTGTACAATCAGAGAAGGGAATTTTTATTTGTCAAACTAAATATGCAAAGGATGTGTTAAGGAGGTTTAAGATGTTGAATTGTAAATCAACACCTACACCAGTTGCTACAGGGACCAAAATTAGCAAAGAAGGCAAAGGGCCTAATGTTGATTCTACAACATTCAAAAGACTAATTGGTAGTTTGATGTATTTTACAGTTACAAGACCAGATATCATGTATGAGGTCAGTGTAATATCTAGATTCATGGAGTCACCAAAAGACTCACATTGGTAAGTTGGAAAGATGATATTGAGATATGTGGTAGGAACAACAAAATATGAAATTTTATATTTTACAACTAATGATTTTGGTTTGATTGGTTATATTGATAGTGATATTGTAGGTAGCATTGATGACAGGAAGAGTACTTTTGGATATGCCTTTCATTTTGGAACAGGTGTGGTCACATGGACATCCAAAAAGCAACCCATAGTGACACTTTCATCCGCTGAAGTGGAGTATGTAGCAGCGACATCAACAACATGTCAAGCAATTTGGATGAGGAGAGTATTGACAGATTTATTGCAAGCACATAAGAAGTCAACACCAATCTTTTGTGACAACAAATTAACAATTGCATTGTCAAAAAATCATGGTTTTCACAAGAGGAGCAAGCACATTGATACAAGATTTCATTTTATTAGAGAGTTAGTGAACAATGGAGAAATTCATTTGGAGTTTTGCAGATTTGAAGACCAATTCGCAGATATATTCACAAAAGGCATTAGCAAATGAGAGTTTTGATTATCTAAGACAAAATTTAGGCATTGTAAATGTTGAAGTAGTTAGTGGTAGAAATTGAGGGGGAGTGTTAGAACTGTAGTTCTAATTTCTCCACTTCGCATGGTTAGATTCTATCATGCAAGCAGTTTGCATGAACATTAGTTTAGTGCAGTTTAGTTTCAGTTACAGCAATTTAGTGCATGAATAAACATTAGTTTAGTTTCAAATTTAATTCTATATATGTAGATCTGTGATTGTTGTTTTCATACAGAGAATTAAAAATAAAATAAATAAAAGCAGATTCAATAAAATATGTTATTGCTGTAGCAAGGTTCGTGCATATTTTTTTTCTATTTTTTTTGGTCTCTGCACTGACACCACCAAGGGGGCAAAAAATGGATTAGGAGAGAAAATGAAGATCTGATTTCGATGGAAAATAATAAAGAAATTGAATGCCAAGAAAAATAACAATGGCAGGAATCGATAAAGAGAAAAGCCTCTCGCGAGGAGGTCTGACCTTTAAAAAAATAGATTCATATCGAGGATGGTGAGGCGAGGAAGTTCGGCGAAAGGGAAGGTGATTCACATCATCAAGGGAGCAATGTGAACACCACCACTCAGGAGAACTTGCAAGAGAAAGGGAACGGGTTACAAAATATCTATGACACCTTGATGGGTATCAATACTCTGCTTACGAAGCAAAATAGTGAAAATTTAAAACACTCGAAGGAAATGGAGATGGCGACCAAGCAGTTTCGAGAATTCTTCATAACACACTATAACATGACAGAAGCTGTGAATGACAATATGTTGCATCTTAGGAACTTCATGGAAGTCATCCTCAAGGAAGCAAAATTACATGTGCAGGTACTGTCAATGATCCGAATAAATACCGATGGAATAGAATCACTACAAAGCCACTTGGGAAAGCTGGTGGGGATACCACAAGTATTAAAATTCATCTCCACCATTGACATTATTTCCAGGGATGCAGAGGCCAACCTGCCCCATCAGAAGAAGTAATGTTTGGTTTATGGGATATGGTTGTTGGTCTAGAAGGCTCATCCCTTGAGCATAGTGATAAGGTAATATTATGCCAACATAAGTAATCAATATTAAATAAATAAAGCTTTTTATTTATAAAAAAAAATTCAACCACGAAAAAATATATATTTTATATATAAAATAAATTTCAAATTATTAAATATATATAAATATATTAATATAATATATTATTAATTATATATAATTATAAAATATATTATTATATATTATAATATATATTAATGTTTTATAAATATAATATAATTATATTAATATTTTTAAAATATGGTGAGGAGTCAATTTTGGAGATCATTGTGTAAAGCTTATACTTGGTCAGTTTCTCTTCTCTACTTCCTTCATCCACAAACTGAATGTCAGATTGAGGCGGTTAATCACACCTTAGTCCATGCTCTTTGCATTTCTCATTAGAAGAGTAGGCAATGTGACACCCATCTAGATGTCATTCACCATGGCTACAACTGGGTTACTCATGTTTACATAGGGCATTCCCCTTTTCTAGTATGTTAGGGCTTCCAAACCTTGGCACCTTATGAGAAAGATTCTGGTTTCTATTACAACTTCAAATATGTCCCACCAGAAAAAAAGGCAAGACAAAGCTTCTACCTTCGTGTAAAATTTGGGCAAACTGCACACAAAATTTGGGACAATCTTCAGCAAACTCAAGACAAATTCAAGGCACTTCATAACTGACATCAAGTTCCTTATTCTTTTCAAGTTGGTGATCATGTTTAGCTTCACTTGGATGAACAAAGGTTTCACAGCAAAGAACATCACAAGTTGAAGACAATCAAATATGAAACTTACATCATTCTCCAAGCAATCAATGCCTTTTGACTTAAGCTTCAAACTCAGCTTGGCAACCATGATGATGTCAAAGTAACCACGTTCTAAGTTGTATGAGCCATCCCACTTGAAGGAGGATGGTTTCAATCACTCATCCTAAGGCTACAATTCCCAATTTTCAACAACCATTGGCCGAAGATAATTTGTTTAATGTTCAGACCCGCACCAATCGTAAGGGGAAACAACTACGTTGCTTGTCAGCTGGAAAGAAGCTTTACCGGCACAAGCCAAATGGTTCTGAGTCATCTTTTCCAACAAAGTTCCCAAATCTCATTTAGAAATTGGGGACAATATTCTCTAGGTTGTTATTGATTATAGGAAAAAATCAACAAGTATATGGACATCTAGAATAGTTGTTAAGTACAGACAGAAATGAATTAAAAGTCAGGTAGATAGTTGGAACAACTGGAAAGTTTAGGTAGACAGCTTGAAACAACACATGCCATTATAAGATTTTTAGCCTATACATACCGACTCCTCTTATGTAAAAAGGCAATCTAAAATAGACATATCATTTCATATCTGTGTATTGCCCAGAAATGTAGATGATGTTGCAAAATTCATAACGAGATGTGTTTTGTGTAGCACAAGCAAGCCAAGCAATAGAAAATTAAGGTTGTATATATGCCCCTCCCGACTCCTTCAAGATTATGGAAAAAAAATTGATGAAATTTGTTAAGAGCTTTTCCCCTGTCAAATAAAGGCCATGGTTAATTGTTTAAAAAAATTAGCCTATATATACAAGCTCCTCCTGTGTTAAAAGGCACTCAGAAATAGACATATCAGTTCATATAAATAATAGCCAAAAATGTATGATGGAGTGGAAAAATTCATAAGGGAATGTGTTTTGTGAACACAAGCTAGCCAAGCAATACAAATTTGCGGTTTATATACCGCAACTACAGATTTCTTCTATAACATAGAAAAGCATTTCCATGGATTTTATAAGAGGTTTGCCCATGTCAAAGAAAGGGCCATGGTTATTTGTTAGTAATTACAGATGGTTTAGCATGATGTGTATAATTGCCCCATACAAGCAAACTCTAAGGGGCCATGAAGCAAATATTTCTTTTTCACTGATGTTTGGGTATATTTTGGTTTGCCTCATTCCATATTTTAGATAGAGAAGCAAGGTTCTCAGAAAGATATTGGACCACTTTGTGGAAGATGTCAACTGCTTTCCATCCACAGGCAGATGGCTGTATTAAAGTAGTCAACAAAACATAGGTACAACTCTTTTGAAAGGATATAATAGGAAGCATCCTAAGACTCAATATAAAAATTTGACATGCATTTAACATTCATACAATAGAGCAGTTCATACTTTACCAAATAAGTCTCCTTTTGATACATGTTTTGGTTACTTACTTCCTAATCCATTTGATGTTGTGATGAGACAACCAAAAAGAAAGCAACAAGAACTTGATTTAGAAATGCAAAGGGCTGAAAAATTCATTGATAAGATGTGGCAAATTCATTTTCAAGTGCAAAAGAAATTGGAATTCCAATTTAAGAATAAAGCAAGGCATGATCAACATAAAACTGAACACAAATTCCAACTTGGGGACAAGGTATCACTTTACTTGAGCAAAGAAGATTCCAAGCCCAACCTAAGAAGATTAAACCACTTGGGTATCATCCACTTAAGCAAATTCTATTTTTTCATCCACTTAAGAAATTTATGTTTTTTAAACCACAGTTCTTAAAAAACAACAATCTCATTCAATCGTATCATAATTTTGGCACGTTAAGACTCATGATGATGAATTAGGAATGTAATATCTATCCTAACTACGGATCACCATTAAGTTTTTAACATGTATTTTCTAAGCCCTACAAGTGATCTAAGTGGACGAGAGGATAAGAAAATGATGTTTGTACCCAAAGTAATTCTATCAATTCTTCATATGGCAGAACTACTGTAGAAGTGATGAATCTTACTTTTTTTTCTAATGATGATAACTTTTTGGTTTCTTTAGCATGGATAGAAAATTATTACAAATATGCACTCAGATGCTATTTCGTTCCATTTTTTCAATACATAATTTAATTTTTAGTTGATAAGAATAGAAGCTTACATACACTCCTTGCTTGTTAGTTACATATCATAGCATCCAGGAGGTTAAAATCTCAATGACCAGCACCCTAGGAAGCCAACCCAACCATAAGCTGATAAATGCAACATCCAACGGGAAAAGTAAAAATAGTAACGTGCAAGCTCTATTTAAACTTTAAAGTCTGTGGTTCATTGAATTACAGTTGTTTTTCGACACACTGACCCATTAACAGCTTACACGTAACAAACTTTGATTATTCTAGACAATATGTCAAAGACATGCACTGTTCAATGAAAATCAATAAGCTGTCCACTTTTGTTACAACTCATAGGGGATCCCTTAGGGCACCCATGTGAGAGAACTGTCAGGAAAAACTTGCAGAAGTCATCTGACTATTTGGGTTGCAAGAATTCTGGACTACAAGAATCGTTTGGATGCTAACAAATAGCCTCCTTCTGCATCATTAGGAGTCACTCTGCAACAATCTCAATTGGTTTTCTTTTGAGCTCTATCTCATACCACACTACTAATTTAACCAATGGGTTCTCCGACTCGAGCAAGTTCCAACAGTTTTTTAATGAAACGCCCATTGGTTCTTCAATCATCTTCCCATTTCTATCCGTTCATGCATTACCAGGATGGATTTCAAAGGGAGGAACAACATCAGGAATTGGCAGTTTTCAAAACATATATCAGGATACCAATGCGTTCAATCCACATTATTTCACCAACACACTGTATGTAGATATAACAAGTGGGTTTTCAGTAAAGTAAGGGGATTGAACACAGTGCCAGGCAGATATATGTTTACCTATGAAAAAAATCTGAAAAATCTAACTCATGACGGTCTATTTTTGTTTGACAGAAAAACCGCCAGACGTCTGTTCAAGTCCAACATAAAAGGCATATGTTATGTTTTGCTCTATGGACGTTTGTATAGAATGACCATACAATATCCTTATACGTTACAACCATAAATTGCGCGTTACTTGTTTAAAAATTAACAGATGATTGTCTCAATATTGATTGCACTGTTGTTAGCAACATTCTTCGGTCATCTTCCCCATACATTCACCTTCTTGGCTTGTCCAGTCCAATGCTCAAACACTGTCTTCTTGGCATTCTTAAACTAGAACAAACTGATGTTTTCTTGAAGTAAAATTGGTTGGTCAGCAATGTTTCACAAAATAATTATCTCTTCGTCTCACATACAATCCACGGTACTATCAGGTTGATGTAGATTCATATGCTCATAGTTACAGATTATTTATAATGAACATAAGAAAAGATCATAATCAAGCACATGGAAGAAAAGCCACGGATACAATCTAATATCCTATATGATACCTAACATGCCCAAAAAGGATCTGCCAGGGAGAATTCTCTATGTTCGTACTCCACTGCCCAAGTTATCCTCTTCTTTTCTATATTCTCAACACAAATGTATAATAAAGGATATGACTAACACCTATAAACAATGAAACTTCCCCTTCATTCCTAATATTATAATAGTTGGAATATGATGAATTCCTAGTAGGTCACAAAACTTAAGTGGAACAAAAATGTTGTTAAATGTCCCTTGCCATTGATTAAAAATGCACACTAGATGCACAAGTCATTTTGAGAAAACCATCATTGTAAGATGACCAAGTCACCCAAAAACAAAAGATTTCTTAAAATGGTATTGCTATAATCGGCCCAAAAAATAAATGCATCTAAAGTTACCAAAACCATTTCCTTGTTAAAAACCTAACCCAAAAAAATTATTTAAGCAGTCTCGACCCAACGAGCTTAACCAGCATGCACTAATCACCGGCATGCTGGTCTTTGCCGGTCATCAACCAAAAAGTTTTCACCGATCTTCACCAGCTTAACGTTCGATTGTCAAACCCACCCCTGACCGTCAAGCATGACTAACCGCCACTGTTAAATCATTGACCATCACCATAATGTTTCCGCCAGTTTCATGTTACCGTTAACCATTTCATATTACCGTTAAACATGACTAAGCGGGAGAAAAAGAGTGGGAACGTCTTTTGAAATTCCCCCTAATTTCAAAAATTCCCCCAATTTCTGCCCTAATGCGACATTTTTGGCTGGTTTCGGCCCTAATGCGACATTTTCAACTACGATGGTGATCAGGGCGACCGACAACATCTGATGAGCTTAACCTCCTGGTTTACCCGGTTCCTCCTGCAGTGCTTCGTATGTGTTTCTATTATTTGCTTTGCTTTGTCTCTATTTTAATTTAGTTCAACTTAATTAAATCAAATTCCAAGCGGCAGATTTCAATCGAATTCTAAGAGGCAGATAACAAGGCATTGGGCATGCCTCAAACAGGTTTTATTTATAATAAAATCTAATTAATGGCAGATTTGCATATTGTTTGTTTACAAACTACACAAAAGCAAGGAATTTGTATCCTGTGGTATACAAATGGAAAAACGGAGTATTTTAATAGTTTGGATAAACACATCACCGTATTATTATTGAGAATATACAATTAATAGAGGCTAGTTCGTTGCTTTGTATTGCTTGGCAAATTTTTTAAATCTCTTCAATGCAACTTCCATGGTGGATATGTTCATATCCGCAAAGCAGACTCTAAACCACCCTGGCTACATGTAGTTGAACGAAGAACCAGGAGATATATTCAATCTGACCTCGTATAATAGACCTTTCCATAGATTCAACTTTCCCTTTATGTCATTTGATTGAAGCAAATGGCTCATGTTTACCCAAATAAAAAGACCAACATTGCCTTCTAGGCATGTCATGACAGCTTAAGCAAGCCCTAAGACAAGAAACTTATGCCTCTCTTCTAATCTCCTCTTGTTCTCAGCTACATAGTACTCAATAAAGTTTGAATCTGAAAGCATAGTAGCCAATAAATGTTACGTCTGCAAAGAAACCATGTAGAAGCTTGACATTCTCCTAGTTGTTGTCACTATTGTATTGTTATAGGAATATATAGTACCAACTCTGAAACCTGAAAGGCCCATATCCTTAGACAAACTGTACACTATATGTACATTATCTGGTGCGTATTTTTCTTTCGCCACAATTTCTGAAATGTTGTAAAACTATTTAGAACAGAAGACAGATCTTGAATAAATCTCATCGCATACAAGATGTATTTTATTTGTATGTGCAAAATCTAGCAGCATTTTCAACGTCTTGGTAGTTGAAATTGTGCCTAGTGGGTTACTTGGATTTGTTATGAGAATTCCTTTCACTACCTTCTTCGCTTTTGGTCTTCCTTGTATGTTGATTCCACTGCAGATTTGGTGATTTGAAAATTATTTAAGCTGTTACAATGGATTGGTTCAATTATATGCCTGTGCGTCACCTCAGAGCTCTATCAAACCTACGGTGACAATAGTAGTTAGCAAAAATACCCTGTTTGTAAAAAATACATCAAGATTACAAAACTAGAACCCAACCTATAGATTAAATAAACCCAACCAAGTCCCCTTTAGTGAGAAGGACATTTAAGGTTGAAACACATTGGTCATACAAATAAATTGAGATCTGATAGCTGAAAAATATAAAGTTGTAAACATTGTGGCTTCGTCAATTTTTTTATTGTTGCACTGAAAGCGTTACAAACAATATAATAATCCCACATCAAAAATATATGTTTGAACAGATATAATGATATTAATTATGTAAAATAAAAAAAAATCAAAGTGACAAATATATAAAGGCTAAAAAAAAATTTAAAAATAAAATGAACATGAAGCATGCTAAAAACCATGAAATGAAAATGTAAAACTATTAACCAAATAACTAAGATAAAAATAAATGTATGCAATAATGTTTGTACTAGTACATTGGAACTATTAAACACTTTTTAGATTTATACCATAGAGAAAACCTCATGATAAATAAGGTATTGCTCTTTCTCCTAAAAGAGGATAGTGAACTAGTGCATAGGAAGAACATGTTGCGAAAGGTGTGTAAGTAAAGAGGTAAGTGATACAAAGTAATTATGGATAATGTTAGCACATAAAATTAAGTTTTGTGTGAGATGGTGGATAGATTGGGTTTGTAGAAGGTGGTACATCCAAACCCATATTAGGTTTTATGGATCCAAAAGGACCATAATGCGTTGGTAAATGAGAAATACTTACTAAAATTCTTAATTGGCACACACCATGATAAGGTACAATGTGATGTGATACCAAAGGACGTATGTCATGTAATTTTAGGGTGGCCTTAGAAATATGACATGAATGTTATGCATGATAAAAGAGTGAAAATTTGTAGAAACCCCTGTTTCCCCTGATTTTTGAATCTGAATGATTTTTGACTGTTTTGTGTATTTTTGATTTTTTTTTGTGTTTTTACATAAATAAAGAAGAATGTGAATTTGCAAGATAAATTCGTATAAATTCAAATAAATAAATACTGAAGCAGTAAACCCTTTTTCTGGCTAAACTATATTCTTATTATTCTTCCCAGATGATTACAATATAGTTTCTCTATCATGCATATAAAAATAATATAAAATATTGGTCAAAACCTGATTTTTCCTGCAAACCCTAGATTCGGTACAGATGGTATGGCTGCAATAAATAACCCATTTTTCGTGCTTCAGAAGATCCAGAAAGATGCTAGAAATTTGGGCGCCCAAAAGGGTATCGACATAATTGACAAAAGGGAAGCGATTTGCTCCCAATAAAAAAATGCCCCTTTGTTGGAACTGTACGGCTTGCAGCAAATCCGTATGGATTCCGTACAACAGATGTAAAAACTGTACGACCTGTATGCTGGACGCTTGATCTCAAGAAATATTGCGCTAATATTGAAGATCTTTATCTGGACAATTTTCGGATCAAAACCCTGATGAAATAAATCTCTGTAAAGCTCTGTGTGAAATTATCTCTCTCCTGGCAATAGATCAGCTGATATTTCACAACCTTTGAATTGCACACACTGAAGATTACACGTTCTCCAATGCAAAAGAATACTGGAAACCCTTGGCTCAGTCTTCTCTAAAAATACTTAGTAAAAATTTTGTCTTCAACATGAATGGTGCGCTCCCCAATGAGAAACCCTTATAATATTCAAAAAGGGGCGATTGCCCTAATTAGGGTTTCATAATAAAAAATTAGGGTTTTTCTTCTCTTTTAATTTTTTCATAGTCTAAGGCAAAATTTTAATTATAAAATATAATTAAAACAGCCCCCTTCATAATGAGCGCCCCCTTGGGTCAAAAATGCCTAAGGCATTAAATTACGCTAAATAATTAATATTTAATTAAATCAATTAAATATTAATATCTCCCTCAAAACATCTCCGATTCACGAACCGTCTGAAGTTGGTGAACAAGGGAGTGATTCCGCACATGACCATACCATAACAGGGGTGCTCCGCTAAGTGCCAAAAATCCCTAAAAAATAGGAGCTTAGACAAACGTGTCCGAAAGAGCCCTAACGAACGCCAACTGGAAAAATTTTGTTAGTCGAAGCCAAGCCAAGCTCCATCAAGACCCTCTATCCATCTTATCAACCTACGAGGGTCGCATAATAGGCTAATCATCAACTCTGAAGATGTCAACTGGAAAGGGGACATGACAGTCCGCCCCTCTTGAAATTGCTTGTCCCCAAGCAATCGCTGAACAATAAACCAATCAATCCACCTGGATCCCAAATGTAGTCATGATCTATACTGCTGTCAATCAACACAAGCTCCTGCAATATCCTCTGAAATATAAGCAAGAGGAATCCAGAATCACACTGGCGAATACAACTCAACCAAACTCCAAAATCACAACTGCCACAGTCAGGAACCCATGAGAAACAAACTCTCAAAATATCATAACCCAAGTAGAGTGGACAACTCAAACTGCCAAAATCGCAAATACCATATACACATTCCACCATGCTATGCGAAAGGCACACTCCAACTCTGCAACAACTCCCAAATGGAACTACGCCAAGTGCGGAGAATCCACACGCTGTACCTCTACTGTAATCAACATATCTCTGCAGATCACCAGCCACGGTCTCATCACCCAAACTCCTATGCATCGCTGATAATGAAGAGACATCACATGCTAGATAGCAATAACACAAACCAAATCTGCATGCCATCAACTCCTGTTCTAAGTCATGCACCGACAAACTGTCAACCCCAGCACCTATCACCATGTCATGTCTATCACAACTCTCATCCCATGGAGTCAAATCATCCCAAGTACCAAGATAAGGATCCCAACATCCAATCCATGAACGAAAATCAACTGGCAACTCAAGTAAACTCCTCACCTGAGTAATGTGAACAATACCAACTGACTTCATGCCCCTGTCTCCTGTACCCACTACAATCTCTGAATCCGGAGTGTGAATGCTAGACATACTCATATCATCATTAACATGTGACCGGACTGTAAAAGAAAGCTGAGTCCCTGTCACACGCGCTAACTCCTGAACTGAACTCACCTCAAGACAAAGCTCATCCACATGTCTCTCAGAATCCTAGAGAGCCAACTGAGTACACACCAAGGAATTCCGAGTATCCTCCAGCTCATGAGAAAGCCGGTCAACCTCCTCTTCCTTCTTCTTTAATGCATCTAAATAGATTCCCGCAAGATTAAGGAGATGATCGCGATCTGAAAGTAGGTGTATGTAACTTATCTTCATTGCCTCCATTCCCTCCTTGATCTGCTGTAAGTCGTCACAAGAAGAACCTGCTGTAACTCTTTTTTGTCTCTCCATGTTGGAGAGATTGACCTTTCCTTTTATGTTTTGAAGATGCTGTCTCGCCTTGATAGCCACTAATCTAGCTTCCTTGGCCCTTTGTGACCACATATCACATAAATTTTGTGTCCTTTCCACATCCTTCCAAGTCTGATATAAAAAATCAGAATGCTCCTGACTTGTCTTTATCCCATAAAATCTATTTTTTGCCCCCAATTCTTGGGTACCATTTATAGATGATTCCAAGGTATCATCATTCTCATGTTGTAGAAGTATTTTCTTATGCTGAGGTAAGAAATGTGGCTGTTGTCATCAACAGACTTGTCATATCCTTTAAGCTTTACAAGTGCATTTTTATTTGAGTCTTCATGCCCAACACTTACACTTTGTGAACCGACACTTGTAGACTCATCTTCACAAATTCTCCCATGCGTAAGAGTAGTTATCTCATAAGAATGAGGAAGAACATCGTTGTCCATTCTTGACAAAGCATGAGTTATTCCATCTTCCTTCACCACCATTTGCACTTGCAAATCTTCCCAAACCAAAGGCTTTTGTTTCAACTGTCCTTGGCTGCCATAGTCTGATTTTTCATGATGTGAAGGTGAAGTAGCACTATGATCATCCAAAGAATCCAATGAATGACAAAATTCAGCAATTAAAGCAATCCCTATGATTGAGATGCCAGGATAGTTACTGATCTTTAGAACCTTCAAAAGTGATTCAGACCCACCATTCCCTAGACAGCTGAAAGCATGGTCTGTTATTTTGTCACAGCAAGCTATGTTAAGATTTTCAAGCTGTATACATAGTGAAATAATTAAGTGAATTGATTCATCAGTAATATCTCAGCGCCATTCAACTTGTAAAATTCTTAGTCTTGAACTACAAATAGAAGCAACTGCTAGAATGGATTCATCAAAAACAAGTCTGCATCCTCCAATCATGAGAACCTCAAGCCTCTTGCAACCTTCTGCTATAGACATAACTGCCTTATTTCCAACTTTCAAACAATCTGACAGATTTTGGATCTTCAAAAGGGAACAAGACTCAGCGAGTCGCATAACTCCAACATCCCCAACTTTATTACACTTGCTGATGTCTAGAATTTGGATTGAACAACATCCTTGAGCTAAACTTGAAAGACCACTATCAATCATATTAGTGCACCCCTGCAACTCCAGCTCCTCCAATTTTCCACAGTTCATAGATAGTGTTTGCAGAGATCGATCTGCTACAAATTTGCAGCCATTAAGACATAACGTTACCAAACTCGGGCACCCCTCAGCAAGTGCCTGCATTCCCCTATCCGTTATTTTTTTACATTGTGAAACATCCAACAAATGCAAATTAGGTAGACCTTTCCCTAGTGCTTGAAGACCAACATCCGTAATACCTGAAGATGTGTTAATGTCTCCCTGTACTGGATCAACATGTCTGTCAAACTCATCATTCAAGTTTTTGCCTGTCATGGGGAAAGTACTACGATCCTTAGGCCTATCAATTAAACTCTTTAACCACGTACATGCCGTAGGTGACAAATTCCTCTCTTTTGTCCAGACATACCATAAATCTTCTGCCAAAAATTTAGAAATTTCATCCTCCTCCTCAAACAAGATTGTGAACATGATAGAGTGCATCGATGCTAATACATCGCTGGAATGAAACTCATCCATACTATTCCAAAATGTGTTAAACATCCTGCGAATGTCACCAATACAACCTACTGACAGCATAATGTTTTCAAATCTACACCTTGCAAATACTTCAAGTAATCTTGCCCTCTTTGTGAAATGAGGGTCCCAAATGTCATCCAACTTTTCGAAGCTTTTCACCATGGCATGAAGTACCTCTCTCATAATCTGATCATCATAAGAATTAAAGCCAGCTATTATCCTCATGATTTCACTAATGCAAGAGAGAGCTGCAAGTCTTACCACCTCATCATGATGTCTCAATAATCGGGCCTTCACCAACGAACCAAATGCTGGAGATAAAACTGTTTGCATAGCATAGGAACCTGACTGATCAACCTTGCCTAAATAAGTTTCCAACTCCTCCAAAGTTCTTAGAAGGTCCTCTGTTCGCTGAAATGGATGATCTAATTTCTTCTTTGCATTGTGCATTCTGTCTTCCAAATCCTTGTCTCCTGTTAAAGCCATACTAATAATCAAATTCAATCTAAAATAACCCAATCAAGCTGGCAAGAAACCGCTCTAATACCACTGTAGAAACCCCTGTTTCCCCTGATTTCTGAATCTGAATGTTTTTTGACTGTTTTGTGAATTTTTGATTTTTTTTTGTGTTTTTGCATAAATAAAGAAGAATGTGAATTTGCAAGATAAATTCGTATAAATTCAAATAAATAAATATTGAAGCAGTAAACCCTTTTTCTGGCTAAACTATATTCTTATTATTCTTCCCAGATGATTACAATATAGTTTCTCTATCATGCATATAAAAATAATATTAAATATTGGTCAAAACCTGATTTTTCTTGCAAACCCTAGATTTGGTACAGCTGGTACGGCTACAATAAATAACCCATTTTTCGTGCTTCAAAAGATCCAAAAAGATGCTAGAAGTCTGGGCGCCCAAAAGGGTATCGGCATAATTGATAAAAGGGAAGCGATTTACTCCCAATAAAAAAATGCCCCTTTGTTGGAACTGTACGGCCTGCAACAGATTCGTACAGATTCCGTACAGCAGCTGTAAAAACTATACGGCCTGTATGCTGGACGCCTGATCTCAAGAAATATTGCGCTAATACTGAAGATCTTTATTTGGACAATTTTCGGATCAAAACCTTGAAGAAATAAATCTCTGTGAAGCTCTGTGATAATCTCTGTGTGAAATTATCTCTCTCCTGGCAATAGATTAGCTGATATTTCACAACCTTTGAATTGCACACATTGAAGATTACACGTTCTCCAATGCAAAAGAATACTGGAAACCCTTGGCTCAGTCTTCTCTGAAAATACTTAGCAAAAATTTTGTCTTCAACATGAATGGTGCGCTCCCCAATGAGAAACCCTTATAATCTTCAAAAAGGGGCGATTGCCCTAATTAGGGTTTCACAATAAAAAATTAGGGTTTTTCTTCTCTTTTAATTTTTTCATAGTCTAAGGCAAAATTTTAATTATAAAATATAATTAAAATGGCCCCCTTCATAATGAGTGCCCCCTTGGGTCAAAAATGCCTAAGGCATTAAATTATGCCAAATAATTAATATTTAATTAAATCACTTAAATATTAATATCTCCCTCAAAACATCTTCGATTCACGAATCGTCTGAAGCTGGTGAACAAGGGAGTGATTCCACACATGACCATACCATAACAGGGGTGCTCCGCTGAGTGCCAAAAATCCCTAAAAAATAGGAGCTTAGGCAAACGTGTTTGAAAGAGCCCTAACGAATGGCAACTGGGAAAATTCTGCTAGTCGAAGCCAAGCCAAGCTCCATCAAGATCCTCTATCCAGCCTATCAGCCTACGAGGGACGCATAATAGGCTAATCATCAACTCTGAAGATGTCAACTGGAAATGGGACATGACAAAATTTGTCACTTAAAAAATGATGGCAAGAAGTTCATGGTGAGTTTGTTGAAGGACAAGGAAGAAGGAGAGCACAACACTACCCTTCTATCATTGTATTTCATGAAATTATGTCCTATTGATTCATTTTGTCAAACAATTCATGTGCCTTCAATATGCTTCCACATTTTGCATACATGTCTATCAGGGCATTTACAAGTACATCATCTCTTACAAATCCACTTTCGATTATACTTTCATGGAACTCCATACCCTATTCCAAAGATCCCACATTTTGTCAAATAAATCCCGTGTCTTGTGTAAACTTCCACATTTTGCATACATGTCTATCATGGCACTTGTGACAACCACATCTAATAAAAAACCACTTTGTATTATGCTTTGATAGATATCCATACCCTCTTTTAAAGCTCCCATTTTGGCATAGGCTAGGAATATGCTGGAAAAGGTTGTGGAGTTTGGATTTACACCTACCAATTACATTTGTTTAAAGGTCTCCAAAGCCTTTTCAACATGCCCATCCTGCGCATACCCTACTATCATTGTATTCCATGAAATTAGAAGAATTTATGAAGTGCAGTTTTTTAGAAATAGATGATCAAGACTTTTCAAGGAAATATTTGAGAGGTCAATCCTCAGCATTTCAGTAAGAAAATTGAGGAAAGGGTATTAAAATGCTCCAAGATTCGCAAAAAAAATAGCCTTTCTTTCCCACTTAAACATTTTGTTAAAATACACACTTGATGTGTAGATATATGACCAAGTCTTTAATTTTATAAATGCATCCACTGAAAATGGAATAGTACCTCCGTTGATGTACATATTTGCTTTGATGAAGGCTTTATTCCACCCTTCCACAATTTATATAAGTTTAAATAGCCTCGTGTCTAAAAACAATATTGTTATCCTTAGAGCTTCATATACATTGTATAAACTTAAAAACATTTGGTAATCTAGAAATGAAATGGCTTGCAAGCTTGGATGATACCAAAATGGCAGCTCCTTTCAACTATCTTGCAATTTACACATTTATCATTTCTATTTTTGGGTATAAGTGTACAAGAAAAATCTCCAACCTTACCCAAGCTTTTGGAAGGAAATGAGAGGCATGTTATGTCATCACTTGTAAAGCATGGGAAACCACAATGAAAATTAGTTGAAACCTTTGGTTTTGCCCAAAAAACTTAACATGCCAATTCAAATCGATATTAGGATACCTCATTAATTTATAGGCCATAGGCAACTATATCCACCGTTGATTTTCTTGGCAGTTACTATAAAAGTTTAAAAAAAAAAAAAAAAAAGGTAGTAGGATACCTCATTAATTTACGAGCCATAGGTAATTGTCTCCGCCATTGATTTTCTTGGCAGTCGCTATAAAGGTTTTTTTTTTTCAAATCAATAGTAGGATACCTCATTAATTTGCAGGCCATAGGTAATTGTCTCCACCATTGATTTTCTTGGTGGTCACTGTAAAGGTTTTTTTTCAAATCGGTAGGATACCTCATGAATTTATGGGCCATAAGCAACTTTCTTCGTCGTTGATTTTCTTGGCAGTCACTGTAAAGGTTTTTTTTTCACTCCACCTCTTTTGTTTGTCCCAACATAGCTCTAACATCGATGACCCCCAATTCACCTTATGTTAGTGGTCCTTTGGTATAACTGTATTAATGAATGGAATAATTTATAAGGGTATGTATTTTTGCTATTAAAAATTATACTGATAGGTGTCCTTTCATTGGCATTCGAAGAGTTAGAAGTTGTAATGGCGTGAATGTGTTAAAATTTTAATTCTTTTAGAGTCAACACAATAAACAAGAGCCACGTAATGACTAGTTCATGTCGTTATATTGAAAATTGTTTATGATTGAATAATTGTCCATACTAGTAAACATTTTATATTGAATCGCATCACATAGTATTTAGTCACTCCCTCTATTTTGTAAATTGTTTATAATTAACTTTACATGTAAATTTATAATATAAAAATATTAAGGTATTTGATATTATACGTAAATGCCTTACACATATGCATTTAAAATTATTTAATATGTAAGAATTCTTGTAAAGCATTAAATATTGTGTTTAAATGAGAATTTTATGTTAATATTTTAGTCTTATTTAAATAATTGAAAATATATTTATTTTAAAGAAGCTAAATGTGACTTAAAGTTGGAAATTTTTATATGTTATTGAAGCCATTATCATTATTCAAGGTTTTAAAATATTTTAAATGTAAATTGGTTTGTTTACATTAAAAAAAAAAAAAAAAAGAAAAGAATAATTTTGTATTGTCTTAATAATAAAACTTAAAATGTTTCTTCTAACAAAATTAAAATATGGTGTCCTATGCAATAATTAATATTACTGTCATTCACACAAGGTTTAGATGACCATGAAGTCTTGCACATAAACCAATTGGTTTGGACCCACAATATTTTACCAAGAATATAATTAAAAGTTAATAATAAATAAATAAATGTTGACGTGTTAGAAACGGAGGCCTCTAAAATTATTGAATGCTTAAAAATAGTGTCCTTAAACCGTCTTATAGATTATACGATCTCAGGATTGTCTCAAACTTTTGCCAACATAAAGTAAATCTTTGGAAATAATTTATTTTTTAATATTATAATTATATATATATATATATATGAATACATAACATATATCTTTCATGTTGTATCACTCCATTTAAAAAAATTGTACACATGCAATCATAATAATACATGATAACTATAGGATGTGTATGGTAAGGAGGATGATTATTTCGTTTTATTTTAAATTAATTTGATGGTTAATTTTAGTTTGAATGTCTATTTTAGTGTATAAATTTTAAGATAGGTATTTAGATTATATTTATATTTAATTTATTTATATTTTAAAAAAAAAGAGTTATGTAAATCAAATATATATTTTTTAATATGTAAAATTATTGTTTGTTATTTTTTTTGTTAGTGTTAGTTTGTTATAACCAGTTTTAAGGTGTAAATCGGGGGCCTAGTCCTCAAGAGAGTTATAGAACCATTATTAATGGTTAACACTTTTGATTATATTGAAATCATCGAGTAAACGGCCACATCCAATCTATAAACGTCTTCTAAGATTCAAATTTGAGTGGGGCTAGGCACAACCAAACCAGTTCACCAATCCTTCTTCATCTCATTGGCTAATTATTCTTTATTATTATTCGTTAAATTGTTGGATTATATTTTTTCAAATGTCAAATGCTTAATTTTAGGAGAGGATACTAGTTACAATAATTTGTATGATTTTTTTCCTAGCACGCGCGCGCACACACCACACACACACACACACACACACACACACACACACACACACACACACACACAGAGGTATCCCCGATTTCAATCGGGACACAGCGACTCCGCCCATCGATTTTTATTGGGGCAATTAGAGGTGAGACTAATCTTCTGGGGGTTGTCGATGGGGTCCACATGCATCGGACAACTTTGAAAATCTGGGCGATAAGAATTGACCTCGGAACTTATATGGAACGAACCCAAAAGCATATTTGGATAAAGAGTTGATCATTGATCTCTTAAATGGTAGTAGCTCTAATAATTTAATAATAAAAAATAGAAACAATTCTAATAATTAAAAATCACTCCATGTAATTAGCATTTGAATAAATTATATTGATAATTTTGTGAGAGTGAAACTATTCTCCCAAATTTAATGCTACTAAGTATTATTGTCACACACATGTTTTAATTGAAATTTTTGTTTATAAAAAAGATAATTTATACATGGAACTAAAAACAGCGTGTTTAATGATAGTAATTAATGACATTATACATATGTCATCATTAAAATTATTGTTTTAAAAATTAGAATAATTTTATATTAAGAGAACATGAAAAATTGTCATGTCAGGGAATACAATTGTAAACAAATAATTTTAAGGGTTTATTTTAAATTTAAAAATAGGAAAAATTAAATAAAAACTTTAGAAACTTCAATACTAAATATAAATTCTTGCATGTTAATAGATTGTTGATTAAAATTTATTATTTCAATTGATTCTTATAATTCCACTTCTATGGTCTAGCAAACTCCTTGAACTCCTTGAAGTGGAATGACAAAATTTTACTTTGCTACTTCTACACAACCCAACCTTGCCTGGGACTTCAAGGAGTTTGTCAAAATTCAAGTTGGGAATGTGAGACACTCTCAACAAGTCCTGTTTATCAACTTGACCAACCCCTATTTTTGTTGCCAAGCAATTGACCATAAAATTTGGGACTGTCTCCTTCAGTTAGCCCGTAATAATGCACCCAACTGCTCATCCTCTCCTCCTAAGCCCTCTCCAGAAGCTAGAAAAAAGCCAACTGAGGATGATTGGACTACGGTAGGAAAGAAGAACAACCACACCAAATTCATGAGCTCAAACGCACAAAATCCTAAAGGAGGTAAACTGTCAACAAGTAATGGGCGACAAGACCAGGCTCCTGTTGAGAAAGAGCCTTCCCAGGCTGAAGCCCCCAAAGTAGTAGAAAAACCCTGGGTCTTCAACACCCCTCTTGCTGCCAATGTTTTATCCCAAGGTTTCAAGGCTCCTTTGCCCAAATTTTCTAGTTTTTTAGAGTCATAGCCAATCGCTCTTCCACTTCGTGCTTGACGAGATACACCCAAATGCTCTTACAGCCCTTCTAGGAGGCATGAAGCGTCAGAGGAAGGAGAGTATCAAGTTGATCCTACTGTGAGGAAATAATTTGATGATTTTTTAAATGCCAATAGTGGACACTTTTTACAAAACCATTATGATGCCTTAGAAGGCCTAGAGTCCGAGAATATGTCTCTTGACATCTATCATCTATGAATTGATTTTCATGGAATGTTCGGGGTCTTACATACGCAAAAAGCAATTTTTTTGTGTGTGATTTTAGAAGAAACTTTCCTAAGATGGAAATTCTTTATCTGCAAGAAGTGAAGGTGGCATATTTTTTATTGATGACAGTAAATAACTTTATCTGGCATGATAGTATTATCTTGCATAGTAATCATGAAGCAAGATGTGAAGGTGTGATCACATTTATTTCTCTAAGGTGACATCCACACTTAGTGCAATTTGGCGTGGATCTCAATAACTGGTTAGTTTGATCCTTTTTAAGCATTGAAATCCATTCCTTTGGATTTATTAATAGCTATGCCTCAAATGATGCCATTGAGCGTACCTATTTATGGTGATGAATTACAGATAATCTTCTTAATGCTCATTGGGTCATATGTGGTGACTTTAATATGGTGGCATCTCTTGACAATAAAGTGGGTCACCTATCAATGCATTAGATAGTTGGCGAAAAGGAGGCATGGTATTATATGTACACTAAATAGGACTTTTATGACCCTAATTTAATCTGCCAACCTATATATAGTGTGGTACACTTGGAGCAATCTTAAGGAAGGCCCCGCTTGGATTTTGAAGCACCTAAATAGAGCAATGATGTCCACCCAACCATATTTTTCCTTTGATAATGGTTTTTATCCTCTGATAAAGGCGTTGATGGATTTTGGGCTTTTCGATCACTCCCCCATTCGGTTTTTAGTGACATGCAATTCATGAAACCCAAGGTCCACAAAATGTAATTCTTTCTAAACACCTCCCTGCTCAAACATGGGCCCACTGTGATGCATATTCATAGAGTTTATAATATAGATCCCCATCCATCTCAAGATTCTAGTTGGATTCTTTGGTGGGATGATGCCATCAGAAGGACCTCTCACTTTCTAAGAATCTATGATAGCCAACTTGCTAAAATTTAAAGACACTCTTACTCTACTATTTTCTCAGAGCTTAGCTGTGTGGCTTTAACACTGGAAAAATATCCCTTTAATGAAATATTGTAGGTCAGAGTCTCTTCTTTGTGACATCGTATCTAGATAACAGATAATTATAATGCTTGGGGAGCTCAAATCAAAGTCAGACTCCACTGGCTCAAGATAAGGGACAAAGCTTCCAAAGAATTTTTTCAAATGCTTTCAGCTCAAAAATCAAAGCAACAAATCCAAGCTATCTATGATGTTGGAAGGAGACTATCAGAGATACCATAGATTGCTCAAGCTTTTGTCCTCCATTATCAACAAGTGTTCAGAGCTCAAGCATCCTCTACCAAGTGTGATATTACCCTTCAATAGTGCCTTGTAGTGGTGCCTTACAAACTCACTCCTATCCAGCAGGTGGCTTGTGATAGGATCCTCACTGTGGATGATCTGCATGAGGCAATGGCTCATATGGCAAATGACAAAGCTCTTGGCATTGAGGGTTTTCCCTATGAATTCTATAAAACCCTTTGGGATCTTATGGGTGTTGACTTACACTAGGTTTAATAAGAGGCCTTTTGCACACATTCTCTAGGAAAAAATATAAATAAAGAAAACATTAAATTCATACCTAAGCAAGGTGATCCTAAATTGGTCTGTAATTGGCGAGCAGTCACCCTCCTACATGTTTCTTACAAAATCATTGCCAAAGCTCTGGCGCTCTGGCTGCGTAATCTGTTGCACATCATCCACCCTGTGCAAATAGGATTCATCAGAAATAGATATATATTAGACATTATCATTATGGTTTGGGAAGGAATGGACTGGGCTATAAGGTCTAAGCAAAAAGCTATGTTCATAAAAATTGATTTTCAAAAAGTTTATGATCGTATTGAGTGGCTGTTCATCATGGCCATGCTTAAAGCCCTAAGCTTTGGGCCCAATTTCATTCAAACCATCCAGATGGTTTTTTAAGATGCCTTAGTTGTCCTCTCCATTAATGAAGTCACTTCTGAGTAATTTGGTTTATTTTTATCTATTCACCATAGTTTCCCTTTGGCACCTGCCCTGTATGTGTTTGTAACTGAAGATTTTGGATACCTTCTTAGCAATGCCCAAGCTAGGGGCCTTGTTAAGGGAATCTATCTCCATGTAGATAAAGAAATTCCTCAAAAAAATATGCAACTACTAAATGGCCACTTTGTAGAGGATTATTTCTTTACTCTTATTGAATATGAAGATAATGTGGACAATGCCTTGTAGTGTCTTAACACCTTATGTCTTACCTCTGGCTTAAGCATTCAATGGAAAAAAAATCATTGCTATAGGCAATCATACCTCTCCCCACTAGCATGGGCTACCAAATATGGAGGGGCCTAGATCCAACATGATGAAATCTTCAAGTTTCTTGGCATCCTTTTTGCTTTTGATGCCTCTTTGCCCCTATTGTGGCAATATGTTATTGATAGAGTAGCTAAAAAGCTAGAATATTGGTGACTAAGCCCTTATCATTAGCAGGAAAATTCCAAATATGTTTAAAAGTTCTTGTGACCACCCATGTTTACTACTCTTCATGTTGGGTGCCTTTAAATAATTCTTACCATAAACTTGAAAAACTTCTCAGGGATTTTCTTTGGGCCATTTCTTCTCATGGACATGGATTCCATAGGGTTGCCTATGATTACTGTTGTCTCATGTGGAATGCAGGAGGTATGGGGCTCATTGACATGGCTCGTCAAGAAAATGCCTTATGTGTTAAATGGATTGTACAGGGTATTGACAACAAAAAAGCTTGGAAGGTGTTGTTTTGACACTACATCTCTTTGGGCTTGCCTAAAGGCAATAAAGCCTAGAAAGGGCTCGACTTCTCCAATCTTCTCATCATCAAATCCCTCATTCAAATTTTAGGATCCAATGTGGCAAAAAGTATCTAAAAATTATGGGAAAAGATCAAACCATGGCTTCTCTAGAATGGCTTAGGGTTTCAAGATGGATTGTCTGTTAACTCACACTCGCTATGGTGGTCACTTGTTATCAATTTCAATGAAGTCCCTGTAGCCGAGGTTCCTTGGATCAATGCTCTCAAGTTTTTTCATAGAGGCATTCATACTATCCAAGATATTTTTTTAAGCAATCTCTATTGGAGTAGATGTGTTCACACTGGCTAGTGATTTGGGATTTTACCAAACCAGTTTTGTTTCTAGCCGTGTTCGCACTTACTTAAGAGTTAAGCTTGATTGGGAGTTAGTTAATTAGTTGTTATGTGTCGAATATTTGCACACCTATTTTGTGCATGCAAATATTATATATCAACTAATATTTATTTCACACAACAAATTATTTGTTGTGTGTTATAATTTTTTTGGCTTATTTAATAGGCACTCCTATTACTTCTCCTAAACTGGGGGTGGAGAGAGAAAGCCTATGGATTGTGTATTATTCCTTGAGGAAATAACGGATACTGACTTGTGCATAATTTCTTCTCTATATGCGTAATGTCTAAGATGTTTCTCCATGATAATAGTCATGCAGGAGAGATATGGGATAAATGAGAAGCATTCTTGATTCCAACATGTATTAAAGTAACTCCATGTATCCATTTCTTAGTGATTCATCCATGGTATTAAAGTTTTGTTCTGAGTCTACTCATAGGCATTATATTCCATTAACTTGCCACTTCTCTCATTGGGCCATACCATTCAATTTTATGGTGGATTTTTGCATTATTTGGATATGCTTTGTTACAGGCCATACAAATTTATAATTCATTAGCAGTCATTTGGTAGGGACTATTCAATATTTTTATTGAAGCATTGATTCGCCTTTGGTGTGGCTTCTTTGTCAAAAAAAAAATCCACCCACGCCCTTCACATCATTCCATGCTCTACACGTGAGTGGTGACCGAGGGGGATAAATATTGTAGCTCTGATGTGTAGGATGCCACACTGATCTTAGTGCCTTTGAAGTCGTAATCCAAAATTGGGTTGGGCCCTCTGCTCAGATTGGAAGCCGTAATTATGTGGATAAAACCTTCTTTCACGTGGTTAGGGGTTTGAGCCCCCTCAAGACCTGGTGGGTGAATTCCTTTTTAGGGTTTATTAAAGTTTTGAACCTTTTGAATAGGAAGGTTTTTTAAAACAAAAAAGGGAAATTTGTTGTGAAGGACCAATCTATTTGGTAGCAGACATAGTAGGAGACATCACTTTTATGTGGTGGTCAATTTTATTGAGGGAAATCATTGTATTGTAATTCTTTGTAGAATACTCTTGCAAAAGGGTACATTTATTATTTTTTAAGACTCACACTTTCTATTTTGATTTTCAAAGACAAAGGGTGAGGTTCGATCTCATAGGTGGTGAGACCCCCTCACAAAACACTTCATTTTTTAACGTGATTTGTACATAGGACGTATTTTCAGTCGAGTCTGACGTCCCATTTTTTACAGTGTTTTATCCATTTTTTGTGCCACTTGTATTTATAGATGCATTGTTGGTGGTAATCGATGTCCCTATTTGACCATTTTTTGGTTTTTTCCATCTTCACATATAGATTCTCATATGATTGAACCCCTTAGTACTTCAAACTACACCACCTAAAAAACCAAAATGCAGATGCACTTGTAGATTAAAGGATTGTGGAGAGTCATTATTGGTGAATTTCCTATTTTTACTGATGAGGACGATATTGTATGGCTTGCCCATATAAAAGGAGGCACTTTTGTTTATTTGCCTCCATGTTCTTGAGATTTTACAGTTTCACATTGTACATGCCACATCACCTAAGGAAGCACGGGACATTATTTCTATATTATTTGATGAGGTCACTTCACCTCCACATGTCCCTTTTCTCCTTCCTCTCAGAGTAAGGATTCTTCTGTTGGTGACATTGTTTCTCCATTGTCTTCTCCCATTTGTGCAGGTGTGATTCTTGATGGTAATTTGCATGAGGACTCTTTGGCATCTTTGTCTTCTATTAGTTCTTTTCCTCTTTCCATTGTTAGTGAGGACATAATTTTTGAGGATGAGACAATTATACCACCTCTTACTACTGCTCATGATGTACATTTGACTATTGGTGGTCACTTGGATGAGGTACCTTCTCCTTCTCAACCTACTGATGCACATCTAATACAATAGTTGTTTCTCCTATTTTTTATTTTGGCATGACTTTTGACAGTACCCTACCAAGTCATAACCAACCCATTGATCATATGGCCTCTTTCCTAGTACTTCAAGAAGAAAACATGAAACTTTTGATGAATAATTTTCTTGTGCACTCCCTGATTCATGGAAAGGATGCCCTCATATGTTATCTGCAAAATAAACTAGTTGGTATGACATCATGTTATGTTATTTAATTTGGTATGCATCCATTGGATGTAATTTTATAGTGTAATTTCCTAGATTTTGAGCAGCCCATTATTCCTCCTACTTCTCTTGTTGTAGATGATACTTATGTGCCTACTGTTGTTGCACACTCTGCACATCCCACTCCAATTTCACCTGCATATATGCCTTCTTTGGAGAAGCATACCACTAGCTTTGGATCCTATATGCTTCATTCCATGGGTCACACTACCAGACTTGTAGGCATTGGGAAGTGTTTATGGGGCATTGCTTGCCCTATTCAACCTATTATGTAAATTTCTCAGCATTGCCTTAGTTATGATGCAGGTGATTCATCTTCATTGGGATATTTTGATAGATCTCTATCTTTTTTCACTTCACTCTTCATGAGGATATTGAGCTATAAATGGGCTCTTCTACACCTTCACTCAAGCTTGAGAAACCTGAGATTACAATGCTCAAACATGATCGACCTAACACTTCTTTGGATGTTACCTTGCATACTTCTACTATGGACTTTGCACCCACACATATGCAGGTGTCTTCATCTATAATTCATGTTCATTTGGGGTGGATTTTTTTATCATTCTTGGTGGCATCAACAACATTATTTGAGAGGACGCTATAGGAAAGGTTCCTCCATGACTCAGCTTCTTTAACCGCACATTACTCCTCTTGATTTTTGACACTCCTTGGTTATTTAAACTTTTATTAGGCACATGTGTTTTTTGGAGCCTATATCTCTCATTTCACATGTACCATCTACTGCAACTTGATTGCATTGTGGAATTTCTTATGTTACTTGGTGATATTGTTGTTGGATGGAACTTTTGTTTGTAGTCACATTGAGAATCATGGATTTTTTTTCATGTTTGTTTTACTCTTCAATTATTGACTATTTTATCATCGCCATGGACATATATTTTAGGAGATTTGTATTTGTATCCTTGATGTTGAAAATCTCCTTCATATTTATTGTGGAGTTTGATCTCCCTCTAAAGAGTAGCAAGTTTGGTGTAGTCCAATGTCAGCATTTCAATATTTTATAGTGTGATTGGCCCACTCATACATATATGTTTTTTTGAGTCACTACACCCACTTCAACATTATGGGCAGGGGCGTGTGCACATACTACTTCAGGTGTTGTGCTCATTATTATCCCTTGACACACCACATTTTCTTTTGGAGGTAGTTGATTGAGTGCATTTTTTTTTATGGCCTTTGTTTCATCTATTACACCACTTTAGCATTATGTTCGAGTATTGAGTCATTTGCTTTCTTGGGACACCTTGAAGCATATGTTTTTTTCTCTCTCAACTTTAGCTTTTATTACTGGTTTTTGGGCACGTTATTATGATACATTTCATCCTTGGTGACTCTTTTTCCCAATGTTTTTGATAGAGTGAGCCTCATATAGAGTATCAGTTCCTATTTGACTTGGAGGTTACAATGACTCGACATCCATTTACTCTGGCAAGATGAATTTGTTACCATAGGGATACTTTATATTTCACTATGATTTGTACATGGGTATCTGATCAGGCCTAGTTGCCAGGACCCATTTAGTCTCTTTGCTTTCTCTTTTCTCACTCTTTATTCTGCACTTAAGGGAGGTTGCTAGAGTAGATGTGTTCACACTAGCTAGTGGTTTGGTTTTTTACCAAACCAATTTTGTTTCTATATGTGTTCGCACTTACTTAGGAGTTAAGCTTGATTAGGAGTTAGTTAATTAGTTTTTATGTGTTGAATCTTTGCACACCTATTTTGTGTATGTAAATATTCCATATTAACTAATATTTGTTTCACATAACAAATTATTTGTTATGCATAACAACCTTTTATGCCTATTTAATAGGCACTCCTATTACTTCTCCTAAACCAGTGGTGGAGAGAGAAAGCCTACGGATTGTGTATTATTCCTTGAGAAAATAATGGAAACTGACTTGTGCATAATTTCTTCTCTGCGTACATAATGTCTAAGATATTTTTTTTTGGTAATGTTCATGCATGAGAGATCCAAGATAAATGAGAAGCATTCTCAATTCTGACAGTCTCATTCTTGGTTATCCTAGGAAGAGGTGAAAACCAAATTTTGGTTAGCCAATGCTGATCGAGAATCCTACTAATAAATCCTTAACATTTTTCCACCTTCAATGCTTCATAAAATTTATGTTTACTCTGCTCATCCTTGGTGGAAGGACTGAAAGTGGTATGTTGAAACTACACCCCCCGATTTGGATATGGGTGGATTACTCCTCGCATGCCTATGGTGGACAAGCTTAACTCCTGTTGAGGTTTGCATTCCTCTATTCATACCTAGTTCTTTCATTTTGACACTATTAGGGAAGCTTGCTTGGAGCCTAAGCTACCTCATTTTGCTTGGTGTATCTTATGTCAGGGCCCACCCATAGGCAGAAGGCTTATGCACTTAGAAATTTACATGCCTACATGCCCTTTCTATGACCATCTGGAAATGCTCTCTCATCTTTTTTGGTACTACTCTAAAGCTCAAAGGTTATCGACATGGATTCATGACCTCTTCAAGCCCTTCCAACCCAAATTCTTTCATTGGTAGCATATCCTTCTTGGAGATAAACACACCTTGCCTTTTAAATATACCTAAGTATGGCATACTTTTAGAGTGGAGAGTCTATTTGGTTATGGAAAGAAATAAATCATGCAGTATTTAACAATGCTTCTTCATATTGTAATTTTTTTGGTTTGAACAAGACCTTTATTATTTCCAATGTTCTTTTGCAGATACAAGTGTAAGCAAATAAAGTTTCCATTGAGCTCAGCCATCTTTAGGACCTTCTCACTCATTGGGGAGATGATCCTTGTGCTATGGCATGGGTTCCTCCATCTTCACCCAGGGACCATAGACTTGAAGACAAAATTACCATTTTATTTTGAGGTAGACACCGTCATAGTTGAGCTTAGTGCCACTCTCATAGTGGCACCTCGTATCAACGCATGGTGATGAGCTCAAAATATGGCTCATCATTGACATGTTAATTTCCTTCAAATCATCTCTCAAAAGATATTATCTTATACAAATCTTAGATTTTTAGATAGTTATTACATGGAAAATAGATATTTGTCTTGTTTATATTAAACCAAAGACTGAATCTTTACTTTGTCATTAATCTCTAATATATAGCATGTTTTAGTGATCTTTTGTGTGAAGAATGCTCAGGAAGAAGACACAACTGATGTACAGTGAACATTCCATTTTGATCTCCATCTAGCAGAACTACAGATTCTGCAGGCTTGTTTCTACGAACTCTGTAGGCTCATTTCTACAGACTCCGCAAGCTCTTTTCTACGAACTCTGCATGCTTGTTTCTACAGACTCTGTAGGCTTGTTTCTATGAGCTCCACAGGCTTATTTATACGAACTCTGCAGGGTCATTTTTACGGACTTCGCAAGGTCAATACCGAGAATTCTATAAGGAAAGCGGGAAACTGGAGACCAGATAGGATAAGAAAGAACCATTCCAGCTGGAATCACATAATGAGAATAACCACCTGCTATTTTGAAGGACCTGCTTTTGATAGATTTGTATATAATCAAATTTTAAGACTATTATAGGATAGGATATTTATTTCATGAAAATAATTGGATCTCTTAGAAATTCAATCTCTAGATGAAGGGATCGATTAGGAGTCCTATTCTTTTGCATCCTATTTTGAGTTGATTGTATTAGTATAAAGTGTAAGACTTTTGACTATAAAAAGGGGAAGAAAAAAAGAGGAAAAATAGAGAGATAGAAAATACAAAAGATCAAGAATTAGATAAGCATACAGGTTTCAATCAGATTGTAATTATTTCATTTCTATGAATTAATACTTCAAGTTTCTAACACTGATTAAGCTTTGTCCCTGAGTTTGAGAGGAGCAAAGGCCCACTCCTTGGAACCAAGAACTATGTACGGTATTTATGTTTTGTTTTATTAGTTCGAATCTTGTTACTATTTGAATTTATTTATAAAAATATCAAAACAAATTCATAGTTTAAAAAGAGCATTTTCTTATTTCATTTCTTTTCTACGCAAAGTATCTTTTCTTTTACAACAGAAGTGTGAAGCAAATTTCCTTTTGTAAGTAGGAGTGTGAATTTATTTTCCCTGCAAACGTAAAATAGGAGTGTGATCTTTTACTTCCAGCAAAAGAGTGGATTGATTTGATTTCTTTCTTTTTCAGCAAAAGCATGAATCAAGTAGTTTAGTCAAAGTTAGAATAGGATCAACAAGCACCCCCATAAATAAGACTTCTAGATCTACCATCCCATACCTTACTACAGATAGATTTAGACACCGGCCCTAAGACACCAATTGAATATTGGTTAAATGAGGAGTTAGACCACACTCGTCATTTTTGATGCCATTGCCGGGGAACATAAGGTGTTAGTATGGTAATAATTATTGATCTAGAGTAATTTTTTTTGTAAAAATCATAAAACTAAAACAATTAATAAATTGATGTACCGTCTTAGAGATTCTAAAGGATGATTTATTCCAAAGTTTCCACCAAGAACACAAGTGGACACTCCAATATCTCTGAGCGGTGAACCAGAAGATATAAGTGAAACCTATTTGCAAGAATCTTTTGAAACTGGGATAGGAACTAGGCCATTGCCACACGCAAGCCCCATAGGACAAATTCATCAAGATCAATCTCTTGTAGGAAGACATTATTTAGAGATTGCTAAGGACTTAGAAGAAGCATTTCAGAGATCCATAGCTGAAGAGAATTCTGAGAACTTGGAACAACCTATAATTGAGACCACAAACATTCAGTGGGAAGATTATCCCAGTTTTAAAATATCATCAGAAGAAGAAATTGCTCACCAACAAAATCAACAAGTCACACAACTAGGAAGAACTTTCTCCTTTCCTATTTTTCATATCCTAATGATCAAACCCCCATGAAAAATATTTCACCAGCTAATTTGTCAAATTTTTGGGGATGATTTACAGAAGATCCTAATCAATTCCTATTTGAGTTTAAGGTTCTATGTCAAACCTATGATTACACAACTGATAGCCAGAAATTAAAACTATTTCTCTCTACACTTAAAGATGCAGCTATGAGATGGTTTATGGGTTTACCTGGCGATTCTATTAGAACATGGGATGACATGGAAATAGAATTCTTGAACAAATACTAAGATTACTGCCAAGTGCAAGAAAGAAAAAAGTATTTCTTCAAGATCAAACAAAATGAGGATGAATCTTTAGAGGATTATTTGGACAGATTCATGTTCACTCATAAAAGAAGCAATTATCCACTCACTGAAGATGTTCAAAAATTAGTTTTCTTGAAAGGATTGGATGAAGACACTAGAGACGCCTTAAATTTGATGGGTGGAGGAGACATAAATAAGTTGGCTTTCGATTAGATTTTTGAGCTGTGTACCAACTACTCTTGAACAAAACCTAGAATTAGGAAATAAAAGTTGGGGAAATCTAATGAAGTGGGTAAATTAATGGAAAAAATTTCTAATCTCAAAATAGATATTCTAGTTACACTAAACAATACTTTGGATGGCCTTCAGGCTAAGGCAAATGCAACAGAGCCTTTAACAATCTACTGTCCTAAGTGTAGACAGAAACATGCCCTTAGAGACTGCCCTCTAGATAGAACCAATATTTCATCATGTAGGATATGTGATGCAACAGATCATGATACCATATATTGCACCCTTCTGCCTATTTTAAAGAATAAAATGAAAACACAAGTCCAGTCCATTGAAGAAGTAAATTATATTCAAAGAAAAAACTTTGGTCCACAAAACTAGGCTTAAGGATAGTTTAGTGTAAGAAATCCAGTTAATCCATGGATGGCACCATGGAATGTTTCAGTTCCTTCAACATTTTGGAATCAACCCCAAATTCCATCAATTCAAAATCCATGGGCAGGACAATATTGGATGCCAACACCTCCATGGATGGTGCCACAGCCACAACAACATTGTGTACCATAGCAACATTGGATGCCACAACCATATCAATAATAGAATCAATAGTGGAACCCACAGTCACAATTTACCCAACCAAGAAGACCACTTCAATAGCAAACCATTATGCCACCCCAATTATTCAACAACAAGGACAAATTAATTAGCCCTCAATGCCTGCATAACCAATAGCGAATCCAAAAAATAAACAACCAGCACCTGTTTATGTCAATGAACATGAAGAAACAATTAATGTGGGAGCTATTGAGTGCTCAGATATACATTTGAGATCAGGAAAAACTATACAAAAACCTCTAGTACTCATTTTTGAGATACCTGATGAAAATAAACAGACAGAATCATCTCAATTAAGCACTAGAGAAGCTGAAATCAAAATGAACCTTGAAGAAAATAAAGGGAACAATACTACACCAGTAGTTCCTTTTCCTAAAAGATTAAGAGAAATTGATATCAAACCAAACTCAAACTTGGTCCATGAGTTGGAAAAGATCAATATTGAGGTACCCCTTCTACAAGCTATTAGGGATATATCTGAATTAAATAAGATCATCAAAAACCTCTGTATTAAGACACCTGAGAGGAAGGTAAAATATCCTGGAACCATTCATGTTGATGGAAAAGTTGCTGATTTATTAGCAGGAAAACTATTAGTTCCAAAATATGTAGATCCGGGAAGCCCAGTGATCACAGTCACAATCGGAGGAAAAGAAATTCCTAACGTCTTGGTAGATTTGGGAGCAACAATCAATGCCATGGCATTATCTCTTATGAAAATGCAACCTACAACTACCATTCTTCAAATGGTGGACCAGTCGGTAACAAAACCAGAGGGAACTATAGAAAATGTTAAAGTATTAATAGAATCTTGGGAATATCTAGTAGATTTCATGGTCTTGCAACCCAAAACAAAGAATCTAGGATATCCTATAATCCTAGGTAGACCATGGTTGGCTAATGTAGTAGCATTGATTGATTGCAGGTTAGGAGACATGACCATTTCTAATGGGTTAAAATCCAAATGCATCTCTTTGTATTCTCTTGCAAAACCATCAACAAATTACATACAAGAACTTTGGGTGGATGAATCAGATAATACATTAAACAACATTTCCTCCTTGGCCATGATCATAGTCAAAGAACACTTGGAAGAATTGAATTTAGACATATACCCAGAATCTACGGACTCTGCCAGTCTAGAAACTACAAACTCTGCCAGTCCATAAATTATGGACTATGCCAGTCTAGAAACTATGGACTCTGCCAGTCTGAAAGATACAGACTACCTTAGTTTAGGATTCTTGGGTCTAATGGAAAATTTTGAAACCTCCACTTCTACTTTTGCTAGTACTTCTTCATCATATGATCATAGATTGATTCAGGAAAGTGTGTGGAAATTGGCAGAACAACAACAAACTCATTTCTTGGATGCATTTCATTATTCTTTAGCAAGATTGATTCCTCCTGGAAAAGAGTTTGTTGATAATGTAACTATGTTTCATAAGCTACTTCCTCATCCATATCCTTTGAACTCAATAATTAGTGAGTTTAAGCAAATATAATCAAACTACCCAGGTACAAAACCAATCATGGTATTACTTGGAAAATTTTTGAACATCAATAGTTGGTTGACAAATGAAGAGGAAGAACAACTCTTTGGAGTATTGGAAAGACATACCAAGGCTTTTGCTTGGGATTATACCAACATAAAAGGAATTCAACTCAACATATGCACTCATCACATCTACATAGAATCTGTCAAACCGGTCAGATAATCACAAAGAAGAATAAACCCAACACTAAAGGAAATAGTCAAAACAAAAATCCAAAAGTTGTTGGAAGTTGGGTTTATTTACCCCATCTCAGACAGCCAGTGGGTGTCACCTCTGGTAGTTATGCCCAAGAAAAATGGAAAGTTAATAGTATGTGTAGATTATAGAGAATTAAACAAAGCAACATTAAGGGATTACTTTCCTTTACCTTTTATTGATCAAGTTCTTGATAACTTGGCAGGAAAGAAATATTTTTCTTTCTTAGATGGGTTCAGTGGGTATAACCAGATAACGGTAGCAGCTGAGGATCAAGATAAAACCACATTTACCTGCCCTTGGGGAACTTTTACTTACCGATTACTTCCATTTGGACTCTGTAATGCTCCAAAAACCTTCTAAAGAGAAGTTCTAGCAATCTTCTCTAACCTTACAAATGATTGTGTTGAGGTATATATGGATGATTTCACTGTTTATGGTGAAACTTATGAAGAAGCTCTTACAAACTTGGAAAGAGTATTGATCAGATGTGAGGAACATCAATTATCTTTGAGAAATGAGAAATGTTTGTTGATGATGGATGGAGGAATAGTTCTGGGACATCATATTTCTACAAAAGGCATTCAGGTAGATCCAAAGAAAGTTGAAATAATTTCCAATTTGCCCATTCCATAAACATAAATGAAGTTAAGAGTTCTTTAGGACATGCTGGTTACTACAGATGCTTCATAGATAAGTTTAGCCAAATAGTTGCCCCTATGTTTGCCTTTATTATAAAAGACAGTACATTCGAATAGAGTGATAGTTGCCAGCAGGCCTTTGAAACCATCAAAGCTAAACTTGTTACTGCTCCAGTATTAAGAGGACCAAATTGGACTAAGCCATTCCATATATACACAGATGCGTCTAATACAACACTAGGAGCAGTTCTTAGACAAAAGGATGAAGAGGGTAACATGTATGATATATATTATATTAGCAAAAACATGACATCTGCTGAAAGAAATTACACCACAACTAAGAAGTAATTCTTAGCTGTAATTTATGCAATGAACAAATTCAGACACTACATAATAGGCTACAAGGTATTTGTCTATACAGACCATTGAGCTATTAGATATCTTACCAACAAACCAATTGTGGGAGGTAGGATTATTAGATGGCTATTGCTCTTACAAGAATTTGATGTTACTATTATAGACAAACTAGGGAAGTCTAATGTGGTTGTTGATTTCTTGTCAAGAATGAACACTATAGGTGAAGAAGAATCAATAGAAGATGACTTTCCAGATGAACAATTATTTGTTATTTTAGCACAATTTCTGCAGTTTGCTGATATAGCCAATTACCTCGCCACAGGGAAGTTTCCTTTGAATTTTTCACAAAAAGAGAAAAAATGATTAATCAAAGAAAGTTCTTCTTTTAAATGGATTAATGGAATGTTATTTAAACTTGGACCTGATCATGTGTTTCGCAGGTGTGTGACAAATGGTGAAGCTTATGATATCATTAGAGCTTGTCATGATGAATCAGGAGGAGGCCATTACTTAGCTCAAAGAACCATATATAAAATCTTGGGAGCAGGATATTATTGGCCTCATCTTCATTAGCAAGTAAAAAGGTATGTCAGACACTGTGATGCTTGTCAGCGAATTGGACAACCTACTCTTTCAATAGAGATGCCCCTGCGCCCTCATCCTCAATTGGTTTTAGAACCATTTGAGAAATGGGGAATTGATTTTATTGGTATAGTGGATCCTCCTTCCAGAGGAAAAGAATATCTTCTAGTTTTTATAGACTATGGGACCAAGTGGGCAGAAGTGGAAGCATTAACTCATGAAAGAGAGGAGATGGTAGTTGATTTCTTATATTTCAAAATCATGCAATGATTTGGTGCTCCAAGAGAGATAGTCTCAGATCAAGGACCACAGTTCATGTCAAACATGATAAAGCATTTTATGCAAGTGTATCAAACTCAACACAAAAAAACATCTCCATACCATCCACAAGAAAATGGACAAGTTGAAGTCACCAACAGAGAACTGGAAATCATTTTAACCAAGGTAGTTAATTCCAGCAGAAAGGATTTGGCAGATAAGGTACCAGAAACTACTTGGGCCTATAATACTACTTGGAAAACAACAACCGGATTTTCACCTTATGAATTGGTTTATGGTAAGAAACCTTTATTTTCTATTGAATTTGAATTACAAACTTTGAAAATAGTTGTAGAAATAGGAATTGAGTTAGAAGAAATACATAAAGCAATATTCCTACAACTTAATCAACTTGATGAAATAAGGATGGAAGCACTACAAAGAACTGAACTAGTACAACATCAACAAAAAGTTTGGCAAGATGCAAAGATCAAGCAACGGAAGTTTCAAAAAAGAGATTGGGCACTGTTGTTTGATTCTAAATTTCAACAGTTCAAAGGAAAACTACAAATAAGATGGTTGGGACGTTATGAGATTGAAGAGGTCTATGAAAATGGTTTTGTTAAGCTGATACCTATTGATGACAATAGAAGAGCTCTATTAATCAATGGACATAAATTGAAGCTCTATCAAAAACCTCTCAATAAAGATGAATTTATTCAAAAAGTAAAGGATCAAGTAGCCGTTTTGGAAAGCTCTACTTCTTCCAATGAACATGCTCCTTGATATCCAACAAAAAAATAATTAAAAAATAAAATAAAATAAAATTAAAAAATTAAAATAATAATAATAATGATAATAATGATAATAATAATAATAATAATAATAATAATAATAATAATAATAATAATAATCAATAGTGAAAATCCTTCTAGGGACACTATTGACAATGCATGCCCAGAAAACCAGCTTGCTGGCTGGCTATGCATTGTAAAGAGGGCTTTGGCTAGAAAACCAGCAATCGCTGGCCAAAGGGTAAAAACCAAAATTTATAAGAAAATCTCATCATGACACTATGATTGGTTGTCTCCATGCAGTAAACTAATCCATGCGAACCTATTTGTGCAGGACACGTGGCGAGCAAAGGATAACGTCTAAGGTTAAATTAAGTAAGACATATTTCATTTATCTATGTTTAGTTAACTAATTATTTTTTATTTGATTAAGACCCTATTGTTCTGAGATGACCTAGGTTTGAATCTTCCAAAATGGAATGACACATGCCATAATGAAAAAGCATGCAACAAAGCTGCCAAAGGTGTATAGATAAGTGTGCGGCTTTGATATCATCAATTGAGTCATCAAGTACCATAATGATGGGACATCATAAAAAAGAGGTTTTAAATGGAAGAAATGAATCGTTGTCATCGTCAATATGACACATCATCATTTTACATGACTTGTATTGATGAGATCAAACGGTTGGCACACTCCGTATAAATGTGCGGCGCCTAACTGTATCACATCATCATACAACACTACGAACTCATGCAACTATAGCATTTCAAATGAACCGTTTCCTTTGTACAAACTTCAACAGAAGTTGATCATCAGAGCCTTCTGCCTACTGACTTCAACAAAAGACTGATCTACACCTTAATTGAAGGAACTGAGTTGACTGTAACTCCGCATAAAAATGGGACAGAAGACAAGATTAGAGCCAAAGGATCCAACAAAGTTTCATAAAGACAAAGCTTCTGTATTAGTGTTGAGAGCCAATGGCTGGCTACCTTTCATTGAAAAGCTCCACGGTTTCGATGAAACAATGGTAAGTGAATTTATTACCAATCTCACCCTTGAATTTTCAATTATGAAAGGCATTGTTATTCCTGTTACAACTCAAATCATAAGCCAAACTATAGAATTTCCAGAAGAAGGAATGAGAGCCACAAGCAGAGTTTCATTTAGTGATTTAATTAGTCAGTTTAATGGTAATAAATAGACCAGAACTTCATGTCTAGTAGATTCCAAGGGAAAATCAAAAGGGATTAAAAGGAATTCACTTCTTGAACCTTGGAAGTCTGTAGCCAATTGGGTACTTAAATATATCATTTGTGAAGGGAAACACAGTCTTTTAAGGGGAGACGCCATGAAAATGTTAATACATCTTAAGCATGGGAGACAAAACCCTCAATACAAAATTAACCTCCCATCTTTCTTTTATGGTGCTCTGCAAGTTATGTATACAACCCCTACTACTGCTCTTAGGCATCATGGCCTTATTCAGCTTATTATCCAGCATCATTTCCTTCATCAAGGTCAAGAGGTCTGGGAAGAATTTCAGAATAGTATAGCACAATACACCCCAAATGTACCATAAAAACACTCATCTCCACCTGCCATATCAGTTGAGAAAACAACACTAAAAAATAAATCTCAGATTATAATTTCCACAGAAATCCCTTTTTCTTCAAGAAGAATTACAAGGTCTCAAAACCTTGAAATTTCAAGGTCTCCACAAGAACCTCATGAGTCTGTAGCACAACCAGTGCTTTTGACATGAAGAAGAAAATTGAGATGGAAGGTTACTACAGACATTGAGATGACCAAGGGTTTGGTGGTTGAGAAAGAAACTCAACCAAGTGGAGCTCAAAGAGTAACCAAAAGAAGGAGAAGGCTCGTTTTAATAAAAGAAGATGAACAAGAAATTGCAGATATTTTAGATAGTCTTAAAATGGTGTCTCATTCCCCCATACATCAGAATATTCTTGCATCTACAAATATTGAAGAAACTCCTTTTGAAAGGAACTCTCCAATCATATTGGAGGAGACAAATCCAGAGGAAGAGCCACACACGGCCAAGGAATTAGGTATGGAAGAACAACCACCTATTCCAGTTGAAATTGCAAAGGATAAAGGCAAAACTATATGTACCAATGAGAAAGGCAAATCATCAAATCTAAATGATCCTATTATGCAGCTAACTTTTCAGCTTTCTCAAGCTCAAGCTCTTGAACAACAACAAACAACTAACATTGCAGACTTGATCAGTCAATTACAAGACAAGGACCATCTCAACTCATCTTTGGTGCAGAAATTGGATACAGTATCTGCTGATCATGCCACACAAATTCATAGGTTAGAGGAAATAATAAAAGAACATGAAGATGAACAGATTGATCTTTGGCTATATGTAGAAAGTCTGAAGAAGGAAAATAAGAGGTTGCAGAATTTCATGAATTCTTCTAAAGCACCTGCTATTAAACTTTCTACCCCCAAATTATTTGTTGACCATGGTTGTCAAATAAGTGATCCAAGTATTCCTCCCTTGCAAATACTACATCAAATTAAAGAAAAATATTATGTACTTAAACAGAAAAACAAAGATGTAAATTCTTCAAACAAACTCTTGGAAAATGAAAAGAAGGAATTAGAGGTTAAAGTCCAAGAGTTAGAAGAAAATTTGCAGGATGCATGCAAATTAGGAGAAAATCTTTTGGCATGTAGGAATCCTTCTCCTGCATAAAATTTATTTTTTATTTAAACAATTTTATAGATGGCAGCTTCTGCGGATCTCCTGTCATCTTCTTTATAAAATTTTGTAGCCAACAACATTTTTGGAAATTTTCTATAGTGTTGAACTTGATCAGCGGGATTTGCTTTGTGAATTCTCTTTGCATGACTTGATTCTAGGAGATCATAAGCACAATAAGTTTTTGATAAATCTTCATGTAGGAGAAGTTCAACTGAGAGCATTACATTCTACATTAAAAAATTAGATAGCATAAAAATGCAGATTTGAAGACTATACAAATCATGCTAAGACTACAAGATTATGTGTCAGACCAGCCTTTCCTATTCCCAGATTGATTAAACAGAATTCTCACTGTGATTTGTTAAATGATGAGGTTAAGACACATTATTTATAGGCTCTATATGATTGTACTATTTCTTTTGTTTTATTTTCAAGACAATTTTGATTCAGTAGTGACTGCAAGTGTAAACAGATGGGATGGACTTTCAGTGCCTCTTAAAAGGTGAGAAGTCATGTCCACAAATAATTTAAGATGGAGTATGAGGAGAGCATCCTCAATTCTATAAATTTTAATAGAGGTAATCAACTCTATGGGAGAACAAAAATGAATTGACATGAGACATAGACCTCCTTTGCTGATCATACATATTCCAAGATGGCAGAGTTGGGCTCCACAATCAGAAAAACAATTCAATATATGGAAATAGATGATTCAAACACATCAGGGATTTATCAACAATTTAGACAGACACATAACATATGAGTTTGATGAATATGATTTGAGTCAGAGTATAAAAAGCAAAAGTCAGAGCTATGAATGCTAATACATGTTTGCAATGGGACTTGCAAAAGGTAAAGCTTGGGGGAGATGATGAGCTCAAAATATGGCTCACCATTGACATGTTATTTCCTTCAAATCATCTCTCAAAGGATACTATCTTATACAAATCTTAGATTCTTAGATAGTTATTACATGGAAAATAGATATTTGTCTTGTTTATATTAAATCAAAGACTGAATCTTTACTTTGTCATTAATGTCTAATATATAACATGTTTTAGTGATCTTTTGTGTGCAGAATGCTCAGGAAGAAGACACAGGCGATGTACAGTGAACATTCCATTTTGATCTCCATCCAGTATAACTATGAACTCTGCAGGCTCATTTCTATGGACTCTGTAGGCTCGTTTCTACGGACTCAACAGGGTCGTTTCTACGGACTCTACAAGCTTGTTTCTACGGACTTCGCAGGCTTATTTCTACGGACTCTATAGGGTCATTTTTATGGACTCCATAGGGTCAATACTGAGAATTTTGTAAGGATAGTGGGATGCTGGAGACCAGATAGGATAAGAAAGAACCATTCCATCTGGAATCACATAAGGAGAATAACCACCTGCTGTTTTGAAGGACCTGCTTTTGATAGATTTTTATATAATCATATTTTAGGACTATTATAGGATAGGATATTTATTTCATCGAAATAATTGGATCTCTTAGAAATACAATCTCTAGATGAAGGGATTGACTAGGAGTCCTATTCTTTTGCATCCTATTTTGAGTTGATTGTATTAGTATAAAGTGTAAGACTTTTGACTATAAAAAGGGGAAGAAAAAAAGAGGAAAAATATAGAGATAGGAAATATAAAGGATCGAGAAGTAGATAAGCATACATGTTTCAATCAAATTGTAATTATTTCATTTCTATGAATTAATACTTCAAGTTTTTAGCACTGATTAAGCTTTGTTCCTGACTCCGAGAGGAGCAAGGGCCCACTCTCCTTGGAACCAAGAACTGTGTAGGGTATTTATGTTCTATTTTATTAGTTAGAATCTTGTTACTATTTTCATATATTTATAAAAATATCAAAACAAAATCATAGTTTAAAAAGAGCATTTTCTTATTTCATTTCTTTTCTATGCAAAGTATATTTTCTTTTACAGCAGAAGTGTGAAGCAGATTTCCTTTCGTAAGTAGGAGTGTGAATTTATTTTCTCTGCAAACATAAAATAGGAGTGTGATCTTTTACTTCTAGCAAAAGAGTGGATTGATTTGATTTCTTTCTTTTTCAGCAAAAGCGTGAATCAAGTAGTTTAGTCAAAGTTAGAATAGGATCAGCAAGCACCCCCATAAACAAGACTTCTAAATCTACAATCCCATACCTTACTGCAAATAACTTTGGACATCAGCTCTGGTTGATAAGCCACCAATTGAATATTGGTTAAATGAGGAGTTACATGACACTCATCACATGACCCCTCCTAGATAATAATGAGGGTGGTAACCCATACCTCCTTTCTCTACTGGGCAGGATGGTTGGATGTTCCACTTCCTCTTCTATGTCTAGATGCTTGGGGGGCACCACCTAGAGGTCGATCGAACGTGTTGGATAAGATCCCAAGGCTCTCTTTGGATATCTCTCCTACTCAGACACAAGAATATGATAAGAACACTACTCAGGCTTCTAGTTGGGGGCTAATTCTAGATGGAAATGACTTGCCAAGTTTAGGTTGGGGTCTTGATTATATGAACCCTTCACCTTCTAGCCTTATTATGACATCTTAATATTCTCTCTTATGATGTTTTAATGACTTGTTCCTAGGTGGGGCCTAGTGTTGTTTTTGCTTTTACTATTTCCTATTCCTAGGCTTGGCTTAGTCTGACATTGAGGTGTGCTTCCATAGCACCTATTATTTTGTGAATTATTTGCATATTATATATTAAATTAATATATAGATATATTTCATCAAAAAAAATTTATTTGTCTAAAAAATGCAAGTTACATCAAAAAGAATGTAATTTTTTGTTTTGGTAAAGCGAGGTTTTGTAAAGTGAAAGATTGTAAGTCAATAGTCATACCTCACTTAAAACAAATGAACACTATCCCTATTCACCTTATGTGCATGATGTGGTATGCAACAATAATCCAATATTTCTAGTGGAGGCGGTTCAACTTTAAATATCATGTCACATAAGTCAATGTAATTTATAACTTCTGTTGAACTATTTCAGTAACCCATACATGATTCAAACATGTGTAATCTAATATTTCTCATGCAAGTGAAGCTATAAAATGAGGTTTTTTCCTTCATATGACATAATAATTCATTGTGTGAGGAAGAAATGATCTATTTCATGGAAAGCTTGAGCAGTGGCAAAGTGGTGGGGAAGAACAAGGATATACAAAATATAAAAGCAAAAAAATAATTTTAAGTGAGTTATGTGGTAATGTTGAGGGGAAATGATAGGTTAGTTTATGGTATGGACTCAAAAAATTTAGGGTTGAGATGCATGCAAATTTTAATGGCATGTCACATCTGTTAATACAATCTATAACTTCCACTAAAGCACCAATTGTCAATTTAAATGAGATTAAAATTACATAATATAAGATACCCTATATTATATTATATTTAGTATAATACACTAAAGGGCCCATATGATTCACTAAATTTATATTCAGTGCAATTATTTGTATATACATTACACACACTCATAACAAAGGGGTTTAAAACTTGTAGGAAAATTCTTTTTCATATGAAATACACCTCTTATATAATCTAATTAACTGGGGTAGGATGTTATATTATAATATATATGGATACTACTATTTCCAAGATTTATCTATTCTCATTAAAATAGTGATTATTATTCTTTATTTTGTGAATGGAAGAAAGGTAAAAGTGCACCTAGGACCACAAGCGCTACCAATTTTTGGTAATTTTTGGAAGTGGGATTTTAATCTCCGCTAGTTCAAAATGATTTTTTTAAGTGTTATGGTAGTCTGATTGGAAGTCAAATAACACTCGAAACCCACAATTTTTGATCTCATCTAACATTTTGTTCACAAAGTGTTAAATAACAATAATATGATATTTTTATGGAGGGTGTAGTGTAAAATGATCTTGTGTGTTCCTTCATTGGTATGGCAATGCACTATACGAGGATGAGACATGATGGATCTAATGGTTAATTTAAAAATAAATAGACAAAAAATTTAAGGATGTTAAGTATATAAAATCTAATTAGATGATTTTAAAAATAATTATAAAAAAAAATCAATGGAAAATGCCTCTTATCATAAAACAAATAAGTTTTGTAACCAAAAGTTCTTCAAGAAATATTGAATCATAATTTGCCCTATTATTGGGTTGCCCCATTTCATAGATTAATTTTTGATTTAGTGACACATTCATTGGGCCTATTCTCTGTGTAGACACTTCACGTTTCATGAGATAGTTAAAAATAATAATAAATTGAGATGGGAACCCGTTCAAATAAAGACCAAGTTTTTTTTTTTAAAAAAATTTTATAAATTGTTAATAACATGTGTGGTTGATTTCCTTTAATCTTACCACCAATCATTACAATAAATATTTCCTTAATTTATTAGATGTAATAAAGATAATATTGTGATACATGGTGTGGGGAAGGGACTGCATAGTTATTTCATGATAAATGTTAGATTACTAGGACACTTGACTTTATTAAACCTAACTACCTATGAATAATTTAAACTTACTGTGAATGCATCCATTATATATCTCAGATTTTTGATTGCCACCCTTTTTCTTCTTCAAAATTTTAAGGAGAATGGGGTCATTGCATTAACATATTGTGATTATTGATGGTTACATACACACCCTCTACTTCCTTCCATTCCTAAAGCTTAAAACTCTACATCAAAATATCAGATAAACAAATAGAGGGATCCACATGTGGGTTTCCTTGGTGTACTTTTTGTGTGGGCCATCTCCACTCTATATTAAATTTGACTCTACTCTTAAGTAAAAAGAAAATCTAAGCTCCTTTGATGTGCTATAATTAAAATGAGTAGATTTTCAAACTTCCCACTTAAATTTATTGCTCAAATTCAATTAGAACTTGACCTCAAGAGAAATAAATTTATATATTTTTCTTATAAAATTAATCAACCTTGAGGACAATATCTATGACCATATTTGTTTCCTTACCTTCCATAGTTCTATCCTACACAAAAAATAACTTATATAACATATCAAAAATGAAACTTGATTATCAATTATTTTTTATTAGATGATATATGTTGTCCAAATGAAATCTTGAACAACATCAACAATTACTCTCTAATGTTCATACACAAATAAATTTTTCCATTGTTTTAAACCAACACATGTAGCATGTTCCAATAACCACTTTAGCATTAGGGGTATCTCCCAAGGTCTCATACGATGGTGAGTTAAACATGAATCTAATGGATCCTCCTTGAATTTTATAATAGTTACACATGTGTAATAATTATGGTACAATTTAAAAACATAAGTGCATAATAAAAATGGTCTCGTAAGTACATGAAAAAATTTACAACTAATGTCTAATATTCATACACGCAGGAATTTTACATTTGATTCAAACCAACATGTGTAGCATATTCCAATAGTCGCTCTATCATCAAGGGTATATTCTAAATTTTCATACCATGACAAGTTAAACACAAAACCAATAGATCCTCTTTGAATTTTTTGATAGTTACACACATGTAAGAATGAAGGTATAATTTTAAAAAATAAGTACATATTATAGAGGATAAAATTAAACCTGATATTGTTTCATGTACGTGTTCATTATGTCTACATAGGTGAGCAAAATGTGGTGTGCAACAAAATTTGGCTTAAATCAGGATTTTTTAGTGATGCATTTTCCATAAGGGAGAGAACACCTTGTAGGTGGAAAAAAATTGGGGGTGTAACCCATCAGATAAATTGTTCACATTATCTACAACCCAGATTCAAACCCACCTTCTTTATCCATGCATGTGGTTATTACATTCAAGAAATACTATGGTCCCCCATGGGATATTTGAAATCCAACACATCTTCTAATTCCTCTTATTATATGGGGTAAATGTTTCCAAATGCCTATCAAAATGACATGGGCTCTAACCATACATAGAGCACAAGGAATAACTCTAAATAAATCGACAATTGATATTGGCAACATTGATCATCAATGGTTGGCTTTCATTATCTTATCAAGAGTACACTCATTGTATCACATGTATATCAATCTTTCATCTACATTTGACACCTATTCAATAATGAAAGATAATCTATGTGTAAATATTAGAAGAGTATAGAAAATAAGAGTCACTTTAATATCTCTTCCACAATAATCCAACAAATTTATCTTTTCTCAATAAATGCCAAAAATTTCATTCATTAAATTTCTTTCCTTCATTATGACTCCTCACATGCTTCACATTCCTTCTAGTGTAACTTACACCTTCAGGGAAACTACTAGTATTATTACAATATATATTGGAGGTGCAAGGAAAATTTCAATGTTATAGGTTGTGATTAGCCACATGTCCATATTGCCACCTCATATTTTAATCAAATGGTGTATATGCCTTCTCTTTTATTCCTTTTTTAATTTTAAGTGCCTCTCACTAATTAATTTAATAAGAGTATTTTACCTTCATTAAATGACAAAGACATGGTGGAATTGATATTTAATCTATAGCACATGATCATGGTAGATTGATGATAAAGAAAACATCATGATGTTTTAAGACCTATTTTAGTCCTCAAGCTATGAGATTAGTTCATCTTTCCAGCCCAAATGCTTATCAATAGCATAGGGGTAACAAATTTGATTTGATCATCCTTTTCCATCAAGGTTTCATTAGCCACTATATTATTCTCTGTTTAAATTGATAACATGTGATCATGATAAACATTAATTTTATATTATAAGGCCTCAAACTTTACAAAATTAAGCATGCAATCTTTGATTAATTTACATAAGGCACTACTTGAAGATATTACAATAATAAATCTTGCTTTATTCAAGGGAGTGTCTTCAAACATTAAATGTTTCACAATTCATAGGGGATTCTTACTTGGAAGAATAAAAAAAATTGATAAGCCTATATCCATTGGGTATGGAGTAAAAGGAAAGGGGGGATCACAAAACAAAAAAAATGAAATTAAAATGGTAAAGAGAGGTAAAAAGTTTGAAAAAAATAAAAGGTTATACCATGACACTTCTAATCAACTAATGTTGTTTCTTCAAACCACTAGATGATTTATTTTAGAGTGTTTCTACTGTGAATGCTTGGTATGCTTGATATATCCTATAAATATTTGTGATCCTCTTTCTATAGTATCATATGGTAGATAGAACACACCCATGAAATTTATTTTACCATAGAGCTAGGCCATAAGTTGCCAAAACATTGTGTCTTATGTAAGATTGATCTAGGATCCATTTATATTATTGTTTCCCTAGATAATTTTAGCCCTTAAGCACAATAAAAAAACACATCATCGATCCTTCCTTTGTTTTACTATGGGACCAAAGGATTATAAATATTGCATTCTAAGAAAATATTCCCAAGTATAATATGGGTAAAATTATATGGTGTGTGGAGAGTTGATCAACAAAAAAAGCTCTTGGGTGATACTCAGAGTGGAAACATTCATTGATTATGTTTCCATTTATTATTACACCACCCCATTCCTTTAACAAATAATTGGGGATTTTAGTCTTCTCACTTAGCCAAGGAATAAGTTGGATACAATGTTTCATCTACTTTTTCATTATCTTTTTCATTTTGAGAGTTTTCATGTGATGAAATGGTTTGAAAACTTATCCTTAGGTGGTAAACTGAGATAACCCTTCCTCTCATTGAACCATGCTTGAGACTTGGATTAGTCTTGTTGAAATGAAAATATGAGATCCCCTTAGATTTTTGTTAAAAGAAGATCACAATTCTTAGCCATGCAAATGTGGTCCTACTATTCTTTTTACAAGCTTTGACATTTGTTTATCTTGACCAACAATATAATTTAGGTGCATATAACTATACATGTTTGCTTTAGTATTTTATTGAATGAACTCATTCATTAGGGGTGAAAAATATTTTTTTTTCCTGAAAATGAGGCTCTAGAACACTAATTTTCATGCATGGATGGTTTGTTGATCACAAATCAATGGAGGCGTATGGGGGATTCTTCTCAATTTTCCTTCATATGTTCAATTTCATAGGGATTATGACTTCCCCATATAAAGTATTTATCATTATATGAGTGTCAATATAATATAGGCAAGCAACACTTAGGTGATTTAAATAGTAACCTCTAGGCATTTTCATGTCCTAACATCAATGGAAATGGGATCTATTTAGAATACATATGGGTCTTTGAGATCATCATAATTTGTTTTAGGTAACACACCTCTCTATATTGATGATATTTATTGACAATGTAATATCCATATGGAGGTATTCCTCAATGCATGAGGATATGCTAATAATAAATGATTAAGTGTGGTCATGTGTAGGTAAGAGCACATAATCACTCTTAAGGTTAAGGAGTGCACTAAATGGTATCAAGTTGGGACACCCTTATGCATAGAACTCCATTGAATAAAAATTGCAAAGAATAGCAAATTGCATAGGATGAACTACTGCATGGAGTGAATAATCAATGATTTATCTGATAAAAAATAACATGGAGATGAATCCAAGGAATATTTTATAAGGATGTATAAGGACATGTGGATCTTTTATCATTCAGGAGTGTACCCTTATGAGATTGTGTGTTTTTTCTCTCTCCTGTTGACACAATGGAAACTCTCCAAGATGTGGGTGACCTTATATTGGAGAGAATATCAATATGAAGTGTTGGTTCACTTGGTACAGTCACATACTTCACTCTAAACTCTCTAATTTAATGATTTTTTAACTAGGAAAAGAGTAAAGGGAGTAATACTCAATTTGAAATTGAACATGAAAATTAAAAATTAAGGATGATGCACCAATGTTATAGTCAATTATGCCTATAATTGACACACTTGTGATGTTAAATAACTTGCACACATTCAATTAATATTCAGGTAATGACTCTCACATCAATATTTCATACAAAGGTCTTTATAAATACTCACACTAGTGTGGAAGGAATGAACACCATTTGAATTCTCTTTTAAAATAGGTAGAAATCAGACTTAGACACTTGATATGACCTGCAAGAATTATTTTATGATCATAAAGGTGAAAAATCTAGACATAAACATAAGAAAATTAATTATTCACTAAGTTACATCAATGAACATGGGGCACACACTTCATGAACAACCTTAAAATGGAAGAAAAATCAGCTTCTTATTGCTTCAGAGGTGATGTAGTAAAAAATTTTGACAGATTTTTTCCATATCCAAAAGCATAATCCGTATCTTAATTTAAAAAAAATGAATATACATATAGAAAAGGAAGTTGTGAGAGAGGAGACAAATGAACCGAAAACTAGGAATGAGTCATCATGCCTAGTCATCATTCTCTTTTTCTTTCTCAAGTACTAAACTCCTATGTAGTACATGCTATATTTTTACTTCCTTATCTTGTAAAATGGTGTAGGACAGAGAGGCAGGATTGTTTGAATGCATTGAATAAGTCTTAGGTCCTCATTCATGACCTATCTTGAATGGAATTGGTCTCCTTGCATGCCTTGATGGTCTTTAATTCTTGAAGAGGTATTGATCATATTCATTTACTCCTTTTGAATAGCACATTCAACTTCCTTGAGACTCTCCATATTTGTAGTGAGTAGCTTTAATTGTCATATTTATCTCTTGGAGTTTGACCCACCTATGCATCTATATTCTTTCTTGCATGTTTCTCTCTCTCGACTTCCTCAAATAATTCCAAGGTGGCATAGAAGGGAGATGTTTTCATGTTTTAATTGATGAATAATTATCCTCCATGAGTATAGGGCTTCAAGGCTTGGTCAAGTCTTCAACGAAACCCTCCATTCTTGCATGATGTCTCTCCACCTTGATAGGGTTGTTTGAAGGCTTCCTTATGTTGATTTGACTTTTTCCTCAAATAGATCTATGGTGACATAGAACAGAGATAAAAGGTCCTCTTGAGGTTGTTAAAGACTCCTTCCACCCTTGAATCTTTTTTAAAAAAAAATCTTGACCTCTTTCTGATCTTGAAATGGCAAATAACACAAGTGATTGACTTGGAAAGGTTTGTTGAATATCTTTATGCATTGATGGAGCTTGTTCTTAAATGGTAGGAATACTCTTCATCCAAATTGGCATAGGAGTGAGAGGATGCATGTATTATTTTTTGAGGTCCTCATGAAATATCATTGATGAGAGTGCATTTGATGATGAACAATCACAACTTTCTCTACTGATCTTTCCTAGATATGTCCATCTTTTCCATCTTGATAAGCTTGTAAAATGCACAATGAGAACTTTTAACTTGATAAAATTTCATTATTTAAATATATTAAGGGTATAAATATGATTTTAACATCATCACCATGGTTTCATATACCTTTAAACATAGTTTTAGCTCCAAACTCCGCATACAACTTCCAAAAATGTTCTTTTGTGCTTTCTAAGCCTCAAAAAACCTTGATTTGGAGTTAGGGATCTAAAATGAGTTATAGGTATCACTAGACACTCCCATTAGAATAATTGGATATGTATCAATGGGTCAGACCTCAATAATTTTAAAAATATCAAAAATATTTCACAAAACTCTCAAACAAAAATTCTCAAAAAAAGTGTTTGTTTGCTACCCACAAGGTTGCCTGAAGATGTTTTTCAGTGATCTGAGCCTATTTTTTATTATTTTTCATTTTATAAACATGTGTTCAGACATAAAAAATTAATTATAAACCCTATAATATCATTCTATGGCCTTAAAAATGTATGAAACACTCCTTTCACACTCCATCCATGAGCAAATTAGTCAAGAACCCTTATTTCCTTCATGAAACAACCCTGTGTTTTGTAATTTTATATCCCATCACGGGGTTTAAAGATATAAAACCAAATAAAAACATTCAATGTAATCAAAACATACCTCCATGTCAATTTTTATGAGTTTTTGTTTAGTAAAACTCAGAATATGCAAGTTTTGTGCTTTCTAGCTTGCATTTTCTCATTTCTACATGACTATAGGTCTGAGTTTTGAAAATTTATTGAGTTTTATGAGGCCTAAATACCTAATTTATTTTTAATTATAACATTAATAATTCCATGTAAGTATTACAACCATTATATACCTTCAACCAATCACTTAAACTTAATAAAAACTATTTTTTCTGATTGTTTCCTTTGCATTCTTGAAACCCTACAACCTGTACCTACACCTTTAGCCATTATTTTCATTGAGAATTTGATTGGAGAATATGTAATAAGGTTATTTATTCACCATAAGATATCACACAAATTTATATTTGAAATAAATATATCCAAAATGCAATCATATTGCCTGAAACCACACTATTGGGGTTTTAGAGCACTTTTTCCTTCTTAGCGATGGTTCATAAAATTAATCCACTATAAACTAAAAATAATGAATGAAATATTGAGGGAATAGGGGAACCTATATTCATCTAAGATAATTTAATCCAACTCTTTTTCTCCTTCATGAACCAAACATTTGAAAATTATCCTTACTAGATTTTAAAGAGCTCCATGGAGAAATGGAGGAAACTTTTTGCCATTTTTGGACCTATGAGCTGTTATTGAGAATTATTTTGTATTGATTAAGGATTTAGTATATTTTTTAGATATTATTTAATGCTCACTCAATGAATGGAGTCTTCAAAAAGACCTGCACATAAGCAACTAAACGTGTCAAGATGCCTTTTTTTGCACTTTGAACTTCATTTGCACTTGTTCCTTCTTTGAAGACATTTGAGAGAAATAAAAAACATGGGAATATTAAAATGAACTTAAATTTACTGATGAGAACCTGTAATTGATCCCCTATCATGTTAAATAACTTAAAATTACCTTTAAGACAATGAACTTGACTCACTTGACAAGACATTTCCAAAAGTTTTGATAGACTTTGGAAGAAACAAGTTAGACTCACTTTACCTTAAATTTTATAAAGTTACCTTGATTTATCCAAAACATGTTATAAACAAGTAACCAAAACTAAATGACCTCAAATTTATTTTGCACATCTCTTGACCAATGGAGGTAAAAATTTTCAACATTCTTGGTGACCTCTTAGGGATGTTTTCCTGCTAAACACTCAAGACTAGTAGCCTTGGTAGTCCATTAGGCCATGGAGTCATGAAAATCATCACCAAATCTAATCTAAACATGATAAACCCTATAATACTTTTTCACGTAAATTTAAAATTGAAAATGCCTTCTCCAAATAGCAATAACACTTGTGTAGAATCACTTAGGGAATTGGAAACATATACAACTACAAATTGAAAATATGTAAGATAACACTTGGAGTAAAGTGAAAATATAAAAATACCATGTACAAGGAAGAACCTATCTTCAATAACAATGCTTAAGATGAATTCTATTGACTGAGATTCGGAGCACTTCCTCATCCATCTTGGCAAGTTGAAAGACATTATGAGGCTTACAACTGGAAATCATGTAAGTACCACTCTAAGTGAATCAAAATTTATGTGTCTTCTTGGTTTGACCCTATCCTCATCCCATTTGAGAACCAAATAAACTTCCTTAAATATCCTTGAAGATTATCTTCTATTAAATGTTTTATTCACTTGTACTTGATGCATCTCCATAGCTAACATGTATTGATTTCTGATTTCTTCTAACTCCATAATTTCAACATATCTCACCTCCATAGACTCACTCTCCAATAATTATAGCTGATGTATTAGCTCCAAAATAGGTAACTCAAGTGAGATTGGTAATCTAGATTCTCTCCCATACACTAGTTTGTAGGGTGAATTGGCAATGGACCTCTTGAAGGTGATCCTATCAACCCATAAATTTGATTTTAACTTCAAATACCAAGTTTTTTTTATTGTATTCAATGGTTCTCATAATGATCTTCAACAAATTTATGTTGGTAGACTCAGCAAGTCCAATACTTCATAGATAATCATTGGAAGAAGTGCTGAAATACACACCATTTTGAACAACCCATTGACTTATTTTAGCCCCTAAAAATGCCGTAGAATTATCTTAAATTATAGTGGAAGGAATACCAAAACTTTTGAGAAAACCTTCATATAAGTCCAAGACACTAGATTCATTTACTTCCTTCACATCCATTGTTTCTATCCACCTAGTAAAGTAAACTGTGGCTATGAGAGTCCATTTGTGGCCCAATCTAGAAGATGGATTAATGAGACCAATGAAGTCCAAACCCCATTGGACAAAAGACTGATCTACTGAAATAGGTTGAAGAGGTAAGGTAGCTAGCTTTTCCTTTCTTGTAAACAATGCACACTCCTTTCACTTCCTTACCCAAGCATGACTATATCTGAAAATGATTGGCCAATAATATACACCCCTCATGATTTTTAAGGTTGTTGTCCTTGATAAAAAGTGGCCTCCACCTTATACATCATGAAATTCTTCAAGTAATATTTCAACATGACTTGGCTATATGCATCTCAACAATATGCCATTAACATCCTTTTCTAATAACACACCATCAATCAATATAAAAAGAATAGATTATAACCAAAAATAATTTTTTTTTGAACCACTTAATTTTGGAGGATACATATGCATTTAAAGGTATCTTATCATATCTTGAAACTAGCTTGTTGAAGGTATATGATTAGCTGCAATAGCTCCATCATTCAAGACCAAAATTGCCTCTTTACTTTCCTTCAAGTCTTTAGCCAGATTCTCACAAAACCCTTTACCTCCAATAATCTTGGCTAAATTTATTTTCATTCATATTCCATGATCCTTGTTATCCACCCTACTCTCTTTTCATTTATGTCCTTGTTAAATAAGAACTCTTTGATGATAGGATAGGTAACCATCATGTGGATCTTGTTGTGAAATAGTAGGTGCCTAAACTTTTTGAGATATTTGATTATGGAAAGCACTTGTTTATCTATAAATATGTACCTTGTTTCATACTCTTCCAAGCCTTGACAAAAAAATGTTATGGATTACTCCAAACCTTGTTGATTTTGTTGTGTCAATTTTACTGAAATTGTATCAACATTAGCATATGTATACAACACAAAACCCTTTGAAAATCAAGATTGATAAGAGTGGGATCACTAACTATGGCTTGCTTGATTTCTTCAAAAAAATTAATGCCTTCCTTGGTCTAAGAAAAATTCTGATTTTTTTTTAGCATGGCTATAAGAGGCCTTGACAAAATTCTAAAATCAGATGTATACCTTCTTATAAAGTTAATATTGCCAAGGAAACTTTGTAATTTTTTCTTATGTTTAGGCAAGGACAATGCAAGAATAAAGTCTATTCTTTTTGGGCCAATACTCAAACCATGCTTAGAAACAACATGACCAAGGAGTTTACCTCCATGCACCAAAAATACACACTTCTTGGGGTTAGGTGACACCACATATTGCATACATATCTTAAATACCTCTCTAAGATGAAGCATGTGCCATAACATCATCCAAATATAAAAGAACAAACCTATTGATCAAACCTTGAAAAGCCATATCCATGGCTCTTTAGAATGTTGATCATGCATTGGACAATTAAAATGGCATTTTTTAGTATGCAAAAGTGCCTCACTTGGTGGTGAATGTTATTTTTAACTAATCCTACTCCTTCACAAATATTTAGTTATACCCACTATAACCATCTAGTATTAAAAACATTTCTGAACCAGCCACTAACTATAGTATTTGTTCCATTAATGGAAAGGGATAATGGTCCTATAATGAGGCCTTGTTTAAGTCATGGAAATCCACACACAATCTAATTTCTCCATTCTTCTTCCTCATGGGAACAAGATTATCCACCCAAGTGTAATGCTGTATGGGGAAAATGATAGTTGATTCAATCAGTTTGTAAATCTTTGTTCTCATCAAAGGTTCCAGCTTTGGGTGGATTGGTCTTTGTCATTGCCTCACCACTTTTGTATTTACTTCTATTTCAATGGTGTGATAAGACAATCTAGGATCAAATCCTTTTAAATCATTTTAATCCCATGCAAACACATCAACAAACTCTTTACATAATTAAACAAATGATTCTTTTTGAGATTGAGAGCATACTTTACCAAGCTTGAGAGCTTTCCCACTAACTATGTCAATGCTTGCATAACGTTCTTATTTAGAAGACAAATAAGCTTTCTTCCTTATTACCTCATCTTCCCTACTAAAAATATTCTCAAGTGTGAAAAGACCCTCGGATAACTTGTTAGACTTGAGATGAACTATTTGATCACTATATTGCTCTAAAAGTTTTGGCTAATTTCTAGAAGATAATTTAGGCTCTTCTTATAAGAAACAAATAATTTGATCATCATCCTCAAAGACTTTCTGTGATGCTAGGAATTTGACAATAGAGGGGAGGTTAGATCAAGTGTTAGTTTTTATATAAAACAAATGAAACGAAAAACACACTAACAAGCTTAACACCTCCATGCCTAGATCAAAGGGGGAGCTTAGTGAACAAACAACAAATGATAAAGCTTAACTAAACATGGAAATAATTTACAAAATTTCTTACCATTTCCTTGAATGATCCAAATGATGTGTTCATTTGGTTTACTTGGCTTGTGCTCAAGAAGTTTGTGGCAATGGATCTTGGCTATCTCCTTCTCTCCTTGGCACCATGGTTGGTTTGGCGTTGGCTTGACATTGCTCTAAGTGGCTTGGCTTGTGATTTTGGCATTATAACTCTATAGATTTCAATCTTGTCATAAAACTAGCATTATAACATTACTATGTTCAATCTCTCATAAACGAGAGACAAATGCTTGTATTTATAGGTTTAGAAACTAACCCCAATCCAAGGTGAGTTAGAGTGTAGTTAGAAATTGGAATGGGTTCAAATCCAACTTTAGTGAATTAATTAACCCCAATAGAGTTAAAAGGTGTCAAATGATCATGATTAACAATGAATAGACATTTTGAGATATTTTAGGATATTTCATAACTCACAAAAGGCTAATTATGAATTCCTAAGATATTCTTTTATTTTTGAATTTCCTTTTCGATAATTCATTTATTTCTCATGGTTAATTCAATTAGGCATTTGATTAGGTTTTGCATGTTAATTAATTCTATTTAGGGATTTTAGCATTTTACAAGATTAAAATTAATTGTATATGTGCATTTTCCCCATTTACCCAAAGTACATATTATGAAGCTAAATTTGAGACATTTGGTGATTCTTAAGTTTAATTTACAAAGGTTGGTAAGAATCAGTCTGAAGTTTAGTATGAAGCCTTTGGTGGCCAATTTTAGGTTTCTACATTTTACCACTATTTGGGAAGATGTTACAAGTTGTAAGAATAATAAAGTTTTCTCAAATATTGAAAAGGTCTTATATGCTTATGAATTCAATGGTAATGGATTAATTGTAGTTACCCCCTCAAGGGAATGGTTGGCAAAGGGGTTGATAAATGGTCACTTGAAAGAAGGAAACAAGTGGACCAAATGGATGAAATTGATGGGGTGAAAGGAATTGATTTACCCATAGGAGGTTATAATCAGTGGAATATAGAGCCACCCCAATTAGGGCAGACAAACTGGATGATTTGTCGTATAGGTGGTTATAATCATCAGCACAAGTAAGATAAAAATGCGATGATTTGCCCAAAGGCGGTTATAATTAGTTAAATGAAAAATAATGATTTTCTCAAAGGTGGTTATAATCATTGGCTAGATAAAAACATGCTCTAGGTGGATAGAATAAAGTGAATTATTTACCTAAAGGCAGTTATAATCATCAACCCTCAAATTGGTGGAAAAAAAATGAATTGCCCAAAGGTGATTATAATCATTAGAAATACAAGTGGGATGGTGTACAACAATTTGCCCAAGGACGGTTATAATCATTATACCTTGATTATGACAAACAAGTGGGATGGTATATAATGATTTTCCCAAAGGTGGTTATAATCATTGTATTCCAATAGTCAAAAATATGATGATGGTAACTATGATAGCAAATTGGAATAAATGATAATGATAAATTAGACAACCTGCTAGTAAAGAGATGCTCATCTAAACTAACAATGAAGAAAATTCTTTAGTTGTTTAATTACTTTGTTTAGGATATGATTTGGATTAGATTGAGAATGTTGTTGATGTTCTTGTTAATGTGGAGATGCATGTTCTGATTAGAAAATGATACAACCAGAATAGTCAATCATGTAAATTGCTAGCCCACACCTTATCTGAATAGCTGCTCTATCAAGAATGGGCTGTAGATTTGGATGCCAAGAATGTTGTTGTGGTATTCATTAGTTTTTGTTTTTATTTCCTTCAAACTTTGAGATAAAGTATCTTTGTAACCTCTACAAAGAAAAGTGCAGCCAAGGATGGTAAGTAGGTATAAATGTTGGATGATAGGTTTGATTGGGAAATAGAATGGTTAATGATAATGGAATGTATAATGGGTGGGAAATAAATGAAGATCAATGTTTTTAGGCATACACAATGTTGTTGATTTTAGATTCAACATAACTTTGGATGTGATGAGGCCAAAGACTTCTGAATATGCTCTTGACAGGACTACCAAATTTTTTTGTTATTTGGGCTTGAGAGTAGCTACCATCTGATTAGGCTATAGAGTGGAAGCTATTTTGATTTCATCTTTGATGATCAAGTAATGAAGAAATTTTGTGCTTAGCTATTGGTGCCTTGATGAGGTTTTCACCAATAAAGTTGTCTTGATTGTCCCATAGTGCCTCTAAGAAGGTTTCACTATAGAATTTTGACTTTTTATTTTGATTGTCTTCTAGCGCTTTCAAAAAAGTTTCACTTGAAGATGTTGAGTTTGAACTTTGATTTTCCCCTAGAAACTCCAAAAAGGTTTCACTAATAGATTGTTCTTTTTCTACATGAATGTAGTCTTGGTCCCACTGATATTCTTCAACTAATTTATCACCATGGATGCAGTTCAACAATGTGTGATTCTATCAATTACAATCGACACTTGTAGGAGATGGAAGGTCAATAAAATGGCTTAGTTGGTTGGTGTTGATGGCATGTGGAATGGTAATGGATTAGGGGGAGGATGCACAATCCTCATAGAAGATACTAGGAAAACTTGTGTTGATACTAAAGTAATCATCCTGAAAAACCACAAAAGGATCACAAATGTATTCAATTTGATCTATGAGGCACATGTAGACAATGATGTAATAGCCATGAACATATTTTGAATTAGAATCTAATTTTGACTCAATGGACTCTGAATATAATGTTGAGACTAATGTCGATTCTACTTCTGATGCTAAATCTGATATCAGTTCAAGAATAAAACCTAACTCTAATTCTAATTCTTCATTGGATGTGGATGCTATTACAATGATGTCTTGTTGAATGTTTGGTATGGGATAAGTAATGGCATGTGATGCATGATGGGCTCCATAAAGACTAGTTTGTCAAAGTGAGATTCCTCAATGATGGGAAAAGGGTCAAGAGACAACTCTTTAGAGACTAGCTTGTCAAAGGGAGGCTCTTGAAAAATAGGCATATGGTCAAGGTAATGATTTGCCCAAAGGTGGTTATAATCATTAAGAAGTGACTCAATAAAGATTGGCTTGTTAGAGTGAGACTTCTCGACAATAGATATAAGATTGAAAGGTGATTCATCATAGGTTGACTCATCATAAATGGTTGGTTCAACAAAAAAATCTTAGATTGGTTCATTTTATTGTCTTTGGCTTACGATTGGTTGTAAAATACTAGTTTTGAATACAACTTGGTCTTTGAATGATTGGCTTGGTTGAATAGGTACTAATTGGTTTGGTTGGGGTTGGACAATTGATATGGGTTTTCTAAAGTGGGGAATGGTTGGTAATGGAAGAAGAATGGCTGGTGGTTGGATAATGAAAGGGCATTTTGGAGCTTGGTGGCTCACACAATCCAAAAGATGAGGTCTTGAAAGGGTAATGGTAGGGCATCATGGATCTTGGTTGCTTGCACAAGCCAAAGGATGGGGTCTTGGTAAAATGAAAGGGAATTATGGAGCTTGGTTACTTACACAAGCTAATGTATGAGGTCTTGGAATGGTAAGGGTAACCCTTGGACATTGAGGAGCTTGGTGGCTCATGTAGTCCAAAGGAGAATTAACGGTATAGGTGGGGGAATGGTTGGTCACATAAGGGCAAGTATAATATGTTGACTAGAGGAAAAAAGGTATCACCAAACACTGCACTTGAGGATCTTGGCTTTGTTATCTATATTGATTATTTCAAGGAAGGTATAGATCCTCTTCCCAAATAACATTATCCATGTCCTAATAGGGGTATTGGCTTGGATCATAAGCATCTTCTTGACTTTGTTCCCTAGATTGATTATTGTAAGATAGATAAGAATCTGTCTCTTAAACAAACAACATCATCTTCATAAGGGTCTTCAACAAAGTCATTTTTTGGGGCTTGACTGTGTTCCCCATATTAAGCATTATAGGGAGGATAAGAATCCTCCTCACAAATGATATTATTTCAGTAGCGGTCTCCAGATCAATTTTGTGCAGTCATTCCATCATAACTTAGATTGTATGTGACTCCACTATAAGTGTAGCTAGACATATCCATGTCAATGATAACACTCTGCAACAAAAAGGGCTTAGAGTTCTAAAAAATCTGAAAAAACAATGTCCTAAATGGTTCAAACTTGGTCCAACTTAGTCTAAGGGAGTTGTATCTCCAAAATGGTCTGCACTAAAACTTGGTAGAAAACAATCTAACATCAAATATCTCACACACAAAAGGTCAAGTAAATGAACTAAAAACAAGATGCCAAACTCTAGGTCCAAAAATGTTCCAAATAGGTCTAAACTAGGAAAGGGAAAAGTTGCTAAGTCTTTTGGCCAAATGTGGCATCAAAAGCTAAGCTCAAACAAGGCATGTGCTATGAAGTTTGGCCAAACATGGCGTCAAAATCTAGACTTGAAACAAAGGAGTAATTTTAATCTAACAAATTTGGAACACTTTGGCATAAACTAGGCACTTGATTCTAGACATAAACTTGATCAAATTGGTATAAGGGACTAAACAAAAGGTATTTGAAGATAGACTGATTCTCTCAAATAAAAGCACAAACAATGTAGTTTTTGAACTTGGGTAATGAATTAACCTAAGTTACGTAATCCAAAAGAGAAAGATATATGTATCAACCCTTGTGAGTCAAGGCCTAAACAGAAATCAACCAATGTTTGGATCCAAACTTGAAAAAAATAATTGAAGACTCAACTTAGAAAAACTTAATATTTTATTGACACACAAGCTAGGCAAATTTGAACAGCATGACTGCACTAAAACAAATATCTCACAAGACACATGGTTTGGTTTCAAATGTGAAACTTGGATACAAGACAAGACAAGTCTATGAAATAATTTGGGCATCGTAACAACATTATCGCTCCCAAAAGGTATAAATAATGTTTTTTTCAAAGACTTTTAAGGCTTAAATTGCAGCATAATGTTACCCATTTCAATCATGTGACACACACAATGTTTTTGACACAATTTTTTTCTAAGTTAAAGGAAGGTGTCAAATAGATGGCATAACACCTCCTCAAACAATAAATTAGTGTGGACAAATAAACTTGTTTATGACATGGTATAACAAACAAATTTTTAGACACAAAACACCAAGCAATAATGTAATAAATGACAAAAATATAACTAATTATATCATCCTAGATCCTATCAAGGTGTGGCAAGTGGGATTGACTAAAACTTACAATTTATGACCGTCTAGATTAATCCCAAGTGTGGCTAACATAATAGAAGCATCATGTCAATTGAGTTCATAATGATCAACTTATCCTGCAAGGGTTTATTCCTTTGCATGGTGATTCCATCAATGGATTGCTTAGTGGAATACCCTAGTTGACTAAACCTGATTCAAACCTTCGTTATGAAGGGAGAGGTTAGCCACTCAAACCTCTGGCTCTCACAGTATGCACACCCTAATTTGTATACCCCACTATGTAGTAGGGTTGAAACATTGTCGGGAGATGAAGTCCTGGGTTAATGCTTCCCTAGAGAACTCGTAAGGGGTAATGACACCCCCTTCACAAGCCAAATTACATGAAAAGAAAAGATAAGTTGAAAGACTTTAGGGTTGTTTTTAGATCACCCAAACCATACGGGTTTTGGGGAGAGCCTAGAAAAATTTCTATACATGCCTTGGACTAATGCACAAATGTAATGAAAAGGCACTTTTGGTCACCCAAGTTCCCTATAGGGGATGGTGGGAGAGCATACATGCACTATTCTTTTTGTGAAAACAAACAAACAAGTCCAAACAAAACATGGCATAAAATGATCATTTTCCAAAGCACAAACTAGGTGATTTAATGTTCATTTTAAAACATCAAAAAAGAATGTGTTGTGAAGTTTTATGGCCCCTTTGGCATTGGTTGAATCTTGCAAAATTTTTGAAAATCATTTAAGGCATAAAAAAATGAACTATGTTCTTTTTAAACACCAAAAAACAATATGAGCAAGATTTAAAACATTTTTGAATGACGTTACTTGGCCCCATCTTTATAAGAATCTTTTTTATCATTGCCCTACATGGTTTTGGTTGACCAATCATGATCCCTAAGCCCTGTGATTGTGTTATGCATTAGGAACTTCTACACGATTAGATTATTCCATTGCCATGATTAATAGTGAAGAGACCTCGAAAACATGATAATCCTTTGTCCATGGGAATTTGGAATCCATTAGATTATTCTCCATTTAAATTGATGCTAGGTGATTGTTGAAAACATTACTTTGATATTATAAGTCCCCAACCTTCACAAAATTAAGCACATGGGTTTTGATTACTTACATAGGATATTATAATAATAAAGCTTGCTTTATTAAAGGGGATTCTTTCTTAGAAAATATAGAATCGATAATCCTTTATCCAATGGGCATGGGCTCAAAAGGAAAAGGAAAATCATAAAACAAATAGATGAAAATAATATGATAGAGAGAGACGAAGAGTTCATAATAAATAGAAGGTCATACCATAACATTTCTTATTAGTGGATGTTGTTTCCTTGGGTCATAGGTGATTGCCTTTAGAGGGTTTTGTGTGTTTATGTTTGGTATGCTTGATAGATCCTATCAAGCATTGAATGACTCTTTCTATAGGCTCATGTAATAGATTAGGCATAATTTTAAAATTGATTTCCTTATACAGCTAGGTGGGAATCCACCCTAACGTGCAATGTCTTATGAAAGGTTGATGTAGGAACCATTTACACATATATATTCTCAGAGAATTTTTGCCTTGAAGCACATGACATGACCTGCCCCTTTCCTTCCTTTGTTGTGATATGGAGCCAAAGGAGCATGAAAAACTACACTCTAGGCCAACATTCACTAGAACATTATGGGTAAAAGAAGATGGTGTGTGAAGAGTTGATCAACCAAAAACTCACTTGGTCAAGACTCAAGGTGGAAACATTCATTGAGTATGTAGTTGTTTCTTCACAAACCACTGCATTCCTTTTACATAGTATCATGGGTCATAGTCCTCTCAATTGGCCAAGGAATAAGGTGGATATAGGGCTTCCTCTACATTCTCATTCATCTTTCCATTTTGGGAGTTTTATTGTGATGAAATGGTTCAATGAGGCGTCCTTAAACATGAAATTGAGATCAACCTTTCCCTTATTATACTAGTAGCTTGAGGAGTGTGATATATTGGAATACCCTATTAAACTAGAGGGGTTGGCAATGGTTCTGATGTGGTGGCTAGGTAGGCAACATTATGTAACCAGGGAACTAAGGTTTTCATAACCCTTTATGGGATATTTTTAGCAAAGTTGTTCTTTTTATTAACAATGATGGTCCATCCCTAATCTTTCCTAGCCATCGTTAAAATCTTTGGCCACTAGTTTAAGTTTAGTATGGGCCATCAATGGGAAACCTTTGATCTTATGTTCTTGGGATTGAAAATGAAAAAAACTATTGAGAAGATTAATAAATAGATGCCTTAGGAAAAAGATTTGTCCTCGACTTTATATCAAGGATTCTTTTTACGTCTTTGGAAATATCCACCTTGACACAAACCTTTATTGGGGATCTTTTAAAATAAAACTTATCTTGTTTAAAGCAAATAAATATGTGAGTGGATTTCACTTATTGTTGAAGAAAAACATAGAGGCAAGGGTAGAATGGGGAATTTGACTCAAACAGAGACCTTAGATGTTGAGGTTCATAAATAACAAAGCCCTTGGTCCAAAAGAAGAAAAAAAGCAAGGACCTAAGAAACGAATGCCCACGACTTATTATACTATGGGTCATGTCATGGAATCTAAATTAATAAAACCCTTGGTAAGATTTTACACACTAGAAACTTTAATATCGTGTGGCTCCCAACTATGTTACAAGTATGCTTTTTAATTGGATTTAGAGAGAATTTCACTAATAATATACCTAACAAGAGTATGAAGCTCAAGCTAAGCAAAAGCTCAATCACACCTTAATAATTGTAATTAAAAATTAGAGTTATTATTAAATATTTGAAAGATACCTTGTGAAACATTTTGAAGACAAAATCCTCACTCGCTTGAGTGTTGTGGTCATTTGAACAAAGATTCGACTACATCAACAAACACAGTTGAAGAATTTTTGACAATTTTAAAAGACCAAGTGCCCCAAAAAGGGTAATGCCTACTAAAAAGGACAATAAATACAAATCTAGGCATACTACACAAAAATGATTGCAAGACTTAAGAGTTTGGAGACTATCATTACCATTCTTTCTAGGGTTTTCCATAATGTAAGGGCAATTATTAATTTTGAGCTTGCACAATTTGACATTAATATAAGTTATCTATTTTTGTAATAAGAGTTAAAATGTCTCACTTAATAACAACGCATATTTTCAATAAAAAAAAAATAACAACATATATGTGAAATGTTTTTTTGAAAACCATTTTCTATTAACAATATAAGTATACATTCCCTACTCTTAAAAAAATGAGTGGAAAGGTATCACATTCCAAAATATCAGATCAATCACATTTAACTTAAAATAAAGTTAAAAAGAGTTAATTAAACAATAACGTAGAGTTTTTGGAATTGTATTAATGTAATCCAAAATATCAATAATTTTTTTTGCTAGACACAAAAACACTAAATCGTATGACCAATCAACACAATTGGCAGAAGCGATAGTGAAAGATCTCCAATGTGTCACCTAACCCCAATTTATCTTTATTTATACATTCATAAATTTAAATATTAGAAATTTACCTTACATTAAAATTAACTTTCCATTTAATCACTAGATAATTTAATAAATCATATATAAAAAATACAGAATAAATTTAGCAGAGCGAATACCCCCTACACTTTGATCCGAAACTATAGGAATAGGGCAAAATAGATATCTCTTAAACTTTAAGATTAAGCCGAAGGAATTTAAGAAATTGGATACGCTGAAATGGTATTTAGACTTCCATATAATTAGTGAAGTTCTGTATAGAAAATGGTCCTTAATATTTAATCACCGATTGAGAGTAATGTGGGAAATTGTGGATAGTGGTGTTGCTGATATAGCGCTATAGATATCAGCAGAGAAGTTGGGAAACCTGTCAATGGATTTTAAAGGATTTATCCCCAACGAAGTGGTTGTTGTGAAGGTGCAGATTCTGAACATAAGCTAGAAAAGGGGATATAGGACCTGATAAAAAAATTATATCTGAGGTCCACTTTTGGGATTGTGACCTGCCCCTGGGGATCAATAGAACCAGAGAAGTAGTTCCTCTGCAAGAACAAAGAGATCAATGGGAAACTGAACAACGTGCCTGGAATACTCCCACTGAACTGATTGTAGCTAAGGTCAAGGTAACTAAGTTGTTGTAGCCCTGAGACTTCATCAATCTTCCCAGTGAGTAGATTCTTGGCAAGTAAAACATACTGAATAGAATTTGGCAGAGAAGGCAGTGTTCCTGTCAGCCCATTGTGCTTAAGATCCAGCCTTCTCAAGCTAGATATGAAGGTGGATATAGGTCCTGTGAGCTTATTGTGGCAAAGAACGAGATTTGACAAACTTGGTATCTGTCCAATCACCTGCGGGATAGTACCCACAAGCTGATTGAAGCTTAAATCCAGTGTTTGCAACTTTGTCAATGAGCCCAAACATGGAGGAATCCTGCCAGACAGAAAGTTTTTACTGATACCCACAAACTGCAGCTCCTTCAACTGCCCCATGGCCTCTGGAATTGTTCCCATCACCTGACCAGGGACCAATGCCAGCTCTACTAGAGCCCCAAGGCACCCCACAGCCCCATCCAGCTTGCCTCTCAGTCCAAGTGCCCCAGCAGAAGCATTTCCAAGATTAAGTGCCATAACTCTGTCTGGTCCCCCTTGTGAATCACAAGATACTCCAGCAAAACTACATGGATCAGATGAAAAGTCCCATGACTTAAAAAATGTAGAGCCTGGCATGTCATCCAGGGTCTTTCTAATGCCCTGCAGGGCCAAAAAATCCAGTGGATCTAACATTGTCTCTGTCCACACAACTTGGTGCAATACCAGTATCACCAACATCATCTTATTCATTTGATCTCCTTGTTGCTTTCTCCTTCCCTCACAATTAGGTCATTCAGTCACTATCTCAGATAGAGTGTGTTCTACACAATGCAAAACTGCCCCTTGTATACATTCTTTTTATGCTGCAGGACAGTCTGTGAGTCTATAAAGTTTCACCATGAATCTGATGACATCTTAGTTTTCTTGTGCATCATCATAACTACTACAATGAATGTTGTCTTGTACAGATGTTTTCTTGTGCATCATAATCCAGTGCAGATGTTTTGTTTTCACTTCTCGTGTACGCCATAAGGATATCTGTCAATTTCCTTGAATACCAAGCTATCATTCTACTTATTACTTAGATATTAGCCAGTGATTGCCAGTCCTTCAGTGACCCGAACTACTAGTACATTTCTTAAGGCAAGGAAATATTATATTTAGGTCTAACATTCCAAATATTAGGGAGATGGTGTTTCACAGTTTATGAAGAGTAAATTTTTGGGTAAAAAGTGTCAATGATTTTAAATCAACGATACAGATCAAATTAAAATTTGAGATCACTTATGCATGTACTCATTTATGCTTTAAAATTTTATTTAAAATATGTAAGGTTTTAATTATATTTGGCCCCTCTCTTTTATGAGGATAAGAGAACAATATGATAAGACGTATATACTCATTTATGCATTAAAAATTTATTTAAATTTTTTATGGTTTTAATCATATTTGATGTGTATTTTATAAGCTTTGTTTTTTTATAAATTTTTAGTTTTATCAAAAATAAATATCCTTCAAACCGACATGCAAGACCAATAAATATGAAAACAAATTTATTAAAAAATTTTTACTATAATAATAATAAAAAAACCAAATTTAATCGTTATCAAATTTTTGATTGTTAAGACGAAGGTGCCTCTCACTCTAAGCCTACCCCACTTCACAAAAGTGGACGTTAGCCAAACCTCCAACAATTTTTCGAGCTTGGCTATCGAGCATAATCACGTCATGTAACCTGAGAGTTATGTTTTATACCATTCAATGTCACATTTTTATCTCGGAAAAGCTAAGGTTTTCTTGCATGGGGTAACGTTGGTCCCCATGTATGTTTAGGGTTTTGTCATTTCTAACGTTGTTGTGTTAATATCCTACACTCTAATGTTGTATTGTTTTTAATAAATTCATTGGTATGATTGTATGAACAATAGTATGGACTATAAAGTCCATGTGAGGTAGTATGTAGTGATCAAAATTGAGCCCATCTCACTGCATCTAAGGACTTCAAACTCATCAGAGAAGTGAGACTTAAAATTTGATTATAAAAAAATTAAATACTATAATTTATTTGACAAGAAAGAAGTATATTTTAAACTAAAAATGACAAAAGAAATGTTATACAAAAAATGTAATGTCAAAATTTAGAAAGATCCCTTCAAGCCATGGTAGATTGTTTATCGTCCCATCAAGGACGAAGATGTATAAATAAATGTGGAAACTGGGGCAATTTTCAAAAAGTGAAATCACACAAATTATCAGTGCCATAAATTATATGGTATGCATAATGCATTTATGATTTAACCATTCTGCTATTGAAATAGAGACAATTAATGCTAAGCTAAGTGTTTTGAAATGGATTTAGTCGAGTGCATTAGTTCACAAGATTCACTGCAAGATTATGTAAATTGGACAAGATTAAGCACTCAAAATAGTGAGTTAATATTGTTGGAGGGCACGCACGACATGGACTAGCATAAAAATGAGGTACACATTAACTCCGTTGCCTCACAAATCATAAAATGTGTGTTTGTTGTCTTACAAAGAGGTTTCTTTATATGCAACGTTTGGCCTAATTAAATCGTGTAAGAAAGGAGTACCAAGGGCTTGTGTTGATGATCAAGCTTATTTCCCGTGACTACCATTGCTTGCAAACATAACTCATGAAGCACCAAGTACACAGATCTAAAGATTTCTAATGTCATTGATGGTATCTAATATATTAGTGTTTATACGAATCCTTAATTATCTTTTTCTTCTTTGGGTTTTGTAGGAAGATTATAAGAGGTCCTTTTGTCATCCCAAGATATTTGGTTTTATTATGGAAGATCGATGTTGGCCCTTTTGTTACTACACCAACATAATTCAAATAAATTCTTCTATATGAAAGCCATGAACACACCATCTTCATCATTTGTGTTGTTCTCGGTGTATGCAAGTGATTTTCTTTCATGAAAGGTGACATGATTTTGTTGTAAAGATACCCCAACGTATGCTTTTCCTCTGAATATCTATAATAGTAAAACTTTTATTTAGTATTTAAAAATGGAGAGAACTCTCAACAAGTTGTGTTAAGCATATCCTTCAAATTTTTGTCAGAAACATTCTTCCATTTGAGAAACTTTTAAAGACGAACATGGGAATTTGATTTTCCATTTTGAGGATGTTTCCTTGGATAATGAACAATAGAGGATCCTTTCTTTTGGGTCAAAGACTTTGTTAACAATGTGGACGTTTTCACAAGCACTTGAAGAGATAAAATAAATATGGCATCCCTTGTGGCCCGCTTGTGAGTACAACCATCAACTATTATCATTTTACAACCTAGTTTAGTTGAGGTTTCAAGGTCGATTCCCCATTAAATAATTTTTAAGATGTAAACAACATGGTGCATAAACAACACAGAAGATTCATTAGGATAGCAAATCTAAAGCTCTTTTTCCTCTCAGGTGAATCTTAATTATATATTTTATGTCATTTATTCATATTATATAAGCATGCATTGTTTACTTAAATGAGCAATTTGGCAATATAGATTGTTTTCCTTGTTTTATGATATTCATTGTGTTTTAGGTAGGTTAGTTTTATTTTGATTTTAAAGTTTGTGGATTACTACATCATTTTGTTTTAGTAATGAAATCTACAAGGTTTTCCACATAGTTTAAATATGTTTGGGAGAAAGTTTGTTTTGAATTTATTTTGTTTTAAAGTTGTATTACATATTTTTTAAGCTACATTTCGTCATCTTTGGATTATTTTAATTTAGATTATGTGAATAAGTCTTGGAATTGTGGAATTAATTGGAAACCCTCTTATGGTAGGGTTATTGTATAACTAAATATTTTGGTTTATAAAAGTTTTTACCAACATTGCTTAGGTTTATTGTGAATTGTTTGTAAGGAAATATTTTGGGGGTTTACGATTTTTTTTGGATGTAAAGCAGTAAATCCTCTTTTAAGGGTTCTTACAATGTCTTACACTTCTAGAGAAAATCTAGGTGAAAAAGTTAGCATACCTATTTTCACAAAGTTACACTTTTAAAAGGTTCTACTACAATTTGTAATAGGGTTCCATGATTTTGTTTTCATTTACCTCAAGACTATTTAGCTCACTTTTTAAGTATTTCAATATGTTTCTAATAAATATGGCCACTTGTTTATTTTATAATTTTATATTTATTATATTTTTCATTGAATATGTATAACTTGTGATAAAATAGCTTCTATTGGTCATCCCAAGAAGGATAAAAGACAACTATCATTTGCTAATGCATTTGGTAACCCTCAAGATTATAATCAACAATGTCATTCCCAAAATGAAGACTTTGATGTTCATTCATATGAAAAAGACTATGAATCAGATGGAGAAGAAATTTAGGAAGAGGAACAAACATCAAAGAAATAGAAAAGAACATTTAAGTTTGAATGGAAAACATGATTTCCATAGGCTTATACTGTAAAAAACTGCCATAACATTGAAAAGATAAAGTGTTCTTGGTGTGTAATATATAAGGGAGAAACCCCATTTGCTAAAGATGATATTATCATGCTTCAAGTCAACAGTCTAAAAACTTATACAGAATCAAAGCCTCATAAATTTTCTTTACAACTTTTTGAGCTAGAAAGCAAACAAAATAGTATTCCAATTAACAAACATGTAGAAATAATTTTAGATGCTAAGAAGGAGAGAATCATATTAGTGATTGAAAATATGTATTTTGTTGTCAGACATGATTTACCTTTAGAAATCTATAAGCCAATTTGTGACTTGAACAAGTATAAATGCACTTCACGCATACCTATAATAGATGAATACTCTGCATATACAAATACCACATCTAGAAAAGAGTTTCTACAAGTTGTGAAGGAGGTATATTGGAAAAAATTAAAATATGAGATTTTACATAGTCCATTTTACTCAATTTTAATTGATGAAATTACTGATCAAACAATGAAACAACATTTGATAGATTATATTATATATTTGACAAATGAAGGAAGATGTCAATGTGTAACAAAATTTATACACCTCCTTCAAATAAATGATGGAACAACTCAATTTATGTATGATGTCATGATAACTCTTTTAGTATAAATGGATTTATCCTTGATAAAGTTAATTGGATTTGGGTATGATGAGGCTTTTGCCATGAGGGGTATCCATGAATATTTATTACTAAGCTTCATTATGATGCTCCTAGGTTATTATATATTAATTGTGTAGCTCATTGATAAGCATTAACAATAAATGATGTTTCATTTTGATAGAGCTACAATTTATTGCCAAATTTGCTAACAATGTTTATTCATGGCTTGGGAAATCTTCTAAAAGACATGTAGCATTAAGAGAGGTAATAGAGTCATTTCAAATTAGTAGGTTAGATGTGTTTAAAATTCATTGAATTAGGTGGTTCTATAAAGGAAAGGTCATGGAAAGGTTTGTCATACTCATGCCTGCTTTGTTGAAATAGATTTTTTCAAGTAAAATTTTGCATCCATTTACTTGCACATGTGATTATTAAGTTAAATATGTTGCCTAAAAAATTTCATGTGGATAATGTCAACATTTCTTCCATTGGCACTACTTTAGATATTACTATTGACATGTTTCGTAGGAGATTTCAAAGAGACGTCTTTTGGGTAGGTAAAATATATTTATCATATTTTTTAAATAGGTCACAAGGAGAAACTTTTGAGTTTGCAAATGGAACATGTATGATACAAGTACACGCATTGATATTTGAGAGTTTGCTTAAGTCATAAATATCAAGGACACTAGATGATTGCATTGTATTGGGAAAATGTTTTATAGTGAAGGTTATTGATTCTCTAGATACAAGATTGACATATTTACCTATATTTAATGTTGTTAAGTTTTTCAGTCCTCATAATTATTATGAGGATATGGATGATAGGGACTATCAAACAAAAATATGGTTAACATGTTTACATGAAAAAATTAGTATCAGGAATTCATCTCGTGTGGATACTATCAAATGTTTAGGTGAAATGGATGAATTTATTTGTATCATTTATAAATCGTACTAAAACAACATATGTTTGGAATGTGGGATCTATGTGGGAGTGAAACTAGATGGTTTGAAAGGTTTCCATATTTCATGTGGCTATGGCAAGGTATTCTTGTTATTCCAGTGAGCACAACATTATGTGAATGAGATTTCTCAAAGTTAAACAGGATAAATAATGACGATAAATCTAGAATTTATTTGAACACATTGGATATGTTGAAATGATTCTCTCACTTTGTGGACCTCATGATTTAAATGAGCTAGTTTGGAATGATATTTATGATACATGGAAGTATATAAAATCTCAAAACATTCTTACATTAGAACAATATATTCATATGTTCCTTGCACACATGATGGTTTTCTTAAATGGAAATATGCTCACATGATACAATATTGAAGACTAACTTAGGAGAAATTATGAGTCAGATCTAGAGTATTTCAACTCCAAAGTATAGTATCCCCTAGAGTACTTTAGCTCTGAAGTGTTCATTTAGAACTAGCTCCAAACTATTTCAAATCCAGAGTATAACATTCCCTAGCATTCTTTAGCTCCGGAGTGTTCATTTAGAATAGCCCCAAATTATTTTATCTCTAGAGTATAACATACCTTGGAGTAATTCAACTCCAAAGAGTTCATTTAGAAATAACTTTGAAATATTTCAGCTTCAAAGTATAACATCTCCTTGAGTACTTCAGCTCAGAAGTGTTCATTTAGAACTAACTCTGAAATCTTTCAGCTCCAAAGTACTTACATAGGGATCTCTAGATAATGTCATGGACCTTATTTTAGAAAAGATTTAAAACACTATATATGTATTTCAGCTCTAGAAGTGTGCTAAGTGTTCTTGCTTCTCTTACTTTGAAAGGTTGAGGTAGTTTGTAAGAGCTTCCAAGTAATTTTGAAAAACTTACTTTGCTAGAATATCTAACTGTGGAGTCTTGTTGGGGCTTCTTAGTATTCCTTGTAATTTTGAGAAATATTTAAACTTGGAGTCTTGTGGGGATTCTTGGTATTCCTTATAATTTTGAAAACTTTCATCATTAGACTATCTAAAACTTGTAGTTTTGCTTCAAACTACTCTAGCTTCCAGAAAGACTATTAAAATTAAAAAAAAAGATATTTTATTATATTTTTTAGTGATCAAAAGTTAAAAATGATATTTTATTTACCATATTTTTAGTGACGTCTGTACTTATTTTACTCTTTTCAATTGAATTGAAACTATTTCTTACAACTTTTCATTATGGAAGGGTCAGATGAATAAATACCCTTCAACTTAAAATTTAGACCAGTGCTTTAAATTTGATCATGATATAGTTGTGTGTGTGTGTGTGTGTGTGTGTGTATATATATTATAACATTGTTTTCAACATTAGACTTTTTTATCTGATATAATCTATCAAAAAAATTATAATTTATGGAATATATATATTCCATAAATTATAATTTTTTTGATAGATTATATCAGATAAAAAAGTCTAATGTTGAAAACAATGTTATAAATAGACAACGGTCATGTAGTGGCTAGTCACTAAGTCTCTCATGTCAATTATATTAAGAATTATTGTGTCATTTTGAGGTTAATTTGTAGGAAAAGTTCCATATTTATATGAATAATGGGTGCTTGTCAATTGATTTGTTGTATATTCCATAGTTCTATGATTTGTAATATTGCTTGCAAACAAAAAAATTGGACTCATGTTGTGATTCACATAAGTGTTTTGATATGTGCATTATGATTGATATTGATGCTAGCGTTATAGGTGTAAATTTATAATTACACATTAATCTTACTTAATTAGTAAATTATTATCCTAATATTTCTTATTTTCTTATTTATAAAATTATCTTATTTGGAAATGCAACTTGTGCTAAATTCCAAGTTGCAAACCCACATGAAAATTTCACTAATGTCCAAGTTTCGCACCATCATAGACTTTATACAACCACCTACATTTATGCAATCACTTGAATTTATGAGACACTCTAGGATCTATAAAAACAAGGTTTTCCCTCACTTTCAACAACATAATAAAGATAAGAATTGAGAGGTTATCACCCAAAGTGGTCGAAAAAAATAAATTAGAGGATGTTTATGCAAAAATTAAGATTTGAGGGGATTGCATTCTCAAAATCAATCAAATTTTTTTTGTATGGATTTGTGTTTTGTTTTTTAATCTTAGTGTCTTTGTGTAAGTTTTATCGGCCTCCCTAAATTCCACCACTAGTTCCAACCACAATTCATCCCATGACCTCCACTACTGGCATCGAGCCACCTCCACGTCTATTGTCTCATGACTATTGTTGAGCCTATGATCTCCTCCATCATCTTATACACTAATTATATCCAATTCTACCTTAACTTCCTCATGCTTATCCCCCTGAGCCCGCTACACAACATGTTTGAGCCACCAACACCTGTCATGCTTATCCTTCATGGCATGTATTTTCCCTACACTACTCCACCCTCACCACTAGCTGCAATCACTAGTGACACAAAATTGGTGTTGAAACTTATATTTTCATTGTATGATTATTAATTAAGGCATTGAAATCTTCATCAATTATCAACTTCAGCTATGATTATTATTTCTCTTGAGGCTTCCTTATCTTGGTGTGGCGTTTACACCCATTTTTTTGTATGATTAGCTTTATACTATAAGTTTTTTGTTAAATTAATAGAAGTGCACTTTTCAATCAAAAAAATTAAATCATTGAAAATGTGCATTTTTATTCAAACACCATGAGGCCTGACTGTGTGGTGGTGATGAATGTAGAGATGGAGTATTTGGCCATATTAGAAGTTGCAAGGATCTAAATATTAGTTGTGTCTATGTTACAATTGGATATTTCATAGGATTGTATAATATAATTACTTATCCTATTCTTGTAGCTTGAGCTTATTTACTATCTTGCAACCTTTTCCTTTACTTACGTGTAGTCTTTCATCCTACTAGATGCCACCTCTGAGCACCACTTACATTTTTTTGCATTATCTTGGTGTTGGAATTAGTGTTGGAATTTTATATTGACTTTGGAATAATCTTTATTGATTATAATTAAAGCATGTTGTTCAAACTCAACTTCCTCCCTTTTAGTCACCACTTGTATGCTTCCTGCAAGCCACCGCCACCACCACCCATCCATTTTAAAAAAAAAAGCTTTAGAGATGTTTAACAAAATCTATTTTTTCCATTTAAATGCTTATTATCATTGAAAGAGTGTGGTGGAGATATGTTTTTGTACAATATGTTATAAGTAGAGAGGCAAGTCAAGGGTTAAAACCTCCTATCCCTCTCTCTCTTTTTGCAAAGGCACATCTATTTTTTTTAAAATTTTTAATATAAAAACTTATGGGGTCAAATGTTTTAAGTGGGGTATTATTAGTTTGTAACTAGGAGGCCCTTTTATAGTTCATGATAGAGCCAGTGTACACATTTTTTATTTGATTGAAGATTGAAGAGTGTGTCTGGCATGGAAAGCAACCACATAGCTCCACAAAAACATTTTTTTAACTATCAAATTTATGTGGTCTCTCTTGTAGGAAAAATTACAAAGGATCATTCTCATTGTTATAGACTTTTTTTGATATGGATTTTTTTTTTTAAACTACCTACTTTTATATAATATTTCTAAATATGGACTTCGATCATCCTCCTTTCATGCATATTTGTCATAAGAGGGTACTTTTGGCACATGATAATTGATAAACCCTTTGTCATTAGGTTCATTTATTGTAGGATTGGTTCTTGGGAGACCTTCTTCAGGTGCACTTATGGTTTACACCATGTTCTTTGTGAGAGACACTTTTCTGACATTGCAGTCTATGTTGACACTTAGTTTTTGACTTCACCAAGGATATTTTATGAGTAGTTTCTCCTCCATTCCGACTCTATTTTGGGCAACATTTATCTAAACCACATGGATTTTGTATTTTATGTAATAGTGTGGTTCTTATGTAATGAAAATACAATTTTTTCCTTACTTTGTATAGGGTACCTAACATGGCCTAGTGTCAGGACCCTAATAAGGACCTACTTGTCTTTTTTTCACATTACACTATCAGTAAAACTCCTCCTACATTTATGAACATGTTGTTCAAGTATTAGATTCATAACACTTGTGTAGACACTTGTTAGGAGTTTCTTGGATTTATTCAACATAGTTGATGAGTTTCATCTACCATTTCCAATCATGCCATTCTTTTTGAAATATCTTTCAAGTCCCCTTTCTATGTGCCTTATTTCATTTTATAGATGAGATTATTTTTCTCATTTGTATTTTTGACACCTTAATTATTTGTCTAACTACTTATGGTGAGTGAATTATGGCATCACCAACATTTATTCAGTGTTTGAATAGTGGATTCATACCACTCATGTAGATTTATTCATCCACTCTACCCATCTAACATTATGGGGGGTATTGTTATGTTACCTTCTTTGGTGTTGTATGTAGTTGTCTTGGATGTCCTTGCTACACATATTAGCATATACTTATAATAGATCTTAATGGTGCAATAACCCACCCAATGATCCTTTTGTGATGGAATCTACCCATCTAAGGTACTTCTCTTTCAGTATATTGTGCTGCTTGTGTATTTTATTGTCTTGTTGGGTATCCTTGTGTCACATCACAACACTTTTTTGGACTTATGTTGATTGCAATGATATTTATAACATGTGATAATGTAAAATGTGCAAGTAGATGCACCAATCATTGGCATGGCCCCTAGGTATAGGAAGGTCCAACATATACATATCCATGTATAATTTATATGTCCTACATCACACTTAAATAACTTGATAAATGAATGTGTGTATAGAAATAATATGCCATATACCAAACATCTAATAAATAAAATGTGTAAATAATGTAATTTAACAACTCATGTCACATGTTCATGTCCTAGTTTTATTTTTTGAATATATTATTTTTTGTATATTATGAGTTATTTTTCACATGTTTAGAATCAAGAAAACATTAAGAAACTATGGAAAATGGATTAAGTTTCTACCAATTGAAGAATTCATGGATGGGATGCCTATATGTAAGTATTTTGTTTCATAACCAAATTTCATTCCATCATCGACTTAGTCCTTTAATGTATCATTATTAATTTAATCATCTTATTCATCAATATGATACTAATATTCTTAATAGTCATAATCATAGTCATCTCTTTGAGCTTTTAATTTAGACACATCATTACCATCATATATTGTATGTGTAGTAGGATATGTAAAACCAACCACACCATATTTTTAAATTAATTGTTATTATTTTGGTTACTCTTCAATATGTTCATATTATCAGGGTCATGTATCTCATTTGGATTTACAGATAGATTAAGTATTGATGCCTAAGAATTAGGTGGAGAAAGGGTTTATCCTTTTGTTCTTGACAAGTGTAGATGTAATCATTGCTTTTCTAGTATTGTATTTATAATTTTTATTTATGCATGAAGTGTATATAATATTTGAATCTTTAGAAACCACATTTTTAACACTAGTATTTTTAAGAACATATTAATTTTGAATTTCCTTCTTAAGCTCTTATTTATTAGGTACATTTTATTTTTTATATTTTTTATATCTTGATTTTCAAGGTCTAAAAAATATTTTTAGAATTCCCCTGCAATCTATGATAAATACAATAATATTTGGATTTTTGTGTAGGATGTGAATCTCTTGAGAAAAAGCGATCAAATTGTTATGAATCATATTCCTTAAAGTTTCATTTGGAGATAGATTGGCCTTACGTGAAGTGTTTACCCTACTAATTTTAGATTTTGGACCCATATCTAAGATTAGGAAATATTGTATCCTTTAAACTTATTAAAAATAGTAAAGTGTAAGGAGAAAGCAAAGACTTAGCTAGAAACTATGCTTTTGAGAGGAATCTAAATCTGAAACTTGTTGTGTAGAGAGGTCTGGTGATTGGAATTAGGATTATGGGACTGGATCTAAGCCTGCACAATAGAACTGGGAAGAGGACGCTAAAGGTGTTTCACTCCTATCTAACCTAGGGTGATCCTATCCACTTATAGTGAGGAAAGTAGGGTTTTTGGGTTCTTTGTGCCTTCATCTATAGAACCTATCCTTGATGCACGATCTTGTGATCACTTGCACTGACCACTGTGTGATTGATTTTCTTTCAAAACCCTAGTTCCTTGACATGTGAAGACCAATGCAAATCAATGGGAAAAAGGGGCTTGTGACTGAAGTTGGGTAAGACCTCAACACCCCATGTGTTGAGCATTGCCTACATACCAATACTCTAAAGAGGGATCAATATTTATGTAATTCTCCCATGTTATGGTGGTGTGTGAATAATTGGTGTAAAGTGCTAGATGATGGTGCAATACTAATGTGATTAGATGATTTACCCTTGACTTGTGACCTATGACATGTACTTAGACTTGAGCTCTGGGATAATAGGGTTGTATGCAATCAAGATTGGGAAAATATGTATTTCACTCTCAATGTGCAAGTGTGATTCTAGTGATTTTTGGTGTGGAAGCATCTTTATATGCCAAAGTGCTTAAATAGTCATATCATTGAAAATCCTTCAAATGGGACTTCTTAGGTACGTGCGTCAACTTTACTATATATTTTCCATTATTTAGTAGGAAGACATGAAAGTGGGTGTCACTCCTATCCAACCTAGGGTGCTCATATCCACTTATAATGAAGAAATTAGGGTTTTTAGGTTCTTTATGACTTCATCTATAGATCTTGTATCTGATGTAAGAGCTTGGGATCACTTCCAGATACCAATGTGTAACTACTTTTCCTTCAAAAACCCTAGTTCCTTGATATGTGAAGACCAATGTAAATCAATGGGAAAAAGGGGTCAGTGACTGAAGTTGGGTAAGACCTCAATACCTCATGTGTTGATCATTGCCTACGTACCAATACTTTGAAGAGGGATCAAACTTCATGTAGTTCTCCCACACTATGATGGTGTGTGAATAACTGGTGCAATGTGCTAGATACTGGTGTAATACTGATGTGATTAGATGGTTTAACCATGAATTGTGACCTGTGACATGTACTCAGACTTGAACTTTGGGATAATAGGGTTGTATGCAATCAAGATTGGGAAAAATATGCATTTCACTCTTAATGTGAAAGTGTGATTCTAGTGCTTTTTGGTATGGAAGCTTCTTTGTGTGCCAAATGGTTTGAAAAGTACTTAAATAGTCATATTATTGAAAATCCTTCAAATGGGGATTCTTAGGGACATGGGTTGAATTTCATACAACTTTGCCATTATTTATCAAGAAGACATGAGAGGGGGGGGGGGAAGGACACTAGAGTGATGCACTCATGTCCCCTAGGGCACTCTTGTCTAATGGATTATTTCTTCATGTCAAGTGTTATGCAGGGCCTAAAAAGTATCTAAAGTTGGCCAGGATAGGGATAAGTTCATTTTGGGGCCATATGTCATTAAAAGAGTGTGTAAGGTGGTTTAAAGTGATCAAAAGGGGCCCTAAGATAGGTTTAGAGATAAATGTGTAAAAGAGTGGTCATGAGTGCATTATTTTAACTTAACTGTTAATTTTATGTGTCTACACATAGCTTATTACCATGTCATATGAAGGAACACACAACCTTATTTTTCATTGTTACCTCTACCAAATATATAAGATTATTGTTTCTTAACACTTTGTGCACAAAAAAATAGATAGGGTCAACAATCATGGGTTTCGATCAAGGTACAACTGTTGATTTACACTCTTCAACTTTACAAAACCTTACTTTACTAGAACAAAAATTTATAACCTTTGGAAAATTGCTAATATATATATATATATATATATATATATATATATATATATATATATATATACTCATAATATATAATAAATTAAAAGTATAATTAAATTATTATATACATATGGTATACTTGTGTATTTAAATTACTATCTACAAGAGGTCAAGATTAACAGTTTCAATCTCTAGATGGCAACACAAATCATCTGGTTGAGTGTTACTTGTCATATCTTCACACATTATGTAGGATGTGTTTTTGTCATTATAATTATTGTGCCACTTTATGCATCATTTGTGATAGAGTAGGGTGTGGGCCCATTTAACCATGCACTCTATATGGTTTCAATTTTGGCATGAAAATCCTTAGCCTTGTCAACATTTATGCCTCTAATGATGTCATTGAGTGGACAAATCTATAGTGGTGGTTAATGGAGCACCTTTCTATTTCCCACTGGATCCTTTATGGAGATTTCAACATGAACGAATCACTTGAATATAAAGAAGGATATCTACCTATTGATACTTAAAATTAGACACTTCATGTTGTTTTTAACCTTCTTTTCACTAATGCCTAATCATCCCTAATTTTATCTAATTCTAATTCATTATTATTATTCATCATCACTATTCATGATTTACTATTCACATCTTATTAAGTTAATTAAACCAAATTAATTAACTAATCCTTCCTTAATCATAAATTCCATGGATTTTGAATATTCACAATTTTGATAAATCCAAAAATCTAATCATCCTCACCTCATGATCTCATCTTCCACTCTATTTCCCTTTCCAAATTTCAAAGATTCCCTAGGCCTTGCCTGTCCCCCATCATTAGAATTTTATGACATTATTTCCCCAATATTTCCAATTTTATAATCCACCTCATTTTTCATTCAATCCCACTTATTAATTTTGTATTATAGCTTCCTCCCAAATGTATTTTATATTCATTTGTGATTCCCACATGTTCTCCAATCTAATATTTAATTCAATATTCCCATTTTGAATTAAAAATTATCTTTTATTCTCATCCCTTTATTCTCATCTCAAGATGGATGGTTCACATTCATTTCAAAAGTCTATAAATTAGAGGCTATTCCTTAAATTTAAAAAAAGCTTCTCTATTTTAAAATTATTATGCAAGACTCATTCTAAGAGCTTCAATTTGTTCAACATTTTCATAAATATTTCATGGCAACTAGCATTACCAAAGACTTCTAGCTCACAAGTTGAGCTCAATCCTACTACAATCGATTTGTAAGAAGGTAAATTATATGGTAAATATTTATTATTTTCTTGTTTGCATTCATTTTTTCAATTTGTATTTTCTCACCCCTGGTAGAGGGATACTATATGTTTTGATTCTCTAATTTTTGTTTGATTTGTGATTATACAAGTTAGCTCTTCCTCTAGTATGTCAAATCCCTATCTACACTACCCATGAGATGGTATGCTAGTGAAAGATAAGCTTGGTTCTATATGCACAATAAGTTGGGATTGTACGAGCCAAACCATCATCATAAGTCATTCTCTCCCACACCCTAGTTCACCTAGTCAAACTTATGCCAAGTAATGAAATATTTCTTTAAAATATTGACAAGCCTCTTCTTTTAGATCAAAATATTTTATCCTTTTCCTAAAAAAATTGTAGACCTGTCAGTATGATTCTAGGTGTCCTCCTCTTTGACCAAAAGCCCATCAAGTTTTTTTTAGAATGGTTTGCTCCTCTAGTAAAAAACTATAATAACTAGTTTAATCTCAACACATCCTATCTTCAAAATGCTGTCACTATTGCTCATATAAACTAAGTGTGGAACTTGGATCCTTATCCCTCTAAAGACACTCGATGGATTAATTATTGTAAGATAATCATCACTCGTATCACCACTTTCATTTATTTCTTTAGTGAATAATTGGCTTTGATTGAGAAGAGAGCTAACTCAACCTCTATGAGAGAATTCAATTATCTCTCCCAAGATTTAGAACAAGCTCCCTTAGATGGGCTATTAAAAAATAGAGTTCCTTAATTAAGACAAATTCTAGCTGACAGAGCTTCATCAAGCCTACAATGATCATATTAGAGCTCACATTTATTGGCTTAAAATTGGGACAAGGTCTCTAAAGATTTTTTTAGTAAATTAAGAATCCTAAATTAAATGTGAAAGTCAAAAAGGCTAAGGATGTTGGTGATCACATTACTCATCTCCCAAACATCCTTCAAACCTTTGTTAATTTATATAAACAAGTCTTTCAAGCTAAGCCCTTTACATATGCTCAACAAATGGTAATGAATAAATACATTGATGTTGTCTCTTGTAGGCTCTCATATAGCCAAAAAGTGACATGTGATAAGTATCTTTATATTGAGCACCTTCATCAAGAGCCCAAAATAAATCCCCATACATTGATGGCTTCCCTTGTGAGTTATGTCAAGCCCTTTTGGATTTTGTGGGACCTGATCTTCACAAAGTCTACTTGGAAGATCTGACCAAGGGGTTCTATGGGAAATATCATCAATGAAGGTAATATCAAGTTCATTCCCAAAGTTGGGGACCCTAAAATTATTAATAATTATAGACATATTAATCTTTTAGATGTATCTTATAAGCCAATTTCCAAAGCTTTCACCCTCAAAATCAGATATCTCCTCCCCCTATTGTTAAACCTGAACAAACTAGTTTCATCCAGGGAAGATATATTTTGGACAAAATTATTTGTGTGTGGGAAGGAATGAAATAGGTTCATGTCTCTCAAAAACAATATCTATTCATCAAAATAGACATGAAAAATATTATGGTAGGATTAAATGGCCCTTTATTTTATCTATGCTACAAGCTCTAGGGTTTGATATTAGGTTCCTCCAATCTGTTCAAACACTCTTCCTGTAACATCCCCATAGGCATTTATTATAATAATGCCATAATATTTATTTATTTTTTAATTATTTACTCAACGTTTATTATTTCATTAGATTACACCATGAAAATCTAATTAGTGATCTTTAACATACTAAACTAAGCATATTAACATAAATAAACATGTAACAACCACATTTACTGATCACTAGAAATTAATCACAACTGCACAAGGAAAGTAATCATAATAAAATCTAGCCATGGATACTATAATAATATATTCACCACTATAAATGTATTAAATTAATTAATTATATTTCCAATAGGCATGTCGCCTCATCATAAGTACAATGATAGATACTATGCTCCACAAAGCTCAATTTACTCTAACTCAACTATATCTCTGATAATCTCAAGTGTAGTCTCCAAGTAATTATAATAGTGGGGAGGGAGAGAATCATCTGAACACTTTTCCACACCAACCACATGCCATCGATCCCCTACATAATCCTCCAAACAGGGAATGACCCTCCCTTCACAGATGGGTAGATAGTGATAGTGTGGTAATCCAAAGAGAATGCTAGTACCCGTGTGCTATAATATTTATACTACATGATGTGTACCTTAAATAAAATATGATCTAACATGATATTGCACAAGCATGTAAATCATACATATGAAATGACAATGTCTAGCTAAAATTACTTTGGCCAAAAATTTTAAATAGCTATTGATCTCTAAGATCAATCAATTTTATACACACCACTTGATCGTATTACCTTTATCTAGCATTAGTGATGCTAATTAATATGGTGAATTCCATCTCACTACTTAGTTAGAACCACCAATGCTATATTTCATTAACATTTATAATAACCAACAGGTTCTTGTAATTATTTCTACTAGTAAGTATAACCATATACTAGTTACAAAAATAATTACTATACATACATTTAGTCCGTCAAACATATGAATGAACTTCATGTATAAGACACATCATATACATAATATTTATGACATTCAAGTTAATTTACCATACAAGTATAATACAAGTCATTCCAATAATCTATTTTCCTTGAGCATATGTTATGCACAAAAAATTATCATTTTCATAACATAAAGTTCATACCAATCATTATAACTAGCATTGACAATTTACATAATAATACTTAATTATTTATTCCAAAAATTAGGCTATGTATATATAGTTATAGTTCCCAATCCATCCAGATTTCATGACCTATATGCTCAATCACATAGTATAAATATAGACATGCCACTTATTTTATAAATATAGGCTATACATGTATATGAGGACCTGGGTTCTCATATATGTATATCTCATGTATTTTATATGTTTTTATTATCTACACCCCATAGTATAGATAATTTAAAACATACTATTGTTTTGATCCTCACATTTTATAACCATTTTACATAATTCACTTCAGTTTTATACATAACCCAAATGTAAATTCATAAACCTTTAACCTCTGGTAAAATATACAACTATATATGAAACAAATCTAATGTTTATTTACAATCATACTTTTTATAAATATAATTGCTTTGTTCCTTTATAAACATGTACACTTCACTTAATTTGCAACCTCTATACTTAAACAAAAACTACCTTAATGAATATACATGGTTTCCTTTGGTATTTAAACCTCATTATAATTTATGTAATAGTTTTTAATGTATATCCTATATATTTTACTAGTACACGACCCTCTCAACTTGCCATAAACCAAAATTACAATAATAATTTTTTATGAAGAGTTAAACTTTATTCTATAACGTCACTTACTTGAACATATGAAAGTCCCTTGCATATGTTAATAGATATTTCAAAGGTTATAAAATTGACTTAAAAACATAGACTTAAGTCTTAAACTTATATTATTTCATCATACTCTCAGTTTGTATATATTCTCCTTATTTGAAATGTTAAGTGTATATCATATTCATTATTTTGAAATAACATTTACACATAGTGTATACTTATATAAACTCAAAATTTAGGGTGATAAAAATGCACCCAATATTTATATGTATGTATGTATGTATACACTTTGTTTCATATACAAAAGTACACAATCCATAATTACATAAATATCCTTACACAGTCCAATATAAATTCTCACAATTTAACAACAAAGTTTACACAATCCATATAATTTGATGTTTCAATTTATAAATAAACTTGTTCAAACATTTACATTATTACTAATTTGAATTATGAATACTCATAGTCATAGTCACCATTCATAAATATATATGCTAAATCCCCAAACCAACTTTAAAATCAAAATTACTTAGAAATCATAAATCAATCCTTCCCACTGTAAATCAACTTAGACTTCATACCAAATCAAAATAATTACCAGAGATATAAATTACATCCATATGCTCAATATATCGACCTATGACTATATGAGTATATAAATTTAATAAAGATTTTTTAAAAAAACACTATCCTTATATATTATCAACCTTTTTCTAGGGTTCTATATGTTTATCATAGCAAGTTAATTCCTTTAAACCCTAGCAAATACACATAGTTTTTGTTTGCATTCATAAGGAATTAGAGAGTCTAGGTTTAGTGTTGTGGATGTCTGAGCCATCCATAGGGATAAACCTATACCTTACATTTAAATTACTATAATTTCAAACCCTAAGTAACAATTTTATACACAGATAATTTTCCTTGAGTTGAAACAAATAAAATAACATCACCAACCTTTGCAATGCTTCCAATTTGAAACCAAAAAACCTTTTCTTCTTGCTCTGCTCATTTCCTCTTCTCCTCGGTTGTGTCCCTTCTTATTTATGGCCTAATTCTTATCAAAAAAATTATGTCAATCCCAAACCATTTAGAATTGACATGCATCTTCTAGTTCCTAGTTAGCAGTTCATGCATAATCCCCATTTTTCACTTAACTCACTAAGCTCCAAGTTAACAAACCAGAAAAAGCCCTAATTTTTATAATGAATCTTCTCTTAATTAACTATTTTTTTTTCAATTCCAACTTTGCATGCCAACTACATTTTAAACCTGAGTATATCATTCAATAAGTCCACTTTTATCATGATAATTTAAAACTTTTAAATCTCTACGTAGTCTATGCATGTTAAGCAAGATTAGAATTAAATTTAAGATAGATTTTTTAGGATATTTAAACCTCAAAAATATAAAATAAAGATAATTATCCCTGCATGATAAACCAAATAAATATTACTTTCAATTATGTCTAGATAATTGTTTGCATCCTTTACTATTATATATAGGCTATATATGTCTTTTATTAATACAATAGCTTGACATATATTGATATTCTTGAATATCAATCTTGGCAAGATTAATGTTCTTAAAATGTTATTAAGACATTTGATAGTTTATATAAATAATAATTATATTCTATTAATAATATTTATATTTCCATATTCATACAGAAACATGAATAAAATAATCTTATATAATCATACTATAATTATAAGCACAAGTCTATGTGTAAATACAAAATACAAACTGCTACAAGATTTATCCCATATAAATGTGCTAATTTTTAAAAAATGCAAGTTCTAATATCTACTTCAATTTACTTTCAAAATGTACTAACTCTATCAAACCAAACACATAATGCATATTATGTTTTAAAAACCTAATGTGGGGTGTTCATGGGTCTTAGCAAATTCGTCTATCATCCTTCACTATCTCCATCTATGCTACCCTCTCCGATGATGATCTCCCTTCATCATGTTCTGATGGATGAATTTTTCTACATCCAACTAATGAAAAGAAGGTAGTTAGTCAATTATATCATGATATAAATCATAAAACAATGCTATAACAATAAGTAACATAATCATTATGTAAAAAATTCATAATTATCCATCTCATAATAATGAACTCATGAAATCTAAGTAACACACATCTGTCCCATAACAACATATGACTTATGATTTAGTTAAAAAGTTAAAAAAAAACTATAATATTAATCCTCAGATAAATATGTAAATTAGTTTAGGTGAGAGAATCAAGATTTAACATCCTTCCCTCTAAAATTGGTCATTGTCCCAATGACACTTATTCAAAAAATAGTACTAAATAAAAAATAGAGTTTAACAGACTAAAAACATAGTATCTAGCATCAAATCAAGAAAATAAATGTGGAAATAGCATGTAGAACTGATCATAGTCCTCCCAAGTAGCACTATCCTTAGAGTATTGGTCTCACAAGACCTTGCACTATGACACTTCTTTGATTTTCAAACAAAGTTTGCGAGTGTCAATTACTCTGATTGGTTCTACCATGACCACCCTAAGATCCAAAATATGCAAAGCATTCCAATCCAACAAATGTGAAAGATCAGCTATATACTTCTTAAAATAAGATACATGGAAGACATTATGTAATAGAGCTAGGGTTGGTGTCAATGCAAGCCTATAAGCTATAGGATTGACCAATTCTAAAACCTTGAAGGGTCCCACATATCTTGATGAAAGTTTTGTTGAATTCTTGAATTTAATCGATCTCTTTTGTAGCTTAACTCAATTTTTTTTTTATCACCTACTGTAAACTACCTAGCTATTCTCTTCAGAATCACATATCTCTTCTACATATCATTGGATTCAACTAATCTCTGCCTAATTATTTTAACCTACTCCTCCATTTTTGAAATCATCTTAGATTCAAAGACTACCTTGTCTTCCAACCTGTCCCAAATGATTGGCATCCTGCACCTTCTTCCCATTTGTATTATTGATCCATGCAATACATATGAATAAGATCTTATAACACCTAATTAACTTGATCATTTTAACTATCAATTTATGGGTGATATGTAGTACTAAAGTTTAGTTGCATACCCAAAGTTGAATTTATAGTTAATAAAAATCTAGGAGTCATTCTTAGATCATGATCTGATATGATCTTCTCTAGAAAACCCTGCAATTGATACACTTCTTTTATGAACATCCTCATAAGAGTTGGTGTATCATCTATCAAGTTGACTGGGATAAAATGCACTACCTTGGTTATTTTATCAACTACAACCAAGATCATCTCATGCATGTTCTATGATAATGGTAATACTTGGATAAAGTCCATACTAATCACCTACCATTTACACTCTAGTATGTCATGTGGATATAAAAATCTTATCAAATGCACATATTCAACTTTCACTAATTGACATTTCAAACAACATGACACAAAGTCTATTGCATCTTTCTTGATTCCCTTTCAAAAATAAAGTGGTCAAAGCTCTTCCATAAGCTTTGTTACTCCTAGATGTCCTAAGTATGGGTTTTTGTGTAACTCCTTTAGCACTATGCTCCTCAAATTCTCTTGATCTAGTACATACATGCTTCTGTTATATTGCAAAAGACCATCACTTTCAAAGTTGTATCCTCTACACCAAGGGTTATAAGCATTCTTAGTCAAAGCTTTCCTTACTTGGTTAAATAATTCATCCCTTAGAGAAAACTTGATCACATGATCCCTAAAATTACTCTTGATAGTAGCCACAGTTACTATGTACCTTTTATGACTCAAAGATTTAACACCTATGTTCTCTTTACCTTTGATGTAATTGATATCAAAGTCATAGTTAGAAAAAAAATCTAACCAGTGCCTCTAACAAGAATTAAAATAAGGTTGGGTGAAAATTTATTTGAGCTTTAAGTTATCTGTCTTGAGGTCAAATGGTTTTCCCAACAAATAATGTCTCTAAACTTGTAAAGTATGAACAATTCCTACAAGTTAAAGATCATGAGGGGCATAATTCACCTCATAAGGCTTTAGCTTCCTTGACTCATAAGCTACTATTGCACCATCCTGCATAAGGACTCCTCCTAGTCCATCCCCAAATGCATCTATGATAATTGAAAATTGACCATTAGAATTAGAAACTCTTAACACTGGTGCTGAAGTAAGCCTTATTTTTAATTCTTAAAAGGGTACTTCATACTTATCTGACTATATAAAACCCTAGTTCTTATGTTGCAGACAAGTAATCATATTAGCTATCTTGGAAAAAATCAAGATGAATTTCCTATAATAACCTATTAATCCAATGAAACTCTTAACTTCATGCACATTCCTCAGTGCTGACCACTCCATAATGGCTCTTATCTTAGTTAGATCAATAGAAATACCATCCATTGAGATAATATGTCCTAGATATTACAATTTATTTTGGAAAAATGCACATTTGGTAATTTGTCATACAGCCCGTGCTTTCGCAGATGTTGTCAAACTAGATCCAAATGTTGAAGATTTTCTTATTCATACTTAGAGTATATAAGAATGTCATCTAAAAATACTTAAATAAAATAATCTAGGTAATCTCTGAACACACTATTCATGAGATTCATGAATGTTGTAGGTGCATTCGTCAACCCAAATGGTAACATTGTGAACTCGTAATTCCCATAGCGAGTTCCAAATGTCATTTTTAGAATATCTTAATCTTTTATCCTTAAATAATGATATCTAGCTCTAAGATCAATCTTAGAAAAAACTGTTTCTCATCACATCTGATAAAAAAATTATCTATTTAAGGTAGTGGATACATGTTCTTTATGGTCACTTTATTCAAAATTCTATAATCAATGCAAAGTTGAAGAGTGTTATCTTTCTTTTTAATGAAGATAATAGGTGCACCCCATGGTGACACACTTGGTCTGATCAATCCTTTAGACAATAATTCCTAAAGTTATGCCTTCAATTTTACTAATTCAATGGTTGTCATCTTATATGGAACCTTAGACTAAGGTTCTGATCTTGGGTTGATATTAATTGAGAAATTAAATTCTTGTTTAAGAGGAAATATTGGTAATTTTTATGGAAATACATTATAAAAATTCAAAAGGAAAAGATAATATTCAATTGATGGTTCCTTAGTTTCCTCTATTTCATTTATCTTAACGATAAATGCTTGACATCCTTTACCTTGGGCCTTCCTGAGTTTCATTACATAAATATACCTAAGCCTTAACTCCCTTTTCTCACCCTAAAATAGTATCTAATCTATAGAACCATCAAAACACTCAACCTTTTTAAGATAATAGTCAACCTTGGATATATGCTTTACAAGTTAGTTGACACCTAAGATCACATCATATGATCTTAGTGGTGTTACATAAAGATCCACAACCATTGTGAATTTTGGCAACCTAATTTTTGCTTTCACTAAACACTTGTCAACTTGGAATTTAGAGTCATTTTCATATTATACTGACCTTGTATTGATAGTACACCAAATTTTTTAGATAATTTATTTAGAATTCTAGGTGTTATAAAACATTTTGTAGCCCCTATATCTATCAAAATGGAAAGTAGATGTTCATACAAAATACCTGACAGTCTTATGGGTGAAACATAAAATTTGGCTTACTAATTATCAACCACCACATGAATACATTTTTGGAAAGTTCCTTATCGAGGGGCAAAATCTTTGTTCCTTAACTTATCCTGGGTATATTCATGTTCAAAATGGTCACCTCCACAAATGAAGCAACCTCCTGATGGTATTTTCCTATCAGATTGTTGGTTTCCCTTGAAATTGCCCTTGGAATCATTACCCAAATTATTTGTACCTATACCACTATTGAATCTATTATTCTAATTCTTGAACTGACTCTTGGAGTCTCCACTCCTCTGCTTCCAATTCTTCTTCTTGAATGTTGGCTTTAAACTTCCAAACTTTTTCTTAAACTTGTCCTTGACTTGAGTAAGAGATTTCAACTTTTGCTCATGCTTGACTACTTTATTAAAGACTTGGTCCATGGTATATGGTCTATGAACATTCACCTATCCACCAATTTAGAGTTTTAATCCCATGATAAATGTCATAATTCTAAACCTCTCATCAGCGTAATATTGAGGTACATATTTTAGAAGTTTGGTAAACTGTTCCTAGTACTCATTCACCAACAAGTCTCCTTGCTTTAGATTATGAAAATCCATATGATTTTGATCAAAATAAAGTTGTGGAATCCACCATAATCTAAATAGTATCACAAACTGATCCTAAGTAGTGGTGGTTGAGTTCAGATCTATTTCTAACTTCTTGTTGGCCTACCATGTAGTTGCTTCTCCAACCAACTAATAATCTCCCCAAACAACTTTGGTGACCTTTAATTAGTTTCAAATCTTGAAATACTTCTCCATTTTAATCAACCATGCTTAATATCCATAACCCATAATAGTTTCATCAAACTTAGGTGGATTCATCTTTTCCATATCCCTTACCAATTTTATGGCTACACATGCTCTCATGTCTTGAGGCACTTCCTCGTTTCTCTACTCTTGAGGGATTTAATTATTCATAGGATTCTCTTTAGGCTCATCTTATTAGGTCTCTTCCTCATGTCCATGAATTTCCTATTCCAAGGCTACAACTCTATCCCTAGTCTCAATCATGGTCATAATAATCTAATCTAACTTTGTTGTTTGCTTAGTGGCAAATTGGTTAGGATAAAATGGAGGGTTGTTGTTATTGACATTAAAAGGAACCTCACTTGATGCTCTTATTCATACTATTCTTTTTTTTAGTAACATAAGAATATGAAAATGTTATTGGACTCATTAAGTCCTAGAGTTTGAACCACAATTTTGATACCGTAATGTGATATCCCCACAAAGATTTACTAGAATAATACAATAATTTTTTTTTAAAATATTTACTCAAGACTTATTATTTCATTAGATTACACCACGAGAATCTAATTACTAATCTTTAATATACTAAACTAAGCATAGTAACATAATTAAATATACAACAATAACATTTACTGATCACTAGTAATTAATTACAACTACACAAGTAAAATAATCATAATAACACCAACCACGACTAGGAAAAAAATATAATCACCACTATAAATATATTAAAATTAATTAATTACATTTCCAATAGGAATTCTACCTAATCATATGTAAAATAATATATACTATGTTTTATGGAGCTCGAGTTACTCTAACTCAATTATATCTCTGATAATCTCAAGTGTAGTCTCAAAATAAGTAAAATAGTGGGAGGGAGAACATAATCCAAGTGATTTTCCACACCATCCATAGACCATTGATCCCCCACATAATCCCCAAATAGGGAATGGCTCTCCCGTAATGGATGGGTAGATAGTGATGGTGTGGGAATTTAGAGAGACATGGTAGGACCCGTGTGTTGTAAGATTTCTACTACATGATGTGTATCATAAAGAAAATATGATCTAACATGATATCAAATAAACATGTAAATCATACATATGAAATGATAATTTCCATCTAACATTACTTTGGCCAAAGTTTTTATAACTGTTGATCAATAGGATTAGTTAATTTCATACACACCACTTGATCAGATTACCTTCATCTGGCATTGGTGATGCTAACTAAGCTGATGAAGTTCATCTCACTAATTAGTTATAACCATCAATGCTAGATTTAGTTAATATTTATAATAACCAATAAGTTCATGCAATTATTTCTACTAGAAAGTATAACCATATACTAGTTACGAAAATAATTGATAGACATACATTTAGTCCATCAAACATATGAATAAACCTCATTATAATATACATCACATACGTGATATTTATAATGAGAAAGTTTATTTACCATATGGGTATAAAACAAGTCATTCCAAGAATCTATTTTCTTTGAGAAAATGTTATGCACAAAAATTATCCTTTTCATAACATAAAGTTCATACCACTCATTATAACCAACATTCAAAATTTAGATAATGATTTACTAAACTTGATTACAAACACTTAATTATTCATCCTAGAAATTAGGCTATGTATATATAGTTATAGTTCCCAATCCATCAAGATTTCATGACTTATATGCTTAGTTACATACTATAAATATAGACACACCACCTATTTTATAAATATAGGCTAGACACATATAGGAGGACCTAGGTTCTCATATATGTATATTTCATATATTTTATATGTTCTTATTATCTACACCCCACAGTATACATAATTTAAAACATAATAGTATTTTGATCCTCATAGTTTCTAACCATTTTACATTATTCACTTCAGGTTTATACATAACCCAAATGTAAATTCATAAACCTTTAATCTCTGGTAAAATATACAACTGTATATGAATGAAATATGATGTTTATTTATAGTCATAGTTTTTATAAATGTAATTGCTTTGTTCCTTTAAAAACATGTACAGTTCACTTAATTTATGACCTTTATACTTAAACAAAAACTACCTTAATGAATATACATGCTTTCCATTGGTATTTGAACCTCATTATAATCTATGCAATAGTTTTTAATATATATCCTATATATTTTACTACTACTCGACCCTCTCAACTTACCATAAACCAAAATTACAATAATAAATTTCTATAAAGATTTCAACTTTATTCTATAACCCAATAATCAACTATAGTTACTTATTTGAATATATAAAAGTCCCCTGCATATGTTAATAGATATTTCAAAGGTATACAATCAACTTAAAAACATAGACTCAAGTCTCAAACTTATATTATTTCATCATACTCTCAATTTGTATATATTCTCCCTATTTGAAACGTTAAGTGTATACCCTATTCACTATTTTGAAATAACGTTTACACATAGTGTATACTTATATAAGCTCATGGTTTAGTGTGATAACATACACTATATGTGTGTGTGTGTGTGTGTATACATTGTTTTGTATGCAAAAATACACAGTCCATAATTACATATATATCCCTTGTTTTGAAAAGACAAGAATACACAGTCTTATATAAATTCTCACGGTTTAACAATAGAGTTTACACAGTCTATATAATTAATTGTTTTGACTTATAAATAAAATTATTCAAACATTTACATTATTACTAATTTGAATGATAAATGCTCATAGTCATCGTGTATATATATATATATATATATATATATATATATATATATATATATATATAGGTTTTAAATTTGGTTTGGGGATTTAACATACATACATACATACATAGATATATGTATGTATGTTAAATCCCCAAACCAGCTTTCAAACCAAAAGTACTCAAAAATCATAAATTGGTCCATATATATATATATAGGTTTTAAATTTGGTTTGGGGATTTAACATACATACATACATAGATATATGTATGTATGTTAAATCCCCAAACCAACTTTAAAACCAAAAGTACTCAAAAATCATAAATTGGTCCTTCCCATTTTAAATCGACTCAAACTTCATACCAAATCAAAATAGGTACTAGACCTATACATTACATCCATATGATCAATATATCGACCTATGACTATCTGAGTATATAAATGTAATAGGGATTCTAAAACAAAACACTATCCTTATATATTATCAACCTTCTGCCAGGGTTCTATGTGTTTATCATAACAAGTTAAATCCTTTAAACCCTAGAAAATACATAGTTTTATTTACATTCTTAAGGAATTAGAGAGTATAGGTTTAGTGTTGTGGATTTCCAAGCCATCCACAAGGCTAAACCTGTACCGTATATTTAAATTTTTATCATTTCAAACTCTAAGTAACAATTTTATACACACAAAATCTTTATTGAGTTGAAACAAATAAAATAACATCACCAACCTTTTCAACGCTTCCAATTTGAAACCATAAAACCTTTTCTTCTTTCTCTACTCATTTCTTCTTCTCCTTGGTCATGTCCCTTCTTCTCTATGGCTCACTTCTTATCAAAATTTCTATGTCAATCCCAAACCATTTGGAATTCACATGCATATGCTAGTTCCTAGTTAGCAGTTCATGCATAATCCCCATTTTTCACTTAACTCACTAAGCTTTCAGTTAGCAAACCAAAAAAAATCCATAATTTTTGTATTGAGTCTTCTCTCAATTCCCTCATTATTATTTTTTTATTCAATTCCAACTTTGCATGCCAACTACATTTCAAACCCTATTATATCATTCAATAAGTCCACTTTTGTCATGATAACTAACACTTTTAAATCTCTATGTAGTCTATGCATGTCAACCTAGACTAGACTTAGATTTAAGATAGAGTTTTTAGGATATTTAAACCTCAAAAATATAAAATAAATATTATTATCCCTTTATGATGGACCAAAAAAATATTACTTTATGTGAACTATGAATTTGACATAGAGAGGAGGTTAGTCTTGTGTTAGTCCATAAAACAATAAAATAAGCATACTAACATGATAACATCTCTATCCTAGACATTAGGGGGAGATTAGTAATAAAAAACATGTGCAAATTCCACTAAAGCATACAAGAAGCATTCTTTAACCTTCCTTAGAGATTTCAAATGGTTTGTTTAGTGGCTTACTCATCTTGTGCATCAAGAAGTCTTCATCAATGGAGTTACTTAGCTCCTTCTCTCCTTGGCTTGTGATGTGGCTTGTGATTGTTTGGCTTAGGATTTTGGTATTATAACACTATTTTCATGAGGCTTATAGAATCAATCCTACATAATAACTCTATAATATACAAGCTTAGAAATGAAGAGCCATGGTATTATATTTATAGCCTAGGAAATTAACTCTCACCCAAGGTGAGTTAGGGTTGAGTTAAGAATTAAAATAGGTTAAAACTAACCCTAGCTAAGTTAAAACTAACTCCAATTGAGTTAGGGCCATGTGGGGAGACATAGGTTAAAATTATTATGTCTTTCACTTAAATTAGATATTATACAAGTTGAATGGTAACTCACAAAAGGGGTAATATTTTGATTTTAGGAATTTCTATTTTTAGATATTCATTAATTTTAAATGGATTAATTAGCTAAAAATTTAATTTGGTTTAATTTTTAAATTTATTATAATTAGCATTTTATCTCTTTCAAGATTTGATTTAAGTGTGCAAGTTCCCCACTTAATAGGTCCATAGGCTAAATTGATGGTTGTGATGCTGCAAGGTAATTAGGGATGAATTTGTGAGAGGTTATTATTGTATATGATGGGATAACCCAAATAAGGATGTCTCAACATGATTTTGAGATTTGATGAATGATGCATGGATAAATTTGAGACATTCAATGATTCCTAGGCTTAATATGCAATAGTTGGTAGGAATTGGTCTGAAGTCCAATCAGGAGCTAGTTGTGGCCATTTTTATGTGTCTACAATTTGCCCCTATTTGGGAAGATGTTACAAGCTATAGGCATAGTAACATCTTCTCAAAGAATGAAAAGGTCTTATATGCCTTTAACTTCAATGATAATGGATGGGCTATGGATGCCCCATTGAGGGAGTAGTTGGAAAATATGGTTGGTGATTGGTCCCTTGAAAGAAGGAAAGTGATGGGACCAAAAGGTAAAATGGGGTAGAAAACATTGATTTTTCCATATGACATTATAATTAGTGGCATATGGAGTTACCTCAATTAGGCAGACAAACATGATGATTTGCCCATAAGTGATTATAATCCTCAGTATAGGTGGGACAAAAAAGGTAATGATTTTCCCAAAGGTAGTTTTAATAATTATCCCCAAAAAGGGTTAGGGTAAAAAGAGAATGATTTGCCCAAAATTGGCTATAATCATTAAAATGGAAAATAATGATTTTCTTATAGGTGGTTATAATCATTAGTAGGATAAAAATATGCCCTAGTTGGGTGGACAAATATAATGGTTTTCCCAGATGTGGTTATAAGCATTATCAAAATGAAGATGTGGCCCAATTGGGTAGAAGAAAGAAAAATGATTTTCACAAAGGTGGTTATAATCATTAACCTTCAAATAGATCAAAACAAAATGGTTTGCCTCTAAATGGTTATAACCACTGCCTTTGTAGGTGGGATGATACATAATGATTTACCAAAAGTCTTTTATAATCATTGGTATATTGATGATAGTATGATGGCAAATTGATATAGAAGAGCAAGATGGATTTGATAAATCTACTAGTATGGAGATGCACATCTGAACTAATAAGGATTAAAATTCTTTCATGATTAAATTTCTTTGTATTTGGAAAATGATTTGGGTAGATCAAGAATTTTTTAGATGCCAAGGAGATATATCATGGCTTCATTTCTTGAAAGACTTATTTAGTTATTTTTGTTGTATCACATGACAATATGCATCATGATAAAACACCATGATAACTTAGCCAAAATATTCATAAGGACTGACACGTAATATAATAAACAAATGAAAATAATGCACTAACTATAAAAATCATGATGAGAATGTTGATGTATGAATTTGGATGGATTGAAGAATAAAGTGAAATGAATCACCAAATGAATGCATCAAGACTAAATTAAGGCACAATAGGAAAGAAAACAAACAAACAAAACACAAAGAAAAGAAAGAACAAAATGAAATAAAATAAAAACATGGTTAAATACAATGTTAGAGTAAAATAGAGAACATATAAGATGATGAACATTTCCCCTATGCAATAGGAGATAATGAAACAAACAAAAAAACAAAACGGGGGGAATAGAATAAAAGGAAGAGGTGGTCGAGATAACTCTAGATGCACTAGGCAATTGGATGCTACCTACATAGTTCTATGGATGCAAGATCTAACATAAACTTCCTGGCAAATGTAGTTCTCTCAGAATATGGGATAGAAGAATAATGATGATCAAGAAAACATGATGGATGTTATAGAGGAATATGGGAAGGGTCTCACAAAATGGTGAGAGCATGGGATGTTAGGCCAATAAGGATGGGGAAACTAAATGACAAGTGGTTTCTTATGAAATAGCTACAGTTTCTAGAATCCTTTAGGTAAAGAAGTGGTCAATTTTGTGCTTTTCTAGGTCTTGTACAAATTTTTTGGGGATTTTCTATGTATCTCAACTCAATCAAGGATGAAGAGATACTAAATGCTCCAACTCAAAAAATGATAAGAGTGTGGCAAAGGGTAACTAAGATGACCTCAACATGAATTGAGCTTTGCCTACATAGTCCTAAGATGGGACCTCAAGTCACTGTAGTTCTACCTTACAATGGAGAAATCTGACTAGGTAGCAGAAAGTTCTCAAACCAAATAGGCAAAATAGGTAAAATGACATAGTATATCATAGGAATGGCAAGGTGGTTGATGCAGAACTTTTCTCTCTAAAGCCTATAATTCTCCACTTTCCCTCTGCTTGTCAATTAGTAATTAGCAAAATTCTCCTTGGACAACACTAGGCCTATTTATCCAAAGTGGACCAAAATAAGAACACCTACTAGATTAGAGTCTTAATATACTCAAAACATTATATGACACTATTGCAACCCATATAATTTTTTTTAATCACTCTACCCTTTACTTCATTCAAGAATCTCTTTTTACCTTCATGCATTCCCCTATAGTCCTTATAAACAACATACAAGCATGATACTATGGTTATTAAAAATTATTCATGGCTTCTTGACACCTTAGATAATCTCATAACATTTATTCAAGATTAATTATCAATTCACAACCATACATTAACTCATTCTCATACCATTATATCCACGTGTCACACCTATACTAGCCCTTTATAGGCATTGCTGATTAGTAAAACAAAAGTACAATCACATAATGAAAACCAAACATAAATTCTTGCTTCAAATGCTAATATATACTTGTGGATCAAGTTTGAAGCTCCAACTCTTCCCCTACATACTTTTTCTTTCTTTAGACCTATTCAATTAGGTCTCCTCTGGGCCTAATGCACCCTAGACCTCTAGAATTTGTACTTGATAGGTTGTACACTACATAAAAACATTATATTTAGTTAGGTCACCTTTAAAATAGGTGGATTATAGATTTTTGTAATTTCCCCATGATTGTAAATCATTTTATACATCAAACCCTAGAATTAGGGTTTCAAGGCCACTATGTAGGCTGAGAGCCTATAAAAAGGCTTAGATTTCACAATATGAGCTTCTAAGAACCAAAACACTTAAAATAGGTCTGTCTAGACCCCTATCAATTCATCTAGTTGTTATAAAGTTTTTATCAATCCACTATCATCACTATTCAACTTAATCTACCATTGACTGTGATCACAAGGTGACACATTACAGGGTTGTGTTCTTATAGAGAAATCTAACACATTACTATTCCAAAGAAAAAATTCAAAGATCCTCTAATAATGTTTAAATAAAATTTCAACATGCTTCCAAATTATTTGGAAATTAAAACAATGGTCTTTCTATCCTTGGAATAACCTTACAAACAAATCAATATCATTATTCACATGTAACAGAGATTTGTCTGAGCAAATATTTGAGTATCAATATTCTCTTCAATAATTATTGATATCTACCATTAATGACAAAAATCACCACTTATAGGGACCTTTAAAAATTTAATCCTTATATATATGTTCCTTAACAACTTCAACCAGTCTGTAAACAACAACAAGCTAATAATCAAAATAGAGTCCATTCATCTAATCTGTAGAATAGGGTTTCTAACTCAATAATCAAAATAGAGTCCATTCATCTAATTTGAATAATAGGGTTTCTAACTCTTGGTTTCTTCAAAGTAATCTCTCCAAAAAAAATTCATTCCTTCTTGATGTATTTAATTACATTAAAAAGTTGGTATCCATAACATATATCCTCACATGAAACATGAGTCAGTTTTCACAACATAGAATGTATAAAAAAATGCAGGGGTAAGCAAACTCATTCATACATATTTTGGTTAAGAGAGTAACATCTCCTTATGAAAGTATTACCAAGATATATTTGGATACAACAAGCCCATCACTATTTTATTGAACTAAAGCTTTTGTTCATAAAGAAAGATAGACTTACACAGTCTATTTTATCAACATGGCACACCTTCTTCCATTTACAATCATGTTTGCCCCTATTTTTCCTTCATTATTTCTTCCTACAAAATCTCTACATTATATATCCATTCTATTATCAAATAGACAATATGAAAAGACTCATAACAATTTATTAGATCAAGAAACTCTTCAAATTATTATCAAACACACAGGGTGGTGAACACACTAGCTGTCACCTCACATTCCAAACATAACATATGACTCAATATCAACTTAAGACCCTTAAAAATACCTTATAGGTCCATTAAAATATTATTCTACATGACATGAAATTAAAACCCACTTAAACCATCTGAACACACTCTCTACTCCTTATTACAAGCTTGAAAATTTAAATCAAGAAAAAGCAGGAAAAATTCTAAAAGACTAAATTCAAATTTCACTCACTTCCAAGTTCACTTTTAGACATTCTTAAGATGCCCCTACATCAGAATCCCAAGGGGAGAAAAGAACTTTGCCTCTATCTTATTCTTCATTCAAATGTTCATATAAATGTGTGTGCTCCTTGTTGCCACACTTATACCTATGCTTCTTCTTCCATGTGCCCCTCTGCTTGTGCTTCTACTGCTACTCATATTGTTTCTTACACCTACCATAATTCTTGTTTCTTTTCTTTCTCTCATGATTGTCTTCAATCTTCATGGCATTGATCATGGATTTCCATTCTCTATCAATTTCCTTCTCCAACATTGCTATTCTTGCCTCTTCATTTTCATACCTGCTCCACTTCACACTCTCTTCCTCTCTTGACCATTCCAAGGCCTCTTGCTAGTTCATAACCTAGTTATCATCATCTTCTATCATGTTTTCCTTTATCACATCTACTCCTTGATTTATTATCCAATCAACCACCTCTTCACTTTGTATCTTCTTTTCATATACTATTTATTCAATCTCATCTTCTCTTACCTATTTTTATCTTTCCTTAAGCACTTCATGTGATTTTTCTTCTTAGTTGAGCCAATAAACTCTTCAAAAAATCATATGGTGTCTTTATACAACACATCATCTTCATCCTCAAAATATTCATCAAAGATTGCATGTTCTTCATTACCTATCATGCCTTTGACTTCCTCACCATATGCTATTTGATTTTTTGAATTTCTCCACTCTTCTTCATCAATTAGATATCCATATAAAGGGTAAAAAATCACCTCACATTAAAATGCACCTATATTATTTAATGCATCATTTTCATCTTATTTATGGATTGTTGTTCATTCATCTTCTTGATGTCAATCAGGCACTTCAGCATCCACTTCTTTACCTACATTCACCTATTACAAATCAAAGTTAGAATAATTTTTTTGAGGTTTCATTTCCTCTCTCTGCTCCTTAATGAAAAATTGTGTTGCCATCTCTTCCAGCTGCTCCTCTAAATATTCTATCACCTGTTGGTTCTTTTTCTTATGCAACCTTTCTATGAAGCTGCACTTAATCCTTTTCCTGATCTTAATTCCACATTGAAATTTACATACACTCCAAATCCTTATCAACTCTTTTTCCATCTTGGCCAATGCCTCTTTCATCTCCTTTATCTCTTTTTCCATTTCTCTCTCACCGTGGCTTTCAAATTCAATCCTGTCTCTCACCTTTCTCTCATCTTCTCCCTTCATCTTCCTTTTGACTACCTCACTTGGATACATGCTCTCTCTCATATTTGGTCTCACTTGGACCACTTATTTGGTTCATACTTGGAACCTTTCTCTCTCTATTAGACCACACCTGGGCTTTCCAACTCTTGTCCTTTACATTAAGATTTTCCTCTCTCTCAAGCTCTTTTTATGAGCTTGTCTCTCTCTCACTTGAGATTGTTAATAAATCACTTTATTATAGGGCTGCCATTTCATTCACTATGTTATATCAGTCATACATTCCAATCAATAAATCAATCAAAAATCATGCCTCATACCTTCTTAATCTGCTATCTCAACTTGTCTTACAACAAGACTCCATGCAACTTACTTCCCTTTTTTCTTCTTACCTGTAATATCTTGCTCAATCATGTAACATAAATTAATCACCATATGTCCATAAATATTTATACCTATATATATCTTACCAGAGCAACTAGATGGATTTGATACCAAATGATGTAGATCTTTTCTCTTTATATCCTACAATTCTCCTTGGTCAACACTAGGCCTATTTGTCCAAAGTGGAACAAAAAAAGAAAAGATGTTGGATTAAAGTTTTAATATACTAAAAACATTATATGACACTATTTAAACCCATATCAAATCATTTTTCTCACTCTACCCTATACTTCATCAAGAATCTCTTTTTACCTTCATGCATTCTCCTATAGTCGTTATGAACAATATGCAAGCATGATACTATGGTTCATAAAAATTATTCATGGCTTATTGACACCTTATATAATATCATAAAATTAATTTAAGACCCATTATCAATTCACCACCATACATTAACTCACTCTCATACCATTTTATCCACTTGTCAACCTCTACCAGCCCTTTATAGGCATTGCTGATTAGTAAAACAAAGGTACAATCACATAATGAAAACCAAACATAAATTATTACTTCACACTACACTATATACGTTTGGATCAAGTTTTAATCTCTAACTCTTCCCCTACATACTCTTTCTCTCTTTAGACCTATTCAATTGGGTCTCCTTTAGGCCTAATGCATCCTAAACCTCTAGAATGCATATTTGATAGGCCATACACTACCTAAAACAATTACATTTAGTTAAATTACCTTAAAAATAGGTGGATTACATATTTTTGGAATTATATCATGGTTTTAAATCATTTTATACATCAAACCCTAGAATCATGGTTTTAAGGCCACTATGTAGGCTGAGAGCCTATAAAAAGGCTTACCTTTCACAGTATGAGGTTCTAGAACCCCAAACCACCTAAAATAGGTTTATCTACACACCTAGAAACTCATCCAATTATTATAAAGTGTTTATCAATCCACTATCATCACTATTTAACTCAATCTACCATTGACTGTGATCACAAGGTGATACATTACATGCCTATGTTCTTATAGAGAAACCTAGTACATTACTATTACAAATAAGAACATCAAAGATCCTCTAATAACATTTAAATAAATTTTAAAAATGCTTCAAAATCATTTTCAAATTAAAACAATGGTCTTTCTATCCTTAGAATAACCTTACAATCTAATCAATATCATTGTTCACATGTAACAGAGATTTGTTTGAGCAAATATTTGAGTATCAATATTCTGTTCAATAATTATTGATATCTACCATCAATGACAACAATAAACATTTAGAGGGACCTTTAAAAATGCAATCCCTAGGTCTATATTCCTTAGTAACTTCACTCATTCTATAAATAGAAGCAAGCTAATAATCAAAACAGAGTCCATTCATCTAATCTACAGAATAGGGTTTCTAACTCTTAGTTTATTCAAATTAGTCTCTCCAACAAACATGAATTCCTTCTTGATGTATTTTATTACATTAAAATTTTTGTATCCACAACATATATCCTAACATTTCAAATACAAAATTGAATCCAATTCATGAGTCAGTTTTCACAACATAAAATTTATACAAAAATGCAGGGGTAAGCAAACTCATTCAAACATATTCCAATTCTAAGAGTAACATCTCCTTATGCAAAGATTATCAAGATCCATTTGGGCACAACAAGTCCATCACTTTTTTATTGAACTAAATATTTTGTTCATAAAGAAAGAGAGACTTACATAGTCTATTTTATCAACTTGGCAGACCTTCTTCCATTTACAATCATGTCTGCCCCTATTTTTCCTTAATTATTTCTTCTTATGGAATATTTCCCTTATATATCTAGTATATTATCAAATAGACACTATAAAAAGACTCATAATAGTTTCTTGGATCAACAAAAATTTCAAATTATTACAAAACCCACATAGGGTGGTGAACACACTAGCTGTCACCTCACATTCCAAACATGACATATGACTTAATATCAACTTAAGACCCTTAAATAGACCTTATAGGATAATTAAAATATTATTCAACATGACATGACATTAAAACCCACTTAAACCATCTAAACACACTCTCCACTCCTCATTACAAGCTTGAAAATTCAAATCAAGAAAAGGCGGGAAAACTTTTAAATGACTAAATTCAAATTTCACTCACTTCCAAGTTCACTTTTGGACATTATTAAGATGCCCCTACATCAGTGGTAATTTAAGGAATGATAAAGGTGTTTTTCCTAATTTTCCCATAGGTGGTTATAATTAGGAAATAACATCATAGGTCTATAATACTAATTTTCCCATAGGTAGTTATAAGTAGTAGCACGAAAGTAAGACTCTGATTTGCCCAAAGGTAGTTATAATCAGTAGTACTTGGATAGAAAAAAATAAGGAATGAAGTATGAAACTACCAAATGACTATCATACTACTCTAAAATATGACCTCTATCTAGAATATTGAATCTACTATTGAAACATGATCTGAGTCCTCGTGTAGAAAACAACCATAGAACCAATAGAACAGAACAAAGGTCAAAGGGTTTGGGTAGGGAAAGGTATGGAAGAATTATATATGGTATGGCATAAATAAGAATTTTACTATTATGATACAATGGAAATGTGCCTCATAGATAATAATGTAGGTCTCTCAAGTGAAGTAACACTTGAGGTATATAATGTTCATTGACTCATCAAGTTCATCTTCATCTGGTGTAGAGAGCCTGTATGCTCCAGAGCCATAATTTGCAATAATAGTTAGGTTTGAACTTGCCCTTGTGTTTCTTATTGGCTATGGTATTCTATTGGTTTTATTTAAGAATAAGATCACCAAGCTTGAATTCTTTGTGAATCATCGATTATAGTGTCCATAGAGTCAATTTTGTTATGCTTAATGGTTGTTAACTATAGCCATGTGTTTTTCATCAAGTAACTCAAAATCTTATAGGTGAGCTACTTGATAATATTCATCATCTAGAACATGCTTTAGCGAGATTCACAAGAAGGTAACTTAACCTTAATGGGAATAATGGCCTCAGTACCACAAGTGAATAGGGAGTGGCTCCTATTAGAGTACATTAATTAGTATGATATGCCTAGAGGGCATGGAAGATTTGGAGGTGCCAATCATGGCCAACATTATTGATAATATTTTAAAGGATATTGACAATGGTTTTTTTTAGATGCATTGGATTGGTTGTTACCTTATGGGTAATATGCAGTAGAAAAATGTTGAGTAATGTTTTAATTGACACATAACGATATGACATCCTTATTTTTAAATGATCCACCATTATCAGATGTAATGTTAGATGGGATACCATAATGGAAGATGAGATGATTAAATATGAATTTGGAAATTTGTTTTCTAGTCACATAAGGGGTATAGCTTTAACTCACTTAGTGAAATATTCTGTAGTGGTAAGGATATGTTTATGGCCATGAGATGAGGTGGGGTCTATCTTCTTGATGAGATTGAGGACCCATGTAGCAAATGACCATGGTGTAAGCATTTGTTTGAGAGTCTTGGTTAGAGCATGAATTAGATTGGCATGCCATTGACATTTGTCATACTTTTTAATATATGCAACTGCATCTACATCCATAATTGGCTAATAATACCCAGTACATAGGAGGTTTTTGGCTAGGATGGCCCTACTAGTGTGGGTTGCACATACTCCATGAAATTTCTATAATGCTAATGTTGATTCTACTAAAGTTAAACAATGAAGCAAAGTTCCATCAAATCTATGGTGATAAAGGGTTGGTCCAAGTAAGGTATTTGTGTAGCTTAGTAGATAAAGGCCTTGGATTATTTGTGGGATAGGTTTTTTGGCATAATGTGGTCATGTAGGTAGGTAAAAAGTTTTGAATACCATATAGAGTTGGGACCAATAATATCATAGATCATTACAATGGTTGATGATTCTTGAAGTGGTGCTAAAAGACTCTCAACGAGGAATTGGTATTATTTTACCATGTATGTATGATGAATCAAATATCTAATGGTATCCATGGCATCTATTATCTTTTTACTATCCCTTGAAATGTATTCAAACTATACATTAGTAATCTGATTTTTGAGAGTGTCGATCATGGCCTTGTAGGGTACTAGCTTGTCATCCTTAGTCTGAAAGTGGTTTGTAACCTGATTGATGATTAATTGAGAATCACCATATACCTTAAAATTTTGAATAGTCCATTATACTATCTATTGAATCCCTACAACAAGTGCTTCATATTCAACCATGTTGTTGGTACAAGTAAAGTTGATCCTGAAGGACTTAGGGATGAGATACCCTTATGATGTAATAAATAATAGGCATGGGCCCTATCCATGTGTCATGAATGATCCATCAAAATACAACTTTTAATGTTTTTCCTCAAGGGGTGTATCAATGATGGTCATAATGGACTCATCTAAGAAGTGAAATGTTAGAGGTTTTGTATCTTCAAGGGGTGCTTCATCAAGTTGATTTGAAAGTAATTATCCTTTGATGGTCTTCTGGTTGACATATTCTATCTCAAACTCACTGAGAAGCATGATCCATTTGGCTATGCAACCTTATAAATTTGTTTTAGATAGTAGATGCGTGAGGGAATCTACTTTAGAAATAACCATGGTCTTGTTTTTTAGCATGTAATGCCATAATTTTTGTGCTATGAAGACCATAGATAAATAAGTTTTCTCTATGAATGTATTATTGTGTTCATACATGAAAAGTGTATAGATTAGATAGTACACATCATACTCTTTTCTATTATCATCATGCTGAGCTAAAAGTGCCCCTAGGGCTTTATCAATCATGGATAGGTATAATAAGAATGGCTTTCCTAACATAGGTGGAAATCAAACAAGCAGATTAGAAATATAGTTCTTCAATTGCTAAAAAGCTTTCTAACATTCATCATCCCAATGGAATGTGACACCCTTCTTTAGTAGGTGTGTGAATGGATGGCATTTATTAGACAACTAAGAGATGAAGCATCTAATACAATTTATCTTGCCCTACAAACTACAAAGCTAATTCAAATCAGAAGGTGGTCACATTTATGTAATGGCTTGGACTTTGGTTAGATTAACTTCAATTCCTGTATGAGAAACAATGAAGCCTAATAGTTTACCTAAAATAACTCCAAAAACACACTTCTTAGGATTGAGTCTGACCTTGTATTCATGTAGTCTCTTAAATATCTTTCTTAGCGCAAATGGATGATCAGCCTTGGTATTGGATTTACCTAATATGTTGTCGATATAGTCTTCAAGAATTTCATGCATCATATCATGAAATATTATAGTCATGGCTCTTTGGTATGTGGCCTCCATATTCTTGAGATGAAATGGAATAATATGATAATAAATTTTTACCCATGGAGTGGTGAATGTTATTTTATGTTGAGCTTTTAGTGCAATTTGGATCTAGTTATATCCTAAAAATCCATCTATTAGTGAAAGCATTGCATACCCTACTGTGGAGTCAACTATCATGTCAATGTTTGGCAGAAGAAAGTTTTCCTTCGGATAGGCTTTATTTCTATCCCTAAAGTTGGTGAAATTTCTTATTTCTTTTGACTTCTTACTGACTGACACAACATTCAAGAGCCACTTTGAGTAGTCGATCGGTTAAATACATCATGCTTCAAAGAGTTTTTACAACTCTTTCTTTACTAATGTAGTAATACGAGGATGTATTTTGTACAATTTCTATTTTATTATTTTGGCATTAGGATGTATAATAAGATCATGTACAACCAAGGTAGGGTCCAAATCTGGCATGTCTGAATATGCCTAAGCAAATATGTCTACAAATTCCCTCAAAAGGGTTATAAAGATGTCATGTTCCTCCTTAGTGAGGGATGCACGTAATTTGATCCATTTTGGGTCTCTGGAGTCTTGATCTTGACTTATGTAGTGTCTTCTACAAGGAGAGTCAAACCATCTTCCAAGATGGTTAGCAAAGATTTGAATTGGCCTACAATGGCAAAGTCTTTTATTGGAAGGGGCTAGAAGGCATTTGAGAGAGAGATTTCAATCTCAAATTTTAAACTTGAAGAGGAGAAGGTTCTAGAGGTGGGAAGCCTCTAGACCTTCTTTTGGGAGGGAAATATATGAAAATTATAAAAATAAGAATTTGGGTGGAAAGTGGGGTTGTGGGGTAGGTTATGATTTTAAAGAATTAAATATTGAGGATTATGTGGAAAGTGGGGTTGTGGGGTAGATTAGGATTTTGAATGAAAGTGGGGTATTTCATGGGATTGATTGATTAAGGGGTAATGCTAATTAAGTGATAAAATTAAGCCTAATGCCGATGATCAGAATTAAGTGCATACATTTTTCCCTTATTTGGAAGGGCATTATGAGTAAAGTAAAGTGGAAAGAGTAATGGTATTTTTAAAAAAAATTGGGTCATGGTTGAATGTTAGTAGATGATGTTATAGGATCTGATGCCCCCTTAAGGGGACATGCAAGGTAGAATGAGATGGATGGCCACTCAAAAGAAAAAAAATGACGGGTAGGATGAGATGGATAGATAAAGGTATGAGATGCTAGATGTGAGCTAGATGATAAAGAAGATGATCAACCTAAGTAGTGAGCTATAATGTGATGATGCCCTTGGAAAAGGCATAGGTATAGGAAATATAGATGATGAGTGTCATGGTTGTAGACACATCCCAAGGGGGAATCAATCATAACAAGATGATGATAGGATTAAAGGGTCATAAGATTTAGATGTATCCCAAGCAAAGATGCATGTAAGGGAGAGCTATAGGATAGGATAAGACTAATGATTTGATTAGATTAAGGAGGGGTGTAGCTCAAATCTAAATCAATTAATATGATGGAGGTGATAGAAGAGAATAAATGAGATGATAGAGTGACTAAAGGAATGGGAAATGAGGTTGGATGAGCAAGATAAGGGCTGAGCTATCCTTAGGCACTAAAATGTGGCCAAGTACTACCTACATAGTTTAAAAAGACATCAAGTTGATGTAGTTTTGATGGGATTGACATAAGACATGACCATGAAATAGATGGATTAGATTTAATGAATAATGAGGGAGAGGTGGCAAGTATCATAGGAGCTTAGAGATATAGATGAGGATAGTAGTGAGGCCAACAGAGTGTGGATAAAAGGTGGTAAAGGCCAATAGTTAAAGAGGTTGGTAAGTGGATTAATCCCATATGTAGTGGGATTAATATGTGCATAGGGAGAAAAGTGAATAAATAGGAAGCGAATAATGAGGTAGAGGCACTAAAAATGGAGTTAAAACCAAGGAGGTGGTTATAATGGAAGAGGCAAAGAATGGTGTTAAGTTATCCCTGTGAGGTGGAAGAATGGTAGAGAGTATCACTATGAGTCAAGTTTTAAGGGGGACTTATGGTAGGGGCTTTAAAGGATTTTTGGCAAAAGGTCATCATCATTACAAGCCAAGTTTTATTAGCTAGATCAAAGGTGAAACCTATTTTAGTGCCCTGTACTAATGGCCACCCTTGTTATGAGCTGAGGTGGAGCATTGAGACAAGTGGGAGGATTTTAAAAACTTGTATGAGATATTCATCGATGGGTATATGCATCATTTATCTACATACTTATGGATTAGGGATCCTTACTAATCACTAATGAGAGTATCATCAATTTGGAGCTTAGTGACTCAGGAGAGGAAGTTATGGTCACTAAGGGAGAAGGTAGTAGAGGCTTAGTCACCACTTAAGATGCACCAAAGATGATTAAAATATATAAATAGGGTATAAAAGGCATAAATGATATGTAAGGAAAAGAGAAAAGGCTGAGTTAGTATAATGCATTGGGAGAGGGAGGTTGTGGCGCAGGTTAATGGTAGAAGATCAGATCATGCATAATGGTGAGGAAGTAGATTAGGAGGATCAACATTGAGGTGGAGGTAAAAGTTAGGTATGAATAGTATTATTGGGGTTTTTATTGATTTTATATGTATGTGTATAAGAATAAATCTACATCAAACAAGGGTTTCAGGGTCGTGATAGGGAAATTATGGGTTTTGTAATTAAGTCAAGGAGGTAGGGGGTTGTATTGAGTGAAAATTGGGTATTCAAGGAGAATGGATGCTATTGATTTTATGGGTAATCATGTGTTATAACATGTAAAAGGCATTGGTGGGTTGAAGGGAGTTGTAAAAGGATAAGGAGTCATAGGTAGGGGGCATAGAAAGAAATAGAGACACAAGTGAGGGTTAGAGGAGGAAAAATAACCATGATTGGGAAGTTGTAGCATGTGAAGGGTGACATCAGAGGGGACCACAATTAGGTGAGATAGGGGAGAAATTTGTGTCACAACATAGGGGAGGTGAAAGATTTAATTTTGTTGGGAGGGTTTTATGATATATGTGGATTTTGATTATGTGAAATGATGATGCCATGTAATTGTTATGTGTGTATGTATTGTGGGTGAATCAAGCATGGGAGAGGGCAATGGTGGAAATGAGTGCAACAAGATGGTTGAAAATATGGTGACATGGTCACTAGATAAGAAATGTGTACCAACCATAGAGGCATAGGAGGAGAAATGGAAACAAAAGGGGTATCAAGGGTCCATTAATAACTACATGAAGGGAATGACTAGAGTTTTAATGTTAGGTTGTATATTTTTAGGGTTAGATTGTGTAAAGGGATATGAAAATAACATAAGTACTAACCTGAGTGACCTCATTACTAGAGAAAATGAATCATCGAGAGGCATAAATTAGGGCATTACAAGAATAGATAGATGAAATATGGGTATACTAGATGTAATTATAAGAACAATTGGAGTAGCAATAGGTAGGGGCACAAGTCATAGGGATGGAGTGGCATATAGACCAGATATTATTGGAAGCTCTAGGGTTTGGAGATGTGACCACCTAGGTGGTGAGGATGGCATGGGAGGCATAATACTGAAGATCTTTATACAAGCATTAGTGCTAGCAGGGCATATGGCTCTTTTGTACAAGGTGATTAACTAGTCAGAGAGAACATGAGGATTCAAGTCATCAGGCTAGTCCATACATCCATCATTGAGGCTACCACTATAGGATGGGATGTAGGGTATCATAGATATTCTTAGTGGAGAGTTGTGGCTCAAATGTAAAGAGATGTAATGATTAGAATAAATGGTTCAAAAAGATGTTGTAGTGACATGAGGTTATGTAAAGATGATGTAATATTGAAGATGATGTTAATAATAAGAAATGAGAACATGTTTATTTTATTATGTTGTGAAATGATTTTATGTGAAATGGTAATGATAGGTGATAGGGAAATAATGTGAAAAGGTATGATGCATTCGTGGGGTCATGAGGGTGGAAAAGAAAATGATGTGATGGCACTCAATGAGTAGGGGCACTATTGGATAGGGCTGATGACCATTCTTGGGATTCATCTTGTTAGTAGGTGTGGAAAAGTAATACTGAGGGTTGTAGGATGTGAGTGTTATATAACACATGGGGAGGGAAGGCATTTTCATCACTTCTTCAATCATTCATGCAATGAGTATAGGTACAAGTAGGTAGGGACTCAAGGATGTTTTAGGGTAGACTAATACCACCATCAGAGTTGATTTATGAGGTTAATGTGTAGGTGTTCCAAACATTGCATTGAGTGATGGATATGCTGGAGGTGATACTATGAAAACAACAAATAGAGGAGCTGAGACTCTAACCATTATGTAGAGTGTGGTGATTTTACTAGACAAGATACAAAGCTAGGAGATGTACCTAAGGTGGTACAAAACTGGGAGGCATCCCATTGTTTTTCAGGGGGGACATGCAAGGGAATCGAGATGGAGATGATCATACATGAGGGAAATAGGATGAGGTGATAATTGGGATGAGGGATTTAAGACTTAATCAACCCCATCTATCATGTGTGGTTATTGCAAATAAGTTGGCCATTTAAGACAATATTATCCTCAGAGGGAGATGATGAAAATTGTCAGTATGGAACCTAGATAGGGTGGCTAGCTAGTGGGAGATTCAGGATCAACTAGAGTACTGCCAAGACCATGATTGGTATGGGTTTAAGTTGGTTGTGTACTGGTTGTAGAACAACCAAAGAGTTGTAATGTGAGTGTTGTGATATTGTTATAGGTGTTTGAAATGATGTGTGGTTTTGTGTGATTAGGAATAATGTAAGAGAGTTGTTTGGTTTGTGATGATATGGTTGAATGCAATCCTCCTACCCAAGGGGTAGTGTTAGTAGTAATGGAGTGAAGTTATTTTGAGCCATATATCATTTTTAGTCCATTTTTTTTGTTGAACTTTTGATTATGTGTATACTAATGACATGTTAAGAGTCAAGGATACAATAAATTCATAGTGCATGGGAACTCCATTGAAAATTGGCCTTATCCAATCAAATGTTTAGATGCCACCAATACCATCCTTGTTACTATCAAGATAAAAATATAGAAAATGCTAACTAGAATTTTTAAATAATGCAGTGAAATATGTATAAAATCAAACAAAATACACATAGGAAAACAAACACATAATCACATAAGACAATCATGCAATAGTACAAGATAATAATAAGGATATTATCAAAATAAGAAAATGAATGATGTGATGATAAGGTGTTTATAGACAATAGGCCTAGGGATGATGAGGGGGTATGTACGTGGGAAGTATAGTGCCCAATACTATCATACATCAAAACAAGAGTCTAACGAAGTTCAAAGTAATCACATATGGGGGTTAGTGTGACCCCATAAGATTCGGGATTACAATGCATGCAAAACTCCAAAGTAGAAGACTAATGTATGACCCTTCCATAATGACAATGTTAGTGGGAAGGTGTGAACCATAGTTTTAGAGACAACAAAGGATAAACAGGGATGGGATTTGATCATGAGGCTAAAAGGAGACACACTTATCATAGAGGATACGATGGGGTGATGGGATTGTGTTTGGACAAAAGGGTGTGATAGGACTTAGGGATGTTTAAATGATAGATGTGGATGAGAGATTCTAGAGGACTACCCCAAAAAAATCCCCATTACTCAATAATAAATGTATTCTTCTATGATTGAAAACTCATGTCCCCTATTGTTGTATAAATACTGATGACATATTCCCATTATTAAGACTAGGGTCAAGGTTATTTTACCATGACACTGAGAACCATTTTTCTTCATGGTACTTGCCCAAGGTGCCAAAAGATTTGTTTTCACCTTTGGATGGATGTTTTTTTGGACTGATGAGGAGGGGGATGGATGGATGGAGTGGATGTGGGGTGTTTCAAAGATGGAGGATGATGATATCTGGATTAGGTGTAGAAGTGCTTAAGATGTATAATGTTCATGGGATCATCCTGTTCTTTTCCTTCATGTGTGGTTGATCTATATGCTCTTGATCCAAACTTGGCAATAAAAACATAGGGACCTCACCAATTGGCTTCAAAATTCACCTTATTATCTCATTTTACATTGGTGTTTTTTATTTTCTTTGAAGACTAAGTCACCAATTTTAAACTCCCTAGCCTAAATCTTCTTGCAGTATTAGATTTTTAATTTATTTTGATATGCTCAGAGGTGATTCAAGACCTTCTATCACTTTTCATCAAGGAGTTCTAGTTCTTGCATCTATTCTTGTCTAAGATTTTGATTAGTAATGATGCCTCTCAATGAGATTCAAAGAGAGGGGAGTTCTACTACTACTGGAAATATTACTTCAGTCCCATAGACTAAGGCATATAGAGTTACCTTAGTAGGTGTATGAACACTTGTTCGATAAGACCATAGAGTTGGATATAATTGAGTTTGCTAATTTCTTCTAGCTTGATTAACTATCTTCTTCAAATTCTTGATGAGGGTATTATTAGTTGCTTCTACTTGTTCATTGCCTTTGGGATAATATGGGGAAGAGAAATGTTGTATGATGTGATATTTTTGACTAGGGCCTCAACTTCCTAATTCTTGAATGATTTATCATTATCTAAAATTATATTAGACGATATACCAAATTGGTAAATAATTTGATTAAGAATAAGCTTATAAATCTAAAGGCTTATTGTATAAGTAAGTCGCATTGCTTCAAACCATTTAGTAAAATAATCCATAGCTATGATAATGAATTTATGACCATCTGATGAAGTAGGATTTATATTTCCAATTAAATATAGGCCCCATATAGAGAAATGCCATGGACTCATAATAGGTTGTAACTCTTGTGAAAGAGTATGGATGAGGTTTATGTGCTTTTGACAAGCTACACACTTATGCACATATTGACAAGAATCATTGTCCTTTATCAGATAGTAATAACTAGTTCAAAGGATCTTTTTAGAGAGGGCCATTCCATTGATGTACCCTCCATAGATACCATCATGTACTTACTTAATTACTTGAGATGTCTCTTCTAATGTTAAACACCTTAAAAAGGTACCATTATAGCTATGTTGATAAAGCATGTTGCCAATGATTGTGTATTGAGCAGTGAGATGGATAAAATATCTCTGTTGGTGGTGGTTAAGGTTATAGGGAAGGATATTATCATAAAGGTACCTATAAATATCATAGTACCATGATAGATTGGGATCATTGATTTCACATATTTTAAGTAGAGTCAATGATTGATAGGCTAGGATAATCAGGTGATTGATCAAGAAATTACCTTCCAAAACATCTTCAGGGAGATCAATGAGCGAGCCGATAGTGGCCCTAGAATTATCTACTTTATTGCTTCCTTATGGAACTTTTTAAAACGTGATAGATTGAAAATTGATCTTTAATGGATCTACCAATTATTTGTAAGGAAGCTAATTTTTGTCCTTTATTTGGAATTTGCCATTGACCTATTTGATAATTAATTACGAGTCCCCAAATACTTGTAATTATTAGATGTTCCACTGGATAGCTAGATGAAGTCTAGTTATCAAAGCTTCATATTCTAAAATATTATTAGTACATGGAAAGGCAAGGTGGAATGCTTTTGGAATGAGATCAAACTAAGGGGTGACCAAGAGGATGCTAGCCCTAGACCCATGGGTAGTATATGAGCCATCAAAGTATAACTTCCAACTATCTACTTGTGAGGTATTCAAGATGGAATCATCTAGGAAATATGTTATAATTGGCTCAATTGCTTCTAAATGTGCCTCTGATAGTTGATCTACAATGATTAGTCCTTTTATAGCTTTTTGATTTATATACTCAATGTCAAATTTACTGATTAACATGATCTATTTTGTTACTTGACCTGTAAGCATTTTCTTGGATAGTAAGTAATTTAAGGGATCAAATTTTGTGATGAGCTACACATGATTATTAATCATGTAATGTTGAGATTATATGATGAAAAAACTATAGCCAAACATGCCTTTTCAAAAGGAGTGTAATTGAGCTCATAGGATATCAATGTGTAACTAAGATAGTATATAGCTTACTCCTTACCCTGATCAGTGTGTTGTGCTAGGAGAGCACCAATGGCATATGACATTGCTGAAATGTATAAGAGAAAAGGCCTTCCCAAGATTGATAGAGATAAAATAGGTGGATTGGACAAATATTGTTTTATTATTTCAAAGGTTTGTTATAATTTTGCATTCTAATGGAAGGTAGTCCCCTTCTTTAATAGATGAGTAAAGGGGTGACATTTATCAACAAGCTAAGAGATAAAACACCATATAGCCTAAAGTTTTTTCTAATGACTTCAAAGCTAATTGAGATTATGAGGTAGGGGCATTTCTATAATTTATTTGAATTTTTTTGGATCCACCTTGATGCCCCTTCTTTAGACTATGAATCCTAACAATTTACCTGAGGTTACTCTAAAGACACTTTTTGGGATTTAGCCTTACTTTATATTCTTGCAATCTTTCAAAAATTATTTTGAGGACCACATGGTGCTCTGACCTTAAATGAGACTTTCCCAAAATATCATCAACATAATCTTCTATAATGCCATGCATCATGTCGTGAAAGATAATGGTCATAGCTCATTGATAAGTTACCCCTACGTTCTTGAGACCGAATGGCATGAATTGATAATAAAATGTCCCCCATGGAGTGATTAATGTTGTTTTATATTGATCCTTAAGGGCTATTTTAATTTTATTATACCTTGAGAATCCATTCATGAGAGAAATCATTTCATACCCAGCTATTGAATCTATGATCATGTCAATATTGGGGAGTAAGAAGTCATCTTTAGGACATGCCTTATTGATATCCCAGATCTTGGTACAAATCCTAATTCTACCATGTGGTTTTGATATAGGAACAATATTAGAGATTTAATCTGAGTAATCTATTGGTTGGATGAATCCTACTTCCATGAATTTTTTTAATTCCTCTTTAACTAATAACACCACCTTGGGATGCATCTTTCATATTTTTTGTTTGATGGATTTTTCATTTGGATGCACAACTAGGTGGTGTACCACTAATGAGGTGTCCAAACCTAACATGCCAATGTAGATCCATGTGAATATATCAATAAAATCTTTTAGCAGCTCAATAAGGACCTCACTTTTCTTTGTTGTGAGAGATGCCCCCAATTTCACTATTTTAGGATGTTCATTAGTTCCAATATTAACTTCTATCACATCCTCAATAAGTGAGGGTGATTGATATTGAAAATAAGGGGCTAATGATATCTTTGTAATATCTAAAGTGAAGTAATCTAGAAGTTTAGTATCAATATCAGAATAATATTCTAATGCAAAAGAGCTATATGGGAGTTCATTCGGTTCTTTGGAAGGTTCTCCTTCTTCTTCAGAGTGTTCATCCTCTATTTGATGATGAAATGTTTTTTTTTCCAAAAAATATGTTGATTGATAGGAAATCCCTTTTTATGATCACCAAATGGCATAAAGTCTCTAGCTCCCATATATTCCAAAATGGCCTCATCATTTTGCAACATGTCAAAGGTGGGCTCCTGCTTTGATTCCTAGTATATGAGGGATGGATAGTAGAGGGAAATATTAATGGTGGATAAGTTGGTATTAGGGAAGAGGTTGGTGGCAGTGAGCTCCTCAAAATGGCTATAGATAGAACCTATTTCAATGTCCTCATTGGGGAGAGATGACTCATTGGTCAAAAGAGAATCCACAATGATACTAGTCAGGTCATCATCATATAGTTTTTACCTTAATCCAATATATATTGGATGTTCTTTAACCATGACTAGTTCAAGTCAGCCTTGCTCTTGTTTTCCCAATCCCTTTCCTTTATACTACATGTTTTTAATCATGCTCTAGACTTTGGGATAGTGTTTCTTGAGAGGGATGAGGATCTTGTCATCTGGTATAAGCCAAGAATCATCTCCATCTTCAATATACTCGTCAACCAAAAAATCTAGTGATTGAAAAGGCTATTATCCCAAAATGATATTTAATGGTATTATTCTTCCTCATAGCTGGGGACCCATAGCTTCGTGAAGATAGGGGTAGATTATCAATGTAGAATGTTTTGTACTCATATTTCCCAATTTTATGGATTTGATTTTTAGGTGGGAAATATTAGGTTCTGATTGAGATGTGGATTCTAATTTGTCTGGAGAGATATACTTAGTAGCTATTGTGCTCAGGATAGTATTTTTAGTGCCAAGGTAAGGTGATGGAGATAATGACTGATCCATTTGGAAACTATGGAGATGGCTTATGATTCCAAGAATGATGACCTCTATTCATACATGGGGGAACTTGAAGAACTGATGGAGAGTAGAGGGCACAACTCACATTTCATGAATCCAGGGTCTTCAAATCAACATGTTATATGTTAAATCCACATCTATGACATGAACTAGGGTCTATGAAATACAAGTCCCACAGTGAGGGGAAGATAAATGGTCCTAATGGATGGCCTTTCATTATCATCATAACCTTTGATCATAATCAAAGTGGGTCTCAATGATGTTTTGGAGTATCCCCATTTCATTAAAAATTCCAAATTACATAAATTTAACATCGATCCTCTATCTATGAGGACATGGGAGACTCAATGATGGGAGATTGTTACTTTAATAAATAGGGGATAATTATGATTTGGACCAATATGAGTCATGTCCAAAGAACCAAATGTGATCTAAGATGAAGGGGATAAGTGTGCCACTAGTGCTTAAAACTAATTAGTATCCAAGTCACTAAGTAATTTTAGATCATTCAGTACTTGATTTAATATTTCTCGATGTGGAGCAGATGTCTTAAGAAGCTCCATTAAGGATATTTGAGCTGGAGTCTTTTCAAGTTGTTGAATAACATCATAGGACTTATCAAAAGGGCTTGTATATTTCTTAGAAACTTTACCCTTTGGGGTAGCAGATGAGGTGGAAGGATCTTGAGGAGGTGTCATGTGAACTATTATCTTACTGCATTGGGTAGTGACAACAAAATCAATAGTGGCTTGATTAATATTTAAGATGGGGGATGAGGATGAAGTGGGCTCAAGGATATTATGGATTTTGATGGTGTTTATGTAATAGTAAGGAACATTATGGTAATCAGTATAATTGGATGAAGAAGCCTGCCCCAGTTCTCTTTAGGGTCTTTGATTCCTTTGATCATGCTTAGGGAATAGATCCTTATAAATACCAAGATGACCATTTTTTGATTGGCTTGGAGGAATTTATCCTTCAATTTTAATGGCACCCTTCTCAATTAATTATTTTATGCATTGTTTTAATTGCATGCACCACTTTGTATCATGTCCCTTAGCCCTGTGGTACTTGCAAAACTTATCCTCATGATACCAGTCTAGTTTTGATCATCGAGTATCCATAAGAATAATTTTAGGTAAAGAAATCATATTAGCATTAATCAATTGATCCAATACTATTTCTATTGGATATCTCAGGTTCATGAGGGGTCTTTTTCCAATGCGAGGCATGGGTTTGCCTTGTGGCACTCGAATGAAAAAGACACTTGGTTGTTGTGTGGGGAATTTATTTTGAATTATTTGTATATGTTTTTGTTTAAAATCTATTACCCCATCACCCATGACATTTTTATTCTAATTAAAGACTTTAGATTTGCCTGAAAAAGAATTATCTTGATTTGAAGTGTGCTCATTTCAAGAATATAACTTGATAGTTCCTTTTTGATGAGAGATTTATCTATTTGCATTCCTTTTTCTATGATTTCATTGAAGGTCTTGGAACACTACAATTTTAATTTATATTTAAGCTCTATATTAAGATTATCTAAAAATATCTTGGCTAATTCCTTTTTAGGTACAATGCATCTAAATCAGCTTGCCAAGCTCCACCATATTTGTAGGAAATATACTAGGCTTTCCCAACTTCATTATTTGGTATTGTAGAGGTTGATAATGGAGATATCATAATCTCTATGTTGAATTAGAAATGCCTAACAAATTATTCTGTTAGCTCTCCAAAACTAGAGATTGACCCTTTAGGTAGATGCATGAACTACTCCAAATTAGACCCCATGAGACTTTTGGGAAAGAGTCTTAACAAATAGGCATCTTCATAAGCCACTTCATGGCGGGCTACATAAAAATTTTGGACATGGTCTCTTGGGTCCCATTTTCCTTGATACTTTGCAAGCTTGGGTACTTCAAAATGTGAGGGAAAGGATATTTTCATAATGCTCACATCCAATGGTGATGAATAAAAGTCTTCATACTTATATTTATGGGCTTGTGATTGTGGGTCTATTTATTGGAGGGTCTCCTTCATCACTCTCCACTCTTGTGAAAATCTGGAGTCCCCAAAAGGATTTGTAGTTTGAGTTTGAATGTTTTGAGTGATATGGGTACTATGTGTATTGTGGGTGATATTAGTGTTATTGGTAGTGGTGGTATTAATGGTAGTATTATCATTTATATTATTTTATCTAGGGGATAAAATACATTGATTGTGAAGTAAGAGATTAATTTATTGTGTTAATTGGTCTAAGTGATCTTCTATGATAGTCTATATTTGATCAGCCTCAATGTGGTTATTACGAAGGGGTGGTGGTCATTCTTATTTTGAAAATCCATGGTCCACACCTTTCTCTTCTTGGGGTAATTTATTGGTATTGACATTTTGATGAGGTGTGTTAGGACATGAAAGAGGATGAACTATGTGTTGTAGCTACTTATAGTCATAAGTTGAAGGTAGGGTTCCCCCCTATTTCAATGGCATGGGCTAAGACAAGATCATGGTTTTCAACTATGTATCAGTTAATTAGACTCCTAACTTGGTCATTATAGAGGAGATCAAATCATTCATCTTCTCCTTTGGGGGTATGCATATCACCATGGGTATCATCATGATCTTGAGTTGGGTCAACTAAATTCTCTAATGTGTCAATATCTTGGTTAGAGCTTGTTCAATTCTATATTAGGCATGGGTGTGAGTCACCATGTTGGATGGGGGGAAAATATGTAATGATGTAGGATAGGTAATGTGGATGTTTTGAATACCAACTTAATCTAGAGACCAAATTAGTGGCCAAAAAAGGATGTTGTGATGATCAGGTTGAGATGACTAAGATTTACCAAGAGATGAATCCTTGTAAGATACCAATCTAGCAAGGATGAATAGATGTGATGGGATCAAATACCTTTTTCACTAGTAGAGAGACAATTTTTATGGGTGCTAGATGAAAAAGGTACCTGATAAAGATGAGGATAAGTGATGGGTGCTAGATTGGGAACTTAACGAGACTTTGGTTGTTGATAATATCTAGTCCAAGGATGATAATAAGGATTTACAAGGATGGGTGACCACTAAAAATTGATTCCTAGGCTAAATATAGCATTCAAAAATGATAGGAGAATATGAGATGAGAAGGGGGATGGAGGATATAATATTGAAATGTAGGTGATGGATAGCCATAGGATGGATATTAAGGGAATGGAACGTATAATGGATATGGGATGGTGTATATATATAGGATGGAAAACAAGACATATTAAGTGGATGGGATATGTGATGAAGGTAGGATTGGACAAGAATGACAACCACTTGAGATAAGTGGAGGATAAAATTGGATCCAAAAAGATATGTGGGAGGGAAGATTTTGTGGACAGTATGATGAAGTGGATAAACTTGAATGTTAATGAGAAAAGTGATGAGGCTAGATACTATGTCAATTATGATATGGGTGGATAGTAATTATAGGTGAACCATATACAAGGTAGTGTGATATGATCAAAAGGATGGATATACAAAGTGGATATGAAGCAAGATGATATATACAAGCTAGTCTTTATAAAGAAATAAGTAAGAGGGGAAATTACTACATGGAGGTTTTTAAATGGGATGGATGGACTAATATATAGTGGATGTAGAAGATAAAATATATAAGGTGAATATAAGATGATAGGGTGGAGAAAATATGGGCCAAGGTATACAAATGAATAGAGGATATTGTGAGACATGGGATGGATTAGTGAATAGTAGATGTAGGAAGATGGATATGAATCAAGAGGATGAATATTATATGGATAACATAGGTGGAAGAAATTCCAAATAGGGATGAATGATCAATATGGTGGGGGGGAGAAATAAGAGGGATGCCCAAAATAAACATGATATGGATATGGGGATGTGGTAAAAAGATGACTAATTGGAGATGGATGACTAATATATAGATGAACAGTATGAGGACTAAGTATGATGATGTTAAGATGGTATGATGATGAGTTGTTAACCTAGGGGATGTCTAAGGTATCACATAAAAATGTAGGTATGGCTGACTCAACTCACAAACAATACAAGTTTTATCATAACACTAAAATAATATGCACAAGCATGATCCTAAATTAGTCAACTATAATGGGTGTGTACCTCGATGCTCACACCATATAATGGCTACACATGTGAGGTTGTAGGTTGGTGACCCATTATGAAATCAACCAAACCCTCTGAACCCTACTTACACATGATGGATACTTCAGAGCTGATACTAACTCCTACAATGGAACACCTATTATGACCAAAGTCCCCTAATCTAGGTATATACAAAAGGATATAGGTGCATCCCTGATATACATAAAGGTACGTTGGGGCCCAAGTCCATGTATGATGTTATATGATTACCCTAGGTCTTGGAGCTTAATTACCCCTCACTCCATGGAACCCTTTTTGGGGACTTTCACTTAGGCCTTAGCGACAAATGTCATAATATTTAGACTCCATCGAAACGTAGAGTTTGGTTAGAGCGTAGTGGTGAAATCCATGACATTGACCCCTAATGACTAGGCCTCATGCCTGGTGATGAAATCCATGTCATGTGCTATCCTAGAGGGGTGCTTAACAAACAAGAAAACAAATGATATGATTAATTACCTATGTTTGAGGGGCACACTATGATAATTATTTACAAGTTAACACACACATGCACAAGCAATTATATACAAGGAATGATTCACAATAATATGATATATACAAGGCAAAATAGATAATCAAAATTGATTTTTAAATGTACCAAATGGTTTTTTTAATCAATAGCCTGCAAGCACATGATTATTAGTATTATCTTGAATCAATCAGTCTTACAAAATAGATGATTAACAATTTTTAATCTTTGTTCGATTGTTCTATAAGAGCCATCTGATAACCAATAAAGAAATCGTGTTAATAATTTGAATAAATTGAATTCTTTTGATGTTTTTGAATACCTAAAAATGATTAGGATGATACTTAAGACATATAAATTGACTTTATAAAATTATAATTAAAATACAAGATTCACAATTATTAATTAAATATAATTTACAATTCTTAGCTTACCACAAGAAGTTAAATTCTCTAAACCTTAATACAATATTTAACAAAGACAACAAAAATATCCATGATTATGAATAAATGACGAGAAAAACAATGGATGACTCAATAAAATCTCAAATTATATTCTACAGGTCCATTTTAAGCAAAGTTTTCAATATGATTATTAACTTAAATAGTCGTAAATATGTGATACTTCTCAGATATAAAGCTAGACTTTAAGACTTAAAATTGACCACAATATCTAAATTTGGGAATAGTAAATAACTTGATGGCATATCTATTAAAATAAAACCATGACCATTTAATCAAAATGTTATGATTAAGTAAAATGGGCAGTTAAAAGATTTTCAAAAAAATGTTATGATTGCTTTTACTTGGACACATCTAATAGCATATTTTGAAAATAAGGCTTTTGGTGGTCAAAAAAAAAGTCTAAGGACATGTAGTCCATGATAATGATGTTATTGCATGCTATTGATATATGTCACCAACTATATCAAAGATAACACATTGATGTCATCCACTATCGATCCTTCCATATATTTCAATGTGTATCTTTAACCTTTGTAGAACTACATTTTTTAGAATGCCTTTTCCCCAAGTAAATGATTCTGCACAGCTTTCAAAAGTAAGTTATTAACATATATTATTAAATTTAGGGGTTTAACAAATGTTCATGGAGCTTCAATGAGACAAATGAAAGAGACAAATTTATTTGGAATAAGTTAATTGTAGGATTCAAGAGGTAAGGGTATGGTAACAAGGCATTGGCACTGATAGCAATCAAGTGCCCCAACTTGATCAGTTCAAATCTACCAATGGATTCTTAGCCTGCACCAAAAATAAGAGCTTTTGAACAAAATGTTTTTGAGGACCTTCAAAGAAATGAGTCAACCAAATGTAGTCTCATGGGGTATAGACACGAGATGGGTATGATTTGAACACTATAGATCAATAGCCAGACACAACACTTAGTGTTTTTAAGGTTTATTAAAAGAAAGGTTAGTTTTTTATATATCCATATCTATGCCAAAACTAAGAGCTTGAAAATAGGAAATAGACGTTCAATAGAACCATAAGGATGCATAGTAATCATTTGATAAAATGCTAAGTTCATAGACTAATTTTTCATGGATTAATTCAAAAAATAAATTATTTTTGTAGTAAAATGACTTGAAAGTATTTAATGAGTTGAAAATTTAATTTTTTTATTTATTGATTTTTATTATTAATGTGATATAACAGAGCAGATCAGAACACTAGAACAAATTATTAACAAATAATAATACAAGCCAATCTCAATTAACAACTTATAATTAGTAAGGAGAAAAATATATTATTATAAAAAATATGAAACTTGGAGCCACCAACTTCTTCTATAATTTATCCTACAATCTTAAGATAAAACATACTCAAGACTGAAGATGTTAGTTTTAAAAGGAGGTTAGCTCCCTCTGTGGTCACCAAAATGAATCCCCGTAAAAATTTGAGAAAAATAGATTTAAATGAAAATAAAACTAAATATACCCAAATTTCTACAAAGACCCTAATATGAGATAATTTGGAAGAGCAATCATAATTTTAGAACATACTTACCATCATTTTGCTCCTCCTTTAGCTTCTCTCTAGGATGCTCTAACGGACTATCAAATGCAACTTGACTTGGATATTTTGGATTGCTTAATCAATGGCTCAAAAATGGATGACTTGATGGATGGTGATAATGGACACACGATGGCTATGAAGGCTAGTATTATGAAGGAAATGTGAGAAACATGAGTTTGAGTCTCTTTTTTTTCCTTCATTGCTTGGGGGATGCCTCTATTTTAAAGAGGTCTTTGGAAGGGGCTAGAAGGGATTTGAGAGGGAGATTTTCCCTCTCAAATTTTAAATTTGAAGAGGAGAAGGATATAAAGGTGGGAAGCCTCTATACCTTCTTTTAGGAGGGAAATATATGAAAATTATAAAATTAAGAATTGAGGTGGAAAATGGGGTTGTGGGGTAGGTTATGATTTTAAAGAATTAAAAATTGAGGATTATGTGGAAAGTGGGGTTATGGGGTAGATTATGATTTTGAATGAAAGTGGGTTATTTCATGGGATTAATTGATTAAGGGGTAATGTTAATTAAGTGAAAAAATTAATCCTAATTCTAGTGAGTAGAATTAAGTGCATACAATTTGGACTGGTTATTCAAGTTCTCCTAGGCAAGATGAATCAAAATCCTTGAATGGAAGGGATGGTCATGTGATAAACACTATTGTCAACTCTTAGATGATTTTGTTGAAGGCATGTTATTCTTAAAAACTGAACTAAAAACCATAGGTAATTTTATTATTGGTGGCCTCTTGAGATATGTTCGTAGAAAGGTAAACACCCCCATCTAATGGTGCCTAAAATAGGTTTTCACCACTAGACTGGCCTTTTTCTTTACTTTTACCCTAGTCTAAAAGTGCCTCATAGAGGTTTTCACTTTAGGAACTCAATATTTTATTTAATTTTTTGTGTCTAAGGGTGTTCACCCATTCTCTAAAATAAGCTATAGGATCCAGTTTGATTGAGAACCCTTGTTTGTGGTCTCCCAATGGAACATTGTCTCTTAGGCCTAGAAAATTGCAAAAGGCCTCATATTCTCAAACTTGTCAACAGATGTTGTGGATTCTTTTTGGTCCCAAGATATAAGTTGAGGGTGATATAAAATAAGTAGATTATTGAAAATAATAGGGCTAAGGGTATAGATGGCATGGGTGCCAAATAGGTTAGTATTGGTTAGGTATTTGTAAGTACTATGATCACACTTTACTTCATTATTGACATCATCATCACTAGTTATAGGGGTTGGAACATGAATAAGATATGTGGGGTCATCCCCATGTAGTTTAAATCTAAGACCATAGGTTCATTTATACTGAGTGATATAAATTGGCTTAAGTGTTCCTTGCTGATTAGGCCTAAGGGTGCCTTCTTAATAGGCATGATTTTCCATGATGTTTTTTGAAATGGGGTATTTGGAATTTTTATAAAAATTGGCCAATTTGTCATTATATAATCAAGATTCATCATTTGTAAGTGGGTCCTATTTTTGGCTAGAGGTCAATGTGAAAATGATAGGTGTTGGACTATGCAGTTTGCCCTTTATTTTTTGTTTTCATTCCATACAAGGTGGTTTGGCTTTAGATCTTCCATAGGACTTGAGGTTATACAAAATCCTGGCAATGTGGAATATATCGTGGGTCAAATAGTCTTTAGGGCCATTATCTATGATGGTAAAATGATTAGACATTTTAGGAGGTGGCATGTGGGAATATGAATCAAGGGTATCATGGTCAATGCAATTGGCCTCTGGTGAATAAACAAGGATTTCTTTCCCCTTGTCTTTCTTGGGAACTAGATCCAGACTAAAATGGTAGTTATAACTTTCATACTCGACCTTCAAATGTTTACAATGTTCATATGGCTACAAATATTCATGGATGGTGACCTCCATATCTAAGTGAGATAACTTGATACACTAGTGCAATGTTGAAGGGATTTCACAAATTTCATATATCCAAGGTATACCCAAAAGCAAATTATATGATGAATCAAGGTCTAACACATGGCATAGGATATAATGGGTCAAAGGCCTGATGATAATTGGCAAGCTGATGGTGCCTTGTGATACTCACTCTTCATTGTCATAAGCCTTGATTATGATCATTTCTAGGTGGAGATTAACTATTGTATATCTAATTTCTTTGATGAGCTTCAGAGACACAATATTCAAGCCCAATCTATTATCTATAAGGACACATTTCACTTTGTGCCACATTATGACAAATTTAATGTATAATAGATTGTTATGGAGAGGGCCAAGGGATAAAATATCACATTGGTTTAAGGTTAATTATTCCCCTAGGGCTAGATTTCCAACTGAAGATTGGAATTTATCTGGGCTTAAGTCATTTGTAACCTGGGATTGACTGAGGAATTCGGTTAATATGTTAATGTGGATGGTAGATGTACGTAACAAATCTAAGATGGAAATTTGTGCAGGCATCTTTTGAAGTTGTTCCATAATATAAAACATCTTTTCCTTTATAGCGATATATGGATTATTCTTAGCCAAAATGGTGGGTTGGATGGCATATGGTTATGGGCCTGCAATGGTAATCTTTGATCACTGAGTTATGGTTACATAATCAAAATTAGATACAGGACCATTATTTCAAGTAAATGATGGTGAAGGGGGAAAAAAAAGATAAGTATTGGTTATTGGTGCATTTGTATGTGGTCATGGGGAAATGGTGAGTTATCAGTATAAGGTCCAAAGTTAGTAATCCCTATTTAATAGTATGCCTATATGCAGTCCTAGGTCAAGGAAGGATCACTGGCATATGTTGGTTGGTAGGAATTGGTTAGTAATGGTCATGTTCAGTTGACACTTAGTCTTGGATTGATGGAGTTGGTATAAATGTGACCTCTCACAATATGGTTTACAACTTTATTTTAGTCATGTGAAACTATGTGGTAAGTCTATTGGTTGTTGGCATCATTTCAGCCTTAGTTTCATCCATTCAATTAACGTTATTATTGCCGCTATTTTTGTCTCAATTATTGATACTATTGTTGTTGCTCTAGCCTTTGTTGTTGATGTTTTTAGTTGTTTTTATGTTATGGAAAGGGGTTTTGATAAATCCCTAGGTTCTAATTAGATGTAAAATCTCCATTATCCAATGTTAACTCCCCATTTTCTAACATATTCTAAATAAGATGTTTGATCTTCACACAATGGTGTAAGTTATGTCCATTAACCTGAAGGTATTCACATAATTCATTTTTTCTATACCAGTCTGGGTAAGGGATGCCCTTAGGATAGTGTTTTGGTATTGGGAAACTAATTAGATTAGCAGTGGAAAGTTTTTAAAACATAGATTTAATGGGTTCTCTAAGGTCACTAAATACTCAATGAGTAGGCACATTTATCCATGGAAGAGGGGTTTGCAAAGGCAAAGGTTGTTTCATATGTTGTGCAGGTCTAGTTTACTATGAAGGCTATGCTTGCTGAATAGGTTGTTGAAGGGGAGTAATTTGTATTTATGGTATACGCTGAGCAAACAATGTTTACACCATTTGGAAATGTTTCAAATCAATTAATCCATTCCCAATAACATTATTATTACAATGAAACTACTTGGATTTGTCATAATTATTGGCCTGGGCTGGTAGTGATGCTTGCACTTAGACTTGCTTCTAGTTCTAAGTTTGGCCATTATTCTAGTTTTAATTCTGGTTCTGATTTGACAAGGTTATCTTGATGATCCATTTATTAATAAGCGCCCTCTCAATCAACAAACCTTTGTCAATGATTTCCTTAAAGGTGTGTGCACATCGCAACTCCAAATGGTAACATATCTCGATATGCAAATTCTTGGCTAACAAAATAACTAATTATTTATTTGGTAAATTATGGGTGAATCAACTTGCAAGGGTTCTCAATTACTATAAATAATTTGCAAAGCTTTCATCAGCCTTATGTTTGGCTTGTATCAAATCTACCAATGAAATCTCATGTTTGAGATTGTAAGAGAAGTGCTGCATAAACTTGTCTAAAAGGTCATCAAAATTAGATACTAAATTCTTGGGTAATTATAGAAACCATTCCAAAACCTATCCTACTAGACTCTGAGGAAACAAAAATAAGAGGTATATGTCACTAAATGCCACTAGTTGGTAGGCAATAAAGAATTCTATTAAATGGGCCTTGGGGTCTCCTTTACCCTTAGACTTGTCAAACTTTGGTGGTTCATACCCTGGAGGAAATGATATTTGTAGATAATCCATGTTGAATGGGTAGGAACATGCATCATCCAACTTAAATTTCTTGGTCTATTTCCCAGCTTAGATGGTGGCAATGACATCCTTCATCTATTGTAGCTAATGTGCCAAGAAATTGGATGGAACATTTGCTTGAGGTAGATGTTGGGCAGTCAAAAGTAGATTACTTTGATTGGGGTATAATGGAGGCATGGTTTGTTGTATAATGTTGGTTTGGTTGGGTAATTGACTAGGAATATGTATACATAGATTAGGGTACGATTGTTGAAATTGCATGTGTTAAGGTGTAATATTCTGGTTAGAATTTGGTATATAGGCCTAGTTTTAGGGAAATTATGGATAAGATGGAAGGATATGGTTTTGAGTGAATTATTGTGCATGTTGTGGTTGAATAGGGACTTACTACCAACTAGTCAAACCTGACTAAATAAGGGGAACTTGTGAACCAAGGCCCTATCATTGAATATGCGGCATGTTGGGAATAAAAATCAATTATTTCCTAATCAATATTTATGGTATACTAAAACCTCTTAGTTAAAAGAACACCTATTATGGAGTAGACACTTGTAAATTTATTGACATTTATCATTGACCAATAAACATACTCTATTGATTAGACATCGTTTATGATAGTAATGGTATGTTAGTCTATGACTGAAGAGGTACGTTTATTACTACATGGTGAGGTGAAACATTGGTTTACCCCTGTTGAGGTGGTAGAATGTTTGATCTATGTTACATTTACATATTGGCTTGTGTCTATTGTTGTGGAATGTTAATCATCACCTATTGAAGTGGATTAACATTTTTCATGTTTTGTTGAGGCAAGGCACTAGTTTGGGATTGTCTACTTAAGCTTGTGGTTGTGTGCTTGATGAAATAGTTAGTTAAGGATTGTAGGTAGTTTATTGGGGTTGATAGGTAGAATTTACATCCCCCTACATTTAAAAACCACTCATGGTGTTAAATAAAGGCATATTTGTTATGGACTAGTTGTTTGTATAGTTAAACCACTTTGGCTTGTATTGGATAACATTTGCAAGTTATTTATTGTGTTTGGTACATTACTCTATGTATAAGTAGTATACACTTATTCAATAGGTAGGGCATTGAAAATTTATCCAATTGAAGTACTTTTCATGAATGAGTCTATACCCTAATTTTATTGGCCCGCCAATAAAATTAAGACCCCCATTGAAGGATCTAGCTCAATAAGAGGAGCATTTGACATGGTCATGTTATTAAAGTTATGTGTTAAGTTCAAATAAGTTTGGTATGTTATTTACATCTATATAAAATTGTCCTCCATGAGGAATTTTCCCTTGAAAAGCACATGAGGGTCTTGATACACCATCAATACTAGAGCTTGAGGATTGCTAGAAGAGGCCTATTTGATGGTGTGATAGTAAGATATGTTGATAGGCACTCTAACTAAACTTAGAAATTTTTTGTGGGAGAAGTCTACTAGAAACTTAGCCCCTACTTCTATGGCTTTGATTGAAACTTCATCTTTATTTGAAATCAAGTGATAATCAAACAAATAGGGATCATATAATGATGGCATCATAATGTAATATAGTTGTTATTGAACTTATTATACAACTGATGGTATGCTAGCTAGGTACTGCATTGTTTGGTCTTGGTCCTACTCTGAGTATGGAGGCATGTTGACCAAATAGTGGGCTAGAAGATCTTGGATTTTTTCTCTTGATTGAATGTTGTAAGGTGGATAAGGATCTATTTCAAAAACCACATCATCACCATAAGGGTCTTGATCAAAGTCATCTTGTAAGACCACATTATCATATCTCAAATTGTACATGCCTCTACTACATGTATAGTGAGACATATTCAAATCAATGATTAATGTTTCACAAAAAGGTTGAGAGTTCTACAAACTTCTAAAAATAATGTCCAAAAGACAGATGGTTCAAACTCGGTCTAACATAGTTTAAAAGGTGGAGCTATATCTCTAAAAGGGTTTATACTAAAACCTGATATAAAATAGTCTAACATCAAATGTCTAATGTTAAATTTATTTAAAAAAATGGTCAAATGGATGAAATAAAATTGGAATGACAAACTCTAGGTACAAAGTGTTCAAACAAGTCTAATCTAAGAAAACAAAATTTGTTAGGTCTTTTGGAAAAGGCACAAAAGCTAGACTTTAAACAAAACAAGATATAATTTAATCTAACAAATCTAAAACACTTTGGCATAAAATAGGCATTCAACTTTAGACATGAACTTAGTCAATTAGTATAAAATATGGAATACAAGGCATAAGGAAGATAGACTTTTTCTCTCAAATCTAGGCACAAATAATAGTCTTAAGGTTGAATAAGTGATTAACCTAAGTTACACAACCCAAAAGAGAAATATCACTGTCTAAGACAAAATTACAAAATGACATAGGCAAAAATAAATCAATATTTGGATTTGAAATTATCAAGGTTAATATCAAACTCAAATTATAAAATGTATGCTCTTTAAATTGATACCTAGTTAGACAAAGATAAACAACATAATGACATTAGGTAAAGATCCTAAAGACACATGTGGTTTGGTTTTGAATATGGAATTTGGCACAAGGCAAATAAGTCTATGAAATAATTTGAGTAGCATAATGATGTTATCATGATCTAAATATGAAACTAATGGTTTGGTTCAAGACTCAAAGGCACAAAATGTGAAATGATTTGGGCAGCGTAATGTTACCCTTTTCAATCAAGTGAGACGCATAGAAATTTTTGTCAAAAGATTAAGGCAAAGGTATGGTGTCAAATGGATGATATAACACCTCCTCGAATAATAAATTAATGTATAAGACAAGACTCAATTGGATGTGGGAAGATAAACAAATATTTTAGATTCCAAAAACCATGTAATAAAGGATAAAAAGACACAAACACGTAAATGTAACATCCTAGATCCTATAACTGACAAGGTTGCATGCTACTATCAAATTTCATCAATATACTTGCTCTTGGGAGGATTTTCAATGTTAATCCAAAAATAAAAGTGCATGAAAATTAGGGTTTTTTAGTTCCCATATTCTTCTTAGAGTTTGTACTATAATATAGAACTTCAGGCTACTCGCTTTGCATCAATAATATATCTGTGACAAGTGGGGTTATTCTAAACTATCAATTTTTGCATGTTTATAGATGGTTCAAAGTGTGGATAACATAAGGGATGCTCACATAATTTGGATCCAAATTAACCATCTTATTATGAAAAGGTCTTATCCTTTTCAAAACCACTATATCTATCACTTGTTTAGTGTAGTGTGATGTCCAAGTTTCCCTTACAATCGAAGGTAGTATCTTACTAACAAAGCTTGTTTAACCACTCAAATAAGTATCCCAATAAGTCAACCTTAATTTATATACCCCACCATAGAGTGGGGTTGAATTTTTTTTGGAAGATGAATTCTTGGGTCAATGCTTCCCTAGATAACCTTTGAGGAGTTGATGAACTCTAGCTCATATGCTAAAATGCATGAAAACAAATGACAAGTGAAAAGACTTTAAGGTCATTTGAGGATCACCCAAACCATATGAATTTGAGGAGGGTCCTAACAACTTTATTTTCACATCTTTAGATGAGGCACCAAATGCAAAGAATGAGTGCTTTTGGTCACCCAAATTCCCTAAAGGGGATGGGGGGAAAGCATATGCGCAACACTCATTTTAATAAAAAAAGCAATATCAATAAACAAGCACAAAAATATAACTCTTAAGAGTGTTTAGCTAATGTGAGAGTTCCTTTTAAGGCACCAAAATGAAATATGAATGAATATTGAGCTCCTTGGCATTTATTTTTAATTTTTTTGATAAAGTGAAAATGATTTAAACAAAAGCATTATTAAAACACCAATTGAAATGTGAAAATTGCTAGATTATAAGTGTTTTTAAATGTCTCCTTGTGGCCTTTGGGTCAAGAAAAAAAATGTTGGAGAGTCCTTGTGCTTAGAATCACTTTATGAATGAACAAATCACTTATCAAATCTTACTCTTGGGTTTGTCTATTTTTCTATCTCAGATAGATCGACATTGATCCACATAGGGATCGATGTCAATCTATTGTAATCAATGTCAATTAATAAAAATCAACATTAGTTCACATAGGCATAATTGAGTCAATCACTAGAGATCAACGTCAGTTCCTATAAAAATGCAAAAAAAACACAATATATTTGCTCACAAAAGATTGTTAGTAAATGAAATCAAACCCAACTATCTCCCTATATCCTACAAGACAATGGTTAAACAAACAACATACAGACCCTAAAACACAAAATCAAGATTAGACAACTCAAGAAAAACCTAGCTATTTTTGTTTCTACCATGCTCTATTTTTCACATAGGAGTCAACATCGATTCTAGTGAATCAACATCAGTCAAGTAGAATTGACGTTGGTCTGGGAGGATCGATGTTAGTCTATGTGTAAACTGTGTGTGGCTAAAAATTAAAATTATGGGAAAAATAAAGTAGAAACTCAAATTTTTAAGATTCTTAAGCACTTGTTAGAAAAACTAAATTCTTCCTATTAATCTCCTTGATTGCATGGGATGCTTAAAGGTCCCATTGGGCATACCATTATGTGAACTAAGAATTTGACATAGAGAGGAGGTTAGTCTTGTGTTAGTCCATAAAATAATGAAATAAGCACACTAACATGCTAACATCTCTAGCCTAGACACTAGGGGGAACTTAGTAACAAACAAACATGTGAAAAATCATCTAAAACATATAAGAAACATTATTTTACCTTATTTAGAGATTCCAAATGGCTTGTTGAGTGGCTTTCTTGGATTGTGCATCAAGAAGTCTTCATCAATGGATTTGTTTGGTTCTTTCTCTCATTGGCACCTTGGTTTGTGATGTGGCTTGTGATTGCTTGACTTGTGCATCAAAAAGTCTTCATCAATAGAGTTGTTTGGGTCCTTCTCTCATTGGCACCTTGGTTTGTGATGTGGCTTGTGATTACTTGGCTTAGGATTTTGGCATTATAACACTATTTTCATGAGGCTTATGGAATAAATCTTGAATAATAACTCTATAATATCCAAGCTTAGAAAGGAAGAGGCATGGCATTGTATTTATAGCCTATGAAATTAACTCTCACCCAAGGTGAGTTAGGGTTAAGTTAAGGCTTAGAATGGGTTCAAACGAACCCTAATTGAGTTAAAACTAACTCCAATTGAGTTAGGGCCATGTGGGGAGACATAGGTCAAAATGGTTATGTCCTCTACTTAAATCAGATATTTTCTTGATATTTTACAAGTTGAATGGTGACTCGCAAATGGCTTTATATTTTGATTTTAGGAATTTCCATTTTTAGATATTCATTAATTTTAAAGGAATTAATTAGCTAATCTAAAAATCTAGTTTAATTTTTTAATTTATTTTTATTAGCATTTTAGATCTTTCAATAGTTGATTTAAGTGTGCAAGTGCCCCACTTAATAGGTCCATAGGCCAAATTGATGGTTGTGATGTCATAAGGTGATTAAGGATGAATATATAAGAGGTTATTGTTGTGTAAAATGGGATACCCCAAATAAGGATGTCCCAACATAATTTTGAGCTTTGATGAATGATGCATGGATAAATATAGGATGTTCAATGATTCCTAAGCTTAATTTGCAATGGTTGGTAGGAATCAGTCTAAAGTCTGATCGGAAGCTAGTTGTGGCCATTTTTAGGTGTCTAAACTTTCAATTATGTCCAGATAATTGTTTACATTATTTAATATTATATATAGGCTATATATGTCTTTTATTAATATAATAACTTGGCATATATTTATATTCTTGAATATCAATCTTGGTAAGCTTAACATTCTTAAAATGTTATTAAGAGATCTTTTAGTCTATATAAATAGTAATTATATGTTATCTATAAAATTTACGTTTCCATGTTTATATACAAACATAGATAAAAAAATCTTATATAATCATACTATAATTTTAAGCACAAGTCTACTTGTAAATACAACATAAAACTCCTACAATATTTATCCCATATAAATGTGCTAATGCTTAAAACATGCAAGTTCTAATATCTACTACAATTTACTTTCAAAACATATTAACTCTATCAAACCAAACACACAATGCATATTATATTTAAAAAACCTAATGTGGTGTGTGCATGGGTCTTAGAAAATTCCTTTGTCATCCTTCACTATCTCCATCTCTGCCACCTTCTCTGATGGTGCTCTCCCTCCATCATGTTTTGAGGGATGAACTCTCCTACATCCAAATCATGACAAGAAGGTAGTTAGTCAATTACATTATGTTATAAATCATAAAAAAATGCTATAATAACAAGCAACATAATCATTATTTACATAATTCATAATTAGCCATGTCATAATAATGAACTCATGAAAATACAAGTAACACACATCTGTCCCATAACATCATATGACTTATGATTTAGTTAAAAAGTAACAAAACAAATTAACTATAATATTAATCCATAGAGAAATAGGTAAATCAGTTTAGGTGAGAGAATCAGTATGTAACAATTCCAAAACGCCTTGAATTATCTTACTAATAATGGCCACTAATATGATAATTTTTGTCTTTAGACAAAGTTTCCCTCTTTCCCCCTCGTATATTCTTATTGTTGAGGGTTTTGACTATTTATTGAGAGATTATGCTTTCAAAGGTCTTATCAAAGTAATCAACCTCTCCATGGAACCTCACTTTCAACTTATAAATGGGAATTTCACTGATGAATCCTTTCTCACTCTTCAGAGGAATATGAATTTGTTTAGAATGACATGTAAAATTTATAAACCTTTTGATTGGCCTTTGGATCCAACATTTAGTGGGCCAAGACTCAAATTTACAAACAATGCCATGGTCCTCTACCTAGTTGGCTTGAGGTTTATCAATGGAAGTGGAATGCCCATGGAGAGATGTTCAAATACCTAGGTATTCCTTTTGCTTTATAGGTTTCTCAAGTTGATATGTGAAACTATGTTATTCTTAGAGTTGAGAAAAAATTATCCTATTAGATTACCAAACCCTTCTCTCTGGTTGAAAATTTTTAGATTTATTCAAAAGTTATTGCAACCACTCATGTTTACTACTCTTCTTATTTGGATCCTTCCAAGGTAACCTACAAGAAGCTTGAAAATATACTTAGAGATTTAATGTGGGCTAATTCTGAAGGAAATAAAGGTTTTCTAGAGTTACCTAAGATATTTGTTGCCAACCTGAAGAAGCTAGAGGTTTAGGTCTTATTGATATTGTTAAGCATGGTTTTTCCCTTCATAAAAAATGGATTGTTAGGGAAATTGAAGGGTAAGAGGCTTGGGAAATTATCCTACAATGATACATTTCATCTAGGTGTCCATTTGGTAGAAAACATTGGTGAAATTCGGGGTTCCAAACTTTGCTCATTACCCCAATCTTGATTGATGTTATAGATAGTTTTATGGTCAAAATCATATGGAAGGCCTGTTAAAAATTAAGCTATGGCTAAGGTGGAAAGGGGATGGTTTCGATATATTCTATCTATTAACATTCATTCCATTTAGTGATCTATTGTGATTACCATCAATGATAAACACTTGGTAGAAATCCTTGCATTTAAAGCTCTTTGGCTTTTTCATAAAGCTATTCAATTTCTAGGGGTATATTTGACAAGTGTTCTAGATGTTGGCTTAGCTAGCTTGACTTATAGAATGAATTTAGGTTTAATTCTCAGGATTTGAGTCTATTTTCTAGATACAAATGGCTACTTCAGATTATGATTTGCACAAAATTGGTGTTAAAATCCCAAGTGATGAAAAGACTAGAATTAGGTTGTTTCCACCCTCATGTTTTGATATCAACATCAACTTGGTTATCAATGAATCTCTCTTATCAGTGCTTCTTATAAGACGCTCAACAAACATTAAAAATACTAAAAACTCCCCTTCCTCTTAGAATAAGAGGTTCTAAACTATCTAGTTAACTGTGGTGGAACCCAAAAAACCATTTTTACCTAGTGCATTCTTTCCCAAGATCTCCTTGTGGGAGATAAAAATTTTCACATGGGGATTCCCTCTTCCAAATTCCCTATTTATGGCCATTATGAGACTTTAAACACATCTTCTAGTTTTATGCTAGAGTTCAAGAAACATGGTAATGGATTCATTCCCTTTTTAGGCCTTTTAGTTAAAAGCCTTTTTCCTGAAACATTACCCTCTTAGGGGATTTTGTTATCTTCCCTACAAGATATAAGAAAATATGATATATTTTTCAAAAAAATTAATTTCTTTTACTCTTTGGAAAGATAAGAATGTGACTATATTTAATGGAGACTACTTAGACAAAAAGAAATCTATTGTTAATAGAATATTTATTCTATCTAATGTATGCTATACATTCAAGTGCAAGATGATAAATTTACCCCCTTGGATAAGCATCTTCATAGTCTTATGGGCCATTAGGGGAATTCTCCTTGGATGGTTCACAGAGTTGTGGCTAAGGCTCCTCATGATTCCCAAAACAAAGAGCACATGTAGCATGAGCATGGCCATGGGTCTCAAACCTACTTGGATTTTTCCAACCCTCCACTTCCTATTTGTTGGAGATTCTCTCATTATTGGGGTTATAGAGGGTGGCCTTCTCCCTCTATTGATTTTGGTCACACTGGGTTTAGTCCTTCATATGGAGATGCTCAAGGTGAGAAGGAAGGGGAGGGGAGCCACTTTGAGGAAGGTGAATAAGAAAAGAAATAAGAAGATGGTTAAAGCATATTTGATATCTCTTCCCCTAATGGGGGAGGCTGGGGAGACAACTCTAATTTCCCATCATCACCTCCTCATTTTATGATGTTGGTGAACTTTGTTACTTAATGATCATTATTATTCCTTTATCTTGTATTTTTGATGTCACTATGGTTGTAATGGTTTAACTGTAGTTCAAATTCTTGAGTATGTTTTTCACTTGGAGTTTTTGTGGTGGTGATTTTTGGGTGTGCTCTCATACCATGTTTGTTTCTTTTATTAAATATAATTCATGTTTCAATATAAATTATATATACATTGATGCATGGCCACATACCCCCTTGAGATCACCACATTACAAGGTCAATATGAAACACTTACAAAGTCTTTGTTTTTTAGTATATTGCATGGTCTAGGTGACTCTTTATTTCAATATTATCTCTCCTTGGAATCATAACAAAATTAATTTCTTCACTAAGTTGTAAGGTTTTTATTGGCTAACAGAGGGGTCCCATGCTAGGGTCTACTGCATTTATAATTTTGGATAGAGGGGTCTCATGCATCATCACAAGTTTAAAAATTTATTACAAAATATCAACACCTTAAAATAAGGAGCAACAATTGTTTAGGAATAAGATTTTGAGGGGTGGGAAGCAATATGGTGCTAAAGATTTGTATTATTACTCCTATTTTTTTGGCTGTCAACTATACATTTGCATTCGATAAAATTTATTCTTTTTTTTTTCAAATTAATTTTTTGTAATAAAATGTAATGAAATTACTTCAAGAATTAAGTATAATAATAGAATTATATCCAAATATGACTCAAATATATCCAAATATATGATAATAGATAAGCCACTTCGAGGGGGCAACCTCCACAAGCTTCAATAAGAGTAGGATTCACAATATGATGATAAATAATTACCCACTACCTCTTATATATAGTCTATCTAGGCCATGGTTACTCCATAGGCCGACCTACTAATCAAAATAAAGCATAGATAAATGTAATATAACATCAAAGAGGGATAAGTAAGCCACAAGTCGGCTAATACTATCCTCATACATGTGATAGGTTAGGGGTTTAGCATGCCCTTTCCCTTCAAACCAATGTTGTCCTCAATGTTGAACAACTCTGGATGTTGTTGCAGAAAATCTTCACCTTCCCAAGTTGCATCTTCACTGCTCTAGTTTTTCCACTTGATCAAATATTCCCTAATCTCTCTAGTTCTCAACCTCTTAGTACGTGTTTGGAGGATCTTCTCTAGTTCCAAAATGACTCATCCTTCATCTAGTTTTGGGAGCTCTGTCTGGGCAAAAACTTTCTATCCAATGACCTTCTTCAAATAGGAAACATGAAATACTGGGTGTATGTGAGATGAATGAGGTAACTCGAGCTTGTAAGCCACACTTCCAATTTTTTGTAGAACCTGATAAGGGCCATAATAATTAGGAGCAAGTTTGTTGTCTTTTTTCTATTGCTTCAAGGACATCTACTTGTAAGGCTACAAATGAACAAATACCTAGTCACCCACCTCAAAATTTTGCTCACTACGGTGTTGATCTGATTGTTGCTTCATCCTATTTTGTGCCAAGGTCAAATTCTCTCTCAAACTAGCCAAAACCTCTTGTTGATGTTGAATGTGCTCTTCCACATCTTGAACCTTGGTGTGCACCTTTAATGAAGAAGTGATGGAAGGTGGATGGTAACCATATAGTGCTAGAAATGGAGACATTTTAGAAGAGGTATGGAAAGATGTGTTATACCACCATTCTACAAGTGGTATTCATTTAACCCAATGTTCTTGTTTATCTGATATAAAACAATGGAGATACCCCTCTAAAAATTTGTTAACCACTTCAGTTTGGCCATCAGATTGGGGGTGGCAAGATGAGCTATAAGCTAGCTGAGTACCCAAATAAGAAAATAGTTCTGTCCAAAAATTACTAGTGAAAATAGGATCATGATCACTTACAATTATTTTTGGGGTTCCCTGTAATTTGAGAACTGCTTCCATAAAAATAGCTACTACTGTACTTGTTGAAAATGGGTGTGAGAGAGCACAAAAATGGGCATATTTTGTAAGCCTATCCAAAATGACCAAAATAACATTCTTACCTTCAAAACAAGGCAAATCAGTGATGAAATCCATGGAAACCTCCTCCCACCTTTGACTGGAAATTGCTAACAGTGGTAACAGACCTGGGGTCTTAACTGTTTCACCTTTATTCTATTGGCATATCAAGCATTCTTCCACAAACTTTTGTACATATCCCTTGAGTCCTTCCCAAAATAATTCTTTCTTAATTATATGATAAGTTTTCAAGAACCCTGATTATCCTCTAATTGGAGATGCATGTAACTCTGCAAGAATCTTATGCTTAAGCTTTGAATTTTTGCACAAGTATAACCTACCCTTATACCATAGGACATTACCTTTCCATTAAAATTTGTTAGAGGATAAATTACCTTGTTGGAGATTTTGAATTAGAACCTATGTATCATTTTCTTTCTCCCATTCTAACCTAGCTTCATCCACCCAATCTACTTGCAACATGGACATTGCACAAAGTAATGCTTCTGTGGATGCATCCCATCTGGATAGTGCATCTGCTACTACATTATCTTTGCCCTTCTTGTAGATGATTTCAAAATCACAACCCAACATTTTGGTTACCCATTTTTGTTGTTCCTCAGATGATAATCTTTGCTCCAAAAAGTATTTGAGACTATCATGATCCATTTTCACCTTAAAGAGTCTACCCATCAGATAAGGCCTCCATTGTTTAACGGCATGAAGAATAGCCATCATTTCTTTCTCATAGACAAGTTTTTGTAGATTCTTACCTTTGAATTGAAGACTTTAAAATGCAATGGGTCTTCCTTCCTACATTAGTACTACCCCCAATCCAGACCCAGAAGCATCACATTCAACAGTGAATGTCTGTGAAAAGTCTGGAGTAGCCAAAACTGGAGTGGTGCACAAAGTTACTTTTAGTTTCTCAAATGCTTTGGTGGCATCATCATTCCAATGGAAAGCATCCTTCTTTAGCAATGCAGTGAGTGGAGCTGCTATGCTGCCATAACCTTTCACAACTCTTCTAGAGTAACTTGTAAGTCCAAGGAACCCTTGAAGGTTTTTAAGAGTTTTTGACTCGGGCCATTCCATTATCACTTTGATCTTGTGGGGATAAACTTTGACACCTTCATGGGAAACAATGTGACCGAGGTACTCTACCTCTTATACTCCAAAAGCACATTTAGATGGCTTCGCATAAAGTTGGTGCTTCTCCAAAACTATCAACACTTGTTTCACATGTTGCAGATGTCCTTCCCATGTCTGACTATAAATCAATATGTCATCAAAGAAAACTAGCACAAAATTCCTTAAAAAAGGCCTAAAAATAATGTTCATCAAGCTCTAAAAAGTAGATGGTGCATTTGTAAGACCAAAGGGCATTATCAAAAACTCATAATGGCCCTCATGTGTTCTAAAAGTAGTTTTATGAACATCTTCATCCTTGATTCTAATTTGATGGTACCCCAAGCGAAGATCCAATTTTGTGAAATAATTAGCACCATGCAACTCATCAAGTAAATCATCAATTAATGGAATTGGAAACTTATCTTTGATGGTGTACTTGTTGAGTTCCCTATAATCTAGGCACATCCTCCATGTGTCATCCTTCTTTCGCACCATGACCACTGGTGATGAATATGCACTTTGGCTATGCTTGATGATCCCTACCTCCAACATCTCATGGACCATCTTTTCAATTTCACTCTTTTGTGCATATGGATATCTATATGGTCTGATATTTAGTGGTTGACTACCTAGAATTAGTTGAATAGCATGATCATGTTCTCTTTTTGGTGGTAGTCCTTTTGGCATGGCCCCAAAAATAGATGAGTGGTCCTCCAAAATTATCTGTAGATAAAGATGTGTAGATACATGTGTGGGTTGAACTTCTATGGATAATAATCATGCAATAATTCCCTCTGCCCCCTTTTTAGCATCTTAGTCATCTGATGTGAACTAATCAATTGTGGATATTTTGCATGTAATCCACGTAGTTCAATTTTCTTACCTTCAAAATGAAAGTGCATGAATAGTTCTTGAAAGTTCATCTCAATGGTACCTAAGGTTGTGAGCCATTGGACTCCCAAAACAATGTCTATGTTACCCATGGGAATAGCAAACATAGGAGAGTCAAGATTGTACCCACCCATAGTAAGCTTAATACTATGGCATTTGCTTGAACAATTAATTATGCCACCATTTGCAATCATGAGCTAAAATTTTAGTACTGGGTAGATGAAATAGTTCAATCGAGTGACCAACTTATGGTTTATAAAGTTATGTGTGCTCCCTAAATCAATCAACATTGTCACCTTCTATTTCTTGAGAAAACCCACCACCTTAAGAGTTTGTGGAGTGCTAATACCTGCAAGTGCATGACAAGAGATTGTAGGTTGGGAATATTCAGGTACCTCCTCTATATATTCCTCATCATCATTGGAGGCATCATCTACTTATTCATCTTCATTTGGTCCCTCAATGTAGAATAACTTCTTCTCAACACATCTATGTCCTTTACTCCACTTGCTGTCACAATCGAAATATAATCCTTTTGCACGCTTCTCTTCAATTTGCTGAGGGGTCAATCTAGTAGGTGAAGGAAATGTTGGTGACAATATGCTATGATCTTTGAAGTGAGTGAATGGCTACTTCTTGTTTGATATGAATTTTTCCTTAGCTCTACGTGCCATGATAATAGAATCAAAAATCTTAAGTGGATTAAACATGTGTACCTCATGTTGAATGTGGTCCTTGAGTCCACCCAAAAATAGGTCATTCAAGTTTGCTTTAGAAATTGTCTCCACACATAAGGACAGGTTCTAAAAATGATGAATATAATCTTTGACAGAGCTAGTTTGTCACAATTTTACTAGTTGGATGAAGTAATTCTCTGTCACACTATTGCCATAGTGTAATTGTAGCTCCTCTGTAAAAACTGACCAGATGACATTGAGAGTCATCTTTTTCTTTTGAGCACACAACCATCGATACTAAATGAATTGATCAAGTTCAAGATACAAGGATGCCATGGTAACCTTCTATCCACCTGGAATCTAATGCAGGTTAAAAAAACTCTCCATTTGGTTGATCTAATTGAGTGGATCTTTTCCATCAAATTTGTGCATATCCACCTTTGGTAATAGGTTCCTCTGTGGCCATGGAGTTAGATTTGAAGTAGACTGGTTAGGAGAACCACCCTGGTAGGTTTTTGAAATAGAGTTATCTTGATGATTTGACTGATTACTATTCAAATCTGTCATGATATCTCCCAAACTATCTTATATGGATTGCATATTAGATTGTATGTCTTACACCTCACTCTGAATGCCTTGCACACTATAATCAAGCTGGCTCACTTTGTGATCTATGTCAAAAAACCCTAGTACAAAGGGCCTATTACATCCCCCTTTTGAATCCATCTCTTCCTTGTTAGGATTTTTACATAGAGTTTTAGCACCCTTTTCTTGGTCCTGAGTTTGTGGACCTGCCATAAAAGGGTTTTACGATGTTGACCCTTATTGGCACTTTTGACCCAACTTTTACCAAGCAATTTTGGAATTATGTTAGCCTCAAATCAAAATATACAAATAACATACCATATCCAAATTTTTCTAATCTTTCCAAAAATGTAAATAACTCAGAAAAATTCTTTGAATTGCGCACTAAAGAGCAATTTTATGAAACACCATAAAATAACAATAACTTTTGTAAAACAGATCCAAATGAGCTGAAATTTTAATGAAAGATTAATTTTATTATTTCACACTTCCAATAATTTTTTTTAGATGAATACACAATCATTTTTTATATATCACAAAATTTAAAAATTTAGTGTTTCACCCACAAGATTGCCCAAATCGCATCTCTGATACCACTTGTAATGAAATTACTTCAAGAATTAAGCATAATAGTAGAATTATATCCAAATATGACTGAAACATATCCAAATATATGATAATAGATAAGCCACTTCGAGTGGGCAACCTCCACAAGCTTCAATAAGAGTAGAATTCACAATATGATGATAGATAATTACCCACTACCTCCTATATATAGTCTATCTAGGACATGGTTACTCCAAAGGCCGACCTACTAATCAAAATAAAATATAGATAAATGTAATATAACATCAAAGAGGGATAAGTAAGCCACAATTTGGCTAATACTATCCTCATACATGTGATAGGTTAGGGGCGTAGCATAAAATGCTCCTAATTTCTCTCAGTAGTATGTATTGCACAAAATTTTAAAAATCGTAAAACCACTAATAAGGAAAAAGAATCCTATAATTTATCAAAAATACCCCTTAAAAATAATTATCTAGACCCACTATAGGACCCCTACCTAAGAGTGACTTATCCATAATCAAACCTAAAAGAGAGTTCATAGTTATTCCCCTTTCAAATCCAATCCTTGATCATGTGGAATGAAGAGAGGGATGGAACAGAGTGAGGCATTGCTTAGTGTCTTCTCCCTTTCACCCAAAACCCTAGTTTTAGGGTTTTCTTGGCTTGAACGTAGTTTAATAGGTATGAAAGGCCAAGGGAGGTTGGGAGTGTTGCCATAACGCCTCTAACACATTGCTTGGATCCTATTTCTTACATTTTTCTGTGGTGATGACTTATGTTTTTGGGTTCTATGGTATGACATGGTGCTCTCCTATTACGTATCCTACCTATTGTTTACTTATATTTCATTATCTATCTATGATAGGTGCTTGGCCTGTATTTTCTATTTGATAGTGGAATTTAGGGTTTAGTCTTGTGGTTTTGTTGTGGCCTTGGTTAGAGCTGAGTGTGGCATGTGGTGTGTTATTTGGCTATGTGATAGAGGCAACTATAGTGGTGGTTACATTTGTAGTCTAGTCAATATCCTTAGTTGTGGACACTCAAATTTTGTATGAATGTGGTTGTAGAGGCCATGACATTGTTATGTGGTGATGTTCACTGATAGCTTTGTGTTTTATTTCTAGGGTTTCTTCCTAAGTTTTCCATGTGAGGGGATGTGACCATTGTTATATTTAAGGTTTTTTAATAAGGATAGAGGTAAAACCCTATTTATAATACATGTGAGGGGATGTGACCATTGTAACCAATGGGTCCATCCTTCTCAAGAATCATTTAATTTAATTGGTTAATAATAAATCACAATATTTTATTATTTATTTACATGATGTTTCACCTCATGTTTAATAAATAATAAATTATTATTATTTAATAATAAACCAAAGTATGTTAAAGGTCTAAATTAGTCCACTTAGACATTAAATGTTTTAACACTCTCTCTTAATGCTAAGTGGTGATAAATGTCATAGTCACCTTAATACATGAATTATACTATGTACACAATTGAAGGATTTAAAAACCTTCATCATGCTAAACATCACCTTTTCAAATAAAAGGAATTATAATCCATAAACTACTATAAATTAAGTCTAAGCTAGTATGATCATGAGACTAGATCTCACAGTTTATCATGAATAACTATCAAAACATATTTGGATCCTTTTATAACATAAGGACTTCCAATAAAAATCTACTTTTATGTATTGGGGTATAAAAGTAAAACATCCACATGAATTTTCATCAGACCACATAACTTCTACACAAAGTTTACAATGATTAATAATGAGAAGAAGTATAGAGAAGAAGAAGGATTACATGTACGTTAGGTAGTGGCATTGTCATGCACACTCTCTCTTAATGGCAATTCTGAAAGGCCCAAAATTACATGAAATTAACAAAACTTGGTAGCACCAAGTGGTTTTGTGAAGATATCTACCAATTTTTCATCTGTATGATAGAAATATAGATCGATATCACAATTGATGATTTTCTCTTAGATAAAATATACATGAAATTCAATATGTTTAGTTCTTTGGTGTTGTACTAAATTTTTTGCCAAAGCTATACAACTTTGGTTATCACAATGAAGGATGGTACTATGAGAAACATAAAAATGAATCTCTCCCAATAACCTTCATAAACACATGGCTTCTTTGGCAGCTTCCATAACACTTTTGTACTCTAATTTAGTAGAAGGGATAAAGACAACATGTTACTTCTTGCCACTCCAAGTGATAGCACCTGCACCAAACTTAAACACATAACTAGAAGTAGATTTACAATCTATAGTATCACCAACATGGTCAGCATCACAATAACCATATAATTTACCATTATCAATGGAAGAATAAAATAAACCAAAATGAATTATTCCTTTGATATAACAAAGAATTTATTTAGTTAATTTCCAATTATCTAAATATGGATCTTGCATAAATGTAGAAGCAACACCAATAACATATGAAATATATAGACTATTAATGGTTAGATAAATTAAACTACCAACAAGTTATCTATATAAAATAGGGTTAGTTTTTTCACATGCAGGTTTTTGATCAATTTTAACACCAACTTCAATAGGAGTAGGAAAAGATTTACAATCAAGCATGTTAAACTAAACAATAAATTTATGAGCATACTGAGATTGTGATACAATAATAGAATGTTTATCCTAAAATATATCTATTCTTAAAAAATTATGTAGATTGTATAAATTAGTGATTTCAAACATTTGACTTAGTTTATCCTTATATTTATATTTATGAATAAACTAGATAGATTGCTAGTAATCAACAAATCATCATCATATAATACAATTAGAATCAAATAACCACTTTCAACTTTAACAAAAAGATCATTGTTTGAATAACAATTAGAAAAATCTAATTCTTTGAAATAATAATTAATTTTAGAATACCAAGCTCAAGGAGCTTGTTTTAAACCATACAAAGATTTTTTTAACTTGCATACATAATGTTCTCTATTAGGGTTAGTGAAAACTTTAAGTTGAGTCATGTATATTTCTTCTTCTAAATCACCATTTAGAAATGCATTCTCGACATCCATTTTGTGCATAAACTAACTATTTTGAGTTGCAAGGGCAATACAAAGTCTAAAAGTGCTTGTTTTTACTTTAAGAGCAAAGGTTTCAACATAGTCAATCCCTAGTTTTTTAGTAAACCCACAAGCAACTAATATATCTTTAAACTTATCATTTTTATCAATTGAATTATATTCGATATTATAAATCCACCTAAAACTAAAAATATGCCTTTTAGGTGGAGGAAGGACAAGATCCTAAGTCTTATTTTTAATTAAGGCATTATATTCAGCTTGCATAATAACATTCCATATATCATCTTGAGTGGCCTCCTCAAATGATTGAGGTTCACATTCATACATAGTCATTAATGCATGATAAAAATGTTGAATTTTGGTTAATTTATTAAGGTTATCAACATTAGAAGATTGAATTAGAGATTTTAACCATTTAGGTCTTTTAGATTAAATAGAAAACTTAGGGGCTCATCAGACTCTAAGTTATCCAAAATTAGATCAACATCCTCAAAGGCATCTATTTCATCATAAGGTGAACCATGAGATTCAGGTTCATCAATAGAATAACATTTAGGAGGTCCCATAAAGGGATCATAAAAGGATTTTTTTGAGAATAATAACATTCCTGTTTTTAATGATCTGACATTTAAAAGGATCAAACACTCTTTAACCCTTTGTCTTATCTCCACAACCTATAAAAATGCAAGACTGAGAAGTGGGATAAAGCTTCTTTTTTTAAATTTAGAAATAAAGATAAAAGGGGGAATACCAAAGATCCTGAGATAAGCCACACTAGGTTTATTTTTAGTCCACATTTATAAAAGGGGTAGAAAGATGCAAGGATTTAGTAGGGAATCTATTTAGAATATGCACAACAATATTCATGGATTTGGTCCATAAAAACTTATAATTGACATAATACATAGTAATTTAAAGTGGGAAAATATCCAAGAGGTAAAAAAACCAATAAAGATAATATTCAATTAATTGAGAATCTCCACACCTAAATACAAAGCATTCCCTTTTCACTTCTTAAAATAAGCCTTCATACAACCTTTGTAAATGTGTACCACATGCAAATATCAAATTCATTGAGTGTGTTTACAATGATAAAGACAATAGGGGTAAAACCTTATTTATAATAAATGTGAGGGGAGGTGACTGTTGTAATCAACAAGTCCATTCTTCCTGAGAATCATTTAATTTAATTGGTTAGTAATAAATCATAACATTTTATTATTTATTTACACAAGGTTTTCATCTCATGTTTAATAAATAATAAATTATTATTATTTAATAATAAACCAAAGTATGCTAAGGGTGTAAATTATCCCACTTAGACATTAATTGTCCTAACATGATTGTCTTGAAAACTTATGAGTTTCTAATAGAACCATGATGGCTCAGGAGGAACCCCAAGTAGAAGAAATTGAAGTCAATACTAGATAAAACTTAATGCTGCAAATAAC